>OY540820.1:2400000-3600000 GCA_961205875.1 Sialis fuliginosa
ACACCGAAGAACAAAAAAAAAAATTCCTTAACCTAACTTTTTATGCAACAGTAGCAACATAGTAATTCATATTTACTCTCATATTTACTATATTACTAATTACTAGCAGATAGGAATTTAATAGTATAAATATGATAGTCTATTTCTATCACTTTTTTAGTTAATATAATAATATCCAGGTTAACAATTTTCGAAATTAAAATTACGGTGTTTTAATTCTTAGGAAGTGGAGTTTTTTCTATGTATTTCAATCTAAATTGTACGTCATTTTCATAATTTAATGTTTTTCCCACTATTCCTTTCAGATAGGTATATAAAATATTTTTACGATTTTTTGGAAAGCAAGTTAAACGAAGAATTTATTAATAACATGCATAACCAGGGGTACCGACTATATGGGGCTTGAGGGGCTCAAGCCCCCCCCTCCCCCCCCCCCCCAATAAATGTATGCTTTCTGCCTGTGTAGTTGATTATAATAAAAGTATATGAAAAGCATACGTCACCGTCAACTAGAACCTGCCAGCCAACTTTAACAGTTAATTGGGAAAAATATTTTAAGCAAAAAACTCTATATTAACATCTGTCCGAAATTTTTTCATAAAGGAGCTACATAGCACTCCGAAGATTTTTCGAAAATTAGTTTTTATTTCATATCTTGAGTACCTATTATGATGCAGTTATGAAATTTGATAATCGGTTTAGTATACATAAGTGTAATCGATTTTCAGTATCAATCAATAATAATTTAGACCGGGACTGTATGCGGTTAGTCGGCCCGTCGATAAAATACTAAACCCTGTATCACAATACATTCTCAAGATATTAAATAAAAACTAATTTGGGGCAAAATATTTAGAAGACGGAAAATTTCCGGACACACGTTCATATAAAGTTTTTTTTTGCTTAATTTTTTTTCCTCAATTTATTGTTACACGCCAATCCTGAATCATCCTGAATGAATTCGACCAGTCATGAATTTTTATTTATATTTAGATTCATTTATATTATATTAAAAATAATTTTTATAATAAGAATTTATTATAATTTTACCTCACAGATACATTTTTATAAATTATTTGAGAAATGAACGAAAACAAAATTCGTGAAAAAAATTGTTTATGGAAAAAGCATCTTACGTCAATTTTATGGGGGGGGGGGGGGGGTACACAATATTATTATTTTATCTTATATAAGGGAGAAGGGAGTAAAAAAAAAATTGCCCCCCCCCCAATATTTTTAACAAGTCGGAGCCCCTGTGCATAACATTTCGAAATCGTTGACTTTCTTTAATACCCCACTCGCCGGGATTGTATAAAAAATTGAGAACCCATTTGCATTCCTTAAAAAGAGCCAGATAAATAATAACCAAACGGTTCAGTAGCTAGAAGGTTGTGACAGACATAAAAATTAATATTCCACTTCCCCGGCTAAGCTGAGTAACTTATGTCTCTTGAGTTTTGTCTGTGAACAACTGAATTTCCGAAATAAAAATCCATACCTTTTTACTATCATCAAATAAATAAATACACAATAATTGTATGCATAATTTTATTAGTATTTTACCATGACCTATTCTCCCAATCTCCCCTACATACATCTTCTTTAAGTGAAAAACATGGTCAACAATAACAAAAGCCAACAATGAAAACGGGAATGGTTTTACAACAGGATAGGACAGAGTGTGTGACGTGTGCCGTATAGCGGCTACCTCCTATAGCGCATTAATAATTCAGCTAGCTCGTGTATAGCTCCCGCGTGTATAATGTCTTATCTCTCTCTATCTATCTATCTCTCTCACACACACTCGTCCGACAACAAAGCTATTATGATGAATGAATATTACGTGTGTTTTTGCATCCCCGTGGAAAGTTGTGCGAGACCTCTTCACGACTGCTCTTATTCTTCACAATTACAGTCTATTTGTGAGGTTCAATAGCCCAAGAAAATAAGGAGAAAAAACGGCCGTTGTGCGAAAAAAATCCAAGTGAAGTTTTCTTACCTGGATTATCTTTATTTAGGTATAAAAAATAAATAAAGTTTTTTACGAAATCGTGTGCGCAAAAAAAGTTATTCAAGGTCAAAGGTCGCGAAAATCGGGGTTTTCCAAATATCTCGTAAACTATTGGTTTTGCGGCAATTTTAGTTATTATAAAATTTGTTCTTTAACTAATTTTTCACAAAAAAGGTTCTATACAAAATTTTCGTAGGACTAATAGTTCTCGAGATATACGGCTGAAAAAAGTTAAACGTTGTGATACATTCCATTCCCCACCATCTTTACAATCAATACAATGCAAAGTGCGTTTTATGTTATACGGTTTATAAGGAGTCATACGACGTATTTTACATGAATCAATAATACATTTCTTCGTATAATTTTTACGACACTGGACAACTGGACATGGATAGTCACAGTATTTACGTTTTGTAACAAATTGATATGCCCATCATCCCTTTCAATACTTGCATTTCTAATTGTTTGTAAGTCACGATCTTACCACTCGATAAAGTTTCACTACAAATAAAACAAGAATTATTTACCATTATAATATTAATACAAAATATTTCTATATAAAACACCACAGACAAAAAAAATATCAATATGTAAATTAAACAACTCTCCTAAGCATAAAAACCTTATATAAGTATACTCTACAGCAAGCTTGTCCAACCCGCGGCCCTCGAGGAGTCTTGGTGCGGCCTGCGAGGATAATTATAATTATTTTTTTTAAATTCAGTTTTTATTATTCCTAATTTAACTCATTATTTATTCAATAAAAATTACGAATTGAAATTGACACGACTAAAAAAAAAAAGGCCCTTACTAAATAAAATTAAATAACATTTCTGCTATGCGGCCCAGAAGGTTAAAAAGGTTGGACACCTATGCTCTACAGTACGTGTAACATGTAGTGAAGTACGCGCCTTACTCCAATTTTTCTCATCCGTATATCTCGAGAACTATTGGTTCTACGGAAATTTTGTAAAGGAGCTTTTATGTGTGAAATTAGCTAAAAAACAAATTTTATTATAACTTAAATTGCCGTAAAACTAATAGTTTACGAGATATTTGGAAAAAACTATTTTCGCGACCTTTGACCTTGAATAACTTTTTTTGCGCAAACGATTTCGCAATCAACTTTTCACACGTAATTTTTTATGTCTAAATAAAAATAATCCCGGTGAGAAAAATTCACTTGGATTTTTTTTGCAGAAAAGTCCTTATTTTCCTGGGCTATCAGTGGAAAACCCAGATCGACGATTATGAAAGATACGAGAAGCTTTGATCGTGTTTCAAAGAGTTTTTCTCCAATTTTCAAATTTTCACTTGATCTATCCGTTTCAGGTATAAACAAACACTTATATAATAATAATTATTATATTTTACGAAATTCATAAATAATTCAGACTGGATATTAAAAATTGTATAATAAAATTCCTGAAGTTTCCCTCTTTCAATAAGGTTTTAGTCAGTGAAAAGACAAAAAGTTTTTGCCGTTTCTTGGCTTTATTTGAACTTTACGAGAATTAAGTCCATTAAATTCTCTATAATAAAGGTATTTATCGTCAGATTCATACTTCATCGAGTAATGACCGTCTAAATTTATTAAAATTATTGATGAGTATTTCAATGAAAAGACAATATTAAAATTATTATTTGACAACAATTTTAATAAATTTAGACAGTCATGACTCGGTGAAGTACAAATCTAACAAACAGTTATGTATAGAACCTTTTTGTACACAATTTTATTGGGTTCGATTTTATTTATGCAGTAAAGTTGAAAGTAATCCAAGAATTCGGTAAAAATTCATTTTCTGTCTTCCCATTTATAAATTATCTAGTTTGAATTTTTTACATGTGCTCTCCTGCCCCCATTCTCCTACTGCTGGTTACACCACTGTTTTTTGTTCGTAGAGAATGAAAGGTCATCGAATTATTTGTTTGATGAAAAATACCCCCCTCCCCCCAAAATGTCCCGCCGTCAAAGATTGTGAAGTAGATTCGTTTCTCTATAATTCAAACATTGTATTCTTGTTGTCGAAATAGCTTTATTTACAAAAGCAAATTGGCATATAAATAAAAATCACCGTTTGTGTTTGTATGCCACATTTGTAGTCTGCGTCTGTACCAAACTTTTATTAGATAACGCGCGGACACCGGAAGTGAGGGCCAAACAAAAACACAAAACAAACAACAACATTATCTCTCGATCCGGTTGTCGTCAGAGAGGGTGGGGTGGGGTGGGGTGGGGGACAACTTCCCAACCCGTTCTCAGATCTACGTACTGTCCGGAAATCGTTGGACAACCGGAGCTATGATTCATGGACACGTCTGTTATTGTTCCGGTACCCGGAGTCTCCTTCGGCGGCGTCACGGAGTCGTACAGAATGCATCGTTACCTTCGGACTTATCTTTTGTCGACGTATTGATTTTTTGAATTATGAATATTTTACCTACTCAATAAAGTATCGATTTTATGATATATCACACCCATAGGCAAGGGGTGGGCTTACCACAATTGAAACAATTTTAAAACAAGTACGGGTCTGCAGATTTTTGTGTGTTTTTTTATACTTTAAATTCGATTATTAGTCAAAAACACTTGCAAAAAATATTAGAAAAATGTGTTAAGTGCGAGTCGAGCCTCGTGTACTAGTGTCTTGTACTGTTTAGTTTTTCAACTTATTCGATTATTTTATTTTGAACACAATTATAACAGACTTGAACTTATTCAAACATTATCAAAGTAAATAAACAATTTAACACTTAACTGGGGGCCGGCCGGTCCCCACAGGTCATGTATTGATATTTTCTAAAAATCTAATTGTAAGCATTGTGCACACCCGCCATTTTAAGTAATCTCATTACGTCGCGACTCGCGGCGGATGCCGAACATTCACATTAACACTTTCAGAGACGGAGGTCTTTGTCTAGGAGGTATAAATTTACAAGTTCAATAAAAATTTGATGTTTCTAGCTTATATAGTTATAATATTAAAATTTTGAACAAAATCGTTAAAATATTTGTACTCTGCCCATATCTCGGAAAATAATATTTTTAAAATATTCAAAAAATTTAAAAATATGTATAATTATGCCGAAGTCACAAGAAAATTATCAGCAATTACCGCAATTATGTATTTTTTAAGTTTATAAATTCAATTGTAGTTAATGTTTTAAATTACAAATGCAATCTAATTATTTTCTAGAATTTTTAAAAAACTTTTTTATGCGATTTTTGGTTTATACATATCTTTACGTATGTATCTCCAGCATAAAAAATATATTACTGTACATCATTATACAATTTTCATAAAAGGAAATTAAATTCGATTTTTATACCTTATACCTATATACATATAATTTATATATAAAAATACCTTATTTATAAAATAAAAAATCATATAAGCACATATTGTACCCTGCTTTTCAATCATTCTGACATTTAAACCACAATTCTGCTTAAAAGTAAATTAAATAATGTATAATATGACATTCTATCAATTGGAATATTTACAAATAACGCTTTTTCGTATACTAAGAGAGTACTTTTTTTGTTAGGGAATATTTGATTAATAAATATTGAAGAAGACGCTAAAGAGAAATACGAAAGATCTTACTCGACTAATATTATACAGTCTCCTTATTTCCCTCGCGAATTCAACAGTTGCTGGATCAGTTTTCTCCAACAAATGAGAGTTTACTTTTAAAACTGTTTATTCTTAAAGGTATTCTTTAGAAAAAGAACCTTTAATGTTAAAAATAAATAACATTATTTATAATAGGTTAGTATTGGCAGAACTGTCACAAGTACTTGAAGTATTAAGACATTTTTGTTATTTTCAAATGTAGGTACTTGAAAGAAGTACTTCGAGTACTTGTTAAAATCATGTATTATGAAAAATAAGTCGAAGTACTAAGTACTTCACGTTATTTTTAAAATGAAGTAGGTACTTTACTTGCTAAATTCAAGTATTACGATTTAAAAGTACTTGAAATATCAAGTACTTTTTACTATTTTTTATTTTATTATTACTTTATTTGAAGTACTTTTTTAAGTATTTTAATTTAAACATTTATTTAAATGTCATAGTTTCCTTTCTACATTTATTGGGTTTTAAATAATTAGAACAATAGAATTTTCCGTGAGATAGTTTAAAAATACGGAATAATCGAAGATTATTTTTTTAAATGTTTTTATTTTATTTGAAATCAGGCTGTTTTTTCCTTGTGATAGAATGGAACATTTGGAACCTATTTGAGCAGGGTGTACCAAGACTGTGTCAAAGTTCAATATTTCATTCATAATAAGAAATGGAAGAAAAATTTTAAATACAAAAGTTGTCAGGATAGACATAGTTCAACCTGGCTGGGCTAAAAAGTACCTAAAATAAATTTTTTGCGTACAGTTTGAATACTTACAGGATATGTTACTAAAATGGTGTAGAATAATATTCTAAGTTTACTCCGATTTTGGTTGTCCGCGACAGGAGTTAACCATGGTTCAATTGCAAAATTCTTCAGATTTTCTGATTTTTGTTAAATAGCGATCTATATAAGTATTATAAAAAAAATATTTTAAATAAAAGTTATTCGCTACAAAATTCCTACAACATCCATTTTGAAAAAAAAATAAAAATTCATTTGTTTATCCGCTACGCTGATTAAAATGGCTGAAAACACACTTTTTTTAAGCTATTACAGCTTATACAGTTTTATAAAGTTTAATGTTTTTTAAGTTGATACCCCTGAAAAATAAACATTTTGTAGTACAAAACATTCTTTGAAAATTAGGACCTGATATCTTTAATTGTTTATATTTTATTAAATTATTAATAATGGAATCATACTTGTGTTTGATTAGCAATAAAAGTTTTTGTAAAACCTTTATTTTTGTAAAACTGTTTGTGTGTGTTTATGTGTTCTAAAAGACTTATAATAATCGATTCCCAGCATAAAAAGTAAAAATTTTCAATTCTTTGGCAAATGGTAACACTTATTTTTATTTTAATAGCCAAGAACCTGCTCTGAATAATTATTTATCTATTGGTGAAACATTAAAATCGTTTCAGTAATTTGAGTTATTTAATGTCAACTACACACTACACATTTTTTATAAAAATTGATTGTTTATACAATTAATTAACTCTGCCTTCAAAAAAATAAGCTTTTTTTGTATCTTTTACCGCTTTTTAAAGGAAAAAATGTATCCGAAATTTTTGGGTCAGTTACTAAATTTACTGGACTAATATTTTTTTAATTTATAATCTATAAGCATTTATTTTTTTGGACATTTTGATAAATATAAGAATGCGTGAGATTATACTGAGCGGTTTAGAAATTATGACCATTATTGTAAGAAAGTTGGAATATTTTCAACACCTTGTAATTATCTATTTACAATTTAAAAAAATTGTTTTCTGTTAAAAATAGTTCATTATTGCGATATTACATCAAACATTTACAAAATTGTATTCTTCAGGTGTTGGTGCCTCACCTAGTACCATTTCCAATTCCTCACGGTTTGGTTCGAAACGTGGGAGTGGAAGAACAAATGTTCTGCATCCTCTGCTACGGACAGTCATATTTATACTTGTGGAGGTAAGCTCTATAGCAGCCATGTCCTGAGAGCATCTGCGTCAGGTAGTAGTTGACTTCCCCGCGTTTGCGGTTTATCCATCTATCTACCTGAGGGATAAGACGATGTGTCCATCTCCCTTTCGCAGAAGCATCCCAGTCGACTTGCTATTGTAGTAGACTTTTGAGTCTCTGCTGTCGTTGCTGCGTTTTCCGGTGTTCCAGTGTTTCACCTCTCTGCTGATATAATAATAATAATCTTTATTCAATAAAACTTTATACAGGCACTGAATGTGTTAGTAAATATAATATTATACATTATACGTAGGTTTATTTATTACATATTAAATTCACTTAAATTATAATAATTTTTATCTAATAAATGTTTTTTTAACTCATGTCAAGGGGAGTACTTTTATATTTTGTGGAAAATGATTGTAAATTTTTATTATCGCTGTTTGCGGGCCTTTATTTACAAGATTTGTGGAATTAAATCGTTTTTATTTCTTGTGTTATATATGTGGGAATTTACATTTTCCGAAAATAGGTCTAAGTGTTTTTTTATTAAGAATATGGCGCATTCAAGAATATATGTCATAATAATATATTGTCAATACTTTTAATTCTTTAAATATCGGTTTACAGAATGTCCTTGGATTGACATTATAGATAGCTCTAATGCATTTTTTTGATATTTGAATAATTTTTTTGTGTAAGAACTGTTGCCCCATAAAATTATGTCATATGATAATTGGGGTTGTATGTAGGCATAATAGATATTTGTTAATACTGGTATCATTACAATTTTGTTTAAGTTTTTAAGGAGATAAATATATGAGTTTATTTTCTTGCTAATGTATTCAATATGGTACTTCCAGCTTAGAGATTTCTCTATGTATTTACCTAGAAATTAAGTGTATTCTACCAGTTGTAATTATGTGTTGTTTTGGTTAACTAAGTTAAAATTTTCGGGAAAGTTTCAATAGTTTCCGAATTTCAATACCGTTTTGTTAAGATTTAATTTTAAACTATTGTCCTCAAACCATTTGTTCAGATTTAGAAATGAATTGTGTATAGTTGCCGAGATTGATTCATTTGATTCTTCATATAGAATTGTTGTATCATCTGCAAATAATATAACATTGTCTTGAAGATTCAGAAATATCGTTAATATACCGGGTGTTCCAGACCACTATGTTTTACGCCCAAACTATTGAAGATAGAGTTTTATGATAAAAAATTTACTATATATATCGACCCTAAAGAATTTCAGGACAATGTTTTCAACCCCCTAAAACTCCTCCTTGGGGGGTAGTTTGAGGGGTACATGCCCGTTTCTCAGCAAAATCAAATGGAACGGTATATCCAAAAGTAGATAATTTTAAAGATAATAAAAAAGTAAGAAACTTTTGTAAAAAAAATTTTTTCATACATTCAATTGTTTAGAAAATATTGCGACTTGATCCTAAATTATATATAATAGTAGGGTTTTACTAAAATTGCTCTAGTTTCGTTAAATACTAATTAAATTTTATTTTTAAAATTTGTTTTGAAAGTAGAAATAACGAACTTTCTAATGATGTATGATTATTTGAGATTTGGATAATTTAAAGTGTCATATGCGAGACATATCAAAATATCAAAACTTCAATTGGGGATAATTCAAAATTTTTAAATGGAATGGTATATTATATATATTATTATTATATATATTATATATTATTATTTATTATTGTTGCATAATAATTCTATATGTACGCTGTCAAACGCCTTTGAAAGATCCATGAACGCCGCTACGCATATATTTTTAAGATTCCATGCACTAATAACAGTATTAATGCATTTATATAAGGCTAGATTTGTTGAGTGTCCTGACCGAAATCCATGTTGGCAGTCCTTTATTATATTAAATTTAGTTAAATCAATATTTAGACGATTTGTGATTGTTTTTTCCATTATTATTAGAGATTGGAAAAATAGTTTTTTAACTATTGCGTAAAAATGCATTTATTGTAATTTGCTTCCTCGCAATATCGAAGATACGAGAAGCATTGTGATCGATTGAGACAAAAAAAAAGTTCTCCGATTTCAAAATTTTAAATTGATTTATCCGTTTCACGCCAAGACATACACTTTTCGTTCCGTGTTTGTCTGTCTGTCCGTGTGTTCGTCCGTCCGTCCATCCGTCTGTCCCCTGAATCCTTGTCACACGCGTAACTCATGAACCACTGAACCGATATTATTGAAATTTGGTAGGATGGTTGGGTCTGGCTTGAGCACGGTCCCATTTCAAAATCATCAAAATCGTGTTTAAGGGGGAGGGGTGACATTTCAAAATATTTATTTTTTCAAGATATCTCAAGAACGACACATGTTATGAGAAAATTTTATAGAATATTTTTTGTAGAGCATAAAATTTCCTATAAATGGGTCTACTACGTTTGTTGTAAAATATTCCCTTACAAAGATTTGTCTCAATTTATTTTAAAAATTCGTGTTTTTTTTTTCTAAATTGATATTTGATTGGATATATTAAAAGTCATGTTGACGTTTTAAATATCATTTTGGCGTTTTAAATGTCACTTTGACGGTTTAAATGTCATTTAGACATTTGCATAAATTTAGATTTAGATTGAAATTGTCAAAAAAATAAAAATATATAAAAAAATATTCAGGTACGTTTAAGAAAAATTTCGAACTAATATTTTTTAGTAAAATTTGTATAAAAATTAAATGGTTAACCAATGCCAGGCAATTTATCTGAACACTATCAGTTTTAGTGAATTTAGCACGAGGATGCACTGTGCATTTACTTGGCAGATGTTTTTTTATTACATATCTCCACCGTTTTCAGAAAACTGGGTTGATTGAACACGATTTGAAATCAACTATTTGCAACTGCCTTTCCAACTATTTTAAAACTATTTGCGACACTTTTTACTGCTTCGTTTGCACTAATTATTATCAAATCGAAAAAAAAACTATTTACCAACTATTTTCCGAAAAAAATTCAAATAGTAACTATTTCATTGAAAATAACAACTATTTTTCCAATCTCTAATTATTATATAGGGACAAGTGTGTGTGTCTGTGTGTGTGTTTTGAGAACCGAACAATATTGATTTTTAGTGTTCAGTGTTCATAGAAAACTAGGAACCCTAATAGTTTCGCTCTGTCCGTCGGTCTGTCTGTATATCACAGCTCTCTCGTTTATAAACCTAATAAGATGAAATTTGGTATACGGACGTAGATTGATGACCCAAAAACAGAAATTATGAAATTTTAACTTTTCAATCACGATATATTTTCTTTCAAAGTCGTTATCAGAGTATCCCTCCTCCCCCTCTAACTTCTAAACTATCGAAGCAAAAAATAAAAAATAAAATCCAAATTGTAGCTTCTAATTAGTACATTCAATGAAAATTATAACGAACACTGTAGAAAAAAATTTATTTGCTTTATAATGTAGAAATTTAGATAATATGGAAAGAAAATGTTAGTGAGAATGACTACGGAACTCTATGCCCAACACACACTTGGCCGTTTTATTTTTTACAGAAACTGAACCCTTAAAACATTTTAGTGGTTTTCCGACTCTGATATTTATTGAAGATCCGCTACAAATATCTATACTACTACCATTGAAATATGATATAATACAAAATTACTTTTATATGTTGTTCATACTCGAGCGAATGGAGAGAAACATTATTCATAGATTGTATTTTCTACCTGAGTGTAATAAAATACAGATAAAATAAAATAATGTCTCCATTATTTCGAAATAAAGTGGAAATAGATACTGTTGTAAACTGTTGTCAAAATAAATAAATTTACAATTTTGATATCGGAGAACTTTTTTTTGTCTCATTCTAAAACGATCACAAAGCTTTTCGTATCTTCGATATTACGAGGAAGAAAGCAAAACACAACTTACTATAACAGTATCCGATTTATTCCCACTTTACTTCCCTTAAAATCGGCCCTGTAGATTGGATGGTGTATAGAGGCCTTTTTTAAGTTCAACTATTATAATACTACAATTGTGTTTTTATAATTAAATAACTATAAAATTACAATTGTTGTAGTATTATAATTAAATAAGTAATTTTTGAATTATACAATTTCAAACTTCTGAAACCTACTAAAATTCTAAATAAATAATGAAAAATTATGTATTTAATTATAATCTAATGTTATGTTTAACTATTTAACTGAAAGATGAACTGCCGCACAGTGGGTTTAAATGACAAAATTTTGCACGACATTTCGTTTCAAGCAAAGGACCCCGCAATATTCGCAAAATTGATTGAACTTTTGATATGTTACGTATTTTGTCCCTCTGATCAAATGTCTCAATGGGAAAAATCTCCTAAAGCTTCAGGATTTTGAGATACAGTTGGTTGAAGTTAGAATAATATCGTGTATTTTAGATGCATTCATTTGGGTTAAAGCCAGTGTTGCCAGTATGAACTCCCTAAAAAGTACGATAGGCTTACCAAAATAGTACGAAATTTGACAAAAAAGTACGGTTTTTAAACTGTTGTGATTAAAGAACTTTTTTTGTCACATTTTGCCGTCCCCAACCCCTGATACTACAAATGTTAAAATTGTTAGAAATGTATTTGAATTATTATTTTTTATTTAACTATACTCCTTATTTTATGTATGTATTTTGTGTTAAAATACATCAATTATCAAGTAATAAATGGACGCCCTCCAGAATACTCTTCTGTCAATACTGAAAAGTAGATATAGACAAAAAATTAAGGTAAGTATGTTTCGTTTTTATTTTAATTTTTATTGGTTTGATTCATAATAAACATTTTATTTTTTTATTATTTTTTTACGTAGTGAAGCTGAGTAAAAGCTTGTAAAAATCTTTGTGGGGCAAAAGGTACGGTCAGAGTTGAGGTACGGTTTTGGTACGGTCGAGTCATGAATAGTACGAAAACCGTACTAAAAAGTACGTTCTGGCAACACTGATTAAAGCTGCCTCCTTTTTTAAGTTGTAGTGGTTAAGACAGGTTTGAAAATTGCCACGTATATAAATGACGCTACTGGCACAGGTCAAGTTTCACCCTGCTCAGTGGAGGTGGGGGGGTTCTGTCGTAAAGAAAAGATACAGAATATTTATTTAAATATGGTGTTACGATTTTATGGGCGCCACATGGTTTGCCCCCGAGGTATACCATGAACCTGGCCTACTGCGAGTTAAAAGGGGCCTGTATGATTGCGAAATGTTCACACTTTACTTAATAGTAATATTAATCATTAACAATAAAAAAAATAAAAAAATAAATAAAAAAAATAATTCACCGATTATTTCTCAAAACAAAAAAACCAATACTTGACTTTATTTAAATTCTAGCAATCCTTATTCCAAAGTAATAACAAACTTAAAATTAACACTCTGTTGCACCTTAATTCTAACCTAATGCTACACAAATAACCGGGGTGGTTTTTGGTCGACGCAAAATACCACCTTCACTTTTATCACGTCTCCTATCAGAGACCCCACACTTCCCTTATCAACTCTCACAAGATCTTCACTACACTTATTACTATATCCTAGCTCACAACACTATCTTTATTTCGCCTCCAACAGATACACTATCTCCCGTTTTACAAAAACACACAATAAAACAATCAAAACTGCGATCCACGCTACACGTGTTGTTCCCACCGGCGCGTGCACTGCTCTTCTTACGGCGCGATCCCGTCCGCTCGCCGTCAAGTTTCAGCCCGCCTCGTCCGCGTGCTAGTGCGTACGGCTGATTTTTAAGTCCCTGCTCATACGTACTTTTGTATCGTTACAACTCCCCCTCTTCTTCCGAGAGAATTCCTTGGGAATTCGGTAGATACCTTTTCAGGTCCTTTATATGCCAGATTCCCTTCGTTTTATTATCTTTGTCCACTAATTCATACGTGATATCAGACACCTTGCGATGAATTCGAAATGGACCAACGTATTTTGGAGCTAGACCTGCTGCGAAATGGCGGGCCGCGTCCGATAGCACATAGTTCCGCTTTAGGACTAACTGCCCCACTGCGAGATCCATCGGGCGTCGCCGCAGATTATAGACCTTCGTGTTTCGCTCATGGGCCCTCTGCAGTTGTTTCGTTACCCGAGCCCATATTTCCCTGAATGGCTTCTCGCGTTCTCCTGCCGTTCCCTGAGTTATCTCCACATCCGGTCTATTCACCTGTTCTCCGAACTCCTTGCCATTTAGGACATGTTGACGACCAAAATTTACAAAGTAAGGCGTATCTTCGAGCACGTCGTGTCTCGCCGTCCTCAGTGCGCACCCAAACTTGGCCAGGTGTTCGTCCCATCGCTTGTGGTTATTGTCCTTTAAGTATGAACGAATCATCGTTTTCACCACGCGATTCACCCGTTCCACTGGGTTGGCTTGCGGATGGTAATTTGCAGTATACAGCGGATGGACGCCGTACTTCTGTAAAGTTGCCTTAAATTCAGCGCTCTTAAATTGCACGCCATTATCGCAAATCAAATACTGCGGGGCACCAAAGAGAAGGAACGCGTCCTCTTCTAGTCTCTTCATGATTGGGCCTGTTTTGGCCGTCCTTAAGGGGAAAAGCAAAGGGAATTTGCTAAAGTAATCCGCGATTACTAAAATGTAGCAGTTCCCTTGGGTGGAACGAGGTAGTGGACCTATCAAATCAATGCTTATAAGCTGCCATGGTTGATTGATGGCGGGTCGTCGTCCCATGAACCCGGTCGGTCCCATTTGGTCCGGTTTCTGGGCGGCGCACACCGGACAGTTCTTGACGTAACGCGCGGTGTCCGCTCGCATCTTGGGCCAATAGTACCGTTGTGCCAACCGATGATATGTTTTATTGATCCCCAAGTGTCCGGACGTAGGCTCATCATGGCAAGCATAGAACGCTTCCGCTCGATATTCTTTTGGTAAGATTAGCTTCCACTCCTTATTTTTCGCCACGCCAGAGTTCCTAACTTCCTTCAGCAGCGTTGTCCCTTCCGCCCGCCAATTCGGCATTTCGAGAGGGAGTTGTACAACCCTGTCGTACACGCGTTTGTACCACTTGTCCTTCGGTTCCTTCGGAATGTCAATTGGGCTTAGGGGCACCGATCTTGAGAGAGCGTCAGGGACAAGGTGTTCCTTTCCTTTTCGATGGACGACGGAGAAATTGTACTGCTGTAGACGGACGGCCCACCTAGCCAACCTGCCGGCCGGATCCTTTAGATTATTTAGCCAGACCAAGGAATGGTGGTCGGTGATAACCGTGAAATTGGTTCCTTCTAGGTAAGCACGAAATTTTTCGATTGCCCAAATGACCGCCAGACATTCTTTTTCGGTCGTCGAATAATTTTTCTCTGCCTTATTTAGCGTCCGGCTGGCATAACTGATCACGTGTTCCCCGTCGTCGAGCTGTTGAGATAACACTGCCCCCAGGCCATAGTCACTGGCATCGGTTTGTAACGTGAAAGGAAGATCGAAGTCGGGACACGTTAATACTGGTGCTGATACTAAGGCGTTTTTCAGGGTCCTCAAGGCCTTATCACAGCTGTCTGTCCAAGACCAC
The DNA here is from genome assembly GCA_961205875.1 of Sialis fuliginosa. Taxonomy (NCBI): domain Eukaryota; kingdom Metazoa; phylum Arthropoda; class Insecta; order Megaloptera; family Sialidae; genus Sialis; species Sialis fuliginosa. The sequence goes on from OY540820.1 coordinate 2,415,152, forward strand.
TTCCTGGACTTCTTCAATAATTCGGTCAGGGGAGCAATTGTTGTCGAGAACTCTGGGATGAACCGCCGGTACCAGCTGGCCATCCCAATTATGCGACGTACTTCAGAGACCGTTGTTGGCGGTGGTATGCTTAAAATAGCGGATACCTTCTCGGGGTCCACGTGTAGCCCGTTTTTGTCCACCACGTATCCTAAGTACCGCAGCTCAGGTCGACAAAATTGGCATTTTTCTTGGCTAAGTGATAGGTTGGCGGTTAATAGTCTTGAGAAGACCTTCTCCAATACTTCCAAGTGCTGGGCAAAATTTTGAGTACTGATAATGATGTCATCGAGGTAGACGAATACAAACGGTTCGAGGTCGGGGCCCAGTACTCGATCAATGAGCCTCTGCCACGTAGCCGGGGAGTTGTGCAAACCGAATGGCATCCGGTTAAATTGAAATAACCCCCGTCCGGGGACGGTGAACGCAGTCTTATCCTTACTTCCTTTGGCTACGGGGATTTGCCAGTAGGCCGACTTAAGATCTAACGATGTCAGGAACCTCGCATCCCTCAGTCTGTCGAGTATCGAGGAAACATATGGAAGCGGGTAAGCATCCCTCTTTGTGACCTGGTTGACTTTTCTATAGTCAACGCAGAATCGATACGAACCGTCCTTTTTCTTTGCCAAAATGATCGGCGAGGACCATGCACTATGAGACGGTTCGATAATGCCCTCTTGAAGCATGCGGTCTACCTCCTCGTGGATATATTGTTGTATCTTTGGTGAGACCGGGTAATACCTTTGCTTGATTGGGGCACTATTAGTAAGTATTTCATGCTTTACTAGGTCTGTGCACCCGAATTTAGGCATTCTGGCGAAGTAGTCCGAGGTAACTTGGCGTAGCCGCTCCCGTTCCGCTTGAGAGAGCTCGACTTCCAGATGTTGGCTCGACAAAACCTGGACTGGGCAAATCGATTCATCGGAAAAGATCCATTCCCCTCTTCGGACGTTGAGTACCACCCCCATCGTCTTCCAAAAATCCATCCCTAGAATAAGCGTGTAACTAACCTTTGGCACCACCAACAGCTCAATCACTTGTATTCGCTCTTCTAGACGAATCGGTACATCCACCACTCCTAGGCATTTCAACGTGTGCCCATTTGCAACTGCGCAAGACAATTTATTAGCCTTGCGGATAGGTAGCCCAAGTTCCTTGACTAATCTCCAACCAGCTTCCCCAATGACTGACCTTGATGCCCCTGAGTCTAACAGCCCACGTACCTTAATACCCAACATATCAACTTCTAGGTACGGTCTATCGTCGTCTTCGTGGGATGTCAAAAGAAAATCCAGATTGGGCACCGGAATAGTGTCGGTCACCTGTTTTGTGGTCGTGGGCGGTTTGTGACCTTCAACCGGCCCCAAGATTAGTTTTTTGATAAGTCGCGGCTAGCTGGGCTGCAGCGTTGGCAATGGGATTTTGTTGCTTCTGAATTTCCGCATCCTACACAAAATGAGTTTGGGGGTGACGGACAGAAGCGAAAGCTGTGGCCTTTCCCCCCGCAGTTCCAGCACGTGAAGGTATTGGAGGATCCTTGGCTTGGCGTACCGGTTGATGTTCCTGGCCCCATTTCTACGGGACTGATTTTAACCTTTGAAGTCTTTCCCTTGTATGCCAGGTCTGGTTCCAACATTTTCCCACTAGTTGGGGGTACAAACGACTCAAACGATAACCGACAATCTTCCAAGCGACGACCCAATTGGGCTAACTGGTTGACTGACGAGATGTCCCTTAAACTCAGCCGGTCTTGGTAGTAAGGTAGAATATTCTTCAATATAATTTTTAATTTGATGGATTCAGATAGGGGCCAGTCCAATCGGTTGAATAGATTAGTCATCACGGCTAAGAATATGCCTAGAGGCTCTTCCGCCCCCTGGGTTCGGCGCCTTATTTCATCAAACAGCCGGTCGTTATAATCGGTTGGTTGGAATTGTTCTCTCAACTGACCACATAGTTGCGACCACGAGCTCACACTTCGCCTCATCGCTCGATACCAAATGAGCGCCGGACCCGTGAACAAATCCACTGCCGAGTTCCACAGTTGTGTTTCGTCTACATTACGGGCTATCCGTAGTTCTTCGACCCGTTCTAAAAACGCGTTGACGCTGGAATCATTTGGTTCTCCGCTAAATTTTAATTCCCACTGGGAAACCGGAACAGATCGCACGTGGTGCGGTGAGGCCCCATGGTTAACGGGAGGAAAAGATAGATTTTCAGCCTCCCCATCTACTAACGAACTATTTTGGACCTCGTCGTGATTAATATTCAGTACTGATAGGTTTATTGGTATTTCCTGCTGAATTGGGGCAGTTGATGGTAGATCTCGCCGATCTTCGTTATCACTGAGGATTTTCGCTTCCAGGTCTGCATGAAGAGTCATTAGTTGGCCCAAAAATTGCGAACGGGCACTACTCGTTGTTCCATCTGAACCACCAAATCGACTAACGCGATCAAACAAATGCACTAGCTTAGTCTCGATTTTTTTATAACTTCCGTCGGACTTCCGTCCCGAAAAGTTTTCGATAAGTTCAGCTATTTCCAAAGCTTTCCGATCACAATACGTTTTTTCGACACCGATATCGAACACGCGAGAAGGGTTCGAAAAAGTGTGTCCCTCTTTTTCTAGCTTCAACGCTTGGCGCAAACTCTTACGCATCTGGTCGCAATTTCCATCCTCAGCAACTCCTCGGACCTCCAACTCGTATTTAAGTTCTTCTTGTGCCAGACGGTTAACATCCATTTTAAATGGCATATTTGTCGCGTACTTGCCCTGTTATCCACTCCACTACACTACACACTACTCTATACTCACTATGCTATACTTATTACAAAATATAGGTGTACAAATTTACAATCATACCACCCTTAATCAGGCAGTAGGCCCTCCAAAAATATGAAGGCTTTAGTATAAATAAAATGAAAATCGCATTGGCCCCACGTTGGGCCGCCAATTCTATGCCACGTATATAAATGACGCTACTGGCACAGGTCAAGTTTCACCCTGCTCAGTGGAGGTGGGGGGGTTCTGTCGTAAAGAAAAGATACAGAATATTTATTTAAATATGGTGTTACGATTTTATGGGCGCCACATGGTTTGCCCCCGAGGTATACCATGAACCTGGCCTACTGCGAGTTAAAAGGGGCCTGTATGATTGCGAAATGTTCACACTTTACTTAATAGTAATATTAATCATTAACAATAAAAAAAATAAAAAAATAAATAAAAAAAATAATTCACCGATTATTTCTCAAAACAAAAAAACCAATACTTGACTTTATTTAAATTCTAGCAATCCTTATTCCAAAGTAATAACAAACTTAAAATTAACACTCTGTTGCACCTTAATTCTAACCTAATGCTACACAAATAACCGGGGTGGTTTTTGGTCGACGCAAAATACCACCTTCACTTTTATCACGTCTCCTATCAGAGACCCCACACTTCCCTTATCAACTCTCACAAGATCTTCACTACACTTATTACTATATCCTAGCTCACAACACTATCTTTATTTCGCCTCCAACAGATACACTATCTCCCGTTTTACAAAAACACACAATAAAACAATCAAAACTGCGATCCACGCTACACGTGTTGTTCCCACCGGCGCGTGCACTGCTCTTCTTACGGCGCGATCCCGTCCGCTCGCCGTCAAGTTTCAGCCCGCCTCGTCCGCGTGCTAGTGCGTACGGCTGATTTTTAAGTCCCTGCTCATACGTACTTTTGTATCGTTACAAAATGTCTCGTAACTTTCATAAGCAATTGATTGAAATATATAATAATGTTTATGAAACGTCCATATGTCATGTGACGTCATAACATGTTTTCACGCATCATAAAACGTCAGTATTAAAATGACTTCTTTTTCTCTTTCGGTTGTAGCGGCTCAGATTTATTTAATAATCTAATAAGTAGTATTGATGGTCTCGTCATATTATTCGTCATGACGTCATAATAGGTCAGTTTTTGTAATACAATGTCATAGGAGGTCATTTCATGTCACACAAGTTAATAGTGGTTCCTTTTAAGGAAATTATGTTTTATTGTGAGTCATCGTGTATTTTAATAACTAATCAAGTTATATCATAAGAGTCATAAGGTATCAAAGTACACATGTCACAGGCATAATTGATTGTAGTGCATTTAATTGTTTTTTTTCGAAAAATTAAAAATGGGGTTAATCGTACTTTTAATTTAGTCTTTTTACGAAACCATTATATTATCTTATATACTTGTGTCTATGTCTCATATTTGACAACATGGTACACTGAAATTATCAATCTCATATCTTAGGAAATATCAGAAAATGTTCTTCATATAGTCTAGTGTTAAGATTTATTTTAAATTAGTTCAATAATTTTAAATTTGTATGTATCTATAAATGTTGTATATTTATAGTTTCCATTTGAAAGAATAAATGCAATCAAAACAATAAGATAAAATAATGGTTTCGTAGAAAGACTATATCTAGTGAACTAAAAGTTCGATTAACCCCATTTTAAATTTTTCGAAAAAACAATTTAATGCACTACAATCAATTATGACACATTAATGCTCATAAATAACTGCATACCTATCAAAAATGCTCTCGAACTCAAACATATTATTTTTAAAGTAATTTTTTTTACTGTTATTTTGTAAGGTATATAATTATGTTTGATTAAAATAATAATAAAATAAGTTGTAAAAAATTTTATTATCTGTTTGAAATGCGAAAGACGGGGTTGATTGAACTTTCCGTTCATTAGATACAGTGTTTCCAAAATCCTAGTATATAAAACAAAACTATAGGCCCATGTTTGAGGGTGTTCCGGGCCCTACTTTTCTAGAGAATTTTCAAGAAATATACATCTCGTTAATTTCTAATTGCTCTAATAATTTTATGCCTCATACATTATACTAAAGTTCAAAATTTTATTGTAATATAGAAATGCAATTTTTATGTACCTTTATACATTTAACATCTTCCTATATAAAATACTGGAAGAATAAATACAAACAAAACCTAATATTGAACTAATTTAAAATAAATCTTAATACTAGACTTTATGAAGAACATTTTCAGACCTTTCTGAAGTTTATGAGATTAGTAATTTCAGTGTACCATATCGCCAAACACAAGACTCGAATCCAAGTATGTATGAACATATGTATTTACCGTAAAACGTATTTAGATATTGCAATGCTTTCGTAAAATTACTATATCTAGTGAACTAAAAGTCCGATTTACCCCATTTTTAATTTTTTTAAAAGACAATTAAATGTAATACAATCAATTATTACACAATCTTGGTCATAAATAACTTTATACCTTTCAAAAAGGCTATCGAACTCAAAATTTTACATTTTTAAAGTAAAATTTTTAGTTTGACCGCCATTTTGAAAGGTTTACAATTATTTTTGGTTAAAATAATAATAAAAAAGGTTGTAGATAATTTAATTATCTGTTTGAAATGCGAAAGACGGAGTTGATTGAACATTTTGTTCATTAGACAGACAATATACAGTGTGTTTACAAAATCCTAGTAAAACAAAACTTTGGGCCCTTGGTTGAGGGTGTTCCAGAGCAAATTTTGCTAGGGAGTTTTCAGGAAATATACATCTGGACATGTTCTAATCACTGTTTAAATTTGGCACCTCATACATTTTTCCAAATTTTACACTAGTAAAAAATTTGACGTTGCCTGGACTATTTGAAATTGGTTTAAAATTGGCTGTGTGCCGGTTTATAGTTAAATTAAAGATTAAATCACAACAATATACAGCTTTCAATCATCAAAAAATAAAATGAATGAAATTAAGGGGGGGGGGGGGTAAGGTTTTAAAATGCATTTTTTTTAATTTTTTTCTGAATGTACAACATGTCGAGAGTATTGTGTTAAAATTTCAAGTAAATCGGAATAAAACTAACGAAGATACAGCGTTTCAAGCGACCGACCCTCATGCTCGATTTTTATACAGACAAACTTAGGCAAAAGCAAAAAGATGCATTGGACATCCTGAATGACAGTGTTTCACTGTACGAAGCTGGAATTGATGATTCTGTGTAATTATAAAAAATTATACCCTTTTATTGATGCTTAATTTTGGATGTTCGAGTATAATAAACTTTAAATCGATTATCTCGCAAATGTCATTTTTGAAGTTCGTGAACATTATAACTCAAAATCTACTTGACCGATCCTTTTGAAATTTTAAACACTATTTCTACACATAAATCAACAGGTAATCAGAGAGAGTTTTTTTTTACCATTTTTTCCATTTTATAATAACAAATTCACCGAAATTTTTTGCGAAAATCACGTTTTTCACTTTCAAATGCTGCCAAAAATAATTAAATAAAAAAAAAAAAAACTCTCTCTGACTACCTAGGGAAACAAATCACCTTTCAAGCACATTTCGATTTTTTTGTTTTACATGATCCGGTAACGAATTATGGTGTTCACCGCATATCAACTTTTTTTCGAGGTGCCTCCAGAGATTTGCTGTCATGGACTTATTTTTTGATATTTTTAATTGAACATTTTTCCAAAGATACTTTAGATGTCATACTATAACGTGTATATGAAATAAATAAACCAACATTATTCATATCTTCAAAAAAAAATCATGAAAATATGCCTTTTTTTCGCCTTTAAAACCTTACCCTTCCCCTTAAGAAAATTATATTTAATGTTCTGTGGAATGAACAAACGACAGTACCAAGAAAAAAATTGAAAATTGGAATGATTGATTTATTAATATATAGTACTTCAAAAAATTGTTTATTGACAAAAATTGTAAGCAATCAAAAATAAATAATGTTTGTATTTGATGTTATTGCGTAATACATATTATCTGTAATAAATTTAATGAGTGGCATAAAAATATTATAATACTGTGTATTTTAACTATTGACGCTGCCTGCTTGTGATACTATTATTAATTTTTTTATAACTTAATTTCATGTTTAAATGTTTTCAAAATTTAAAAATAGCATCATTGTGTAACCAACATTTATTTTTACTGGCCCAAATATTGACATCCGACTTTTTTTACAGTAGGGTCAAACCATATGAAGTTGTCCCCAGCACTGGTTGTTCGATCATTCAAAAAAAAGATTTTTTGTGTGTTTATTATTAGTATTACCCTAATATGTTGGTAGTTCGAAATGACCATTATTTTAATTTTATTGTTTTTTTTTTTTCGCGTGACAACCGCATATTTGTTCTACAGGTTGCAGCATTTTTTATACTTTAAAATATTTAAAAGGGTTTGCGGAAACTAGAATATCTCAGCTTCTATCAACATTTTAACATGGGACTAAAAGCAAATTGTTGAGAAAAAAATGGGCTACAAGATTACTTTAAACATTTTCACCTAAAAAATGTAATTCTAAAGGGTAAAATTTCAGTCTTAATTTTTTGCTCCTTTTTTAAAAAAAATAACCATTTTCAAGGGGATGTTTTTGCAAGAAGGGGAAATGTCAACAAGTCAAATTATGTTTACAAATACGTGGGCACACACCAAAGTTCAACTATGAGACTTACCCCACTTTTTTTAAATTCTCAAAATTGGAAAATTCGAGAAAATTGCACTTTTTACAACTAAATAATTCTGATGGGAGACCAGATAAAAATCTGGAATTTTAGCTTATATTAGTTACAAGTTTCGTGCCGTCACATCTAAAAAATCAAAAGAATTAATTTTATATTAATTCTAAGGGCAAAAGTGTGAGGAAAAATTAATATGTTGTTAGTTACTCAAGACCGGTGAAAAGTTATTGGTAAAATTTAAAACGTGCATGGGAAAATTTCATATAAATAAAAATATTATAAACAGCAATGAAAAAAACAACAAAATTTATTTTGTTTTTTTTTCGTTGATTTTGAGTACCTAATTATTTCGAAATTTTTGTGACGTCACACACACAGGGGGGTGTCACACAAATGTGGCAAGTTGTGACATCGCCGGGGAAGGGGGGGGGGGTAAAAAAACTATGAAATTTGTGTGACGTAGTTAATATATGGTTAAACTTATATTTATTGAGAAACTGATTGTGAGTTGGTTTAAACTAGACATTATGTCTGAGGCCGATTTAAAATCCCCGTTTTTTATTTTAATTAAATTTAAAATATTTTAATAATAATAATTTCAATTCTTAAAACTATCTTTATAATACAAAATAAGAATTTGAAGTATTTTTGATCGAATGAGACCAATTACAAATTTTCATATGTAGCAGGGTGCGAAATATTAATGGTTAAAAATCCTACGAATATCAGCTTAACTTTTTTATGCTAATAGGTATATTAAAGGGTTAAGGGATGCAAGGTTAACAATCGTTTTATTATAAATCTATTGGCGTTTTTATATGTATTTCTCTACAGTTACTAGTTTATCTCGAGGTTAGGTACCGTCAGAGATGATGTAGTTGTACGTCAAAAAATTAAATGAATTGAATAAGAACAAAATTCGTTGTAAAGCTAGATATCGAACAAATTAAGGGAACACATATTAGAATAATTCTTATTTATGTGCGGCCTTTGGTATATTTCAGGTCGTAATTGCGGCCCATGGTATAATATGGGTTGGCTGCTCTATATGGATTTGTTTTAGAATTTAGTACTGTGGTACTTGAATATTATCTACTATTATAATATATAGATACAAATTAATTACAATGAACAAATTTGTTAATTGAACTCATTCTATGAAATTCCTACTTCAGCCCTTAATTAATTCATAATTGATAATTCTAGTTGATTAAATTAATTAGCTATATTTAAATTCATTTTTAATAGCTCGGTTTGGTCATCGCTTTATACATTTTTAATAGATGCGATTTTAATTTTTAAACAATAATTGTATTCACTTTCACACAGCATTGACAAATTGTCATTTTATATTACTGTAAAAAACAGATATCACTTTTGACACATATTGAATGTCATATTATTTCATAAAACGGATAAAAAATACATGAATTTTATTTTATGTCATACTCGTATATCATTTCTTACAGATATTGTATCAATATTATTTACATAGTGGAAAACTGAAACCATATAAAGATATATTTGAGTTATATTTACTATTAAAACCAGTAAGATACTGGTACCAGTCAAGGTTTTCTTGGGATTGATAAGCTTCTTTTTTGTAATTCTCATGTTACTAATAAAACGAATACTTTTTTATTAAATCAATTTAATTACCAAAGTCCGCAAATATAGTTTGTTTTTTTAAATTATGGCCTTTTATTTTGTTAATATTTTTTTCTATACTAATAGACAAAGTAAAACCAGTAGGTAAATAAGAATTAAATTGGGAGTATAAACTTTAAAAAAAAATCATCCAAATCGGTGCATCTTTGTCGGAGTTATGCCCGTACATCAGCGTTTCTCAACCTTTTAGTAATTGCGACCCAAGGTATATAAAGACAAGGTAGTCTCAACAATTCCTTGACCAATCAGCGTTGGCGCGGGAATTGACGTCACCTGGGGGATATATTCAAATGTCATAAATTTTTAATAGAATATTAATTACTAAAAATTCCTTTATTTATTGTTGTTTTCGTATTTTTTGATATTTTAACAACACATACAATCAAATCAGTACAAATTCGACATTGCAAAATTATAAAAAAGCTGTCGCATACAATTTGGTCTATTCGAGAAGCATCCTTTTTACTATTCTTAAGTTGGCAATACGTTATATGATTTTGACAGCACTTTATGATTTATCTGTGTCGAATTTGTACTTATTTGATTGTATGTGTTGTTAAAATATCAAAAAATACGAAAACAAGAATAAATAATGGAATTTTTTGTAATTAATATTCTATTAAAAATTTATGACATTTGAATAGATCCCCCAGGTGACGTCAATTCCCGCGCCAACGCTGATTGGTCAAGGAATTGTTGAGACTACCTTGTCTTTATATACCTTGTTTGCGACCTAATTTTCAATCACAATTCTCATACAATAAACCGTCGGGTTACTGCAAAAACCAGATAACTCCACTATTTACATTTTTTTAGTTAAGTACATTTCTACACTTAAAAATTTTACCTACGTCTCCTGTAAAAACATGATAAATCTCTTACAGATATAAAGGGTCAATATGCATGTGCAAAAATAAGGTAAGTCCACTTTGACCAAAATTTAACCAATTAAAACCGCAGATATCTTAGAAACTATAATATGTGACTTATCTGGTTTTTGCAGTAACCCGACGAAACCTTCTTTCGAAAAACTTTGTTTGCAAGACAGGTTAAAGGAAGTCACTAATAATTATTAATCTTGTTTTTAATTTAATATTGATAAATTAATTATTAAATAAGTACATTGTGCAGTACTGATACAATCCTATTTATAAGTGTTAGTATTATATCAGTGTAAATGTAAACGTGTATTTATGTCAGAATGTATTTTATTGCTTTCAGTAAATTAAATAAATTTTTTAATCATATTTTTCTCATTTTTTCTCGATATGCTCGCGCCCCCCATTTAGTTTTATCACGCCCCCCTAGGGAGGCACGCCCCACAGGTTGAGAATCGCTGCCGTACATATATAAAAAATATATTCGGCTTAATTGAGAACCTTCATCCTTTTCTGAAATCGGTTAAAAAGGTATAAACAAAGTTGTCTTTAAAAGGAACAGGTTTCACAGAACGCGTCACATATAGTTACTACGAAAGGAACACATGTTTCTATTAAAGACAATTTGCTTATAACTTTTTAGTTAAAATTTTTAAGGCTTTATTCAAACTTGACGAAACGGAGAATGTGTTATTTTTAATTTCACAAAACGAGACGGGGTTTTAACTTACTCTCGTCTCGTATGCAGCCTTAGTGAGGCAGACCGCAATAGATTTATAGTACGCACTCTACGTTATTGACACCCCTGTCTGTAGCATATGTAAAATATGTAAACCCAATCTGACTTTGATGTTTCCAAGGTTCATCAATCCCCTAAGCCTCAATAATTTCACCTTTCCTTTATTGTATTTTTGTGTATTGTAGAAAATTCAATAACACGTTCCACACTTTGAAGTTTCTGTTGGTAAACTTGTCTGTAACACGTGTTTCATATTTTTTTAACATGCAAGATGAAATGTTTTGTATTTTGAAGATTGAGTGATAGGTGATAAAAGGGAAAACTGAATATGCGTATGTGAAAATATTTTGTTATCGATTCAAGAAATTATATTGAGTGGTTCAGAATTTCTGTAGGGATTTTTCAGGTGATTTAGTAAAATATTTTTTAAATAAAATTATATCTGATTTTATTCAACGACCTTTTGCCACCTTTTATAATCGATAACAAATCGGAAAAAGGAACACTTATGGAATGAACACTGTATCTGTCTGTCACAGCGTTCTAGTCACTAAACTATTTCACCTATAGAGCATAAATTTAGCATAATTTTATTTTGTATATTTTTTGAGAGGGGTAAATGGATTGCCATTATTCAATCCGAATGAGTGAGGTAATCAAATGATAGCTGATAATTCAATGAATTTAAATATGTAAACGTTTTGTTTATATAAAAATCTTCATTCAACAAATTTAAAAAAAAATCGAAAAAATAAATAATTAGGGGTTTACCAGGGGTGTCGACTTGTAAAAATTATTGTGGGGGGGGGGGGAATATGGATGAGGGGCCATTCAAATATTACGTAAGCAAATTTTTGTCGATTTTGAACCCTCTCCACCATTATATAACGCAAAATAATAATATTGTGTACCCTCCCCCCACCTAAATAAAGTAAGTATGGAGATTTTTTCATTTTTTTTATTAACTTCCCAACTGGAAGTTATTATCGGTCCGAAAATCAAAATCAAAAATTTAAACACATTTGTATGTTTCAAGGTCACTATAGTATATGTATAAGTCACTATTTTTAGAAAGATGTACCTATGTGTTTAGGTGTGTGTATATGTACGTATGTTCGTGTCATTTTTTACGTGCACGGGGTGTTTTTTTTTTTTTTTGTCAGATTTACTTGAAACAGCATACATATTCTACAATACAAATAATGAAACATGTATTTCAGTATTTTTTTTGTTAAACGTGTCTAAACAACTATTGAAAGGGTGAAAGTTGAAAACCACCCTCAAAATTTGAATTTTAAATACTAATAAAGTTTACAATTCATGTTGCTTTGGAATCAAATGCAATTTAATTCTAATTTTAAAAATATGTGTTATATTATTGACATTAGAATATTAGAAAACATATTCATAATACAACGGTGACAAATTCCATTAAAATTGGTTATGTTGGGAAGTTGATAGTGTGGACCTAAAGGGTCTCACTCCAACCTAAAGCTTGTTTTTTTATTAATTTGGACCGGGTTTTGATAAACCCAAGAGATTTTATGCAGATATTTACCACTATAGATACATGGGTTCATCACAACACACCAAAAATGAAAAAATAAACCAAACAATGGAAACACAGATATTATTCTCCGGCAGTCTCTTCGACTGGAAAAGTAATGGCGTCAATTTTTTTAGGACACAAAGGGCATTATCATTATTGACCATTATTCAAAAAGTAATACTATACTAATGAGTAGTATGAGAGCTTGTTTGACCGATTAAAACAAATTTTTTTTTTGAAAAATACCGGATTCTATGAAGAAAAAGGTTATTTTTCATCACGATAACGCGTCAACCCACTCATCTCGAATCGCAACTTCTAAAATTCAACTATTTTCTGATTTGCCCTCCTCTGACCACCATCTGTTTTAAAAGTTGAAAAAATATTTGGATTAATAAACATTTTTATGAAATAAGTAAGTTTTAGTGGTTGTAGAAACTTATTTTCTAGACCTGGACGTATTGGTGTATCAAGGGGGCATAACGAAGATGGAACAAAGATGCAATAAATACATCGTGCTTCCAAAAGGTTGTGTAAGTAAAACAATAAAAGTAATTTTTAACTTTTAATACAATTGTTTCTATAACAGGCCGCGAACTTTTCAAACACCTCGTATATCGTTGTGTTGTTACCAAATATCTAATAGATAACATTTATTAAAATTTGTTAATAATTAACAAATATTTGCGAAAAAAATCCAACTAAATACATTTATTTCCTATAACTAATCCTTTAAAAATAAATTGATAGATTTTCGTCTAGACACCAAATAGAAGAGAATGCAAAGGGTCTAAGAAAAAACCTATTTTAATAAAATATTGTTAAGATACTTTATGCCATAAAATATGTAGAAGTATTTATTTCCTAAAACGCCAAATATAGCTATTGTTTTACTTATGTTAATTAATATTGAATATCAATACCATAATTCATAATCTTTGAATTAATGAGTGGAATAATGATTATAATACCACCAAATACTTTTGTTAGTATTCATTAATTCATTTAACCTACGTGCTATTTAAGACACTAAGTTTGGATTGAACTATTAATAAATTAGAACACAGAACATTCGTATGTATATTTTTGCTTAGAATATATTTTAACAATGAAGAAATTAATAGTGATTCTATTTTTTGTGTTCTTCTTTGAAGACGGGTATGCTAAAAGTAAGTAGGTACTCTAACTGCTTTTAATTTTTGTCTTTACAAATTAATTTAACATTTTTTTGCTACAATAATAACTTTTTTCCCTAAAATACAAATACTCCGGTATTTAATTTAAGTTAAATTTTAATCCGATCAAATTAATAAATAATAAAAAAAATAAAAAAATAAAACTGACATCAAGAACTGTTTTAATTATTAATACACTTTTCAGTGTTTTTAGGTTTTTTTTTAAGTCGCTTTTATTTTATTTTTTTTAAGTTTTTTATTTGATCCCTCGCGAGTGGCGTATCTAAGAAGTCCATGGTCTGATTATAATAAAGATTAAATAGGACCACCTCAGAAGTATACTCTTTCAAGTATAGAAAAAACATCCAAATCGGTGCATTTTTGTCGGAGTTATGCTCGAACGTACATAAAAAAATATACATACCTATATCGATTGATTTGAGAACCTCCTCCTCTTTTAAAAGACCTGTATTATAAAAAATTGAATGCTCTACAAAAAAGATTCTATAAAATTTTCACGTTCTTGAGATATCTTGGAGAAATAAATATTTTGGTATGTCACCCCCCCCCCCCTCCTTCATACGATTTTTTTATGATTTTAAAATGGAATCCAACCAAGTTTCATTAATATCGATTCAGTGGTTCATGACTTATGCGTGTGACAAGGATTCAGGGGACACAAACATACACACACACACACACATATATCATATATAAACACGGAACGAAAAGTGTTTTTTTTGACCTGAAACGGAAAGATCAATTTAAAATTTTGAAATCGGGTACATTTTTTTGTATTATTCTAAAACGATCACAAAGCTTTTTGTATCTTCAAAGCAAAAGTGGTTTCGAGAAAAACGCATTTAATGATTTAGTAACAGATTTTTCATTCGTAGAAAATATATACTTACATTAACACTACGGTTCATTATCTTTTACGTGTTATAACTTCGTAAATACTTTGAATGTCGGTCTATAATTTTTATAGTTTACTCTCAGTATACTTTACTTCCAAAATATGTAAATAAAACACGAAAATTTGATGTCATCACACCGCAATATTACCTTAAAGAAGGATAAAGATTCTTTATAGTCTAATCAATGAAACTAAAAAATCGTCAAACACACAAAAACAGTACCGATTTTGATGAAAACATTCCGGCTGTCGTACTTAAATCACTCCCCCTAATTTTGGAAATTTGTTTAGTTTCAATTTTAAATATTTCATATAATATTAAGTCCAATTTTCGATGAGAAAATATTACCCTAGGGGGAGTGAGAAATAAGGAATTTCCGGGAATTTTGCAAAACTTTTTTACTTTTTCTTTAATTTTTAAGATTCTAAATATAAATTTTTCACGAAACAAAAAACCTGGTTCGCGGCTCGTGAGTCCTGTATAAACAACGGGGGACATTTGGCTATAATCGATTCCCAAGAAGAACAACAGGAGATTAATGCATTTTTGGCACCAAAGACAGGACAAACGACCTGGATTCACATGGGATTCCACATGTTATTCGGAGGAGATGTCGTAGATTTATTTGGTAAATATAATTTTTTTATTCCAAACGCTTTTGCAAGTTATCAAATTTAAATAATTGTTATATGTTATAGTTATTAATGTTAAAGTAGAAATCAGATGTCCGCAATGGGGGTGGAGCAAACGGGACACTAGACCTCCCCTGTAATAAATAAAAAATGTTTATTGATATTATTTGTTTAAAAGCTTTGCCTCCCCCTTCTCCTGGAAAATGTCCACGCCTCTAGCAGTAATGATTGGTATACACCATAAACATAATGTAGATTTATATTATTTAACACTGCTCTAAAATCCAGACCAAAATCATAAAGTTTTGACACCTTGTAGAAGGTGTTTTACTTATTTATTACAGTCCCACAAAAAAAAAACTCTAACCCGGACTATGTTTACTTACGTATTTTTGGACGCTGAAGAGAGAATTTGACAATAAAAAAACTCGCCAACTATATTTTTTTGATATCGTTAATTTAAAGCCATTTTGAGAGCCTCCATGGGCCGTGAAAATTTTTTTCAACCAAATCTAATAAATAACGTTTGTAGACTTTTCTCTTCAATTTGCATTTTGGTATCGCTGTATGGCCAATTTAGACCGAGTTATAAAAAAAGAGTTTCAACTTTCTAAAAGATTTTTTACGATTGAAGTTAAAAGTATGATTTTTGCTTCGATTGCATGAAACTCGGTCAGAAATGGTCGTACAGCGGCACCAAAAGTAAATTGAAGAGAAAATTGTAAATTTATCACAGCCCGTAGAGGCTCTCAAAATTGATACAAAAATTTTACATTTTTACGAGCTTTTTTATTGGCAAATTCGTTTTCAGTATCTAAAAATACACATAAAAAACAGTTTGGTTAATTTTTATAGACCTGTTTTTTTTTAAATTAATTTCAGGAAAGGAGTTAGTCTTGAAAGACTGGGATATAGGGCAGCCAGATTCAACTTTCAAAGGAGAAAAATGTGGGTCAATTATGAATACTAGAATTCTACTGAATGACATAGATTGTGGAGGCTTATACACATACATCTGCGAATTCCCAACTGATAAAAAGAGTTAGTATATTAAAAATTGTTAAAATAAAGTAGTGTCACCAATCTTGGCAAGGACCCCAGTAATGGCAAATTTTTAATTAAATGTACTGAATTAGAAATAGGTATGTGCTAATATTTTATTACTACCATTTCTGAATATTAATCTATATAGATTTAACTGTCCTACAGCGTGATTTGATGAAAATCGGCCAATAGGTGTCAAAATGGAAGACATTTAAACTAATTATTAGATAATTTATTTATTAATTATTATATTATTATAGCAACTACTTTACATTGTTTCAAATTTGACGATTCTTTCTTTTATATATTTTGTGTGTAGTACTTATTATTCTGTAATCATTAGCAAGTGTCCATCACTGCGTGCTCATTACTGGTTTTACCTTTGCCATTACTGGAGAATAAACATTAATAAAATAAAACGCTATAATTTAAAAAAACTTTATTTGCGGACTTTGGTAATTAAATAAATAAAGAGTTACTTGTTTTATTAGTAACATGAGTTCATGAGAATTACAAAAAACAAGCCCATTAATCTAAAAAAAACCGAAAACTAGCTCTTATAGCGGCCATAACTGGTGCCTTTTCCTTATGTCAAATATTATTATTTATTTTGCAAACCGAAACCTTTTTTTCCTTAGAAAAAAAGCAAGCCTATAGTCGGGGTATCAAAAATTTATATATAAAACCGAACCCCGAACCGAACTCTATTGAAATTTTTTTACTGAATCCGAACCCTTTAAAAATATTATGCTCTGATTTCAATATATTTTTTCAGATCTATCATTTCCCGAACTATCCGAAGAAAAGATTTATACTATAAATAAACAACTATTAACATGGCCGGCTGCTAGGAGGTTTTGCAGAAACAAGGGAGGCCATCTTGTGATCTTCAACACCAAAGAAGAATTAGATCAAATTCTTGGCGATGTAATAGATAACAACATTCAGTGGTTTTGGGCAGGATATCACAACGCCTTCAAATCTGATGAAATTGTTCTTGAAAATGGTACATACTTTTATATTATTATAGTGGGGCTCTTCTGGTAAAAAAAAGTGAATTTGAGTTCGCCTTTTTATAATGCGTTAATCAGGGGTTATTTTAAGAAAATTTTTCAACTGCAAATTTTTTTTTTGTTTTTTGCCCTACATTTTGTATATTTCCTTCTTACAAATTATAGTGACATTTTTTTCTGCTCTACACTAATGTTCGGTCGGTATTACAAATTAAAAAATTTACTTGCTACTAAGTACTTCCAAATGAGGTTTCAAACCTATCTGACAGTTCTCTTGCAGTTTTATGAAGTGTTTGACAATTTTCGCGCACGTATAGTAAATAAACACAACTGCATTAAAACAATGGCGATATTATGAAAATTATTTTGTACAGTCAGAGTCGTCAACTGTATTACAATAGGTTGAAGTATCACTGCTCAAAATTCCATAGCTAATCCATAGATACTATTACATAATCAATACCCCATTTAAAAGTGCTTGTGAGCTAGCAAATTTGCTAGCTCCTTTATAATATCGAATAATTTGTAATTTTTCAACTACACAAATTAACTTTTACAACTGTAGTTATCATTTTTGTAACTGCAGAAACAAGCTACAACTACACACTAATATAACACCTGAGGTCAATCTTTCTCAATTTTTTAGGGTGAGTTTTACTTCATCAATGGTACAAACAAAACATACGTGTCCTTTAGATTCAATTTAATTATAAAAAATTTCGAAAAAATTGGTGAGAACGTTCTCTTATAATTGACTGTATTATGCATTAATGTATTAACTCACACGAATATCATTTTCGAGTTATGAATGTAGTTTCATTCAAAATAAAATTTACAACATTACAGAAAATAGCTCGTTACTATAAAAATTATAATAATATAACAAAAACACTTACCTACTGCAAAAAAACTTTTTGCGCTTCGGTTTTCAGAAAATGGTTATACAAATATTGGACGATATATACAAATATTGAACCAACCAAATGTCAAATTACTTTTTTTCCAATGAAAATAAATGTAACAAAATCACAAATAAATAAAGAAAATAATAAGAAATCAAAATCAAACATGTAAAACTTGTGTTATTAATATTCTTTTAAAACCGAGACTTTCGGCAAGACTTATAAATAAAGTTAATATTGTCTCAGTCTCGTCTCAGCCTTATCAACTTCATCAACATTTGTGATTTATTTGCGATAAACTTTCTAATTATATGTAAACAATAGAACTTTTTTGAAAAATTTACGTTAATCTATTTTAGTACTGTATAGGAAATTTCTAATGCGAGACATTGGTAAGCGTGAGTGCAACGAGACTTAAGCATTATCATAAAAACATCCCTGGCTTTCTATGCTTTTCTTCTCAGCCAAATTAATGTTAATATTTATAGGTGAGGTGCCACAAGAACAATACCTTAAATGGAAAATGGGTTGCGACAAAACACAAAAATACGGAGCTGTTTCACAGAATGGAAAAACCAATCTAGTAGACCCGAAGACCAAGTATCCCTCAGTTTGTGAAATAAGTAAACCAAAGTGTTACGTACCATCGCAACGGTTCGATGTGAGAGCTAATATGGCTCTAGATCAACAATAATACACAATTATCGTCGCTTAAGTTCTAACACCGCGTAAATAAATTTTAAGAATCACATCTGGGGTAACCAAAAGCTGTTATTAACCATCTTGTAGAGATGATAAAATTTTATTAATCAAATGGTTCTAAACTACCTAATAACATTTGGAGTTATAATACATAAAAAAAAACTTAACTTACCCGGTAATAGAACTTATGTATTTGTATGTAACACATTCAAGTGCGTAGCTAGGATATTAAAAAATATGAAGATTCATGAAAGAATCCGGGAAAATTTTTTAGATCTGATTTAAACACTTTAGATCTAAATTTTTTTCCGGGAAAGAATAAATTTCAATACGGTACATAAGGACCTCAATGGTTTTTTCAGCTACATCCAAACTACTATTACTTTAATTAATATTACAAATTCGATGCTTGGTCCAAAATTGTTAGTGTAAAACTAAATATGCCAATAAAGGTTCTTAGAAATTATTGATAGAATACATAAAACAGTATGCTCTTTAGATGCCCCCCCCCCCTCTCTTGGATACGCGCCTGCATGTATGCACTTATTATTAATTATTATTAATAATAATAATATTATTAATAATTTACAATATTTTATACTTCTTTTTTTAAATTAATATTTTTAATATTATTGTGTTACTTTGTAAGGTTAAAACAATAAATCTATTTTTTGTGAACTAATTTATTAAAATAAATAGGAATTCATCGACATGGTCAAATAAAACAGTCATTTTTTTAGCAATGTTACGTGTAAAACTAAAACTTTTTCTTAAGCACTCCTCATGAATTATTTAACCGTTTCACGGACTTTTGGGACAGCCTATATACATATAAAAGCAACGATTTTATAAACAAACATAATATACACAAGATGTTTAATTTTTGAAAACATTTTTAAGCGAAAACATAATTTTTAACAAGATTTTTACCCCCTTGCACGATAGAATCTTTTAAGTAAGTTTCAGCCATTAATTTAAATTTAAAAGAACGAAGGAAACTGGGCTAGAATCATGTCTTTGCATGTAAATGTTTATAAATGCACAAAGTGGGGTTAGCTGAACGACAAAATTAGATCAATATTATTATACCTATATTTATTATAATTAGTTTGCTTTCTCGCCATATCGAAGATACGAGAAGCTTTGTGATCGTTTTAAAATGAGAAAAAAAAATTGTTCTCCGATTTCAAAACTTTAATTTGATCATTCCGTTTCAAGTCAAGACAAACACTTTTCGTTCCGTGTCTGTCTGTCTGTGTACCTATATGTGTGTCTGTCCCCTGAATCCATGTCGCACACATAACTCACGAACCACTAAACCGATATTAATGAAACTTGGTTGTTTGGTTGCGTCTGGCTTGAGAACGATCCCATTTCAAAATCATCAAAATCGTGTGTAAGGGAGAGGAGTGACATCCTAAAATATTTATTTTTTCAAGGTATCTCAAGAACGACACGTTACATGAAAATTTTTTGCAGGGCATTACTCTAAATTCTGTTAATTGAATGAAATTAAGGTGTTATATCTCGGTAACGAATAAAGATATTTGAATGCGCAATAATTTAAATTAAAGAGCAATCCAGTGTCTTTAAAATAATATGTAACTGTAATTTTTTTTATAGTTAATTATTTTGTTTTAAATGATATTTATTTTTTGGTTTTTTTATAAAAATAATCTTGTTTTGAGAGCTTTTTTCAAACGATTAACTATAATACATGTTTTACTGTTATATATCATTTTAAAGGTACTGAATGTCTCTTTAATTTAAACTTTTGCGCATTCAAATATTTTACCCCGTTACCGAGATATAATGCCCAAAAATTTATATTTTTTTCTAATAAAAGAAAATCATTTAGGAACCTCAGGATGATATCCAATTACAAATTCCTTCATAAGGTGTTTTAAGGATATACAAATGCACATTTTGCACATATAGCGTTTCGAAGATTAAAAAAAAATTTTTTTTCACTCCACCCTAATATCTATAGACCAATAATATGAGTCATCACTTAATGGATATGTATGTATAGTAAATTTTTTATCATAAAAATCTATCTACGATAGTTTGGGAGTAAATCATAGTGTAATGAACAACGTAATACCAGTAATGAACACTCAGTGATGGACTCTTGTTAATGATTACAAAATGATAATTACTACGACACAAAAGTTATAAAATAAAGAATCGTAAAATTTAAAACAAACATTTACATAAGAAAATATACTTTTCACGTTAATAGTCCAGTAATTTTAGATTTTAACTGCGAAAAAAATAGCAGTTAGCTGAATTTGTGTATACACCTTCATTACAGTGTTATAAATAACGTGTAAAAAGTCCCCAACGATATCGTGCCGGCGTTGCGAGATATTGAAGGTCTAACGTGACGAAAAACGGTTATTCGCGAATATCTCGCTTCCTATGATTCGGAGGCTAATGGGGGTTATTATATAAATGGTGTATTATTAAATTCTTAAGAAAAAAATTTCTTTCCATTAAAAAAAAACGTTCTTGTGGTAGACGGAGAAAGTATGGCTATATATTTGCATACGGTATGACGCACTCTATGGCAATTGACTATTTGCATATGACTATTTCTACGTGAAAAAATTACAGGTCAAAAATTAAAGAGTAGCAAATAATCTATAAGGTGTGTCATTCGGATATATTAAAAAAAAACATTTTTAATGAATTTTAATCACATTTAGTAGAACTACAAACAGCGATTTATGAAAAATTACCATTCTTGTTTAATTTTGTATTCAAAATCTACACCTAAGCTTTTGTAAAATTATTTAATGGTTCTACTATAATAAGTTTTGGACATATTGAATAGAAAAGAGAGAAATAATGTGTTATAGTCCAAGAGGTGAGCGACAAAATTGCAACTACTTTATAAAGGCTGATTTTTTTATATTACGTCACATTTGTGATGTAGAGATACAGCCTGCCGTCAGTCAGCTAGTTTCGTTAGCGTTTGGCGCAGGGGCGGCATTATTTTTGTAAAAATGTTGCAACTAGTTTATAAAATCTGAAAATTTATTTGTAAGCAGTATACTAATGTAAGTAAGAACCCCTTTTATCATAATCAGCCTTCAAAATCTTGCAACCAAGCGCATCAAACTCGTTAAGTTAAACGCGCTGCTGATTATTATTATAAATATATTATTATAAAATGTACCCTTTTTAAAGTTTTATGTGTACTTATGTTATACACTGCTTGTCACAATTAATGGGACACTTTTTCAATGTAACACAGTTTTGGTAAAAATTGTCATATATGAAAATTCATAAAAATCATTAGTATGGTGTTGTTTCAAAGCCCAAAGAGTAAAAACTTTGTGCGTGCATCGATAGCGGGTGTACAACCCTTGGAGGGGTGAAAAATGGAAAGTGACAATTTCAAGTATTGAAAAAAAAGTTTAAAAACTGTTTATTCCAAGATAATGATAAAATTCACATTAATTTTTATACGTAGAACTTATTTGAACCCTAAAGGTATAAACTATTTTTTTAAATCAATATTTAATTCTGTTTGCCACCTGTTATCATCCCCTAAATTTAGGTTATTAGAAATATAGGAAAATATGAAAGAAATTTTAAAAATCTTCAAGGGTTGTTAGAAATAATCACAATAAATATAAATTTACAATTTCAATAAAATCCAGTAATTTTCAACCACTTTTCTACCTTTTAATATTCAACCCTCTGTGTATTACAATTAATTCGAACAACGTAGGTAAAGATATTTTTTTGAAATTTACAAAATAGGTAGTAAACTGTATTTACAACGGTACTGTATGTTAAAAAACACAAATAAATTATAAGGGTAGGCATCAACCCTTAAATACTAAACCGCCCCAAATAGTAGGGTAGAATATTAAATTTAAGTGTGATTTTATGAGAAATCAATTAATGCTCTTATTTGAAGATTTTTGTGAAAATTTTGTGCACTACAATTCACCCCTACGGATGTAGCTACCCTAAATTAAAAAAATATACACTTTTTTTAAAACATCGTATCTAAAAATTCAGTGGAATTTTTTGTCATCCTTTCGTAATATAAAAGGCCGACATTTGATCTTTCTACACCGGTAAAATTAAAACAATACACTATCAGGAACAGTGTTGCCAGTATGAACTCCCTAAAAAGTACGATAGGCTTATCAAAATAGTACGAAATTTGACAAAAAGGTACGGTTTTTAAACTGTTGTGCTTAAAGAACTTTTTTTGTCACATTTTGACGTCCCCAACCCCTGATACTACAAATGTTAAAATTGTTAGAAATGTATTTGAATTATTATTTTTTATTTAATTATACTCTTTATTTTATTTTGTGTTAAAATACATCAATTATCAAGTAATTAATGGACGCCCTCCGAAATACTCTTCATGTTTCGTTAAAAAACTGTCAATACTGAAAAGTAGATATAGACGAAAAAATTAAGGTAGGTACGTTTCGTTTTTACTTTAATTTTTATTGGTTTGAGTCATAATAAACATTTTATTTTTTAATAATTTTTTTTTACGTAGTGAAGCTGAGTAAAAGCTTGTGAAAATCTTCGTGGGGCAAAAGGTACGGTCAGAGTTGAGGTACGGTTTTGGTACGTTCGGGTCATGAATAGTACGAAAACCGTACTAAAAAGTACGTTCTGGCAACACTGATCAGGAACTACCCTTAAGTTCTTATTTCTTAAAAATAAAATAAATTTTATTTCAATTAATATTGGAAATATAGATATCTATGGAAATTAATGAACAATTTACGAGTTTTTCATAAGTTTGACTCAAATTAATTCAATCGTTCTGAGACGTTGAAATTTACTAAATGTGTAGTAAACTGTGTATACAACATAATTGTATGTTAAAAAACACAAATAAGTTTTAAGGGTAGTTCAACTAATATACACATTTTTTTAAATATGGTATCTAGACAGTCCGTGGTATTTTTGCTTCATCCTTTCGTAATATAAAAGGCCAAGATTTGTTCTTTCGTTACCGGTAAAATTAAAACAATACATTATCAGAAACGTGTCAAAACGATTGGATTAATTTGAGCCAAAATCGTAAATTGTCCATTAATTTCCATAGATACCCTATATTTTCAATATTAATTGAAATAAAATTTATTTTATTTTTAAGAAATAAGAATATAAGGGTAGTTGCTGATAGTGTATTGTTTTAATTTTACCGGTGTAGAAAGATCAAATATCGGCCTTTTATATTACGAAAGGATGACAAAAAAATTCCACTGAATTTTTAGATACGATGTTTTAAAAAAAAGTATATTTTTTAAATTTAGGGTAGCTACATCCGTAGGGGTGAATTGATGGTATTCCGGAGCCTACTTTGCTAGGGAGTTTTCAAGAAATATACATCTCGGTATGTTTTAACTACTGACAAAATTTGGAACCTCACACATTCGTCATAATATTCGCATTAGTCAAATATTATACGTTGCCTGGGTATTTGCTTAAGTCGTATATTTTGCACCCAGTTTTCGTAAAAAATATAGTTCGTATGAAAAACTATAAAAAAACCTTTTTTGTAGAGAATTTTCTAATCTTCCCATCGTTATATAACTTTTGTTATCGTAAAATCTATAAATTCAGAGATATCATAAAACTTATTATTAGCACCTTTTGTGGGCTGTAAAAAAGTATGCTCGCAAGGGATCGATGGGGACTTTTGTTATCTTATTTATAAAGACAAAATGAAGGTGTATACAAAAATTCAGCTCCCTGCGAATTTTTCCCCAGACACATCTATTTTTCGTCTAAATGTACTGAACTAACCGCGATTTAAACAAAATGATCAATTGTCAACAAATCACGTTGTAATACAGTTAAATGTATATTGATTAATATTCAGTAACTGCAGTAATTAAATACTAACAAATATTTATAATTCAGTACATTTAATTAAACAAAAGTCCAACACAGGGGTATGGTCCAAGACTGGTGCCAGTACCTTATAAAGAAATTTTATAAATTCATAGTTTAGTTGTAAAAAAAGTAATTTGCATATAAATTTGGCTACACGTTGGAAAATTCGCTTAATTACACCCATTTACTCTACTGTAATTGACCCATATCTGTGCCTCTTTGTGACACTCATTCGAATGTCTATTGAGATAGGTTGAGATCACGTGTATACTAAATGTTAGACTTAATTAAGTTTTCTTTAGTTCGTTAGTTTTGAAAGTACCTACTTGTAAAACGGACTATCATTCCCTCTACTGTTCATGTTAACACTCTAATTACAACTAGATACGTTTGAAAATATTATTATTATATTACTTAAAAAAAAAACCTTCTCATTAAAAATTTTGTATGAAACGTCGCTTCAAAGCGTTAGTAATGAATTAATTGCAGTGGTCTACGTTTTTGAATACCTTGGATAAAATGTGAAACTAATAGTTGTTACTGAACTTTAGAATATGCAGATTTTTTTGTAGAGAATTTTGAGCTCTTCAAAAAAGATTCTGAGGCATTTTATCGTATATTGCTTAGTTCTATTCTATTCTATTCAATTTTTGAAACTTTGGTCATTGTTTCAAATTGTTTAAAAAAATTTACGTAATGTTTGTTATAAATATGTACAAATTTTTCTTTATTACATCATAAATAATTTTATTTTACTGTTAGAATTAATGCAAGTGATTTTAATAATTGCACTGGTCTAAGAGGTCTCTTATACAGGATGTTTGGATCGGCGATACGAATATTTTGAAGGAAGGTAGAATGAGTTATTTGGAAATGATTTACGCAAATATACCTATATGTATACAAAGTGCAACAGTTTTTTTTTTATATCGACCATTTTAGTAAATTTTGGAAAAAAAACCCAAAATACAAGTTAATGGCAATGTTCAAAAATTAAAAATCAAACATGATTTTTATATTACTTAAATGTTTATACTATACTATCAGATCAAAATAAAGTTGATGAATAACAAAAAAAAAAACTGCAGTTTAACATTTAAAAACTTATAAAACTTTGATAAAATTATTTCTTTAAAAATTATTTTATAAACTCTAGCACACTTACAGACAGACGTTTAAATGATTTAAACCTGCTCTATTTTATATTCTTTCGAAAAACCATAATACCTACATGACACTACATAATAAGTACTCGTAATTAAAAACGTGATATGATACTAAAATAGTTTTTTATACTAATTGGATAGTGTAACACCTATTCCTGTGCAGGGTCGCCGACTTCTTAAAAATATTGGGGGGGACTCAATTTTTTGAACTCCCTTTTCCCTTATATTAGACAAAATAATAATACTGTGTACCCCCCCCCAATAAAGTTGACGTTAAAAGCTTTTTTCATAAACAATTTTTTTTCTTGAATTTTGTTTTCATTTAATTAATAATTTTATTTACTAACCTAAAAAACAGCCAAGTCAGGTCTGTATAAAGGAAAATTTTGAAACATTTATAAAATGAATTATATTTTAGATAGCAAAAATTATGATAATTAATCAAATAAAATGCGTTTAAAGTGACTTGAAATGATTATATACAGGATGGGGCATTTAAAGTGTTACAGTTGATTATCTCAGAACCATCGCATATTTGAAAAAAATGTTTCAACCAAAAAATGTTTGGTTGTAAGGGGGTAATCGAATAGTAATATTTATTTGCTATTTTAACGTGACCTTCAAGGATATTTGAAGGTCAACATCATTTTTTTAAAAAGGAACCTATAGTTTTTATTTAGTAATCTTATTTTACGTGAAAAAATACGAATCTTTCATTGAAAACTTTTTTTTGAACAATCCAATCTTTTCAAGGTATCTAACAAAATAACTCGAGATTTTGAATTTTTAAGAATTTTTTACTCAGAAACCATAAACTTTAGAAAAAAAGTACAAGATACAAAAAATGTTTATTTTGGTCTAATGAAACTTGGAGAATTATTCTAGATTTTTTTAACATTTCGTACTTTTTTTTGTTTTTGCTAAAATAAAATAAATAGAAAAAGTTTTTAATTTTTTTAAATAATTCTCTACGCTTTATTTAACCAAAATAAATATTTTATGTATCTTGTACTTTTTTTCTAAAGTGTGTGGTTTCTGAGTAAAAAATTCTTGAAAGTTCAAAATCTCGGATTATTTTGTTAGATACCTTGGAAAACTTGGGTTGTTCAAAAAAAAGTTTTCAATGAAAAATTCGTGTTTTTTCACGTAGAATAAGACTACTAAATAAAAACTATAGGTTCCTATTTAAAAAAATGATGTTGACCTTCAAATATCTTTGAAGGTCACGTTAAAATAGCAAATAAATATTACTATTCGATTACCCCCTTACAACCAAACATTTTTTGATTGAAACATTTTTTTCAACTATGCGATGGTTCTGAGATAATCAACTGTAACACTTTAAATGCCCCACCCTGTATATACAGGGTTACACATTAAGAGTGGATATCGACTTTATTTTGAAAACTATAAGAATTAGAGCAATATTTCAAATTGTAACTACCCTTCAATTTGCATTTGGAAGAATAATAAAACATCATTTAACCCCCACCCATACTCGCATCGCCCACTCGCCTGTCAACTTTGAAATTTCAAATGGAACCCCCCATATTTTATTTCGTAATTTGAAAGCTAGATTTATTTAATGAATTTTTTACTTCAACAAAATTTTTCTATGGTGGACTGTTCAAGAAATATTGGGTAAAATGTATATTTTTTAGGGTATAGTATTTTTGTCACATTAAGAGTGGATATCGACTTTATTTTCGAAACTATAAGAATTAGAACAATATTTCAAATTGTAACTACCCTTCAATTTGCATTTGAAAGAATAATAAAACATCATTTAACCCCCACCCATACTCGCATCGCCCACACGCCTCTCAACTTTGAAATTTCAAATGGAACCCCCCATATTTTATTTCGTAATTTGAAAGCTAAATTTATTTAATGAACTTTTTACTTCAACAAAATTTTTCTATGATGGACCGTTTGAGAAATATTGGGCAAGGTGTGTTTTTTAGGGTATAGTATTTTTGTCACATTTAGGGTGGATATCGACTAATTTTGGTATCTATGAATTATAGCAACATTTTAAATTTTAACTGCCTTAGAATTTTTACATACACTTATGCCCGTATTACTGTGATAGTATCTATGGGTTCGTTTTGGAATTTAGAGCAGTGATTTTTCAAATTTTATAACATAAGCGGCTCTGACCGTACAAGATAATTTTCATAACATCATTACTATTTTAATACCGTTAAATTTTACTGACCGCGGGTGCGCGATACTTATCAATCACTTCATGAAACTTCAAAAGAACTGTCATATAAATTGTATACCCCATTTTAAAGTGAGCTAGTAAAACTTGCTGGACTGTAATACCAGACATTACATAATTAAAATAACAATACAAAATGATTTTTTTTGTATTTAAATATTGATTTGATAATAGTTTTGTTGAAGTAAAAAGTTTATTAAATAAATGTAGCTTTAATATTCTGAAATAAAAAATGGAGGGTTATATTTGAATTTTCAAAGCTGAGAGGCGTATGGGCGATGCGAGTATGGGTGGGGGTTACATGATATTTTATTATTCTTCCAAATTAAAATTGAAGGGTAGTTACAATTTGAAATATTGTTCTATTTCTTATGGTTTCGAAAATAAAGTCGATATCCACTCTTAATGTGTAACCCTGTATTATATATTTATAAAATTAATATGATTAATTTAAAAAAATATGTTTCAGATTTAAATTTTTCCTTAAGACATACCTGACCTAATTAATTTGTATACTATATGATCGACTATTAAAATATCTACAATTCTGCAAATAAACTCCTTCATTACGTTTTATTGTGCCTTTATTTGTGTACAAAATAAATCTTTATATTTTATATATTTCACTTGCCTAAACGATTAACTTTCCAAAAATCTCCTTAATTCTAATAATTTTTCATAATGACAACATTATTTTACAAAATATACTCACTAACATATTGGCAACCTATAAAATAATCCGTTAAATCTTAATGTATAAAAATTTAAATATTCATCATTTATTGGGGGGGGGGGGGCTCAGCCCCCCGACGGTAATATTAGGGAGGCTTGAGCCCCTTAAGCCCCATGGAGTCGGCGCCCTTGCTCCTGTGCAAAGGCTTAAAAAAGATGATCTTGTCAGACGAATGACGATTGAAATGAAGATATTGAAGACGGCAATTCGATGAAGTGGAAGATCATTTATCGTCAAATGTTTAAAGGTAGATCTTCCAGCAGCAATGGTAATTCTTGAGGAATTCTAGGTCATTCTCACAATTCAATATGTTCGGAAGATAAGCTTTTATATAATATACCTCCAAAACTGCATTTTTAACAACAAAGAGCCATTTATAGTTTCGTTTTTTAATCATTTTATCATCATAGAGTTATAGCCAGTTGTATTACTGTCACACGTATTTTACAATGATTATAAGTATAAGGAGGTATATTTATATTACCTTTTCATCTTATTTTTTATTATAGAACAAGAATATAAATATATTTTGTGTAATTTAAAGCAACCGTATTTAGTAAAATTCTGCAGTACTTTATTTTGTATGATATAATCTTCTACAAGTAAACAACTCAGGAAAAAATTCTAATATTTTTTAGTAAAATTGTATAAAAATTAAATGGTTAACCAATTCTAAGCAATTTATCTGAGCATCGGTTTTTATTTAAATTGTTCAATGATTAATTATCGTTGGTGAATTTAGCACGAGGAAACACTGTGCATTTATTTGGCAGATTTTTTTTAGGTTTGTAATCATCTTTAATTTTAGTTGTGTAGCTGACTTCATGCGTTAAATGAAAAACGCAAACAAATGCTATTATTTATATGTAATAATTAGAACTAATGCATGTGATTTTTGTGAATTGAAATAGATTTTATCATTAGTTTAAAAAGTTAAATACGTTCCTAATACACAGTAGACGCGACCCGTACAATGTTTTAGTAATCATACCCGTTCAATACAACAGCTATTACTTACCATTTAAAACAAATGAAACTATGCGACAATTGCAATGCATTGGTAATGATTGGACATTAGCCAAAATGGCGTCCGTTGCAGTCATTACAATATTTTATTTTCGCATTTAAATAGTTGCGGACATTATAAATATCTTCTCGCGACTTTTGTATCTCAAGCAAACCCAGCGTGTTGTCCATTCCACAACATTCTTTGTTTTATTTTCCCCATAACTGTTCATAATTTTCTCGCATTTTTGCCAGAAGTTTTGTAATAAAAACGAATTACCCTTGTCATTTTAATGTATTCTATCTAGTGTCGTCTCTATCAAAACTGTAAAATGATTTCTTGTTCTATCGAGATTTTTAAAATGTTAATGTAATTAAAGCTGGTTACAATTTTAGATAGGACTCATAACCAGTACCGGTTTTAGGGGGGGGGGGGGGGGTGCTGGGCTTAGACTTACTAAGGCCGGCTCTGCTCAAAACACTAAAGTTTCGGTACAAAATAAATTAGTATGTATTATGGGTAGTGTCCGAAATGTTTCTATTATTTTTTCACGTAAAATCAGATTCTTAAAATAAATAAAAACGGCCAAGTGCGTGTTGGGCACGCACTTGATAGGGTTCTGTAGCCGTTCTCACAAATATTCTCTTTAACTAACTTGATAATACATATAAAGAGTTATTTCATGTTGATCAAACATGTAATCACTATAAAAATGTATATAAGGTGCATTTTAGGAGACCTATCTAAAGATACCCCACTCAATGGGGAAAGTGAAAAAAATTTTAGTACAATTTTCAGTCTATGGGAGGGGGTTCAAAATAATTTTGACAGTGTTCGTTGTAATTTTCAGTGACAGTACTAATTCAAAGCTACATTCTGAATTTTTTTCAGATTTTTTGAAAAGATAGTTTAGAAATTAAGGGGGGGGGAGGCTCTGATAACGACATTTAAATGCAAATATATCGTGACTGAAGGGTTAAAATCAAAAGATCATATAACATCTTTTGTTGCATTTTAGCAGACCTATCCAATGACATCACACTCAATGGGATATGTGAAAAAAAAATGTAAGCTCATTTTTGAGTCTATGGGAGGGGGGTCCAAAATAATTTTGACAGTGTTCGTTATAATATTTAGTTGAAGTACTAATTAAAGGCTACATTCCTAAATTTTTTCAGATTTTTTAAATTGATAGTTTAGAAATTAGGGTGGGGGGACGCTTTTATCACGACTTTGAACGCAAATATATCGTGACTGAAGGGTTAAAATTAAAATGTTATATTGCATTTTTTACTGCATTTTAGGAGACATATCTAAAGAGTCCCCACTTAATGGATTAGTGAAAATTTTATTTTGATTATACTTTTCAGTCTATGGAAAGGGGGTCCAAAAAAAATTTTTTTCAAAAATATTATCATTTCTATTTTTGGGTTATCAGTCTTCGTCTGTATACCAAATTACATCTAAATCGGCTTAAATTTTTTGAGGACGGATGAACATGGCAAAACTATAAGCTTATCAGTCTTCATCCGTATACCAAATTTCATCTTAATCGGCTTAAAATTTTTGAGGACGGGCGGACGGACATGGTGAACTACAAGGTTTCCTAGTTTTCTACGGAAACCTAAAAAATAGTTATTTCTAAAATCATAAACTATTTTTGCTACAGTATTTGGTATATTTTTCATTGAAAGTACTAATAGTACAGGAAAATTAGGCTAAAAATCGACCTGAAAAAAACATAATTCTTAGATCTCTTTTTTTTGTTTTAAATCACTTTGTTATATATATACTTTAAGAATCCAATGAGTCCCGAGTTTTAAGGCTGCTGCGTATGTGAATATTGGAGGGGGAAAGGTTGCGTGCGGATAGCTTTTATATTGTTGATAATTTTCTTTAATAACATATTAAAGGCTGTCATAATTTTAAATATTATACACCTAATATCTATTTTAGGGTAGAAAACTAGGAATCCTTATAGTTTCGCTCTGTCATCCCGTCCGTCCGTCCGTACGTCTATATAAATTGTATACCGATTTAGATAAATTTTGGTATACGAACATAGATTGATAACTCAAAAACAAAATTGATGAAACTTTGAAAAAAAAATATATTGAACCCCTTCCAATAGACTGAAAAATAAATTCAATTTTTTTTTCACTTACCCTATCATTGAATTCTTTAATGAGAAATACCATTGGATACATTTCCGAAATAAAATTTAATCTAATAATTATGTTTTAATTAAAATCTAATTTGCCTGTACTATAATTAAACATTCTTCATAATTTGAAAGCAAATATTTCGTTTTAGATAATTTTGACTGCATTTTAAGAGATTTATCTGAAGACACCCCACTCAGTGGGGTAAGTGAAAAAAAATTTTGCACATTTCAAAAAAATTATATTTTCAAAAATTTCATAATTTTTGTTTTTGGGTCATCAATCTACATCCATTAGTAAATTTCATCTTATATGTAAAATGAGAGAGTGGGAGAGCTGTGACATACAGACAGACAGACGGACATACGGACAGAGCGAAGCTATAAGGGTTCCTAGTTTTCTACGGAACCCTAAAAACGGTATGGACAAGACTTCCATAATAATATACATATAAAATAAAACATTTAATTTATGAGCAAATATGAGTACGTGCTTTAATGAAATCCTGAAACCAAATACTGGGTAAGATCCCGCGGGATGATTAACGTTGACGAGATTTACCGCAATTCCATCACGGAATTCATCAAATAAATATATAATTTCATTATTCCGTGAACAAAAACCAGCGACTACCAAACTGTTGTAATATTTAACATAACATTAGAGAGATTTTATGTAGACCAAATCCAAACCTAACGCTATCTGGATTTTAGATCAGTGGTAATAAATAAATAGGCGTGGTCGTATTTCTCTAAAATTAATTTCATTTGCTCCTTAATTACCTTTATGGAGAGTTGTACATGTACTTAAGTACAAGTACATAAGCACATGTACTTTAAGTACTTTTTTTTTAGTAATTATACTTGTACTTAATAACTTTTCAAATGAAAGTACTTATTCTCGTACTTAAATTCTCTTTCCAAAAAAGTACTTTGCACATGTACTTAAATCAAAGCTGTGTACAAGTATAAAAAAATGTACTTGAGTACAAGTACAATTACTGTTGCCAAAAAATATATTTAAGTACAAATTCAAGTACTATACAACTAGTGTAATAATTCGGGCAAGACATACACGTGTGTATGCCATAAGGGTTCCGAAGTACGTACTACGTGGATTGTTTGGAACCACTTACAGGTGCATTTTTAAGTTAGAAAAAAATATAAATAAGTGTCAAGTTCTACTAATTGAGATCTATATTTTGACACCCCACTTGCCTAGATATCAAAATAAAAAATTCTATGACGCCCCTCTCTATAATTCCAAAATTTAAAATTATATTGTTAACTTTAGTATTTGTCGTTGGTAGTTCCCCCAAAACCTCGTTACCAAATTTTTTTCAGATTTTTTGAGCAGTAGTTACCGAGCTAGAGGTAGGGTGGACAAAATAAAATACTGCTTTTAGCCCCCTATAAGCGACATTTTTTAGTTAGAAAAAAGATAAAAAATATGGTCAAATCCTACTAATTGAGATGTACATTTTGACATACCACATGCCTAGATATGAAAATAAAAATTTAAAATTCTATTACACGGACGGACGACAAAGTGAGATTAATAGGGTTTCTTCGGAACCCTAATAACAGTAGATCGAGGATGTTCTTTTAAGCTAAAAATCTTATGTGAACCTATGTCCGGAAATTATTCGTGAGGGAACTACAGTCTTTTACACAAAAAAATTAGTGTCTATTTAATATCTAGAATCTAGAGCATAGGTGTCCAACCTTTTGAACCTTCTGGCCGCTTAGCATAAACCCAATTTACTAAGGGCCGTAGATCAGAATATACAAAAATAAAAAACTGAAGACCTTTTTTTTGGTCGCTTTAAATTCAAGTCCTAATTTTATTGAATAAAAAAAAAAAAGGTTAGGTTAGGAAAAATAAAAACTGAACTTTTTTTTAGTCGCGCTAATATTAATGCAGGTTTATTATTATAAAATTATTATTCTTTTTTTTTTGTAATTATCCTCGTGGACCACGGGTTGGACAAGCTTGATCTAGAGAACCCATTGTGCTACAATTATAAAATACGATACAGGGTTTGATATTAATAAATGTTATCGATTTCCAGTATCAAATAATAATAATTTAGACCAGGGGTGTATGGGGCTAGTGGGCCCGCCGATTTTTATCAAGTATTTTTTTGTTTTTAAATTTTTTCCTGAGTTGGGTACTTGTAGAAGATTATATGACACAAAATACACAAAAATATACTTTATTTATTTATTATAGGACCAACTGTTTTCGAGAA
The DNA here is from genome assembly GCA_961205875.1 of Sialis fuliginosa. Classification (NCBI taxonomy): domain Eukaryota; kingdom Metazoa; phylum Arthropoda; class Insecta; order Megaloptera; family Sialidae; genus Sialis; species Sialis fuliginosa. The sequence goes on from OY540820.1 coordinate 2,449,377, forward strand.
ATATTGATAAAAATAAAGTATTGTAGAATTTTATTTAATACGGATGCTTCAAATTATACAAAATATGGTTATATTATTGATCTATGATTAAAAATAAGATACAAAATTAATACAAAATATACCTCTAAACTACATTTTTATTAAAAAATAGCCATTTATAGTTTCATTTTTAATATGATTTTGTAACAGCAATACAACTGACTGTAAGTCTATGATGATAAGTATTAGGAGGTAAATTTATATTAACTTTGTATCTTATTTTCAATTATAGGACAAGAATATAAACTTACTTTGTGTAATCTGAAGCATCCGTATTATGACAAATAAACAAAGTATATTTTGTATCATATAATCTTCTCAGGAAAAAATTCAAGAACAAAAAAATACTTGATAAAAATCGGCGGGCCCACTGGCCTCATATATCCCTGGTATAAATTATTATTATTTGATACTGGAAATCAATAAAATTTATTAATACCAATCTCTGTATCAAATTTCATAACTGTACCACAATGGGTTCCCTAGATATTAAATAAACACTAATTTTGGGCAAAAAACTGTAGCTCCCTCACAAAGAATTTCCGGACATAGGTTCACATAAGGTTTTGTGCTTAAAATTACATCCTCGATCTACTGTTAATTTTTTTTTACACTAGTTGTAAAACATCCTGTATATATGTATACAAAAGTGCTTAGTGCTTGAAAAAAGTACTTATATAGGTACATTAAAAATTTTATTAAGTAGATTTATAAGTATCTAAGTAGGTACACTTTTATGTTCAAGTACAAATTCAAAGTCATTTTTAAGTATTTAAGTACAAGTACCTATATGTGCTTGTTTTGGTAAAGTAAGTAAGTTAATGCATAACTCTGAATTAATATATATTTATTAATATACAAGAGTGTATGCCATAGGCGTTCCGATGTACGTACTACCTGGACTGTTTGGAGCCACTTACAAGTGCATTTTTGAGTTAGAAAAAAAACATCTGCCAACTAAATGCACAGTGCTTCCTCGTGCTAAATTCACCAAAGGTAGTTAATTATTCAACAATTTAAATAAAAACCGATAGTGTTTATATAAATTGCCTGGAATTGATTAACCACTTAATTTTTATACAATTTTACTAAAAAATATTAGTTCGAAATTTTTCTTAAAACGCACCTGAATGTTTTTTCATATATTTTTAATTTTTTGACAATTTCAATCTAAATCTAAATTGGACATTTAAAACGTCAAAATGACATTTAAAACGCCAAAATGGCATTTAAAACGTCAAAATGACATTTAATATATCCAAGCAAATATCAAGTTAGAAAAACAAAACACGAATTTTTAAAATAAATTGAGATAAATCTTTGAAAGAGAATATTTTACAACAAACATTGTAGATTCATATTATTGGAAATTTAATGCTCTACAAAAAATATTCTATAAAATTTTCACGTAACGTGTGTCGTTCTTGAGATATATTGAACAAATAAATATTTTGGGGTGTCACCTCTTCCCCTTACACACGATTTTGATGATTTTGAAATGGAACCGTCCTCAAGCCAGACCCAACCATTCGACCAAGGTTCAACAATATCGGTTCAGTGGTTCATGAGTTATGCGTGTGACAAGGATTCAGGGGACAGACGGACACACACACGGACGGACGGACGGACGGACAGACAGACAGATAGACACGGAACGAAAAGTGTTTGTCTTGACGTGAATCGTTCCGATAAATTTAAAATTTTGAAATCGGAGAACAATTTTTTTTGTCTCACTCTAAAACGATCACAAAGCATCTCGTATCTTCGATATTGTTAGGAAGCAATATGGTCATATTCTACTAATTAAATTAATAATAATTTTGACACCCTACATGCCTAGATATGAAAAAAAAATTCTATGACGCCTCTCTATTTCTCAAATATTTGAAATGATATTGTTGACTTTAGTATTTGTCGTTGGTAATGAGCCAGTAGTTACAAAGTTAGAGGGGTGGGGAGGGGGGCAAAATAAAATACAGACTTTAGCCCCCTGATGACGCCATATTTGAGTTAGAAAAATAAATAAAAAATATGGTCATATCCTACTAAAGATCTACATTTCGACACCCCACACGTCTTGGTATACAATTTTTTAATTTTTTTATTTGATTTAAAACCCCCTACATGCGCCATTTTTGATTTATAAAAAATAAGAAAAAGGGTCAAATTCCACTGGTTTGGTTATAAATTTTGACGTGGCAAATGCCTTGGTATAGAAAAAACTTTTTTTTAATAGCTTTAGCTCCTTAGCGACCCACTTGAAAAATTACTTTTCAACAAGTTTGTAAAAATTTCAAGTTTCTAGCTTATATTATAATAATATAATTTACGAGATATTGACTTTGACTAAAAAGGAAGGACGGACGAATCGACGGACGACAAAGTGAGATTAATAGGGTTTCTTTGGAACCCTAAAAAGTAATTTTATTATAATAATTAATAAACATATTTAAGTAAAGATATTATAATGTTTGTTATGTGACTTTTGTATTTACGTCGAACGTTTCAAATGTAATAATTTTATTGCTTTTCACTGTAAGAAATGACTTTACAGACATACAATATTTTTACTAATTATATTAGTATACAGAATGTTCCATAAACATACCGACATGTCATTTGAGGAAATGATAGTTCAAAGTGTGTTGACCAAAAGTTGTAAAGGGTGTAACCTACGAAAATTCATAATTTCTGCTCCAGACCAAACATTTTAAAGAATAAAAAGTACTTAGAATAAGTTAAAAAATACAAGTTTTTTTTTAAATTAATAAATCTTATAAAAAATTCTAAAACAATTATAATGTGTAGCTAAGAATGTTCTAAGAACATTTTATAAAAGTTGATCTTTTAGAAAATAAACATTTAATATTTGGGTGACCCCTGGAACAGATCATATCAAATGCAACTTAAAAAATTGATATGTCGAAAAGAAAACATATAAGTAAAATCAAAATGTTCTGGCTGAAGGGTTATGCCCAATGACCAATCAAAAGAGAATAAAAAAATACAAATTAACCAAGTAAGACTTGAAAAATGACTGAAACTTGGAAATCATTAAAAAAAATGTAACTACCAAAAAAATTAATTTAAAAAATAATGTCCATTGTTGTCCAGAAACTTATTCTGATATAATTGTACATATTAGGGTGTTTTTTTATAATTTTTTTAGTTTAATTTTTTCGGTCCCATTGGTCTGTTTTAGCTTTGGATCAAAAATGAACTGCCCAAAATTTCTAACTCATAGATCAAACCGGTGGATGGCGCAAACTGAGTTTTTTTTTCCCATTTGATTAGATTAACATAGGAAAAAATACTTTTTTACTTACGGCTGAATATCTCGTTGAAAAAAATTTTTTTTTTTAATTTCTCAGAGCTATATTTTGTAAAGAATTAAGTATACAATAAATTTTAAGAAATTTTTGTTTAAAAATTATCATAAAAATTTGATTTTACTTTTTATGATAATGTTTAAACGAACATATCTTTAAAAATACTCGATCTATGAACTGAGCACTTGGGATTTTTTTGTAAGAAATTTTTAAAAAATTCCCCAAAAATATCGACTTTTGAAAATTTGACTTTTTTTTTTTTAAAACGAAATATCTCAAAAACTATCAAAGATAGCGTAAAAATACAAGGGATCAATTTTGTAGGAAAATGTATATAATTTATTTTTAAAAATATTTTTCTGCACAAAACTTTTGTTTACTTATATTTTTTTTATTTATAAAATTTTACTGAAAATACAAATACAATACAAATAGAAAACAAATACAATACAAATACAATACAAATACAATACAAATACAATACAAATACAATACAAATACAATACAAATACAATACAAATACAATACAAATACAATACAAATACAATACAAATACAATACAAATACAATACAAATACAATACAAATACAATACAAATACAATACAAATACAATACAAATACAATACAAATACAATACAAATACAATACAAATACAATACAAATACAATACAAATACAATACAAATACAATACAAATACAATACAAATACAATACAAATACAATACAAATACAATACAAATACAATACAAATACAATACAAATACAATACAAATACAATACAAATACAATACAAATACAATACAAATACAATACAAATACAATACAAATACAATACAAATACAATACAAATACAATATAAATACAATACAAATACAATACAAATACAATACAAATACAATACAAATACAATACAAATACAATACAAATACAATACAAATACAATACAAATTATACAATACAAATTATACAATACTAATTATACAATACAAATTATACAATACTAATTATACAATACAAATACAATACAAATACAATACAAATACAATACAAATACAATACAAATACAATACAAATACAATACAAGTACAATACAAATACAATACAAATACAATACAAATACAATACAAATACAATACAAATACAATACAAATACAATACAAAAACAATACAAATACAATACAAATACAATACAAATACAATACAAATACAATACAAATACAATACAAATTATACAATACAAATTATACAATACAAATTATACAATACAAATTATACAATACAAATTATACAATACAAATTATACAATACAAATTATACAATACAAATTATACAATACAAATTATACAATACAAATACAATACAAATACAATACAAATACAATACAAATACAATACAAATACAATACAAATACAATACAAATACAATACAAATTATACAATACAAATTATACAATACAAATACATACATACTGTCAAAATCATAACCCTCCTTTTAGTTTGTTTGACTATCACTGGTACAGAGAGGGTTTGTCCGTGCGAGATAGAAATATTATTTGTAGCACGGATATTTCCATGGTAATGCCAACGGTGTTTTTGACACGGTGTGTGTGTGTGTGTGTGATAAGCGGCGGCGTTTCGAGGGATGGGGGAGTAGTGAGAGGATGTACACGTGAACGTGAACGTGTCTACCCTGTACACAGCCTGTGCGTGACAGCGGTACGACAACTGGCCCGAAACCGGTGATTCAAGATGGACATAACATTTTAAATCTTTTGAAATTAGTAATAATTCTTTTTGTCCGAAGAATAAAATCCATTTTTAGGGTTCCGAAGAAACCCTATTAATCTCACTTTGTCGTCCGTCCGTCCGTCATTTTCACTCAAAGCTAAATACCTCATAAACTATATAAGTTAGAAACTTGAAATTTTTACTGAACATGTAAAATGACACCCTCTAGTAAAATATGTGCAAATTTATTGAATAAATAATTTTTATTATGCCCCCCACCCCTCTAGCTCTGTAACTACTGGCTCAAAAAATCTGAAAACAATTTGGTAATGAGGTTTTGGTGGGACTAGCAAACACAAATACTAAAGTATATAATTTTAAATTTTGGAATAATAGGGAGGGGTGTAATAGAATTTTTAATTGTAATTTTCATATCTAGGAATGTGGGATGTCAAAATGTACATCTCAAGTAGTAGAACATGACTATATATTTATTTATTTTAACTCAAAAATGGCGCCTGTAGGGGGCCACAAACAGTATTTTATTTTTATTTTATTATTATTTATTTATTTTATTATTATTATTTATTTATTTTATTATTATTATTTATTTATTATTATTTTTATTTTATTTGGTAACGAGGCTTTGGTGGGACTACACATGACAAATACTTAAATCAACAACATAAAAAAAGGGATGGGGGGAGGTGTTAACTTTTTTAAATTTTGATATATTTATCTATTTATCTACGTAACTGTTTATGACATTAAGGTAAATTTGGACAAGATAATATTCAATTAAAATTTAAATTTCGACATTCAACCCCTAATGGCGAATTTCGACATGGGGTTGGGTTTCTGTAATTTTTAAATAAGTTCTGACATATTTACGATTTTGTGTAGGTAATGAATAAAAATAAATTATTATTTAATATTTCATCCCGTCACGTATGGAGGGTTATAATTAGTTTCATTCAATCCACCGGGAAAAATACTTCAGGGGAGGGGGTTTTAGAGGGAAAAACAACCGCCTATCTCGCATAGGAGCCGAGATATTTACGATTTTGTATAATGAGTAAAAGTTAAATAAAATAAAAAATATATATTTCGCCCCCTGTCATTTATGGAGGGTTTTTATCAGTTTTGTTCGATCCGGCGGGAAAAAATACTACGGGGGTGGGGGTTTTACGGGGAAAACAACCCCCCTTGCATAGGAGCCGAGATATTTACGATTTTGTATAGTCAATAAGAAACAAATAAAGGAAAAATTAAATATTTCACCTCATATAAATTTGTAATAAGTTTCAAAATCCACGCGAGCGAAGCCGCGGGTATCAGCTAATAATAATAATAATTAATAATAATACATATTATAAAATGTGTATCAGCTAATAATAATAATTAATAATAATACATATTATAAAATGTGTTTATTTATTTTCAATATAGATGTGAATGTCAAAGCAACATACATAAATATGGTAATGTGGAGATTTGTATTTGAATAGATTTGAAAAAATCAAACTGAACAGCACAATTTTTAATTGGATAAAATCAAAATCCATGTATAGGCATTTGTTAAAAAGCCAGAGCACTGTTTGTTTTTGAATAAGCCACTTTTGTGAGCGCAGTGTGTGTGTGTATGTGTGCGTGTTTGTGTGAATATGTGTGTGTGACTGTTGCATAAAGTCAGGGCTGTACAAAAATACTATTAAAGGTATTCATCAAACTATTGGTATCTTAGATCGTACGACACGAAGTGGTGAAAAAACGAACTATTCCTATCGGGTGAGCTGTCAGTTGTTAGTTTGAAAAACGTGTTCGTTCCGTGTCTGTCTGTCCCTCCGTCCGTGTGTCTGTCCCCTGAATCCTTGTCACAAGCATAACTCATGAACGACTAAACCGTATTATTGAAACTTGGTCGGATGATTGGGTCTGGCTTGAGGACGATCCCATTTCAAAATTGTGTGTAAGGGGAAGGAGTAACATCCCAAAATATTTATTTTTTCAAGATATCTCAAGAACGAGTAAAAATTTTATAGGATCTTTCAATATATAATTAATATACTTCCACACGACAACGCGCGGCTACACGTCGCACAAGTGACACTACAAAAGCTGAACAAATTACGATACGAACCCACCTTACTCGCCGGACCTTTCGCCCACTGATTTCTTTTTCAAGCACCTCGATAACTTGCTACAAGGCAGAATGTTCAATAATCAAGCAGATGCCAAAAGTGCCTTCGAACAATTTGTTGCTTCCAGAACTCCCGAGTTTTACGTTAGCGGCATAAACAAACTTGTTTCTATTTGAGAAAAGTGTATCGAATCCAATGGCTCTTATTTCGATTAAGTAGCTTAATTATATTTTGAAATATCAGTGCGTTCACGATGAAAGGAACAAATTCGTTTAAAATTCAGGTAATTATTTTGTAGAAAAACGCTCGGACCCGTCGATTAGTATTTTTAGTTGCGGATTTTTGACATAAGAAAATTGTATACAGAGTGTCTCAGGAAAAACTATGCAGTCATCATTGATTTTTTAAATGGAATACTCTATATATTATACCATTTTTGAATTGTGCGATAAATTCTGAACACTTTTTGTACAGCATATTATATCTCTAAAATCAGCGGTTTTCGGAATAATGACGTTTGAAAATTGACATTTTGAAATACACACAAGTCAAATAAAATGTTTAAATTGAACAAAAACACTTTGAACATTTTTTTAGAAGCCAACAAAAATAACCTGGTATTGCAAAAAAAGAAAAAAAAAGAAAAAAAAGGAAAAATAAAAGAAAAAAAAAGTTCAATGTTTTTTTTTAGCATACCAGGATGTTTTTGTTGGCTTTTCAAAATTTGTTCAAGGTGTTTTTGTTCAATTTAAACATTTTATTTGACTTGTGTGTATTTCAAAATGTCAATTTTCAAACGTCATTATTCCGAAAACCACTGATTTTAGAGATATGATTGTTGTACAAAAAGTGTTCAGAATTTTGCGTACAATTCAAAAATGGCATAATATATAGGGTATTCCATTTAAAAAAATCAATGATGACTGCATATGTTTTTCCTGAGACACCCTGTATACAATTTTCTTATGTCAAAAAATCCGCAACTAAAAATACTAATCGACGGGTCCGAGCGTTTTTTCACAAAATAATTACCTGAATTTTAAACGAATTTGTTCCTTTCATCGTGAACGCACTGATATTTCAAAATATAATTAAGCTACTTAATCGAAATAAGAGCCATTGGATTCGATACACTTTTCTCAAATAGAAACAAGTTTGTTTATGCCGCTAACGTAAAACTCGGGAGTTCTGGAAGCAACAAATTGTTCGAAGGCACTTTTGGCATCTGCTTGATTATTGAACATTCTGCCTTGTAGGAAGTTATCGAGGTGCTTGAAAAAGAAATCAGTGGGTGAGAGGTCCGGCGAGTAAGATGGGTTCGTATCGTAATTTGTTCAGCTTTTGTAATGTCACTTGTGCGACGTGTAGCCGCGCGTTGTCGTGTGGAAGTATATTAATTATATATTGAAAGATCCTATAAAATTTTTACGTACCGCATGTATCGTTCTTGAGATATCTTGAAAAAATAAATATTTTGGGATGTTACTCCTTCCCCTTACACACAATTTTGAAATGGGACCGTCCTCAAGCCAGACCCAATCATCCGACCAAGTTTCAATAATACGGTTTAGTCGTTCATGAGTTATGCTTGTGACAAGGATTCAGGGGACAGACAGACACGGAACGAAAAGTATTTGACTTGACGTGGAACAGAAAAGTCAATTTAAAATTTTGAAATCGAAGAACATTTTTTCGTATTTTCGATATTGCGAGGAAGCAAAAGAACTTTGTATGGAAATAGCGAATTATTTAATTTAACACGTTTTTCAAACTAACAACTGACGGCACACCCGATAGGAATAGTTCGTTTTTTCACCACTTCGTGTCGTACGATCTAAGATACCAATAGTTTGATGATAATAAAAAACGTGCATTATTTTTGCAACAACCTAATACATAGATTAAATGACAACTTACCCGATTGCGTTAGTTTCGATTTTTACCACTGAACACGTCGCTACCTTCACATCATATATAAAAATCAATCGAATTTGTAGTAATGATTTTACTAAACCATTGGTACAGGGGTTATTTTAGTGTGCAGTTGTTACATGTTTGTGCATATCTAAAATTGAAATTTGCATTTGTAAAAGTTAATTTGCCCAGTGCAAAAAGGGTCATTTTTTATTGCATCTAAAAATATTTTTTTATTCAAACATACAAAAACTATATGCTTCACTTCAAATTAATAGACTTAAAATTTAAAATAAACCCTGCAGTGGTGCCAAATTTACGCGGTTTTTATTAAAATAATAAAATGAAATTCAAACAAACAAAACAAAATTTATAATAAGATTTTTTTTTTATTTCCCTAATTTTAAATTTTATTAATCGAATATAAAACTCTTTTCTTGCTCGCTGAAAATGTTCTTTATTTACTCACAAAAACAATTTTGGGAAGTTATTTGGGGGAGGGGGCTACGTCCCGTAGTCTATCGTAAACTGAGTTCACTTATACTAAACCAATAATTTATATTAATTGAGTTAAAAATCGTCAAAACTTCGGAACTCACAGAATAAAGAACGATTTTGATGAAATTTTTTCAAAAATATTTCTTATATCATATTATTTGAAATCAGAAACATTCCGGCTGTTGGACTTAAATCCCTACTCCTTATTTAGAACATTTATATAATTTAAAGATTTCATATATTAATGCCCAGTATTATCAACATATGTGATATTCCTTTTGATGTATTACAAACAAACAAAAAAAGATAGTACAGAAAATTAAAAATCCCTTTAATTAAATGTATTGATTCTTTTCATAATACGACAATTAGTTAAAGGAGCATTTAGTTAAACTTAGTAATACAGTAGCACCTCGCAATAACGTAAGGTAATTAAAGATTTTTTGTGTCTCACGAGTGCCTGTAATCAAAACTACGTACGATGTTACCTTCTAATATGTATTAAGTGTGCAATAAAGTTAACTATAAAACAATGATATCATAGAAAAGAAAATTTACACAATGTTTACCTTTAAATATAGTATAAATTTATATAAATTTAGTACGTACATCGTACATGATTTACAACTGAAAAATAAAAATACGGAGATTTAAGAACGCCGTTATTGCGGAACGCCGTTAAGTCAGAAGTCGTTATTGTGAGGTGCTACTGTACCGGGCGTAAATTCGATTTTCAACTAGGAAGTATATCTAAGCGTGTGAGAGAGGGTCGCTGATTAACAATATGTTGTCAAAATAAAACAAAAAATTCGGAATTTTCCAAATTGTTTGTAAATTTATTATTATCTGGGGATATTTTTTTATTTTTTTGGTACATTTTGATTATCAGTGCGAAAATATTCGTCGAATGACGTGATCGAGGTTTAATTTTGCAACCTCTTATTACTGTTTTTATAATACATAAGAAGATTATCATTTAATACTGGATTAGCTTCATACACAAATAAGGTATTTGCACCAGTGATAGATTCTTGTTTAATTAAGTGTACTAAATTGTGAATATTTATTGATATTTAATTACTGTCATTATTAAATCAAAATGTATAGACACTTAACTCTTAAACAGTTTAATTTGATGACAATCGGCATATGCATGTCAAAACGGTAGACATTTAAACTAATTATTAGTGTAATTTATTTATTAAATATTACATTATCATACCATAGCATCTGCTTAACATTGTTTCAAATTTCACGATTCTATATTATTAGCAAGTGTCTATCACTGGGTACTCATTACTGATTTTAATTTATCCATTACTAGAGAAAAAATATAAACGAAATAAAAGTAGGTATGTAATTTAAAAAAACAAAGAGGTACTTGTTTTATTAATAACATTAGTTCATGAGAATTACAAAAAAGAAAACCCATTAATCCCAAAAAAGTATACTTACTGGTGCCAGTACCTTACTTATAAATTAATAATAGTCTAAATAATCATGATTTGCCGAAATAAAAAAATCTAACAATAAGTATGGTAGTGGTGTATCAAAATACACGTCTTGTTGAACCGATTTCAAAAATTCACATCATATAAACCAGTGATTCTCAACTTGTGGGGCGCGTCCCTCTAGGGGGTCGTGATCAAACTAAACTGGGGGCGCGAGCATATCGAGAAAAAAATATTATTAAAAAATTTATTTAATTTACTGAAAGAAAAGCAATAAAATACAATCTATTATGTCAGAATGTATTTTATTTTATAAGAAAATTTTTAATTTTATTAAAAAAAAATAAAATAATTTTAAATTAAAAATTTTCTTAATAGTTCAGGAAACTTGTGCAAAAGTTCCAAATAATTCCAATAGTTCAGGGATTTTTCATGGATTTAGAGATAGTTGTGAGGAGTATTTTCTGAAAAGTCCCCATTCCTAGGTGTTGAGCAAACCCTACAATCAGGGTTGAAAGAAACAATTTTGAGTGTTTATAAAAATCGGAATATCTCCGAAACGATAAATACTACACATTTGCAATTAGGCCCAAATGACGCAGAACTAAGTTCTTTATAGATACAGTGAACATTTTTTTAAATGTGGTCCCGTTAAATATGCTAAATTTACAGTTAAACATTAAAAATATATATAATTCCATCTTGTACCACAAATATAACCTACTTTGCGGGCCCAAATTAAAAAAATATGTTATTTTTGTCTGTGCGCAATTTAATTTCGCGTCATTTGAGCCTAATTGCAAATTTGTACTATGTACCATACAGGAGATATGTTTTTTTTAATTCCAAACTTAGAAAAATTGTTGGTATAAAACAGTAGTAGTCAGAGTAACGAACAATTACATAAATAGTCCAGTAATTTTAGATATAAATGCACTCAATCTGGGAAAAAAATAGCAGTTAGCTGAATTTTTGTATACATCTTCGTTACAGTGTTATAAATAACGTGTAAAAAGTCCCCAACGATATCGTGTCGGCGTTGCGAGATATTGAAGGTCTAACGTGACGAAAAACAGTTATTAACGAATATCTCGCTTCCTATTACTCGGAGGTCAATAAGGGTTATTATATAAATGGTGTGTTATAAAATTCTTAAGAAAAAAGGTTCTTTCCATTTTTAAAAAGAAACAACCGTTCTCGTGGTAGAGCGCGGAGAAAGTATGGCTATATATTTGCAAACGGTATGTCGCACTCTATGGCAATTGACTATTTTCATATGACTATTTGTACGTGAAAAAATTACAGGACAAAAATTAAAGAGTAGCAAATAATCTATAAGGTGTGTCATTCGGTTATATTAAAAAAACATTTTTAATCAATTTTAATCACATTTAGTAGAACTACAAACATAGCGATTTATGAAAATTTACCATTCTTGTTCAATTTTGTGTTCAAAATCCACACCTAAGCTTTTTCAAAGTTATTTAATGGTTCTACTAAAATAAGCTTAGGACATATTGAGTAGAAAAGAGAGAGAAAATGTGTTAAATTGACCTGCATTTAACAATAGGTAAGTCAAAAATTAAAAAATCGAAAACAAAATTATTTTATTATAAAATGCACCCTTTTTAAAATTTTATGTGTACTTATGTTATAAATATGACTAAACAGTAAAATTATAAATATTTTTAGGCTACAAACATGTTGTCCGTGCGATTCTTTTTTATAATATTATAATTTTAAAACATTCGATTTTAAATAATTTCGCTTTGTAAAAACAAGTTCTTTAGTTAAGAATCTTAAGGAAACCTACCAAAACGTACCGTAAAAAAATCACTAAAAACCAAAACTAATAATATCGATACAATTTTTTGCTCTACACTTACAATTAGATACATATAGGGATATTTGTGAAAATATTCATTTATGTATTAAAATAAAATAATGTAATAACATGTATAAGTATCATTTCATTTGAATGTTTATATGGAGCTGTGTTAATTAATAAATTAAGCTGTGTTTTTCTTCCCTGGACTATAGTAACATTTTCAGGCTAAAATATGAATACTAAGGCCTTATCGGTTTTACAGGATTAAAATGTAAGGATTGTGGTTCTCACATTAAGGTAATAAGAACATTAAATATTATAGAATATGAAATAATTATGGTTCCATACTATTCATGAATTAGTTGCGCCTTTATTTGTATGCCTTTTGTTTATAAAATAGATGGATATATTGTACCTGTCTTGTTACGATCCTATAAAAATTGATCAAAGTATATTGTTTGGCTACCGAAATTAATTATTTAATATAGTTATATAAACACGCAAATATTTGCAGTGAATCGGTTAATTTTTCACAAATACCCGGACCGAAATTCCTCCTTAAACCATTTCTAAAAATACACCATGTACTCTGTAATGTTGTTGAAGTAATAATTATAATAATACTCTATAATATATTTAATAGAATATGTTCATAATTTGAATTGTTTACATCAATACTGTAATAGGAACGTATCTGTTGCAGCAATGTAGTAGTTTAAAAAATTAACCTTGTTTCCGTTACCACTGCATTAATCTTGATGTTTTTGATTTTTATTAGATGCGAAAATTCACGATATTTGAATAAGATTCTACAAAAAAATTTCGAAATAGCATCAGGGTCAACTAAAATCGAAAAAAATGCAAAAAAATGTTTTTTAGTTAACTATATTTTTTTAAAGTCACAATGCTCCTTACGCTAGTACATAACTGATCTTAATAACCTTGATCTTATTTTATAGTAAATTATATTCTCTACAAAAAAAGTTATTTGCATCGTGTTCGTAGAGTGAATATTTTCAAAGAAAAACGCGAAAAACCGTGGAAAATTGTGCCCCGTCCGCCATTTATTTACGATGGCAGCAATATCACCGCTTAGGTTAGTCACAATTAAAAAAATATATGTATATTATCGATGCAAAATTTAATTTTGCGTCATTTAAGGGTATTTGCAAATTGGTTCTATGTACCGTTCAGGTGCTATTTCAGTTTTTATAATCTCTTAAGCTGTTTCTTCCAACCATGATTGCAGGGTTGGCTCAACACTTATGAATGGGGACTTTTACGAAAATACTCCTCACAACTAATTCTAAAACCCTGGAAAGTTTCATAACTATTGGAATTATTTAGTACTTTTGCACAGTATTTCTAAATTAATAGTATCGAGACTGAAATAAAATTGAAAATATTGTAAAAAAATTACATTTCGTTCACTATTTTTTCAAAAACCCAGCTCTCCTAACATTAATATTTAACCGATCTCAATGTTCTTGATCTTATTTTAAAGAAAATTATATGCTCTACAAAAAAAGATATTTGCTATGTTTTCGTAGAACGTACGGTTTCAGATAAAAACGCGAAAAACTGTAGAAAAATGTGACCCATTCGCCATTTTTTTAAGATGGCGACGGTAGCACAACTCGGATCAACTTGAACATTTTGGAGAATAACTAGAGTCATTAGTAGAACATTTTTACCAAAAATCATTTTGGTCCAAATTAGTTTCCGATAGTTGTTTAAATTTATGTTTATTTGACTTGACTAATAATGTGTATAGCAAATTTAAATATCTTCTCCCAGGCAGGTAAATAAATTTTTCGGGGTAATTTTAAAACTTGGTTTTTAGACAGAAAGGTTCACTTAAATGACTAAACAAAAAATAATATTTTCTTTTCAAATGTACCTATGTAAGAACCTAAAGAGAGTACCTCCATTTTGATTTTTTTTTAAATATTCGACATAATATGCATTTTTAAGTGTTTGTACTATAAAAGACATAACATAATAAATTATATTCATTTAAATCATTCGATTTTAAACAATTTAGTTCCATGAAAAAAGTTTGTCAGTTCTTTAGTTCAAAAGATACAACCATATTAAGAAAGCACCTCATTAAAAAAAAAATACCAAAAACCAAAATTAAAATAAGTGTATCTTTTTTTGCTCAACACCTACATATGGGGATATTTCTGAAAAGATGCATCTAAGTACTGGGAACAATATGTATAAGTATCATTTCTATTGGAATTATTTAGAAGTTTATATGGAGCTGTGTTTTTGTTTCCTGAACTATAACAAAAGTTGTATATTTTTTAAGATAAGTATTAATTGATATATCATTCCATTTAAATTAAATTAAAATATCAAAATCTCAAATAACCATACACCATTAAAAAGTTCGTTATTTCTACTTTCAAATAAAAATTTAAAAATAAAATTTCATTAATATTAAACGAAACTAGAGCACTTTTAGTAAAACCCTAAAATTTGGGAACAAGTCGCCATATTTTCTAAACAATTGAATGTATGAAAAATTTTTTTTTATAAAAGTTTCTTACTTTTTTATGATCATTAAAATTATTTACTTTTGGATATACCGTTCCATTTGATTTTTCTGAGAAACGGGCATGTACCCCTCAAACTACCCCCCAAGGGGAGTTTTAGGGGGTTGAAGATATTTTCCTGAAATTCTTTAGGGTCGATATATACAGTAAATTTTTTTCCATAAAACTCTATCTTCAATAGTTTAGGCGTAAAACATAGTGGACGGGTGGTCTGGAACACCCGGTATACATGTTTACATTTACACTGATATAATAAACCTATAAATAGGATTATATCAGTACTGCACAATATATTTAATCATTAACTTATCAATATTAAATTAAAAATAAGACTAATAATTATTAGTGACTCCCTTGGGCCTGTCTTGCAGAGCAAAGTTTTTCGAAAGAAAATACAATTAAATTAAATAAAACTTATATTACAATTACAGCACGATTTCAGTGTTAATTGTTGTATGAGGGGGGAGGGGGGGGGGGCGATGAGAATTGTGATTGAAAATTGGGCCGCAAATACTAAAAGATTGAGAAACGCTGTATTAAACTATTAAAAAATTATTTACCCATAAGAAGTGTTAGAAATGTGCAAATTTTTAAGATATGATTTCCACGCCTGTAAATAATTGCTGAAAAAACTGAAAAATATAGAGGAAATATGTGTGATTCCAGAAAAAATAGTTAGATTCTTTTCAGTCAATATTTCGTAGATAAATATGTATATCGTCATTAAACAGTTATATTTAGTTTAACCATTTTGAAATAGTATTTGAAAACATTATATAACCAAGCAGCCCTATTAGCTTGTCCCAAATGCTGTAATAGCTTTGCAAATACACGCTTAATTGATTCATTAACATGTTTTGTACAGATTATCGAATGGAATGGCTCAAACACACACACGACTAACAATTAGAGTGTGTTTAACTAATACCTTTATGTACGCGTTGTCAACTTTGTTCATTTACTCTGGACGATACAAAAATCACTTTAGATATATTTATCAACATTTAAAGCCAATATAGTTTACGTTATATTTAATGTTCTGTGGTTTACGTATAAAACCTCTTAAGCCTAGTTCACACTAGGCTAGTATTTTAGTCGAGTGACAAGTGATTTACTTAAGTCTAGAACAGACTAGACTAGTAGTTTAGTCAAGTGGTGAGTAATTTAGTAACTGAACATGTATGAACAAACTAATTTAGTCGAGTGATTTAGTAAAACCATTTAGTCGACTTAATCCATTTTGTTGTATTTTTTTGGTCAAGTAACAACCCACACCACCCCTCACTAAATACTAAATAAACTACTAGATAAATCTAAATGCGATATCTTTAGTTAAGTTGCTTAATTATTGCAAAAACTGAAACAACTATTTGTCATTCATAATGTTACAAAGTCTTCTTTAGGATTAGGGGTGTACCGGAATTCTGGCCGGAATTAACGATTTTATTCCGGTTCCGGTTCCGGCCGGAACTAGAAAATTCCAGCCGGACCCCGCCGGAATTTTTAAATTTATTTCTACATTCTACTATTGTGTTCCTTAAGTCGTTAAGTATTACCTAAATTTAAGTCCTAGTCAAAGTGATACTTTAGTTCCACTTAACCTGAAAAATAATATTGTAAACATTTTTGATAAAATTATTGATGGCAATGATGCAGATATCATAGGTATAATAGTTTATGGCATTTCAAGCCAAGTTTATTATAGATATAACCATTTTCAAATCAAAATTAACCTTTTTAAAACTGTTTCGTTTAACAAAGCCTCCAGTGTATGCTTTTATAACTCGTTTGAAAAATAGACTCGAATATTTATATGACAAGTTAGTAGTATTTTTTTAAACTAATATAAAAAAGAACAAAAATTATAATACTTTGAAATTTCATATATTTAATATAGGTATTAATAATTTCTCTTTTTGCGTATAACTTGCTCCTCTCTTTTATCGCTTGTGACATTTCTGGGTATTACTGAATATTTTTTGGAGTATCAAATGCACAATTTATATCCAAAATTAATTATATTGACATAAACCAAGGTTTAATTACCTTGATGATAAGATAGACCTGTAAGATCGACGAAAAATTTAGGTTAGGAACACTTAGATAAGGAACAGAAATAAGTTTGAGTAGTGAGACCGAGTATAAGAGATTCTCAAATAACAGTATTTTTGTAAAAAAAAAACATTAATATAATTTTATATTTTATTTTTAATGGAAATAAAAACTTTATAACACAAAAACAATTGTTTTACTTTATATTTTAGATATATTTAATTAAAATGATTACATTAATTAACCATCATAAAATAAATTTTTAGTAATACAAGATATGTAATAAAAATGATATTTAATTATTGATCTTTTTTGGAAAAATAATAGATGTTCCCCATTTATGGGTAACATTTTAGATATATTTAATTATTTCTAAATATCTGATTTACCACCTTCGATTTTATCCTTTTATAATTTATAATCGAAAAGAACGTGTGATAAATATTTTATTTTTATTTATATTATTTATTTGTTAATATTTCATACAGATTTTTTTGAAAAAATTTCGACCGGATTTTTTTCGTGAATTCCGGTAATTCCAGTTCCGGCCGGAACTCAAAATTTCAGTTCCGGTACACCTCTATTTAGGATCTTCCAATTTTAATTCCTTGAGAAGGACATTGTAACTCATTGTGCATTTCTCCAATTGATCCATTTTCGTATCCAAATAATTTGACTTGTTAACTTTTTGCCTTCTCGCAAAAACATCCCTTTGAAAGTGGGATTTTTTCAAAAAAAAGAGCAAAAAATTAAGGCTCAAATTTCACCCTTTAGAATAACATTTAGGTAAAAATGTCTAAACGTAATCTTGTAGCCCGTTTTTTTGTACAATTTGTTTTTAGTCCCATGTAAAAAAGTTTGATAGAAGCTGAGATATTCTAGTTTCCGCAAACCTTTTAAAGTGCAAAAAATGCTAAGACCTGTGGAACAAATATGGTCGTCACGCGAAAACAAAAAATAATAAAAATAAAATAATGATAATTTCGAACTACCAACATGTTAAGTAATTACTAGAGATTGGAAAAATAGTTGTTATTTTTAATGAAATAGTTACTATATAGTTGATTTTTTTTCTGTAAAATAGTTGGCAAATAGTTTTTTTTAATCAAAATAGTTGTGAAATAGTTACAAATTTTTTTACAATAATATTTTTTTTTCCGATTTAATCAATAATTAGTGACATTAACGTATTAGTAAAAAGTGTCAAATCTGAAATTTTCGAGGAAAACATGTTATGCGATTCTAGAAGCTAAAAAAAAGGAAAAACAAATAAATATGTAAAAACACAACATAAATATCTATAAAAATATCTGTACAATAGACAAAATTTTTAACGTTGGATAAAAA
This sequence comes from Sialis fuliginosa, assembly GCA_961205875.1. NCBI lineage: Eukaryota > Metazoa > Arthropoda > Insecta > Megaloptera > Sialidae > Sialis > Sialis fuliginosa. The sequence goes on from OY540820.1 coordinate 2,468,265, forward strand.
AAAGGCAAATAGTTTTAAAATAGTTGGAAAGGTAAAATAGTTGCAAATAGTTGATTTCAAATTGGGTTCAATCAAACCAGTTTTCTGAAATCGATGGAGATATGTAATAAAAATTACAATAGTTACATTTTTCGCAATAGTTGAAAAACTATTTTTCCAATCTCTAGTAATTACAAACACAAAACATAATTTTTTTTAGAATGATCGTGCAACAATTTAATTTAATTCTGGACCACTTGATGTGGATTGACCCTGTGGATATCAATTCAGAGTAGAGATCTTATAAATTATGATTTAATAAATAATAAAGATGAATATCCGTGATATACCGTAATATTATCGTTGGCAGTCCTAATAAACTTATTAGCTAGTATGATCCTCGTGCAGAATGGGGGTAGCACAAAACATACAAACTAATTTGTCAAATGGTGTCTCTAAATCACTTTAAGCCCTTGAGTTAGCATTGAAACCACGATCATTTAATCTAGCTTGTCACCATTCTACAGACAAACATATCATTCTAGTCCTAGCTTACTTTACTTACAAAAAAATATGAGTACCGGACACTCGCACTGTGATGTGTCAGCATCTGTTCTGCATTCGTTTCGAACATTAAAATTATCCGTGATAAATATACTATTTAAATCTGATAATTGATTTCATACAGTTTATGCCGTCAATGAAAATTGGTCACCCTTTATAAAGTGTGTCAAAACTTCAACTAATATAATTGTAACAAAACACATAAATTACATTACATTGAATGTTCAAATGTTTTTATTTCAAATAAAAGTGGAGACATTGAAAACTAGATCCGATAAGTAGCCCTCTCTAGCTGCTCTCCGTGCCTACTTTGACTAATTTTTATTGGATGTTGCTCTTTATATGAGCATTCTCGTGCCCAATTATTAGCCTTTTATAGTTTTTGAAAAAAAAAATATTATTAAATATTAAGAATTTTTTTTATTAAGTTCCGACTATGGTACAATGTATTTAGAAGTTGAAAAGATACATATCAGATAATATTTTAAAGGAACTGCGCATACTCTATCAAGTTAAAAGATTTTTTGAAATTAAAAAAAAAATTTTTTTGAGTTGTAGTTGAGCGACAACATACATAAAAAAATTAAAATCAATAGAAGTCAACATTAATTTGTACCAATGTTATAGAAATAATGTAATATAGAAACAGTCATTTAAATAAAAATAACTCGAAATATTCAATAAGAACGCTTCTGTCTGCCACAGCCCGTTTGTCTTACCGTCTTGGACATACATACATTTCTTATGTCCAGGCCACTTTACATGAAATTGAGTTTCTTGAAGTACTTCGTATAACATTTTACAAACAAAGCTAAGAGTATTTCGGCCCTGCTGATTCCGAAAATCGCTGTTAGCAAGCCGAAATATTCACCGGATGTTCAATATGAAAGATGGCGTCCAAATAATAGTTTTCTTATTCTTGACAGGCTTTTGAACAAAATATATTGAAATAACCTAAACCGAGTTTAAAAAAATACAGCTAAATTTGAAACATACCATTTTAAAGTTGACACACCCTCAGCTTTTAAATGCTTCGGTTATTTTTCTACGATTTTTTGTCACTTATTGTAGTTATTGAAGTTTTCAACTAAAATCATCAATAAATTTTTTTATGCTCATTGCATGTTGGGCATTAATTCAATTATTTCAGTAAACTAGAAGACGCATACATAACATATAATAAAAATCACGATACTACTTAATTTATATAAAAGTATTTAAACTGTATAAAACAAAAATATAAAGTTTTGGTACCAGTCTTGGATATGACCCCAGTAATGACTATTTTTTAATTAAATGTTCTGAATTAGAAATATTTGTTGATATTTGATTACTACCATTTAACTGTCTTACAGCGTGATTTGATGACAATCGGCCAATAGGTGTCAAAATGGTGGACATTTAAACTAATTATTTATTATGTTTCTGGTTATTATTTTTTAAATATTTGTGGTTCTATGAAACAATTGAATTGGTTTAAAATAAAAAAATCCAACAATAAGATTTTAGTGTTATCATTTGTCAAATAATGAAAAATTTTACTTTTTTATGGTGGGAATCGATTATATAAGTCTTTGAGAATACATACAAACAGTTGTACAAAAATAAAGGTTTTACAAAAACTTTTATTGTTAATCAAAGACAAGCATGATTCCTTAAGGATAAATAATAAAATTTTCAACAAAAGATTAAAAAACTAGAACAAAATTGTTTTTTTAAAACTGTTCTACGACCATTTTTCGCGGAGATATAGCCATTCAAAAATACCTAAAAATATTGAAAAAAATTAGTGATCCCTTAATTTTGGAGTTTAGTGTATAACAGAAATAAGTTCCTTTGCACAGAAAAACACTTGTTGCACTTATTTCTTTTTTTTCAACTTATTTAGTTACTACAAATTCATTGAACATGAGGAAGTTGTAAAAGCGTTACAGGAACAACTTAATAAATATAACTCTAAAGTCGAAAATTACATTTTCCTTCAAACTGTATGAATATATTATTATTATGTAGACGGTTTTCTATTATTATAATAAAATGATTGATTTTTCAATTACAAGTTAGTGATGAATGAGGGGGTTTATGCATTTGTACAGTACATTTATTTATATATACATTATACATACTACTGGCCCGTGTAGTATTCAGTTGTATGAATAATTAGATACATCTGGTATGGCATTTAAAGTTTTTCCTATTTTTATTACAGAATCGTCGTATATTTCAAAAAATATTTAAGGCAAAAAACGTTTGGTTTTAAGGGGAGAATCAAACGGTAATATTAATTTTATTTTTTTATTTTGAAATTTTATTCTACGTGAAAAAACACTCGGTAAAAAGTATTTTGTCCAATGTATTTTTTTTTTGTACTAAATATTTCGAGATTTTTTTACTCACAAACAACCAGATAAAGAAGATGTATTGTGAAAAGCAAAAAAAAACATTACTTTTCAACTTATTAAAGATATTATTTTTTACATTTTTTTGCTTCAATAAATTCAACAGTAAAAATTTAAAAATCTAGAATAACTGTCACCAATCAAAATAAACATTTTTGGTTTTTGCATTTTTTTTCTATAATTTCGTAAAAAAAATTATTTAAAACACGTAACACTGTAACTTTTTAAGATGTAAATAATTTTTTTTTTTTTTTTAAATTCTTAAAATTAATATTTCAAGCTTTAATTTCAATTTTTTCAGGAAATTTGTTGCCCCACTCCCTTCCTGCTGTGGTTATGAAAATGTCGCTCCCTCTCTTAGATAAAATAAAAAAAATTGACACTTATGTACATTATTGTACATATAAAGTGGAATTTCGTTAATACGTTTTGCTTTAGTACGTTTTTTTTAGTTACCGACATTTTTCCATAAGAATAAGTTAAAATATTTCGTTAAGACGTGTTTCCCCCCCCCCCCCCAGTCCCATCAAAAACGTACTAATGAAGTTCCACTGTATAATAAATTAATATTGATCAGTGAATCCCCCCCCCCAGTATTTTCTTGTTAAACACGCACTAGGTACTCTTGTTCTGCAACGTTCTACCTTGACCGCCGAAAGAAACGTGAGTGAGTGAGGTTCACGTTCACGCCGCTACGTGATCGACCCGATCGGATAACTAACTTTCACATCTAAGCTGTTAATCTCTGACACGTGTGTTTTGTTTTCGAATGCTGTGCCGCATCTAGCGTCAAACAATAGTGATACAGGTTACATTAGGTTCTTGTGGTTTGGTTTAATTGTTACGCTTCACTGAACAAAATTACTATCATCCATCCGTCTGCATTTGATAATTTTCATTTAAATACGTGTAAGTTCATCAAGAAATCAAAATATTTCTAGAAACAATTGTCATGTCTCCCGTATTAGTGTTATATTATTAGGGGTGTACCGGAACTGAAATTTTGAGTTCCGGCCGGAACCGGAATTACCGGAATTCACGAAAAAAATCCGGCCGGAATTCCGGCCGGAACCGGAATTTTTTCAAAAAAATTCTGTATGAAATAGTAACAAATAAAGAATATAAATAAAAATGTTTTATACATAGGTAACGTTTTATATCAATACAATTAATTATTTTAAACAGTATAAGAATGAGGTACATAACATTCTACAAAATTGTTGTTTCTAATAAAATGTTTATCATACGTTCTTTTCGATTATAAATTATAAACGGATAAAATCGAAGGTGGTAAATCAGATATTTAGAAATAATTAAATATATCTAAAATGTTACCCATAAATGGGGATTAGTATTTTTCCAAAAAAGATCAATAATTAAATATCATTTTTATTACCTACATATCTTGTATTACTAAAAATTTATTTTATGATGGTTAATTAATGTAATCATTTTAATTAAATATATCTAAAATATAAAGTAAAAAAATTGTTTTTGTGTTATGAAGTTTTTATTTCCATTAAAAATAAAATATAAAATTATATTAATGTTTTTTTTTTTACAAAAATACTGTTATTTGAGCATCTCTTATACCCGGTCTCACTACTCAAACTTATTTCTGTTCCTTATCTAACAATAAGTGTTCCTTAGTCTTAAGTTGAACCTAAATTTTACGTCGATCTCACAGGTCTATCTTATCATCAAGGTAATTAAACCTTTGTTTATGTCAATATAATTAATTTTGGATATAAATTGTGCATTTGATCATCCAAAAAATATTCAATACACAGAAATGTCACAAGCTATAAGATAGGAGCAAGTTATACGCAAAAAGAGAAATTATTAATACCTATATTAAATATATGAAATTTCTAAGTATTATAATTTTTGTTCTTTTTTATATTAGTTTAAAAAAATACTACTAACATGTCATATAAATATTCGAGTCTATTTTTCAAACGAGTTATAAAAGCATACACTGGAGGCTTTGTTAAACGAAACAGTTTTAAAAAGGTTAATTTTGATTTGAAAATGGTTATATCTATAATAAACTTGGCTTGAAATGCCATAAACTATTATACCTATGATATCTGCATCATTGCCATCAATAATTTTATCAAAAATGTTTACAATATTCATTTTTGTGTACAGTTTTCAGGTTAAGTGGAACTAAAGTATCACTTTGACTAGGACTTAAATTTAGGTAATACTTAACGACTTAAGGAACACAATAGTAGAATGTAGAAATAAAATTAAAAATTCCGGCGGGGTCCGGCCGGATTATTCTAATTCCGGCCTGAACCGGAACCGGAATAAAATCGTAAATTCCGGCCGGAATTCCGGCCGGACCGGAATTCCGGTACACCCCTATATATTATATACATATATTATGTTATAGGTAATAATATAGTTTAAGGAGTAAGATACAATTAGACGCAAAAGTACATAAAATTTTTAATTCTCAAATATTTACGTATTACATATAAAAAACATAAAAATAATTGATAATAACAATAAGATGCATTGAATACTTACTTATTTTTAAGTATTTTTCAACTTTGTAGACGTTTTTACATTATGTTTGCAAATTTTCTGTTTTAAGAAACAAAACTTTTGACAGTGAAAATGTCCTGAATCTAACTTCTTGAAACTAAATTTTTCTAATTTATTGACTTACATTATTAAATATTATAAATATATAATATATATCATTAAAAAGGTAAGTGTATAGTTTATATACTACAAATACTAAAAAAACAAACTATTAACATTAATATTTAGCATTCATATAAAAGAGTTGATCGTAACAACGTTGTAATATTATTTATTAATTTTTCTTAAATTGGCAACACACTATGACACTGTGAACAGCTGGTGTAAAGTTTCGAGTGTTCAAAAAAAAGTTTTCAATGAAAGATTCGTGTTTTTTACGTAGAATAAGATTACTAAATAAAAACTATAGGTTCCTATTTAAAAAAAATGACCTTCAAATATTCTTGAAGGCTATGCTAAAATAACAAATAAATATTACAATTCGATTACCCCCTCACAACCAAACGTTGTTTGGTTGAAACATTTTTTTCAAATATACGATGGTTCTGACAATGAGTTAAATATCTGTAACACCTTAAATGCTCTACCCTGTATATGTAGTTTATAAACTTTGAGTTCCCTACAATCATTTAAAGTGAATAATTCATAATTTTATTTTGATCGTTCATTGCATCTAGATTTACATTATCTTTGACTCAGACTATTATTTACTATATTTATATACCGTCATTTTTACTATAGCATTGAATATTGTTCTATTTTTTCATAGCAATATTTTGATCTGTTAATTATTTATTAAGTGAATTTGATTCCCTAGATAATTTGTGAGGCCAACTCTGCACAAGATAAATACATTAATGTCAAATGGAAGAAAGTAACAAAGAACGAAAACAAACAAGTCAAAGTTCTGGAAATCATCGCGGCTATAATCAATATATATATAAACTAATCAACAGAATTTATCCGCTTGAGCAAAACTTATTAAGTGTCCCACAGTGTAATTCTGTTGTTTCATCCACATCTAAAGATTACAAAAACTTTTTTTCTGCGTACTCTTTAATAAATGTTACAAATAAAATACACTCGTCAACAGAGTTAAGATATCAAAATATAGATAGAAAAAAGGAAGTAATTTTGAAAGCTCTGTAATAAGGTATTTAATTTTTTTTTTCAAATATCGTGAAAATTGTGCGTATGTATGTTATAAATACTTATTTCTTTTCTTTTTTCAAAATAACACTGAAAATATGGCTAAATCATTGAAGATGGAAGGTCACAAAAAAATACCAATCAAATTGTATATTTGTTCTGCATTGTTCTACAGAGTCATTTTTTTATTTTAAATTGTTGGGGGGGGGGGGTGTTCTGAGTATTACATTAAGTTGGCGCGGTCTATGACCTTGAGCGTTGTCCGCTATAAGCGTGAAACTTTAAAATTTATTACCACCTTTTTCGTTCAACAGACTTGAATCTACAAATTTGTTCACAGGTCTAACTATCTATCATCAATTGGTAACGAGATATAATGTAAGGAAGTTAACAAAAAACGATTTTTTGCATTTATCTTGTTTAAGAAAAAACTCCACTCAAGGTGAAAATTATTACCTTCATTAGGTTTGCCCCGCCAAATCCTAAAACTTGTGTACCCAACATTTTCGTAAAAAGGTTTAATTTTCCAGCTATTTAGTCCAGGCTGTGGAGGTTAAAACAGATTATTTTTGAGTACAGTTTTAATACTTACAGAATATGTTACAAAAGTGGTGTAGAATAATATCCTAAGATTGCTCCGATTTTGGTTGTCCGCGACATGGTTCAATTGCAAAATTCTTCAGATATTCTGATTTTATTTTTGCTAAATAGCGGTCTAAATAAGTATTATACAAAAAAAAGTTCTAAATAAAAATTATTCGCTACAAATTTCCCTACAATCTCCATTTAAAAAAAAATAAAAAAATAATTTGTTTATCCGCTACGCTGATTAAAATGACTGAAAACACACTTTATAAGCTGTACTAACAAATAAAGTTTAACGGTTTTTATGTTGATACCTCTGGAAAATCAACATTGTAGAACAAAACATTCACTGAAAATTAGGACCTGATATCATCAACTGTTTTTGTTTTATTAAATTGTTAATAATGGAATCATGCTTGTCTTTGAGTAACAATAAAAGTTTTTGTAAAACCTTTATTTTTGTACAACTTTGTGTATGTGTTCTCAAAGACATAAAATCGAATAAAAAACCATAAAAAAGAAAAATATTTCAATTCTTTGGCAAATGGTAGCACTAAAATCTTATTGTTGAGTTTTTTTATTTTAAACCAATTCAATTGTTTCATAGAACCAGAAATATTGAAAAAATAATAGTCAAAAACCTGCTCTAAATAATTATTTATCTATTGGTGAAAACCGCATTAAAATCAGTTCAGTAGTTTTTGAGTTATTTAATGTATATTACACACTACACAATTTTTATAAAAATTTATTGTTTATGGGGCGTTCTACTTTTCTCTTCTTGAAAAAAAATCGGTATTTGTCCAAAATTGCAGTTTCTCAAATTTTATTTCCACAAGATTTTTTTGGACCATACAGAGATTATAATAATACTAAAATTTCGTTTTTATTTTTTTTGCTTTTTACAAAATCATTGTGACATAGTATTCGAAATGTGTGACAGAGGTGTTTTACATACAAATAAAATGTGTCTCTTTGCGCCGCCTAATGTTACAAAATGATCTCGCTTAAAAAAATCATATAGAATTCTTTAATATAAAATTATTTATTGAACTTCTGAAATATTATCATTAAATTTATTAGAATATAATAAACGTAAAGGTTCACATTATTTAACAAAAAAATATTTTATCGTTGGGTCCGGCTATGTATGTTTTTTCTTGCTATCTTCCGTTACGCATTTCGCAAAACAAAAAACGCTTCTTAGCTGTTTGACCTTCAACACTAAGCAACAGACGGTTTCCTCTTCCCCCTTGGCCTCGCGCCTTGAGGCCCCACCCGGAAGCGAGCCGAGTTATTCGCCTGCAAGAAGTGAACAGAGGTGCGTGTGTTTATTCGGCGACCGCTCTGTCACGTATGTTACTACTTTAAAATTTTATTGTAATTAATATTTATATATATGTAATATTATTATTTCCCAGCAAATCTGTCATATTCACCCACTTTTACGAACAATTTGTAATTTTGTGAACGCTAAAATCCTCGAACACTATTATTTTACACTTCTGTCACAAGGCACCTCTGTCACAAATAAACTGTGACGGAGTGGCATAACTCGTGACGAAGTGGTAATTTTTGTCTTGAACTTTGCATTGATTGATTTTTACAATAGTTAATTAATATTTTTTGTGTTCTATATATTACATTATCGATTATTTTATTCATTTAAGGTATTATCATCGTGGTAATTAAAAATGGCGTTATCTGCGGCGGAAAGGCAGCGACGTTGTCGTGAAAAAAGGAAGCAAGACCCCGAAAAAGTTGCAGAAGTGAAACGAAAAGACTTAGAAAGATACCATACTCGCAAAAAGCCAGTCAAAGATATGACACCAAGAGAACACAGACAAATGAAAAGAAAATGGCAAGTTAGAAACAAGAAGAGAAGGGAACAACAGAAAGATGGAGATGTTCAGGTAATGTTTTATAAAACTGTTGATGACACTGGAAAAATATTTAAATTAGTAAAATCAGATCTATCAGATGTGATGTTTGAAAACTTGATAAAAATAATTCCAAGTCCTAAAGAAGTCAAAAGAGGAAAGCGTGTTTATTACGAATTTGATAAACCAATAGAAGTATTTGAAAAGTAGAATAAGAGAAAAGAGAAAATTAGTCTGATTTTACGTGTTCCAAAGAATGGTTCTACCAAGACATAATATATTATGTATCATTATAAGAGAAGCATTATGTTTTGTTGTCGTTTTAAAAACATTAAAAATGTTAAAAAATTAAGTTCAAATGTTGGCTTATTAATATCTACCACTCTATCACACTCTGTCACAATTTTGTCCCTCTTGTAACTAAACGTCAATGTAGCATATGATTCTATTTATTGAAAACATATATACTAAAATAACGTATTATATTATTACATATTGACCATATAAGGTATTAACAGAATTTCGACTATGTTTATTTCAATTACTTGCAAAATATTTCAAAGTTTATTATCTTAACGAGCAAAAATGTGACAGAGTGGTATTAAATGTTATTTTTTATATATTTGTAATAAAAATTCTTATAAATCGAGTAACATAATAATAAATGCTTGTATTCTAGTTAAGCAAAGTTAAAGAAAAACTGAAAATTTGATTTTACATAATAACTAATGAATATATTTTTTTTGTGACTGAGGTGTTTATTTTTTCTTACTATTCCGATAAAACTTAAAAGAAATAAAAGATATAAAATAAAACTTCGATGCATTATACATTTCTGAAATCTTCGATAACTGGACAATGATTTAAAAATACATCTTATAAAAGAAATACACTTTTATTTTTTTTTAAAATCAAAAAATTTATCACTCAGATTGTCGGTAGAAAAGTAGAACGCCCCTTATACAATTAATTAACCTACTTACATAAAAAGAAGCTTATTTTTGTATCTTTTACCGTTTATCTCGAAAACAACATGTGCATTGGTATACATTTTAGTAAATCTAATTATTTATATTTTACTAGAGGGTGTCATTTTACATGTTCACTAAATATTTCAAGTTTCTAGCTTATATATTTTACGTGCTATTTTGCTTTGAGTGAAAAGGACGGACGGACGACAAAGTGAGATTAATAAGGTTTCTTCGGAACCCTAATAAAAACTAATTTTGAATAAAATCTTTGGAGGGCTGTAGCCCCCTCACGAAAAATTTCCGGACACATGTTCATATAATGTTTTTTGTTTAAAATATTTTTATTAATTGACTATTCAAGTTTGGCACGACAGATTTTTCGATAAAATTTGATACGTGCCAAACCTACTTTTCTAACAAAAATTTATAATAACCAGTGGCAGAAAAGTTGCGGCCCGGGGTAGAATGTTAGTTATGCCCCCCACCTCACTTTATTAAATATTATATATAAATAAATTTTGTTTGCAAAATTAAAAAATTAAATTAAGAACAAAATTGACGATCAAACTTATTCCTCAATTAACTTATTATTGAAAGAACCAAAAAAAGATCTTCAGATAAAAAGTCTGAATATTTTTTTTATCACGCCCCCCCCCCCACTGCCTGTTATCCGGGGAGGACCAACCCCCCTCCCTCCTTAATCCGCTACTAATAAATTCTAATGAAACAAAGTTGTTATGATTCATGCAAAAGTTCTACACATTACGAATACTTACAATTTTCTAATAATTATTTAACAGTCTCGACATTTAACTCACACTAGAGTTAGTGCCCCCCTCCCCCCTCCACACCATCAAACCAAGACAACCACTTTCAAGCACCACGGTCGCTCGTCGTAGAGGAGAAATGTGAAACGGATTTAACTCTTTTGTTGTAAATGTCTGTAATATAACGTTTAATAAATGAAAACGACTTTCAAACAAGAATAAACTGTGCAATTTTTTGTTACAGCTTAAATGACTTCTAACATTTTTGTATCTGATAAAATAAAGTACCAATAAAAGGGACTATTGTCAAAATTTCGGTATTGTAAAATGTCTTTGTTTTAACAAATGATAATGACTTATCTATAGTAATTAATAACAGATTCCTGTATGTCGAAACGAGACTTATCTTATAAGTCTCGTCGAGAGTTTCGGTTTTATAAAAGGATTACCAATAATTATTATATTAAGACAATATTACGGTGTGATGACTAAAATTTTAAGTTTATTTCAGAAATTTTTTTTATAAGAAAATAAAATATAATCTTTTTTATGTGTTTTTATTTTAATTTTAAATTGTACAAAAAAAAATGTATAGTAAATTTTATAATACTTTGTGTTTTTTGGGGTCAAAGCGGACTCCTTGAAAAAAGGTGGATGAATAGTGGGAAGCACATCTCCAATTTTAGTGATTTGAAACAAAAAAATCAAATATATTTTTATTTTATAGACTTCTCTATCATATAACCTAGAATTAGACATTTATATTAATAAAAACAAAATGGCGGACCTGTTATATAAATCATGTTTTTTTCGTTGAAAATAGGTAAAAAAAAGAAATTATTAATATTTAAAATAAATAATTTTAGATTATACGATAATTATTAATTAGTGTGTAGAACAATGTGTTAAAATTATAGCCCGATCGGTTGATTAGAATTTCGTTTCTGCTTCCCACCAGCGTTGCCAACCGTATCATAATTATGATGGGTATATCATATTTTTGAGCATGGTATAATATATTATATATGTATTATGTATATGTATATGATACGCATAATATATCATAATTTTCACTGCCCTGTTAAGTCATAAAATTATGTACAATAAATCATTCTAATAAAATGTACAGTATAATTTCCAAAAAGTGACATAAAAAGTACAATTTTAATATTAATTTGTAGTATCTGTTTGCAAAATTTTCTACAATAATAAACAACAGTTTTATATTTGTCGAATAATTCGTTAAAAGTTTCTATAAGAATTAAAATTTTTAATTAAAATAAAAATAATTAATACAATTAAGTTTGCAATTCTTTTTGAAACGTGATACGAGTAAAAAAAATATCAATCAATCAGAACAGTTTGAATAGTTACAACCTGAGAAATATCATAATTTTTTTGTAAACATCATAATTTTTAAACGCGTCTAAAGATTTAGTAACAAATTTTACACTAAGACAACCTCTTCTCTTCTATGTGCTATACTTCGCAAATACTTTGAATTTCGGTCGACAATTTTCATAGTATAATAGTAAGTAAATATATTTTACATTCAAAATATGTAAAAAATCGAAAAATTTAAGTCGTCACACCACAATTCTGCCTTAATAACTATGTAGTTAGTTAGTTGCTTGATTAACTAATCGTAATAAACATCGATTAACTATTGTCCCATTACGATCGAAGTTAAACTCAATGTACTTGAAATAAAGTAGTTGAAGTACTTTGCTTGTTAATATCAAGTATTATTGAAGTATAATTTAAGTATATAAATTATAAGTACTTGTTAAGTTAACAATAAGTTAAATTCAAGTATTACGTTCAAAAAGTACGTAAAGTATTAAGTATTTTACAAAAATTTACTCGATCAAGGGGGGGGGGCACAATAATAAATACAGATGTTTAGAAAAGACTGGCTCGTGACAAGTTCATTTCAATGGCAAGAGAACAGTGTTGCCTTCTGACTGATATTATGGCATAATATTTATCTACCCATAGTTCTACTTTCTTATCATTTTAGAAACATCCTGTATTCGTTATTCCTATAAATAACTAACGATATCTAAAAGCAAAGTTAAACATGTATGTATATTATTTTCCCGAATTTACCCAAACACATTACCAAACCAACATTTGTCACACTTTAGAATGAATACGTCTGCTTTGTTATTTTTGTCTACGTTTAATGCTGAAATTTATTTTTGAACATTCATTTGTTACACAATAAAGATGAATCCTTTTAAACTATAATAAAATAAAATATTTTGTAATTTCCATGTAGGATAGTTTATCGTGATTATTTTGTAGAATAAAGCGCTTCGGACATTTATTTGAGATGGGCATTCTAATGTTTACCCTGTGTCTGTCAAAGTTAACGAAGAGTCAATATGAAAATTTTATATGGAAACTTTATTACTACCTATTATTAAATATTATTTTAATGATATTTTAAATCTGAATTTTCTTTCGAGAAACCGTACAGGTAATTAACAAATAATAAACTACTGTATTATAGAAAAATATTAACATACTGTTTTATATAAAACAAATCTTTCAGACTAAAATACATATACAGGATGATTCAGTGCTGTTGTGCCAAACTTGAACAGTAAATTAAGAAAAATATTTTAAGCAAAAAACATTGTATGAACATGTATCAGGAAATTTTTCGTAAGGGGGCTACAGCCCTGCAAAGATTTTATTCAAAATTATTTTTTATTTAATATCTGGAGACCCCATTGTGCTAAAGTTATGAAATTTGATACAGGGTTTAGTATTAATAAGTGTTATCGATTTGAGCAATTATAATTTAGATCAAGGGCTGTATGGGGCCAGTGGGCCCATCGGTTTTTATCTTGTATTTTTTGTTCTTTAATTTTTTCCTGAATTAGACATTTCAATAAGATTGTATGGCACAAAATACACAAAAATATACTTTGCTTATTTATCATAGGATAAACCGTTTACGAGAAATATTGATGCAAAAGAAAGGATGCAGAATTTTACCTAATACGGATGCTTCAAATTACAAAATATAAATTTTTCTACAACCGTGTAAAAAAGTAGGCTTTTTCATTGACATTTCAGTGTGTAAAGTAGTACTTTTGCGCTCGCCGTGCGTAAAAAGTTTTTTCACGCACGGCGTGCGCAAAAGTGTTTCCATAGTAACATATATGTACATTTTTACATTTTTTTACGATTAATGAATGTTATAAATACTATTGTATTATAGTCCAGTAAAGGAAGCATTTTGACAGGAAATTAAGAGGGCAAGCAATTTTATGATTGATTCTTATAGATTTTGAACCGGAGAATTCGAAAAAAATAACCCGGACAAGCGAAAAGTGGTGCAACACCCTTAAAAATGGGGTTTAAGGGTGAAAACCCCATTTCCAACCGTTTTTTCAATTTATCACAAAATCTAAAGCGTTGATGGTATATTTTTATGGTTGATATATGTTCAGGACACTCAGACGAATCGATTGTGACCACATATACTAAATTTGACCAAAAATTATCTTAAAAGCATCTTTTCGGGGAAAATAGTTTAAAAATTAATAACTTTTGCTAAAATCATCCAAATGACTCAGAACTAGGCTCAAATTGTTCCTAAAGTTCCAAAGAATAATAATGAACCATAATTTAAAAAAATATTAATCGTTTAACCAATAAAAATCGCTAATGTTTAACGGTAAGTAACGTAAATTTTTGAAAAACTATCTTTTTACTAAAATTTAAATAAAAACAACAGGGTTGAATATTTTTTAGTGAAACCAAGGTAGATACCTTCTATTTGTACATACAAACAAAATGAGACCCCCCAAAATAATATCCAATTATTAGAACGGGTGCAAGTGCGCTTAGAAATACACTGAATTTTTGTTGTATACAATTTAAAAAAATTACATTTTTCCAAACAAAATAATAGATTCAGTCCAGTAAAGGAAGCATTTTGGCAGGAAATTAAGAGGGAAAGCAATTTTATGATTGATTCTTATAGATTTTGAACCGGAGAATTCGAAAAAAATAACCCGGACTAGCGAAAAGTGGTGCAACACCCTTATAACTGGGGTTTAAGGGTGAAAACCCCATTTCCAACCGTTTTTTTCAATTTATCACAAAATCTGAAGCGACGATGGTATATTTTTATCATTGATATATGTTCAGGACACTTAGACGAATCGATTGTGACCACATATACTAAATTTGGCCAAAAATTACCTCTTCCAAAGGGCTTAAAAGACGTAAAAATGCACTTACCCTTAAACATTAGCGATTTTCATTGGTTAAACTACTAATATTTTTTTAAATTATGATTAGCCATTATTCTTTGAAACTTCAGAAATAATTTGAGCATAGTTCCGAGTCATTTAGATGATTTTAACAAATTATTAATTTTATAATATAATTTATTATAATATAATTTATTAATTTTTAAACTATTTTTCCCGAAAAGATGCATTTTTACGTCTTTTAAACCCTTTGAAAGACGTAATGTTTGGCCAAATTTAGTATATGTGGTCACAATCGATTCGTCTAAGTGTCCTGAACATATATCAATCATAAAAATATACTATCGTTGCTTTAAATTTTGTGATAATTTGTAAAAACGGTTGGAAATGGGCTTTTCACCTTTAAACCCCATTTTAAGGGTGTTGCACCACTTTCCGCTAGTCCGGGTTATTTTTTTCGAATTATTCGGTTCAAAATCTATAAGAATCAATTCGTTTCACTAAAAAATATTTAACCCTGGTGTTTTTATTTAAATTTTAGTAAAAATGTAGTTTTTCAAAAAATTACGTTACTTAACCTTAAACATTGACGATTTTTATTGGTTAAACGATTAATATTTTTTTAAATTATGGTTGGTCATTATTCTTTGGAACTTCAGGAACAATTTGACGCTAAATACGAGTCATTTGGATGATTTTAACAAAAGTTATTAATTTTTAAACTATTTTCTCGAAAAGATACATTTTTCTGTCTTTTAAGCCCTCTGAAAGAGGTAATTTTTGGTCAAATTTAGTATATGTGGTCACAATCGATTCGTCTGAGTGTCCTGAACATATATCAACCATAAAAATATACCATCATCGCTTTAGATTTTGTGATAAATTGAAAAAACGGTTGGAAATGGGGTTTTCACCCTTAAACCCCATTTTTAAGGGCGTTGCACCACTTTTCGCTTGTCCGGGTTATTTTTTTCGAATTCTCCGGTTCAAAATCTATAAGAATCAATTATAAAATTGCTTGCCCTCTAAATTTCCCTTTTTCTCACTTTTCACTGCTTCCTTGACTGGGCTATTATAGTATTAAACAAATTACTAAAATTTAAGTACTATATTAATTATTGTAATAAACAAAATTATTAATAAAATTAAATTAAATATAAACAATACCTTTAGGGTTTTTTTTTGGCACAATTCATGGTATTATGTGTAATTTTCATATATCAATTTAGATTTTGCAGATAGTAAATTTAAAATTACAGAATTTGCAGCTTCTGATATCGCTGGTGGTGCACACTTATGTTCTTTTTTAGTATCACCACTTATCCATCTGAATATAATATAATAGAATAACAAATTATGAAACTCATTTGAATGAAAATAGAACTGTCAAAAATTTTATCCAAGGCTTACTAGAGTTGAATTTTAATATTAATATAGCAAAATACATAGTATATAAATTAATTATTTTATTATATTATTGTTAATATTATATAATCAATAGGGTTGTAGAAAAAATATTGTGTGCACCTCGGGTGTAAAATGCGTTTTTCGCACTCGTGTGATTGTTAGTCTCGGCTAGCGCCTCGACTAACAAACATTCACACTCGTGCGAAAAACTATCATTTTACACCCTAGATACACAAATAACTATTATATTCTTGTTCTATGATAAAAAATAAGACAAAAAAAATATACCTCCAAAAATTCATCCTTACCAACAAATAGCCATTTTAAGTATAGCTTTTTAGTTATGTTAGTTAATTACTTGCAACATTAATAGAACTGGCTATAGGTCTAAGAGGACACGTATTAGGTGATATATGTACATGAACTTTTTTCTTACATTTAATCAAAGAACAGGAATATAAATTTATTTTGTTTAATTTGAAGCATCCGTATTAAGTAAAATTCTGCATGCTTTCTTTTGCATCGATATTGCTCGTAAACGGTGTATCCTATGATAAATGGGCAAAGTATATTTTTGTGTATTTTGTCTCATGCAGTCTTATTCAAATTTTTAACTCAGGAAAAAATTGAAGAACAAAAAATAATGGATAAAAATCGACGGGCCTCCTGGGCCCATACAACCCTGGTTAAAATTACTATTGGTTGATACTAGATATAGATAACACTTATTAATACTAAACCCTGTATCAAATTTCATAACTATAGCACAATGGGTTCTCAAGATATTAAATAAAACCTTATTTTGAGTCAAATCTTTGGAGAGCTGTAGCCCCCCCCCCCCCCCCATGACAAATTTTCGGACACATGTTTATATAATGTTTTTTGCTTAAAATATTTTTCTTAATTTACTGTTCAAGTTTGGCACGACAGTGCTGAATCACACTGTATAGAGTGTCAAAAATGTTCCGGGACGGTCGAATATTTCGAATGGTATACACAGCAAAAAAATATGTGTTCTATATTTTTGAAAAAGCTATTCAACTACATCAAATTTAATAATAATAATAATACTATTTGTACAGTAATAAAAAAAATATTGGAAAAGACTCTTCTGAAAGTAATAAAATGAAAATTATCAGTATAAGGCTGCTTCAAAAACTTTTCAAGTTGCAGTCAATTAATAATAATGCTTTTCTACTCAAAACCTCGTCTTTATTAATATTTCATTGAATTTATTACAAAATTTTTCTTTTCGGACAGTAATTATAACGCCATCTGCCCCGAATACAAAAAAATGTTTCAAACAAAAGTTACGTATTTTCTTACGCAAAATCCGAATCTACAATAAAAATGGGGGTTTCCATTTAAGATAACAAAATTTCCCCCACCTACACCCCTGCGAGTGGTGGTGGCGGGTCGTTTTTTTTTGCAAAATAAACACATTTCTTTCATCCACGAAAATTGACACAAATGTAGTTATACCTAATCTACACTTTAAGAAACCGATGATTAATTTTAACCGAGTTATGATTTTTTTATTTTTTATACGACGCCCGTTGAGGAAATCCGTTTCTAACGATCCTAAAAAGTATGAGTCTGAAAATGTCCATTTTTTTACTCGAAAACTATAAATTTTTAAGAAAAATCAGAAAACTGAAAAAGTACTTAGAACTAAACAAGGATTCTCGGAGAATTTTTTTTCAAATTTATTGTTATTTTTTATGCATTTTTTTATAAAAAAAAATTTCTCAAATCTTGAAAAAAAAATTAAATTACAAATTAAAAAAATTATTTTTTGAAAATCTTTGCTTAAATCTAAGCACTTTTTACCTCTTCGATTATTTTTAAAAATTAGTAATTTTCGAATTAAAAATTATGGAAAATCCAGAAATTTCTCTTTAGTTTGCTCCTATCATAAAAAATGGACATTTTCAAAAAAAAATGTTTCAAATGAAAGTTATTTAGTTATCTCTAAATTACGAATCTGTAATAAAAAATATAGGTTTAGATTTGAAAAAGAAAAGTTGAATCTGAAAACCCATTAATGTGACCATTCTATGGTCACCCCATAATGTCAATATTTAGCCCCCTCGAAACCATAAAACTTTTGTCAGAAAATTCGTCATTTTGGAAATAATCCTCTGGAAAGTCTTTATATTTTTTTTATTATTTTTATTTTTTCTACAACCTTATTTATTATATAATATTAACAAAATATAATATAATAATTAATTTATATACTATATACTGTCTTTTTGTATTGGCAGTTCTATTTTCATTCAAATGAGATTCATAATTTGTTATTCTATAATATGTATAAGATGGATATGTTGTGATACTGAGAAAGAACATAAATGTGCACCACCAGAGATATCAGAAGCTGCAAATTCTGTAATTTTAAATTTACTATCTGCAAAATCTAAATTGATATATAAAAATTACACATAAAACCATGAATTGTGCCAAGAAAAAAATCTTAAGGTATTGTTTATATTTAATTTAATTTTATTAATAATTTTGTTTATTACAATAATTAATATAGTACATGAATTTTAGTAATTTGTTTAATACTATAATATATATATAATTATAAAATTCATTAATCGTAAAAAAATGTATGTGTTACTATGGAAACACTTTTGCGCACGCCGTGCGTAAAAAAACTTTTAACGCACGGCAAGCGCAAAAGTACTACTTTATACACTAAAATGTCAATGAAAAAGCCTACTTTTTTACACGGTTGTAGAAAAAAGATAAATGGGACATAAATTAAATATAATCTATCGTAAACATTTCTTTCTATTATAATGTACTTTCACTAGTACGGTTCTGGACCAATCGCCTAACTTAACTGTCTAAATTAGTTAACATTCAGTCTCAATGTGAGATAAATATCAACGTGTCAAACGTCATAAAAAAATATTATAAAAATAAAAATATTAATAAGGTATCAAACAAAGTGAGTTGGAGGCCAATCGAAAGCGATTGACGCAAGACGGCGTCAGAACGTCGCGTCACCCGCTTACCGGCGTCGTGCGCTTTCACTCTCGTTACTCCTGACTCATCACACCCACCCACCCTTTATCTACTACACCACACCCCCTCCCACACACTCACCCGCGTTGTAATAAATATATGTTGCGCTTTTGTCCTTCTGTTGTGTTTACGTTGTGTTATCGATACAGATTTTCATAGAAATGATGGATGGAAAATATCCAAAATTGTTGAAATATTTTTTAGTACAGTACCCGTAACTTAAAAATATATATTTTAAACATACATATAATTATTCAAATTCAATATTTTGACGGAATTACATGTTTTTAGAATTTCTTAATCATATACATATTGTCTGTCTGTCTGTGAACGCTTTACATCGAAAACGGTGAAACCTAGAAACTTGACATTTAAAACCTTAGGTTTTTGTATATAGCAGTAATTTTGCACAATCTGATTTTGAGGATCATCACCCAACAGAAAATGTTTAGGTATCATTCAAAAATTTTGTCGATTTTGGAAAGTTATAAAAAATATTATCTATAATTTATGTTAGCTTCATTAAGCAATTAAGTACCAGTGCAATTACTCAAAAAAGTACATCTCTTGGAGGGGGGGGGGCATGTTATTTGGATAATTAAGGGCTAGAATCGTGTAAAAAAATTACATTGGCTAATTTTTATTGTGAATGTTGCTCTTTATTATTAGCCTCTAAAAGTTGATAATTTGTGAAAAAAAATAATTAAAAAAAAATTTTTTTTTTAATAAGTTCAAACCATCGTACAGTGTAGAAATTGAATAGGTACATATCAGATAATATTTACAAGAAGCTGCGCATACTCTATGAAATAAAAACATTTTTAGAAATAAAAAAACTTTTTTTTTGGTTGTAGTTGAGCAACAACTTCAGATATTTCATGAAATAATCTTTATACTTTAGTATTACACCTTAAAAAGTCTGAAAGGAATAGAAATGGTAAGACATACATAATGAAATTAAAGTCAATAGAAGTCAATATTAACATGTACAAATGTTATAGAAATCATGTAATATAAAAATAACATAAAAATGGTATACAAACAGTTATTTAAATAAAATTAATTCGGAATATTCAATAAGAACGCTTCAGTCTTCCACTGCCCGTTTATCTTACCGTCTTGGACATAAATACATTTCGTATGGTGATTTACACTATACACTAGGGTGCTTTTTTTGCGACTATTTTTTTTTTCACTCCCACCTCAAAATTTTCTAGGAAATACCTCAAAAAAAATTCCCTGAAAATTTGAGCCCTTAATATTAATATTAAGTACTCGCTTTCAGCGTTTAAATATTTCCCATTGAAAATACACGTAAACTTGAACTTTTTTTTTTTTACTTTTTATAGCTCAGAGGCATTTTATCCTATTTGAACGTTTGAAAAACCAAATTACGCAAAATTAAATGTTCTATAAAAGTATATATTGCAACGAAACTGTAATTTACAAGGGTGAGACAGTACAGGTGATTAAAGTCAAATTTTTCATGAATTTCTTGTTTTTTCATTGTTATTTCATAAATGGCTGAAAATACAGAAAAAGTTTAAATAAAAAAGTTGTAGCAAATTCAATTTTCTTCAAAAAAGATCCTGAGCATCAAATCTCTATTATTGATATTTTTCAAGATAATAAGCTTTTTGTTTTTTATGATTTACGATTTTCATGAATTCGCGACTCTAATTATTAAAAACAATTTTTTTTTTAAGTTATTATCTACTTTTTCAAAGTCAAGAAGAAAAGAAGAGGTAAATAACCTCAAATAGATGTTTTTTTATGTTCATGAAAATCGTAAATCATAAAAAACAAAAAGCTTATTATCTTGAACAATATCAATAATAGAGATTTGATGCTCAGGATCTTTTTTGAAGAATATTGAATTTGCTACAACTTTTTTATTTAAACTTTTTCTGTATTTTCAGCCATTTATGAAATAACAATGAAAAAACAAGAAATTCTTGAAAAATTTGACTTTAATCACCTGTACTGTCTCACCCTTGTAAGTTACAGTTTCGTTGCAATAAATACTTTTATAGAACATTTAATTCTGCGTAATTTGGTTTTTCAAACGTTCAAATAGGATAAAATGCCTCTGAGCTATAAAAAGTAAAAAAAAAAAGTTCAAGTTTACGTGTATTTTCAATGGGAAATCTTTAAACGCTGAAAGCGAGTACTTAATATTAAAATTAAGGGCTCAAATTTTCAGGGAATTTTTTTTGAGGTATTTCCAAGAAAATTTTGAGGTGGGAGTGAAAAAAAAAATAGTCGCAAAAAAAAGCACCCTACTATACACATATATATAGTCTTGGCCACTTTACATGAAATTTAGTTTCTTGAAGTAATTCGTATAGCAAAGCTATTTTTTTTTCGTTGTAGGACTTCAAATTTGTAGGTTCAAATATTTAATTTAATATAAGGGTAATTAAACTACACGATGGATCACTTAATGTGTAATTTTGTATTTAAATAATATTAATATAAACGATGTTTAGGCGCCCCTAAAAAGCCCTTGTACTTAAAAACTAATAATTTTGTTATTTTACATAATTCCACCTCGTTTATTATTTTTAAAGTCAAAGAAATACAATAAGAACAATTGGTTTTAGATACTACAAAGAAAGGGTTTAAATTGTATTTTGGGGAGAGGGGAGGAGAAATTTTAAATTTCACATAAGGTTAGCATACAATAATTAAATATTTTAATTTTGTTCAAAAGCCTGCCAAGAATAAAAAAAATTTTGTTTGGACGCCATATTGAACTTCCGGTCAATATTTCGGCTTGGTAACAGCGTTTTTCTAATTCAGCAGGACCGAAATACTCTTAATAGCTTTGTTTGCAAAATGTTATACTTCAAGAAACTCAATTTCATCTAATGTGGCCTGGACTATATATGTATATCACCATAAGAAATGTATGTATGTCCAAGACGGTAAGACAAACGGGCAGTGGGGTACAGAAACCTTCTTATTGAATATTTCGAGTTCATTTCATTTAAATAACTGTTTTTATATCATTTTTATATTATTTTTATATTACATTATTTCTATAACATTTATTGTACATGTTAATATTGACTCCTATTGATTTTAATTTTTTTAAAGTAGGTAGGTATGTTCTATCACTTCGATTCTTTTCAGACTTTGTAAGGTGTAATACTAAAGTATGAAGATCGTTTCATGAACTATCTAAAGTTGTCGCTACAATTAAAAAATTATTTTTTTCAAAATTTCAAATATTTTTACTTGTTAGAGTGTGCGCAGCTTTTTGACATCTGATATGCACCTTTTCAACTTCTACTTAAAAAAAATATTTTTGTAAAATTAAAAATAATTTTTTTTTTTCAAAAACTATCAATTTTTAGAGGCTAATAATTGGGTATGAGACTTCTCACATAAAGAGCAACATTCACAATAAAAATTAGACAAATCTGTGTTGACGCCGATTTAATATTGCTACCCGGCTACAGCCTTTAAATTACAATTTTCACATTATTTTAATTGTCGTACAAACAAATAAACATTTTTATACTTAAAGTGTTATTTAATTCTTTAGAACATCGGTTCTTAAACTTATGTAGTAAATATGTACTCCCTTTTGAACAATTATTTTTCAGTGACCCCTTCCCTGACAAAAAAAACAAAGAAGGTCGTTAGATAGTAATTAATGACTGGTAAATAGAAATGTAAAAGTAAGTACTTAAATTTATGCCAAACATGTTTCACCTTTCACGGACCACCTAGTTTAAGAACCGCTGCTTTAGAGCAATTGAAGATTGATCGACACTACATTTCAGCCACGAATAAATATTATTGAAAATTCGCAGGGATATACCTATATAATAATTAAATTGAGTAGTTTTTGAAGTCCAGTTTCTTTTTTCATATTTAAAAAGATTGTTATTGACTTGGCACCGACTTCAAAAAAGTTCAATTTAAATATTTTATAATTTTCAGTATTCTTGGGGGTTTTTTATGTCAGTTTTATTTATTTCTTAAAAAGTTTTTAATTCTTCCCGTTTGAGTATCTTTGAAGTGCATGATCAGATTCTGATAAAATTTATATAGGACTACCTCGGGAGTATATTCTTTCAAACAAATAAAAAATCGTTCTAATCGGTGCATATTTGTAGGAATTATACCCGAACATATATACAGTTGCCTCGGAAAGTAAGTTAACAAACAAAAAATTTCTGATAAATATAAATTGTGAACAAAACCTTTGATTAATGGCAAATATTTTATAACTATTATTTTACTTACCTGTACCTTTAATCTTTAATTAATTAATTAATTTTTGAAAATTTACATAAATCGGAAAGTAGGTTAACATATAGAAAATTATATAAAAATAAAGTTAAAATTTTTTTTTAATGAGTTGTTTGGTAACCTTTCGCCTTAATTACTTCTTGTAAACGCCGTGAGATAGTTTTTATGAAGTTTATTAACGCTTTTTGGTTCATTTGCCTCTATGTTTCTTGCAATTCGTTAATAAATAACACATAAACAAATACACAATCAAACAAAAAAAAAAATCAACTCACAGTTTCTTTAAATCATTGTTTTTAATGTATTAACCCATTAGTGGACAAAGTTCATAAAGGTGATTTTTTTAGAAATTTTTACAAATTTAGACCAAGCCACACTCAAATAAGTAAAATAAAACAAAAAATATATTTTTTCAAATTTATTACAGAAAATATGGACCGTCCGTTATAACGGGAATATCCACGGTGACACAATTACATCTTATGATAATTCATAAAACAGTTTTTTGGGTACATCCCAACTTGGCATTTTTGGCAAATGAAAAAAAAAACACACGAAAAAATTTAAATAACTCACGTCCGAAAAACGGACGCTATCCACTAATGGGTTAACTTACTTTCCGATTCGAAAAAATCGCACTATTAAAGCAAAAAAAAAATACTATGGCTGATATACACACGTTTTCACGGTAATATTTCAACTAAATGAAGATAGATACCTGCTAAAAGGACCTACAATAGTAATATTTCGATATATGTAGATACTTTTAAGAATGTTACGAATATCCATCCATAATATACATATTTGTTAACTTACTTTCCGAGGCCACTGTACATACAAAATATCCACAGTTGAATTGAGATTTTCTACTTTTTTTGGTCAGTTAAAAAACACACATAATAACAAAAATATGCAGACTCAACATCGTACAAACACTGTTAGTGTTCTTAATAATACTACTTTGAGAAACAAAAATGGTAATAACGACCAAAAGTAATAGGTATACGTATACGAACATTTGCTTTTTCTTAAATTAACAATGAAATTACACTTAATACAATCCTGTTCATTAACTTTACGACACTGGGCCGCCTACAAACGACTATAAAATACAACCACATTTTCCCCTATCTAAATTAGCTTTTAGCAAGCAAAAGTCAATCCAATTTAAATTTAATGTCAGTAGAAAATTCTTGTTTAAATATTCAATACGTGTTCTTTGACCATGCAACGTTTTTTATTCATAAATGACAGACCGCTTGATTAAATATTATTAATAAATTATAAAATAAGTAAATCGACCTGATATTAATTTTTAATCAGATTTTTATAATGTTTTTAATATATTTTTATATAGGAGGAGATCGGGAGGATTCGTACACGCGGAGCGTTCATTATACAGGTGGATTAATAAGTCTACTATTAACGTAACTACGTAAATATTTGTATGTACCACAGTTCACACGCCACAATATATCAACAGTTTAAATATTTAAATTGTCGTGTTGATAATTCATAAATAGTGCTGCAATTCAAACCGTAAAAGTCGCTTAGAACCGGCAAGATCGAAATAACTCTTTCTGTCCCATAATAATCGAAAGTATATTAGTTGACAATATTTTGAACAAAAATTACTCGAAATTACTACGTCGGAATACAGTAAAATGGGGCTTCAAGGTACGTGACTTTCACGCTTTTTCCACTGATTTATTTATGAAATTCGCAGTTATAAAATTGTCATTTTAAATGTAAAGAAGTCATTTTGATGCGTTGTTGAAAATATTTATAAAATAAAATGGCTAGGCCATAAAATTCACACCCCTTGAACTTTTAAAAATATTTTAATTAATAAGGTTGTCTTTTTCGATTAAATGCGGTACAAAAAAATTAAATATGGGTTGCAATACATGAAAATTATTATTATATAAAGTATTGATAGAATATTATATGTATGTAAACATCGCCGGTATTATCAATCAATTTAAATGCCCCTTGTGTGGATTGTCAACGTGAATTTTCATAACTTTTTTGTAATGTTGATTTTGTTTTTCTTTATTCCCAGGCTCATCAAAACATAGAATTTTATAAAATTGTCATTCGCTGAGGTTTGATACATTAAACACGAGAAGGTATGATCTGTACAATATCGTAAACCGGAGTTACTTTGATCACTATAAATTAAAAGGACTGTAAAACGTAAAGTATGATAAGTAAAAGCCTGCAAAAAATCGTTTTTTAGGGTTCCGAAGAAACCCTATTAATCTCACTTTGTCATCCGTCCGTCCGTCCTTTTCACTCAAAGCTAAATAGCTCGTAAACTATATAAGCTATATAGAAACTTGAAATTTTTACTGAAAATGTAAAATGATGCCCTCTAGTAAAAGATGTTTTTTGTTGAAAAAATAATTAATAATAATAATAATTTTGCAAGGGGGGCACTAAGGAGCTAAAGCTAGGTAAAAATATATTTTTTATACCAAGGCATGTGGCACGTTAAATTTCACCCTTTTTCTTATTTTTTTCTAAATCAAAAATGGCGCCTGCAGGGGTTCTTAAAGCAAAAAAAATAATTAAAAATTGTATACCATGACGTGTGGGGTATCAAAATGTAGATCTCAATCAGTAGAATTTAACCATATTTTATTTATTTTTTCTAACTTAAAAATGGCGCCTGAAGGGGGCTAAACGCAGTATTTCATTTTATATTATTTTGATTTTAGCCTCCTACAGCCATTTTTAAGTTAGAAAAAAAAATATGGTCATATTCTACTAATTGATATCTACATGGCGACACCCCTCATGCCTAGATATGAAAATAAAAATAAAAAATTCAATGACGCCCCTTTCAATTATTCCAAAATTTAAAATTATATTGTTGACTTTAGTATTTGTCGTTGGTAGTCCCAATAATAGGTACCTCGTTACCAAATTTTTTTCAAATTTTTTGAACCAGTAGTTACCAAGTTAGAGGGAGGGGGGGGGACAAAATAAAATACTGCTTTTAGCCCACTAGTGACGCCATTTTTAAGTTAGAAAAAATAGGGTCAAATTTTACATTTTGATACCCCACACGTCATGGTATACAATTTTTTTTCTTTGGTTTAAAACATCCTGCAGGCGCCATTTTTGATTAAAGAAAAAGAAAAAGGGTGAAATTCCGCCGGTTTGGTTATACATTTTAACGTGCCACATACCTTGGTATAAAAAATATTTTTTTGCTAGTTTTAGTAACTTTTTTTATTACTAGAGTTTTACATGTTCAGTAAGAATTTCAAGTTTCTATCTTATATTTAGTTAACGAGATAATAACGTTAACTATTTTAACTTTAATTTGCTTTGACTGAAAAGAACAGACGGAAACTTAAAAAAATTGCCAAAAAGCGTTCCGTTTTTGTTAAAAACGCATAAGTATACACGACGAATGGAAGTTGTGATCAATGTCACGCCGTTAATCAAAGTTACCCCCGTTTACAGTACCTACTGATCGAACCATTCGATCTTCTCGTTCGTATCGATTTAATGACTGACCAACGCCTTTTCAATACTATAATAGTTAATTGGGTAATTTAATAAACTTATTTCATACATATAGGTATAAGAAAGTAAAAACAAATTATTTTTTTAATCGTCGTATATCTAACTGATTGGGAGCCTCTGGTTTTAAATGATGAAATAATACAAATTATAAAATACAAAAAATCTGCGAATTTTGATACACAAATAAAGATCCGTTTCTATTACATTTAGTTGACTATTTGTACAATTCTAGTGTAATTAAAACAGAAATATTTGTTAACCAAAACCATTTAAAACTTTAGTAATGAAGTAATTATTATGTATATAATCATAAAATAATAAGTAGAAACTAAAACAAATATAAGTGTGAACATTTCACTGTAGAAAGTTTAAAAGCTGCGTGGTTTCGTAAGATTAGCTCTTTGTGGTGGAGAAACTTTCTAAATGATATTCCTTATTATTTACACCATTATCATAATAAACTTCCTCTCTTCTTGTTCTTTTTCTTATTATTACGGTTTTACAAAAAACATTTCTTTTATTATTAACTGAATTTGTATTATTTATTTGAAAGCGGGGAGGGTGTAAAAATGTACAGACTCTTATTAGAACTGTGTGCGTGAGTGATTTTTGCCCACAATCACGCGGGACAGGACAACTCGGCGCATCTAACCCGGCGATGATCAACTCGTACGCGGCTTAATAATAATTATTAGTAAATATATTTTTTAACTAAAAAATAAAACTATTTTATACATTATACACGCGGGTGAAACCGCGGGCATAATGTACAAAATAGTTTTATCGGTCCGTATTTTAACGGGAGGAATGGGGGTATGAAGTATGAATGGAAAAATGTTTATTTTTTAAATAAAAAAAATTATAACAGTACTTCTGTCAAAAAATACAAATATATTGGTAAAATTAGCAATTTTTATATTGTTTGTTATATCTGAATGCAACTTTTTTACTGATGAGTTGTAAACAATTAAATATTAAGCAGCTGTAATAGTTTATTGTTCAATTTGAATTAAAAACAATGAATTATCATTACATATTTTTCATTCATTTACATCACAAAAATCGTATTATAACATCAAATCAAAGTTTTTAACAAACGATAATGTAAAAATAAATCAATATTTATATTTATATATACAATACAATTAGTTGTCTACTTCTACAACGATTTTTTGTTGTTTTTTTTTTGAGAAAATTTGTCACCTTTCTTTAAACCTAAATATGTTTTTGAAATTACTATTAAAATAATTTTGTATAATCTGAAATATGAGTTTAATTTTTAAAAAAATGATTGCTGCAATAATAATATCTCGATTTTAAATTTAAAAAAATAAAACGTCACAAATCAAAGATTGTTGATGAAAATAGGCGGCAAGCTCAAAATTATATAGGTTGATTAAAAATACAGAAATGGGCACTAATTAAAACAACTAATCAAGTAAAGTAAAGTATTTACATTATACTGTTTACTTTTATTTATATTTTTTTAATAAAAAACTAAGCATTAACTTTTTTCATCCATACCGCCATCCCTCCCGTTAAAATACGGACCGATAAAAAAATTATACATAATACACGCGGATGAAACCGCGGGAAAATTTTAGTTAAAAATATATTTACTAATAATAATTTTTATCGCCGAGTTGACGCGTACCCAAATCACAATTATTCATACTGAAATTAAACATTGATTTCGACACTTATGGAAAATATGCTCATTTTCAAACTAGTACCAGTACCTAGGTCAATTATGATTGTTTTTAGACATATAGGGGGTAGAAATTAAAGGAAAATTTATCTACTTTTCGAATTCGGGAGTACTTTTTATGTAATTGAACTTTTTTTATGACTTAAATTACAACTTAAATTATAACTGGACGTTTTTTATAATCACACAAAAAAAATGTTTTGTCAATTTTGAAAGTTCCACATGAAGGCGAAGGTGATTTTTTTCTAATTTTATTATAGCCATTTAAAAAAAAAAAGAATCACAGCTTAACGGTAATATGTAAGAAAAAATTGATAATAAGACGCTGACGCGCTACTTTTTTGCATTTTTCTTGAAACTACTTGTTTTGAACTGGTGGACACTATATCACAAAAACTGATTAACCGATTTTAATGAAATTTTTACCATACCTTTTTTATGCTATTATCTACTAACAATAAGTATGAGACATAGGATTTTTTCGATTGAATGTCTCGTTCATTTTTATTAAAATTTTTAACATAAAATTTTAACAAAAAATCGATATTTTTTTCAAACTGTCATTTCCATATTTAAAAAAAAATCCCTACTATAACGTTTATTTACAATAAATTTATTTATTTTTTATTTATGACAACTCCTGACGACGCTACAACCTCCACCGTCGGCTAACATCCCGGAAAAGGTGTTCCACAGAACATTCTGTATCTCCGCCATTTTTTAATATCTTTCAAATAATTATTTATGTAAATATACATAAATGTATTCTGTATTTAATGATAATAATAAAAACAAATTATACTTGAGAGTTACGTTAAAAAAAATCCTATTTATGCTTACCGAGCGCCAAGATGGTGTAACCCCTTAAAACTTTTGGATACCTACCTTTGAATGAAAATCAATTATCGCAACAATAAAAAATATTACAAAATATTTTTTTATAAATGTCTTAATGCCAATAAAATTGCCTAAAAAACATCTACTAAATAAATGCATAGTACTTCCTCGTACTAAATTCACCAAAGGTAATTAATTATCGAACAATTTTAATAAACAAATATTCAGATGAACTGCCTGCGCCCTGCCTGCCATTGGTTAACCATTTCATTTTTATACAATTTTATTTAAAAATATTTTTTCGAAATCTAAATTTTATTGTTTTGCTAACGTCAAAATTAATATATCCAAGTAAAAGCTATTTAGCTATTAAAAAAAGAAATTACTTTTTAAAGCAAACTGAGATAAATCTTTGTAATGGAATATTTTACAAGCCTTGTGGTGCTATATTATAGGAAATTGAATGCTCTACAAAAAAGAAACTATGTAACATGTGTCGTACTTGAGATATCTTCAAAAAATAAATATTTTGTGGTGTCACCCCTCTCAGTTACACACGATTTTGATGATTTTGAAATGGAACCGTCCATAAGTCAGACCCTACCAACCAATCAACCAAGTTTCGTTAATATCGGTTCAGTGGTATATGAGTTACGTGCATCAGACAGACAGACACGGAACGAAAAGTGTTTGTCTTGAGCTGAAACGGAAATATCATGTTAAAATTTTGAAATCGGAGAACATTTTTTTCTCGTTTTAAAACGATCACAAAGCTTCTCGTATCTTTAAAACGGCGAGGAAGCAAAAATGGTTATCTTGTTTGGACAAAAAATCAAACAAAAACTCAACCGCAGACGTGAAAACCGTTTTTTAACCCCCTTATAAGTCAAAAACGATCACATTTGACCTACTGACACTAATTTGAAAAGGATCTTTTTTTTTCGATAAAAATTGTTCCTTTAATTTTTTCCATATAATATACAAAATTTGTCCCTCATAAAAATACAATATAAATAAATATATTATGACCGTCTTATCTTAAACCAGACACATTTACTAATAAAATCAAGTTAGTTTAAGTAATGAAATCATAGTTTGTTTTCTCTATTAATTATTAAACAAGAAAACACCACGTTATCCAATTACAATTGAAGAATCAGAAACCCAATATCGAGCACGCTTCCGTATGTCGTTAACGTTATTATACACATACAGACCTATGCAATACATACGTAATGTCAAATTAAAATCAGAATTAAATTGTCGCTGACTGGCAGATTAAAGCAATGACTACAGGGGGGGTCGCATTTGCATAGATATTCATTAGACTGTATCAAAGTTAGCTGTGTCGTCTTTTCACATAATCTATTTCAGATGTCAACTGTCAAACTAACAACTATTAGGGAAGTAATATTATTTGCTGATATCGTGTTCAGAATTTCAATTTAATTAATTAGATTTTTCCTTTCTTATACGTCTATAAAAAAAATATTTTAGCAAATATCTCGAAAACTATGCATTTTTCAGAAAAAAATTTAGTGCAAAAGTTTCAGGGCTGAGAAAAGTTTCAAGATCATTTAAAGGTCAATTTAATTTTTTGAGATGGATATTTACTTATTTTTTTGTAGATTCGTATTCTGCAGAAAAAATAAACATCTGTATAAAAAGTTTTTTCAAAAATATCAGATTCATCTTAAATTTTTTAATCCTTTGGTCACCTTTATTTGTTTTATAACTGCGAAATTTAAATAAATATCGGTATGGAGAGCTATACATAACTTCCATGTTCTATAATATTTTTGTTAGATAATTTTTAATACTTACCTATGTACTCTTATGTATATGAAAAATTTCATTGGGATTTGTCAGAAATAAATATTATATATATTAGTTTTCTAATGTCCTAATGTCGAAAACATAATTTACGTTCGTAGAATAACTAATTTGATAATTTGAATTTATTGTTAGTTGACAATTATGAGTGACGTATTAATTTAGAATTTAAATTTTGAGGTTAATTTCACCCCTTCAATAGCTGTTTAGATACGTACAAAAAATAAATTAAACTACAAATGTACTAACAATAAGTCTTATTAAAATTAGTGAGATAATATTCGCAGCGTTCACTTTTTGGACGATAAAAGTTACAAAATTTCGAATATTTCCAAAACCCCTCATCCAATTAACACCAAAATCAATAGGTCTGGATTACTCACTGAGACAAACATTATACCCAAAAGTAATTCAAATCGGTGCATTATTACAGTAGTTATCGTGCACGAAAGAAGATTCTACATCAAGACACGCAAACCCACCATATAGAAATTAACTTTTCTTTACGTTTTGAAGGTAGTATAATCAAATTCGGAACATGGAAAATTGAATTTTAATTCAATTTGTGAAAAGCATTGAAAGGTAGAGATTTCAAACTTTAAAATGTTTTTACTTCCATGTTCTGAAAGAAATGGAAGTATTGTAATACCAGCGAAAAATTATGTCCGGGATAAGAGTAGATTCTTATTGAACTACCTTCTAATCTTAAAAAAAAGTTAATTTCCGCATGACGGCTGTGCGTGTGTCTGAATGTAGAAAATTTTTTAAGAACATCATTTTGTAGAAAATAAAATTCTCTACAAATGTGTCTACAAAGTCATAACCCTCAATTCAACGTATCAAAAGTTACATACATTCTAAGTCATTTATTTGTTAAAATGAACGTCTAAAAGGCTCTTACAACTAAACTATTGTTTTTATAAAAAAGAGTTTAATGTTAATTTTATGGGAAATTTAATTCTTTATAAAAATAGTCTAGCGAGGTATAAGTGTAAATGCAATGAGTTGAAATTTATAAGCGTTTTAAATAATTAATTCAATATACTATAAATATCAATTAAATAGCAATATATAACCCTACTACTGAGATGACCCAGTCGACAACTGGCATTAATAGAAAATAATAATATTCTCTAAAAAAATGACGTCCTTGAATTTTTTTCATCCATTTTCAATGAAAAATAATTTACTGCTTGATGCCTCTTTCAGGCGCCATGTTTGAAAAATAGGGTTACATTCTACTGATTGATATCTATATTTTAGCATAATTTTTTTTGTTAGCTTTAAAACCCTTTGCAGGTGCCATTTTTGACGGGTGGACGGCCGGACAAAGTGAAATTAATAGGGTTTCTTCAGAACTCTAAAAACTAATAAATTACCTTCGAACAAATGACATACCAACAAGATTCCGGATACAAAATCTACACATGTATGAATGTAAAAATAATATTTATATCAACACCTTAACATTTCTATATAGGTATCTATAAATAATAATAAATATACTATATCAATTCAAAATAGTTCATTTATTAAAATGTGTTCTGTATATTTGGAAAATTCCGCACCATAATCGATATTTCCAATTGAGTGAATAACCATAAAGAAAACACAGAATCGCTTTCCTTTCTCCATAACATAAACTGTAAACTCTCGGCCTATGAAAATCTGAGCTATGAACAGAAGGAAGGTTCTATTATCGGAAGTAATTCTCTTCAATACACTCATTATCGTTTAGATCATCGTTAAGATCTGATTCCGCCCAAAATCACTTTTTGATATTGCCTACTTATATAAATTATAAAATTACATAACACTCACTGTTCAAACCTTCTAAAGAGAACACGCTTAATACCGTTGCGCTATGGCATATTATTATCATCAGGGGCTTAAAATATATATTAATAATTATAAAATTAGTCTTTGTGAAGCGGGCGGTAAAAAGGGAATCACATTTGCTATTTGCTAGCTAGCAAGCACTTCCAAATGAGGTTTTAAACCTATCTTACAGTTATCTTTAAGTTGCATGAAGTGTTTGACAATTTTCGCGCACGCGTGGTATGTAAACACCAACGGTATTAAAACAGTGACGATATAACCTAAAACGTTAAATATTGAACAATACAGGTATAATGTAGTAGTATAGTAAAGAATTGTTTAGAACAGGGATGGGGAAACTGCGGCTTTTTCAATACTCCATTGCGGCCGGTAAATATTTCAATTATTTATAAAATATAATTTTTCTTCTCAATTTATTTTAAATTTTATTCTGCCAAGAGACAAAAATAAAAATATTTGAACAAATAAGTAATCTACAATAATTTAATTCTGGAATTATATTTCAAATCGCACTAATTATGTATTATGTATAGTAATATCTTCTATCACAAAAATCACATTAAATTGGATATGAGGATCATTTATTTATGATAAAACCGTCAGAACTTGTTCGTGGATTATATTTATTCTATTATTTCTAGTGTTCCTTAAATAATAATAAATTGATTTTTGAATTTACGCTATTCTATCATTTACTGACCTAATTAGTCCTAGTTAGGGTTTGCAATCCCGCACGTTTTAGAGATCTGCGGATCCCGCACTGAAAATGCGGGATCCGCGCGGAGTTTTTTGAACATTAAATTTGTAGGTCGCGTGCATTTTGAATACTTATAAAGCGTAAATATGGATAAAAAAGGTAACAATTTTGAAAAAAAAAATTAAGGTTGAGATGACTGAATATGAAACTAGTGAAATAAATTATATCTTGTTCACGATTAGTTAAATAAGTGGTTATATACCTCCAGAATTAAAAAAAAAACGTTCGAAAAATGTGACCGCACAACCGATTAAAACATGCCAGGATTCGCGCGACTCAGGCGACGAAAGAAGCTCGAACAGCCCGCAGATTACAAAAAAAAAAAACATAAAAAATACGAAATACAAAAATTTAGAAGAAGAATGGCAGATTAAATGAAAGTTAACCACAAAAATTCAATACACAAAATTCGTGTTTTCTCAAAAATAATTTTTTTCTATACGATCTACACGATATTTTTATAACAGATTGTCCCTAAAATGCAACCGTAAATAATGATATTTTGTGGTTTAGTTTTAGGTGACATACTGTATATATACCAGCGCGGCGTAAAAGGCGACCTACGTATAAAACAAGGGCTAATTTATACGCAACGAAGGACTTAAAAAAATTGAAATGGATAATCGAACAAAAAGACAAAAGTAGTTAGAAGCATCTTGTACTTGTACCTAACATATTAGACAATCTCCTATTCACAGGTGTATTTTATGAATTTTACGTCGGTCTATACGGTACATGTTACGTTTATGTATCATATTTTACCGCTATCAAACTATTTTTCATTATTTAATTGTCATGTTAACTAAATAATAGTAATTTTAAGCATGAATAATAAAAATTTTGGAAAAACTGCGGGATCCCGCGGGATTTGCAGATTTCCCGCAAAATTCCCGCGGGAAAAAAAAGTCTGCGGGATTGCAAACCCTAGTCCTAGTTATATAAAATATTAGAGCTCATATCAAATAACTTCGAAATGGATCTAATCTGAAACTTCCCCAGAATTGAAAATAATGACGTCACAGTATACAGACGTAAATTAAAATTGGCTATTGCGCATATCCGGTATATTATCAAGTTATTTGATATGAACTTCCTAGTGGGGATATATTTCACGACGAATACTACTTCAAGAAAGATGG
Organism: Sialis fuliginosa; assembly: GCA_961205875.1. NCBI lineage: Eukaryota > Metazoa > Arthropoda > Insecta > Megaloptera > Sialidae > Sialis > Sialis fuliginosa. The sequence goes on from OY540820.1 coordinate 2,503,700, forward strand.
TAAGTATGCGGCCTGCATATTATTTTTAAATTTAAATGTGGCCTTCTATGATAAAAAGGTTCCCCACCCCTGGTTTAAAATAAAAAGATCTAAAATAATTCAACTATATTTTTCAAAAATCCTAAACAATAATTCCGTAGTACACGCGAGCGAAGCCGCGGGCACAGCTAGTATTTGTACCTATATGAAAATTATCTCGTACGGTCAGAGTTACCAACTGTGTTATAATAAGTTGAAGTATCACTGTTCTAAATTCCATAGCTAATCCGTAGATACTATCACAAAGTTAATATCCAATTTGAAAGTGCTTGCTAGCTAGTAAATTTGCTAGCTCCTTTATAATACCGGACACTTATGTTAATAAAAGAATTAAAAAACGAAAAAAAAAGTAAATGAAAGTTTATATTAAAAATTTTTTAAGCTAATTTTTTTATAAAAATAAGTGTATCTTGAACGAGTACACAAAAGTTTTATTTATTTTTACACACAGCCCCACAAGAACCGATTGTGTAAAAAACTATAAACATATTAGTTTAATAAAAAAGTTTGTTGTTTGAGGCATACATGTGATTTAGAACAGCTCTCACAAACAAATGGTGTACATATATTTTAAAAGAGTACTTGTTAATGACTGTGGCGTAAAAGTTTTCAACGTGGATCTTCAACACGTCTGTAAAGTTTTCACTCGACAAACTCCGTTGCACCTGTTTCTGCGAACAAAACTGTGAACGATGCGATTCAGAACAACCATAAATTATATCACATACATACACTTTATGAGTTCTCAATACTTCATGCATTTATCATTTATATGTAACAATAGCTGTGCCTGCGCGGCTTCGCCCGCGTGAACTACGGAATTATTGTTTAGGATTTTTGAAAAATATAGTTGAATTAAGTACAAACAGATTAATTATTATCGTGATAACAACTAATTCACCTAAAAAACGAATCAGAACAAAAATTACAAATAATTTTTGTTTTGTTTAAATTTAAAAGTTAATAATTGATTGATCATCTTAATCCCCCCCCCCCCCCTATCTACGCCACTGACCCCGCGACACTTCGTCATAGTTCGCACGAATTGCCGCGAATAATAAGTTACTGTATGTATATTTCAAGTTCGTTTAGGAAATACCAAAAGACCAATTTGGATGCTGTCAAGGGCAAATTATATCCACATTAAGTACTTACGACAATGAAATCATTAATTTCGATAAGGATTAATGTTTTGCAGGTCATAAGTCCACGTAAACAGGCATTGTGGCTTAAATATAAAAGTTAGACATATGGTGTCGCGGCCTTTATTTTAGATCTTTTTATTCTACACAATTCTTTAACACATTATTTTTTCAATATTGAACGGTTTAGGCAGCAAACTGCAAAGAACGCGCTGACGGCAAACTTTTTTCCGACTTGATTAACTATTATCGTCACTGCTTGTTGTTTTGCTACCTAATGTAACAAAATATACCCTATAACCTGACCAGATAACGTACCTATGATTTAAAAAAGAAACCATGTAAATTGGATAAGTAGTTCTCGAGTGATAAGCGCACTATTAGGCCAAAATAAACATTTTTTTCTAAAGTTTATGGTTTCTGAATAAAAAATTGAAATATTTTTTGAAAGTTAAAAATATCGAATTATTTTGTTAGATATTAAAGAAAGCTTGGGTTGTTCAAAAAAATTTTTCAATGAAATATTCGTGTTTTTTGACGTAGAATAAGATTACTAAATAAAAACTATAGGTTCCTATTTAAAAAAATGATGTTGACCTTCAAATATCCTTGAAGGCCTCGCTAAAATAGCAAATAAATATTATTATTCGATTACCCCCTTACAACCAAACATTTTTTGATTGAAACATTTTTTTCAAATATGCGACGGTTCTGAGATAACACAGGTTTACAAAAAAACAAAAGTTTATGAATATTTGACGAGACCATTGTATCCTTATGTATTTTGACGTCTTGAATCCGAATCTGAGGTCAGTTGACCTTGGTTAGCTCAATTTCAAGGTCATTTTAAGATCAAATTTTTAAAAATTGCTAAATGATTCTGGTAAAAGGTGATATATAGGTTTTTCTGGTCGCTGATTCTGAATTTGACATCCGTTGACCTCTATGAGGTCAGATTCAAGGTCATTTCAAGGTCAAAGTGAGAAAAATCGCTTGAAAATTCTGACAAAACAGTACATATAGGTTTTTGGGGTCGCTTAATTAAAATTTGAGGTCCGTAGACCCCTACAATGTCATTTTCAAGGTCATTTTAAGATCAAAATTTTATTTTTTTAAATCGCTAAATGAATCTGGTAAAAGGTGATATATATGTTTCTCTGGTCGCTGATTCTGAATTTGATGTCTGTTGCCCTCTACAACGTCAGGTTCAAGGTCATTTCAAGAAAAAGTGGGAAAATTCGCTCGAAACAGTACATATAGGTTTGAACCTGACCTTGTAGAGGTCAACGGTTGTCAAATTCAGAATCAGCGACCAGAGAAACCTATATATCACCTTTTACCAGATTCATTTAGCAATTTTTAAAAATTTGACCTTGAAATAACCTTGAAACTGACATTGTAGGGGTCTACGGATTCCAAATTTTAATACAGCGACCCCAAAAACCTATATGTACTGTTTTGTCAGAATTTTCGATTGATATTTCACACTTTGACCTTCAAATGACCTTGAATCTGACCTCATAGAGGTCAACGGACGTTAAATTCAGAATTAGTGACCAAAGAAACCTATATACACCTTTTACTAGAATCATTTAGCGATTTGTAAAAATAAAAATTTTACCTTGAAATAACCTTGAAACTGATATTGTAGGAATTTTCGAGGGGTTTTTCTTACTTTGACCCTGAAATGACCTTGAACCTGACCTCGTAGAGGTCAACGGATGACAAATTTACAATCAGCGACCAGAAAAACTTATATATCACCTTTTACCAGAATCATTTAACGATTTTTAAAAATTTGACCTTAAAATGACCTTGAAACTGAGCTAACCAAGGTCAACGGACCTCAGATTCGGATTCAGGACGTCAAAATACATAAGGATACAATGGTCTCGTCAAATATTCATAAACTTTTGTTTTTTTGTAAACCTGTGTAATCAACTGTAACACTTTAAATGCCCCATCCTGTATACAGGGTGATTTACATTTAGTGTAAAAAAATTTTGCAGTAGATCGAGGGTGTAATTTTAATCAAAAAACCTTATATAAACCTATGACCGGAAATTCTTCATGAGAGAGCTACAGTCTTTTACCCAAAATTAGTCTTTATTTAATATCTATCTTATGCTACAGTTATGAAATTTGATACAGGGATTATTGCTATTAATAAGTGTTATCGATTTTCAGTTTCAAATAATAAAAATTTAGACCGGTGGGCCCTCCGGGTTTTATGAAGTATTTTTTTGTTCTTGAATTATTTCCTGAGTTGGGTACTTGTATAAGATTATATGATACAAAATACATACAAATATACATTGTTAATTTGTCATAAGATCAACCGTTCTCGAAAAATATCGAATTTTACTTAATACGGATGCTTCAAATTACACAAAATAAGTTTATATTCTTGTTCTATAATTAAAAATAAGATAAAAAGTTAATATAAATATACCTCCTAATAGAGTTATAGCCAGTTGTTACACTGTTACACGTATTTTACTAACACGATTAAAATTCGAAACTATAAATGGCTGTTTGTTGTTAAAAATGCAGTTTTGGAGGTATATTTATATTAATTTTTTATCTTATTTTATGTAATTTGAAGCATCCGTATTAAGTAAAATTCTGCAGTACTTTTTTTCGATATTTTTCATAAACAGTTGTTCTTATGACAAATGAACAAAGTCGATTTTTGTGTATTTTGTATCGTATAATCTTCTACTTGGTAAAAATCGGTGGACCCACTGGCCCCATACACCCCGATAACATTTATTAATATCAAACCCTGTATCAAATTTCATAATTGTAGTATAATGGGTTCTCTAGATATTAAATAAACACTAATTTTGTGTAAAACACTGTAGCTCCCTCACAAGAAATTCCGGAGATAGGTTCACATATGATTTTTTGCATAAAATTGAATCCTCGATCTACTGTTAAATTTTTTTACACTAGTTGTAAATCAATCTGTATATTAAACCTGTGTATATAACCTGTGTTTAATATCAGATCCGGTGCTACATTACGATAAAATTGATTGATATGTGTCAAGACAATCCTTGTTTAATATAATACAAAATGATTCAGGACTAGCGTACCAAACCTTTACATATTTCAGGAAATTTTTCATTAAGGAACTTCACCCCTTCAAATAATTTGTCTAAAATTAATTTTTATTTAATATCTAGAGAACGCATTGTGGCACAGTGATAACCGGTTCAATATTAATAAGTGTTTTTGATTTCTACTCTCTTAATTGAATTAATTTTCGCTAAATGAATACTGATTTCGAATCGAAAGTGGCGTCATTACAAAATTTATTCTTACTTAGATTTGTCAACGTATACGAATTAATTAACTGCTTTGAGTGAATTATTAGCAAAAATCAGGTAAGTTTATTTATACAAACTTTGAAAATTATTTAATTAATTTTTAGTGTATTTGAAATAAAAGTTTTTCATTAATTTTGATTATTTCATAAATTAGCCTATGATTAATTATTGACATATTCATAACTGACGATTGTCATGCGTGATGATTTTTTATTTATTTATACTTATTAAATAATGAATGAGTTATCTCTTCGAAAATAAATAAAATACAAACTAGATTATTCTGTCATAGTTTAAGAAGTGATTATTTATTAATTCAAGTAGTGAATAGTCACTAACTATTTTAATTAGTGATTATTCACTATGAATTAGTGATTTCTCACTAATCCAGTTTTAGGTAGTAATATCAACTAATGAATAATTAAGACCAAGGATGTATCAAGCATTTTTTTTATCTTTAATTTTTTTTCCTGAACTGGGTACTTGTAAAAGATTATATGACAAAGAATATACAAAAATATACTTTGCTCGTTTGTCATAGCATGAATCCTTTACGAGAAATATCGATAGAAAATAAAGTACTGCAGAATTTTACTTAATACAGATGATTCAAATAATAAGCTTATATTCTTGTTCTATAATTTTAAATATGAAAAACATCTGCCAAAAGTGCTTCCTCGTACTAAATTCACCAAAGGTAGTTTTGAACAATTTAAATAAAAACTGATAAAGTGTTTAGATAAATTGTCTGACATTTGTATTACATTTAATTTTTATACAATTATACTAAAAAATAATTAGTTCGAAATTTTATTTTTTCTTATATTTTTAATTTTTTGACAATTTCAATCCAAAATGTAAATTTATGCAAAAAAAAATCATGTAACAACCGTTTGGATGTGACGGTTACTTAAAGTAGACCCAAATTAAAGATGTTTTGGATATACAGCAGAAATTTTTTCCTAGGGGATTAATTCATGTAGGGGCCCTTCAATATTTCGACCCCAAAATTTCAGAGATCAACCGGACCAGACCTGGTGCAAAATGTTTATTTGGACGTACACTTACATAAAAATATAATGGCAGAATTTTTTATGTGGGGACTTCAGGGCTTTAGGCCTACAAATGGCCAGAATTGAGTCAAAATCTTTAAAATGCTGTTAAATCGAAAATACCGAATGAAAACTTCTGCCGCGCGATGTATGCCTTTGTTGTGGACTATAAAATAGATATATATATGACAGCAGTTTTTATTTATGCTATTCCCACCAGCCCCGCCCAAGAGGAAGTTTTAATTTTACTTTTAATTTTTTATTTTATGATTAATGTAATGTTTGGAGAGGGAAGCTGTAGAGAATGGCATAGATAAAAACTTCTGCCATGGGTATATCTATTTAATAGTTCATAACAAAGGCATACACTGTGCGGCATAAATTTTCATTCGGTATTTGAGATTTTACAGCATTTTCAAAATTTGGACCCAATAATGGCCATTTGTAGGCCTTACAGCACCGAAGTCCCCACATAAAAAATTCTGCCATTATGTTTTTATGTAAGTGTACGTCCAAATAAACATTTTGCACCAGGTCTGGTCCGGTTATTCCCTGAAATTTTGGGGTCGAACTTTTGAAGGGCCCCTGCATGAATTAATCCCCTAGGAAAATATTTTTGCCTTATATCCAAAACATTTTAAATTAACCGTTACATCCAAACGGTTGTTACACGATTTTTTTTGGCATATTTTTCGTGGGCCTATCTATTAAACTCCTACCAGCTGGTGGACCGGACTCATCGTCCGAGTTTTGTCTGAGTGAGTACTTCAAAGTAACCACAACGGCGGACGGTTGTTAAACCTACACTGATTTTGCAGCTGGCTCCTATACTATAAGGGAATATTTTACAGCAAAAAAAGATTCTATAAAATTTTCACGAAACATGTATCGTTCTTGAAATATCTTGAAAAAATAAATATTTTTGGAATATCACCCCTCCCCCTTACATACGATTTTGACAATTTTAAAATGGGACCGTCCTGAAGCCTAACCCAACCATCCAACCAAATTTCATTAATATCGGTGTAGTGGTTCATGAGCTATGCGTGTGACAAAGATTCAAGGGACCGACACACGGACGGACAGACAGACACGGAACGAAAAGTGTTTGTCTTGACCTGAAACGGGAAGATCAAATTAAAATTTTGAAATCGGAAAACAATTTTTTGTCTCATTCTAAAACGATCACAAAGCTTCTCGTATCTTCGATACTGCGAGGAAGCAAAAAGTTAATTTCAATTATAGTGCATTCAGAAATGATATTCGTGTGGGTTGATACATTAGTGCATAACATTGTTTCATTTTATGATACAAAAAAATAATCTATAGGAAAATAAGATATTTATACAAAAGTTTTAAGTGACCAATTCTTTTTTTTCAATAAAAAATTATTTGTTAATAGTTGGTACCGATCACTGAACTGCATGCTTTACCGCTCACCTCTTAAAGCGAGTTACATAACAGATGCACATAATCGTATTAACTGTAAACCTTACGTGGCATGATTTAATTATCACACTAAAGATCCTAGCTGCAAAACTTTACACAATTTAATTACACGTGTGTGTGTGTGTGTGTATGTATATACACGGTTGGTAACATTGCGGCATTGCTGGTCGGTTGGCACCACTGACTGCCAAGTTCCAATCTCTCCAATAAGCTGGCTTGCAGAGCGACCTTATTGAAATGTGTTTTGTAACGCAACTGCAAACTTTACAACAAAATGAATTAAACTGCAACCACCTCGTTATAAACAGAATTATATCATTTGTATTGTGTAATGTAAGTCAATTACCGCTACGTTAATTAAAATAGCTTTTTATTTCTTTCCATTAATCATATTATAGATACATCAGGCGCACAGTGGTCCCAAATTTAAATCTGACTGGACAAAAATATTTAAACGAATAAATGGCAGGGCCATAACTACCACCGGGCTGATGCCCCGGAGCCACCGAGCTTACGGGGGTCCAGAACAAGGAAGGTATTTTTTTTACCAAATCGGATTTTAAAAAGTTTTGATTCAACTCGGAGAAAATTTTTCAAAAACAAAAACCCAAAAAATTAGATTTATAAAACATTTATAGAATTATCTTTACCTATAGCACCATCGCATAGTACATAAAAAAAATCTAGAAAAAAAATAATGTTCCTCTATCATTTGTTGCCCACAAGATATCAACGTGTCAATTTTTATTTTTAAATGTGTTTTTAGCCGTATTGCCGGAAATTATACATATTATATATATTTTATTTCCCAAATTTTATTAAAACCGATTTATTATATTATTGGTCGTTCTCATTGTAAAAAAAGTACTAATGTTTTTTTTAAGTTATGTAATAAAATTACATAAAATTCATTTTTAATTTTTGCAATCCACCCAATAGAATTGGATTAAAAAAAACGTACACTAAAACCGTAAAAATGGTCATTTTTTCAACATAATATGACTCCACTATAAATCGAGTTTTATGCAGTTCGATATGAGAAATTATTGTTTGTTTTTTTTCAAAAAATTTATTTACTGGCGTAATTTGAATTGTTTACAAAAAATATTAATAATTCTTTGGAAGCCTTCAAATTTTTATTGAAAAACTTTTTTTTTCGAAAATAGTCACATACATGAAAATTATTCAATTTTTTTTATAAGGGGCCCCTCGATCACTTGCTGCCCCGGAGTCCCAGAGCCTCTAGTTACGGCCCTGATAAATGGCCTCAGTTAGAACGCACTAGCAGAATATCATCTGTTTTTTATGGTATTAAAATGAATGTTGAATAGTAGTTATACATGATGATGGCTTCTAAGTTATTTAGGACTAAAAAAAACATTTGTCATCAAATGCTGATTTTCAGCTCATCTGTAACGGTGTACATACTAAATAAAATGTGCAGAATAACACAGACCAATCTATTATAGAATTAATAGATAGTGGAAAGACGTAATTATAATATATGATTCTTGATCTATACAGTATACACGTCAATATCAAAAGTTCTAGTTTCAATTATCCTATGATTTGAAAATCCAGTGGTACATTAAATAGTGTAACAATAAACCACAACCTCTTCAAGTTTGCATACCTACATAGTTACTGTTCAAAGTTTTCGTACCGACCCAATAACTCGTCACTCACGTAAGTTTTGGCTTGCGCTGTTCTTAGAAATATAGTCTATTTCTAGAATACAAAAAATTCATGTCCGATATCCATATTATCTAGTTGTTTTTGTGACCAATTTAATTTATAAAATTACGGCGTAGATTATTAAACAGGCCTACTGTGAGGTAAGACGAAAAAAAATAGTACAAAAACAATGTATAGATGAGTAAAAAATATGGAATAATGCTCATATTTTCTAAAATATTCATTATTTAAAAAAATGTTAAAACTAACACTAAACCGAAAAATTATTTTTGAAACGGTGCGCAGTAGAAAAAAATGTTTTAGATTAAAGTTATATAGAAAATGCTCATATATAATTTGTTATCTTAATTTCCCCCCCCCCCCCAACATTTTTTTTTAGGAAATAATCGATTATCTTTAATTTTTTAATTTTTCGAATTATTTTTTCAGAAAAAAATGTTTTATTGTAGAAACTCAAATTTCATGTTTAGCGTTTAGTTATATAATGCACATATATAACATATATCAAGTTTTAGGTTTGACATTTCTGTTCATAGATAAAGAAATCATATAATTATAGTTGTAATATTTTCTAATGTAAAAATGTCTTATAAATCTCCATAATATTGAATTAAAAATATATTTTTTAGAGGTTTTACATGTTGGTATACATATAATCAGTTTTTACATTGTATTTAATATGTATGAATGAACTCTGAACATTATTTTGTGTAAAAAGTTCTAAATCATTCTGATGACATCTCCACATAATTTGAACCCCATAGAATGTGTATTATTATATATTAGTGGAATAAATTTTATCCCTAGAGTAAAAGTTATCTGACTTTTATAATACCGGGCCCAAAACTAATAACTGATTTTTGTAGATCAGATTTTTCAATTCAATTTGCTTGTTTTTGTATCTCTGTATGATCATTTTGACCGTGTTATTTGCGATCAAAGTAAAAACTATATTATAAACTTTGAACGCCTATAACAAGAGAATAAAATTCAGATTTGGAATGTTGAGTCTTATTTTGTGAAAAAATAATAAAAGACAAGTTTATTGAAGTAATTATTTGTTTTAAAATTCCTCCCCTCCCCCCAACCCCTCGATTTTTTTTGTGGATGCCACGACCAGCTTGTATATGAATTTAATAAAATAATACTTCCCCCTACATTTGATTAGGTTTTACTCCATTTATTTGAAATTTGTAATTTGAAAATAAATTATTTTTGAAAATCATAATTGGTTCTATAAAACAACAAACAAAAGTATAGAAAATATCGCTGTAGGGCATCAATCAACGATGGAAAATAACATTGCATTTCATGGATTTGGTTCATTTATTAAAATGCGCGGGGTATTTGTTGACTAACTGAACAAACATTTGCAGTTATTAAAATTATAACCGGTGCCCCCCCCCCCCTCTCCGACCTTCACTCAATTACTTTTATAATCAAAATTTAAATATACAATGTATAGAAAAATTTTAAAACATTATCAAATAAACCAGAATTTTAAAATGAGGAATAGTTAATAACAAATATTTCAAATTGGTTATTTTGCTTCCTCGCAATATCGAAGATACGAGAAGCTATGTGATCGTTTCAGATTGAAAGAAAAAAAATATTCTCCGATTTCAAAATTTTAAATTGATTTATCCGTTTCACGTCAAGATAAACACTTTTTGTTCCGTGTCTGTCTGTCTGTCTGTCTGTCTGTCCGTCCGTCCGTCCGTCCATCTGTCAGTCCCCTGAATCCTTGTCACAAGCATAACTCATGAACCACTGAACCGATATTATTGAAATTTAGTCGGATGGTTGGGTCTGGTTTGAGGACGGTCCCATTTCAAAATCATCAAAATCGTGTGTAAGGGGGAGGGGTGACATTCCAAAATATTTATTTTTTCAAGATATCTCAAGAACTACACATTTGACGTGAAAATTTTATAGAATCTTTTTTGTAGAGCATTAAATTTCCTATAATATAGGTCTACGTTTGTTGTAAAATATTCCCTTACAAAGATTTATCTCAATTTATTTTAAAAATTCGTGTTTTGTTTTTCTGAATTGACATGTCAAAAAATTAAAAATATACAAAAAAATAATCAGGTGTGTCTTGAGAAAAATTTCGAACTAATATTATTTATAGTACAGGCAACGAAGGGATTTAAATAGAACAAATTCGGAGTGGAATGAAATTTGGTACCCATATAGTATACATAATAGTACGTCTGTACACAAAAGTCCCCATCCATAGGCCTTGTGGAAAAAAAATTACAGCCGTTTGAAATTTAATTTAGTTTTTATTGAATAACTTCAAGACAAATAAAGATACCGAGACGTGCCTTACATTAAAATTTTCAAAAATATTTGCTTTACAACTTTATTTCAAAATTTTCTCCAACGTATCTACATAGATTGCTGAAAAATCGCCGTGAATCTGAAAACTAAGTGCGTTTAATCAAAAAAATATGTTTAAATGGATTTTTAAGATCTTAAAACTGATAATCGAGACAAATGTCCTCTATAAAAGTTGTAGAGAATAAAATTTTACAATTTTTTTTGTAAGGTACAGCATTCGATGTGTAAATTTTTGTTAGATATTTCTATTTTAAAAAGTCAAAAAAACAAATTTTAATTTATAAAATCGTATAAATAGCATGCTATGAAAATTAGCATTACATAAGAAAATAACATATTGGTATAGAAAATTAATGAAAATAAAAGTAATTAATAATTCCAATACTTCAAATAAGACTTTTAATAACATATTATGATAACAATGTACTGAGGTGTAATTTGTAGCCCCTAGATTTAATATTATTGTATGTTTTAATAGTTTTAAATATAAATCTTCAAGACATTTTATTTTATCTTCAAAATATGGATATTAGATAAGAACAAAATCAGAGTATCATAAAAATTTGCACATATGTAGTACTTATATTACATTAGACATGTGCAAAAGTCCTCATAAATTGGGGATATGGAAAAAAAATTATAGCTGTTTTAATTTTGATATGATAAATTACTATGTATCATATTTTCACTTATAATTAACCGTTTTTTACTTGGACATTTACATATTGTGTATCTCTGTATAGCATGTACATTATGAACAATTGAATTATGATCATTTTGATAGAAAATTTTGATTTTTAAATCAAACGGTTGTTAAGATATAAATTTATTTGTTTAATTCGATTTTATAAAAGTATATTTTGTTATGTATTTTATACCTGTTTACAGATACGCTTATAACATTTCTTTCGGGGTATCAATTAATGGGGATTTTCAAACAAGCGTAGTAGATACATTAGTGAGTGCATCTGAAAAAGTCCCCATACATTGAAGCCATAGGACAAAAGTTACAGCTGTTTTATAATTACGGTGTGGTAAATTGATATCTATGTAATGTGTTAAATTATGTAAATTATGTAATTATGGGTGATTCTCTCAAAAATTGAAACTGAATTTTATTCCTATTTGATCAATGTTATCGTTCTTATTGAAAGTAGTAACCATTTTTTTTAATTTCCCATCGAGACTCTCCATAAAATATTCTTAGGTTTTTTTTTTAAATATGATGTATGAGTTTTAATTTGTTTTTTTAGTTTTAACTTGTTTTTAAAAAGGGAAGGAGCACGCGAAGGTCTTTAAGTGCGTGATGCTCTTAAAGATAATAGTGTAAGCTACATTTTAAAAAAAAACTGGAGTCTCCTCGATCGCACCAAGCTGAGATATTAACTATTCAATTTACTTCTTTGTTAGCGTATGAGTTTTAATTTGTTTTTTTAGTTTTAACTTGTTTTAAAAAAGGGAAGGAGCACGCGAAGGTCTTTAAGTGCATGATGCTCTTAAAGATAATAGTGTAAGCTACATTTTAAAAAAAAACTGGAGTCTCTTCGATCGCGCCAAGCTGAGATATTAACTATTCAATTTACTTCTTTGTTAGCGTATGAGTTTTAATTTGTTTTTTTAGTTTTAACTTGTTTTTAAAAAGGGAAGGAGCACGCGAAGGTCTTTAAGTGCGTGATGCTCTTAAAGATAATAGTGTAAGCTACATTTTAAAAAAAAAACTGGAGTCTCTTCGATTGCGCCAAGCTGAGATATTAACTATTCAATTTACTTCTTTGTTAGCGTATGAGTTTTAATTTGTTTTTTTAGTTTTAACTTGTTTTTAAAAAGGGAAGGAGCACGCGAAGGTCTTTAAGTGCGTGATGCTCTTAAAGATAATAGTGTAAGCTACATTTTAAAAAAAACTGGAGTCTCTTCGATCGCGCCAAGCTGAGATATTAACTATTCAATTTACTTCTTTGTTAGCGTATGAGTTTTAATTTGTTTTTTTAGTTTTAACTTGTTTTTAAAAAGGGAAGGAGCACGCGAAGGTCTTTAAGTGCGTGATGCTCTTAAAGATAATAGTGTAAGCTACATTTAAAAAAAAAACTGGAGTCTCTTCGATCGCGCCAAGCTGAGATATTAACTATTCAATTTACTTCTTTGTTAGCGTATGAGTTTTAATTTGTTTTTTTAGTGTTAACTTGTTTTTAAAATCGGAAGGAGCACGCGAAGGTCTTTAAGTGCGTGATGCTCTTAAAGATAATAGTGTAAGCTACATTTAAAAAAAAAACTGGAGTCTCTTCGATCGCGCCAAGCTGAGATATTAACTATTCAATTTACTTCTTTGTTAGCGTATGAGTTTTAATTTGTTTTTTTAGTTTTAACTTGTTTTTAAAAAGGGAAGGAGCACGCGAAGGTCTTTAAGTGCGTGATGCTCTTAAAGATAATAGTGTAAGCTACATTTTAAAAAAAAACTGGAGTCTCTTCGATCGCGCCAAGCTGAGATATTAACTATTCAATTTACTTCTTTGTTAGCGTATGAGTTTTAATTTGTTTTTTTTTAGTTTTAACTTGTTTTTAAAAAGGGAAGGAGCACGCGAAGGTCTTTAAGTGCGTGATGCTCTTAAAGATAATAGTGTAAGCTACATTTTAAAAAAAAACTGGAGTCTCCTCGATCGCACCAAGCTGAGATATTAACTATTCAATTTACTTCTTTGTTAGCGTATGAGTTTTTATTTGTTTTTTTAGTTTTAACTTGTTTTTAAAAAGGGAAGTAGCACGCGAAGGTCTTTAAGTGCGTGATGCTCTTAACCCTTAATTGCATCTTGTTAACATTCGAGAACAATGTTTTCAGAGGTATCTATTAGCAAAAATGTACAATATTTTTTAGCCTTTGCGATTCTGGCGCCCCAGGCGAGATTTCTTTTGACGCCCCCCCCCCCCCCCCCCCTTTCCACCGCCACAGTGACGATCATTAAAAATTATCCGCACAAACAAAAAAAAAGCGTGAGAAAATTATCTTGTTATTAATTCATTAGTGTAATATAATAATATAATATAACATATAATTGATAAATAATATATAATATAACTAAAATTATATAAAAGATTTCTTCCTGGCTTTCATATCTGCAAAATTATCGATTGCTGTCTCAAAATTGAGGTTTGCTACAACCTTATTTTCAATTGAAAGAATAGCCAAATTATTCAACCTATCTTCTATCATAGCCGATTGCAAATAAGTTTTTATGAATTATTTTAATTTACTAAAACTTCTTTCACCACTAGCTACACTAACCGGAATTGTTACAAGAATTAGCAAAGCCACCCACAGATTTGGCACTGTGCTTTTCAAGTTTTGTAAAAAAATGTTTAATAAATAATTTATTTTTGATATTAAGCATTTTATTAAGTAAAATGAATTATTTTGCAGAAAAAATCAAAACTATTATTCAAAAAGTATATATATATAGCTTAAATTTGGCGCCCTAGAACAGAACATAGAAAAAAAGTTTAAAATAATTGGCGCCCCCACGAAATTAGCGCCCCAGGCTGTCGCCTGGGTCGCCTGGCCGTTCGGCCGGCCCTGCCAATATGTTATTTTCTTATGTAATGCTAATTTTCATAGCATGCTATTTATACGATTTTATAAATTAAAATTTGTTTTTTTGACTTTTTAAAATAGAAATATCTAACAAAAATTTACACATCGAATGTTGTACCTTACAAAAAAAATTGTAAAATTTTATTCTCTACAACTTTTATAGAGGACATTTGTCTCGATTATCAGTTTTAAGATCTTAAAAATCCATTTAAACATATTTTTTTGATTAAACGCACTTAGTTTTCAGATTCACGGCGATTTTTCAGCAATCTATGTAGATACGTTGGAGAAAATTTTGAAATAAAGTTGTAAAGCAAATATTTTTGAAAATTTTAATGTAAGGCACGTCTCGGTATCTTTATTTGTCTTGAAGTTATTCAATAAAAACTAAATTAAATTTCAAACGGCTGTAATTTTTTTTCCACAAGGCCTATGGATGGGGACTTTTGTGTACAGACGTACTATTATGTATACTATATGGGTACCAAATTTCATTCCACTCCGAATTTGTTCCAAAAACAGAGCAATTTTTCCCTTCATTGCCTGTACTATTAGTAAAATTGTATAAAAATTAAATGGTTAACCAATTCCAGGCAATTTATCTCAACATTATCGGTTTTTATTTAAATTGTTCAATAATTAACTACCTTTGAATTTAGCACGAGGAAGCACTGTGCATTTACTTGGCAGATGTTTTTTTTGTTTCAATAACTGGTTTTGTATAAGTTCAATTTTTGTCGTTCCGAAATCGGAAAAAATGAACACTATGGGCGTTTTTCTGCGTATCGGAAAAACTGGTGCCAGTGTTGGAGCCGGCGCCGGTACTGGCTAATGGTTCATTTTTCACACGCCGGCATTCTCAGTGCCGCATGCCGGTGCAGTTGGGTTCTAGCTATGGTGATGAAACACGTATGCAGTGTTCGTGTTCAACAACCTTCATGGGTTAAATAAAAAGACAGTATTGAGTACACCCTCTGTTGACTGTAAGATACTTGGAAAGAAGTTTATTTACACTGTTTGTGAAGCGAGCAGATGACACCTTTGTCAACTACATTCGTATTATAGGTTTAACGGCACAATATTAAACATCAAAATACCACAATAAGAGCATATTATGCTTGGCCCGTCATCCGAATTGTCGAGTTCAACGCCAGCACTGGCACCGATTTTACCGGTGTGTGGAAAAACGCCCAAGTGTAATAGACCAAGAGCCAGTGGCTTATTTCCATTGTTTATTTCAAAAGTCGTGAAAATTTTGGTACTTAATCTTATATACCTACTGAACAACAAAAGTCAATTCTGGCAGCCCTCCGCGGCCGGGTTATACTACAGCAAAATTATAAAGAGGGTGAAAAATAAGAGTTAATTTATATATAGTAAAAGTCTTGAAATTTCAGGAGGTTACTTTTGATAGTATTTTTTATTCATAAAAATTATTGCCAGAACATTTGCTCCTCACCTAGATGCTGCCAGAACGCTGTAAATGTTTATTTTAAACAGACCCATTTTTGTTATTTCAAAAGTCTTGAAATTTTAACATAATGTATAAAATATATGTAGGATAGATAGTTCAAAAAGCCAGAACAAAATTCCATCACCAAATGCCTGCCAGAACAAAAAATGTTTCCACGTTAGTGCGATAAACTTATATAGCAGCGTGCGGGTTAGAGAGAGAACGTATATGGGTAATGACACTCTGATGATAAAAATTGGTAAGTATATGGAGAGTAAAACAAGTTAGATATATAAAAATAAAAACATTTATTAAATGTATCAAAAAATATAAATTTTTTATTCATCTTCTTCTTCATATCCTTGATTATCATCCTAACTGACGTCATCCTCATCAGATATGTAATCATTTGTTAATATTTCATCATCTGTAAAAATGATTGATAATAATAATTATTATAAATTCTATAAATTTTCTTCTTGAAGTGGGGTTTTCTATGGTCAAAATAAAAAAAAATTATCTCAGCAGTGTAAATTATTTAATCTATTTGCGCCTAATTATAAATTTTCGAAAAATATTTTTTCTTCATCAGAATATGGTTATTAATACTTTCATTATTACTATAGTTGCAAAATAGAAAAGAAAATAACTATTTGATTTATTTGATAATTCTAATATACAGGGAGGTCCGGTTTGGGGTACATATATTTTAAGAGCTGATTCTTTGGCTCGTTGTAATTATGTAAATTACCATTAACAATAAAATTATTTAATTATAAACAAAAATGACTGTTTCATGTAATAGGGTAGATAGCAAAATAGTCACTTTATAGATTATTTTTTACTCACAATTGGCCAAGGAATCAGCTCTTAAAATATCTGTACCCCAATCCGGACCATCCTGCATATTAGAATTATCGAATAAATCAAATAGATTTTTTTTTCTATTGCTTTTGCAACTATAGTAATAATGAAAGTAATAATAACCAGATTCTGATGAAGAAGAAAAATTATTTTTCGAAAATTTATAATTAGGCGCATATGGATTATATAATTTACACTGCTGAGATAAAAAAAAAAAATTTACCATAAAAAACCCCACTTCAAGAAGAAAATTTATAGAATTTATAATAATTATTAATATCAATCATTTTTACAGATGATGAAATATTAATACCTCAAATCAATTTAATCCAGGATTCAAATGATTACATATCTGATGAGGATGACGTCAGTTAGGATGATAATCAGGGAGATGAAGAAAAAGATGAATAAAAAAATTGTATTTTTTGATACATTAAATAAATGTTTTTATTTTTATTTTTACAATAAATTTTTTTCTTGAATTTTATATATCTAACTTGTTTTACTCTCCATATACATACCAATTTTATCATCAGAGTGTCATTACCGCGCTCCCGATATACGTTCTCTCTCTAACCTGCACGCTGCTATATAACTTTATCGCACTAACGTGGAAACATTTTTTGTTCTGGCAGGCATTTGGTGATGGAATTTTGTTCTGGCTTTTTGAACTATCTATCCTACATATATTTTATACATTATGTTAAAATTTCAAGACTTTTGAAATAACAAAAATGGGTCTGTTTAAAATAAACATTTACAGCGTTCTGGCAGCATCTAGGTGAGGAGCAAATGTTCTGGCAATAATTTTTATGAATAAAAAATACTATCAAAAGTAACCTCCTGAAATTTCAAGACTTTTACTATATATAAATTAAGTCTTATTTTTCACCCTCTTTATAATTTTGCTGTAGTATAACCCGGCCGCGGAGGGCTGCCAGAATTGACTTTTGTTGTTCAGTAGGTATATAAGATTAAGTACCAAAATTTTCACGACTTTTGAAATAAACAATGGAAATAAGCCACTGGCTCTCCGTCTATAAGAACAAGAACACACACAAAAATCCAAAATCTCCAATTATTTTGTTAAATGTTTTGGAAAAATGAAGTTATTCAGAAAATGATTTAAGACAAAAGCTGCTTGTTTTTTGCCGTAGAATAAGTTATTGTAAAAAAATATGTTTCCATTTGAAAAATTGGGAACCACGGGACTTTCTTATACCTAACCTAACCTAACCTAACAGTGATTTGTATACGTGATTCTTTGTTTATTAAAACATTTCTAACAAACTAACAAGATAGAACAAAATGAGTAATTTTATATTTATATAACAAGTGATTTTTTTAACGTAATAACTGAAAACGGATGTTTACTCTTGTAAATTTTTGGATTTTTGAATTATTTTTGAAATAAGAAAAAAATGTTTTAGATAAAAAATGTCGAGTATGTTATTATCTATAATTTATTCCCCATATATTTTTTTTCCAACATTTATGATTTAGCCAGAAAGAATTTTTTGTATGTAATTATTTTGATTCACCTACACAGTTCACGTATAAGAAAGTCCCATGTTACCTACGGCAAATACACACACTGTTCAATCTCTGTAATACGTATAAGAAAGTCCCATGACACTCATGGCAGATATTTCTCCTCTGTTATGAACCATTTGAATTATAATAATTTTTTTTTCTTCAAAAATTCGTTTTTACAAAAAAATGAATAGAACATAAATTATAGATATAGATATTACCTACATTTTTTAACTTGACCATTTTTCTCTATTTCGCACTGTTTCAGAGTAATTCGAAAAATTAAAAACTCGACGTAGGTAAACATCCGTATTCGGTTGAAGGATCGTTTTCAAAAATAGGACGTTTTCTTTCCAGCCAAAAATTAATCTTAAATATAAAATATCAGCCTTCTACGATTTGTCGTATTTGAGTTACAGCGCTTACAGACAGACAGACAGACAGACGGACACACAGACATCATGGCGAAAATAGTCAGAATGGATTCAGGGAAGGTCAAAATAGATAATTCCGTCAAAATCCGGAGTTCGAAAAAAATCGGCTTCACTATACTTACTTATACTAATGTATATTTCATATACATGGTATAAGAATGTAAAAATAACGTAAATAAAATAAATCTGTAAGTTATTGTAATTTGCAATACGGATAGTAAATTTTTATTTAGGTATTATAATTATTCCTAAAATTTGAGTTCAATTTTTCTCCGTGTACCAAATGCACAACGAGTAGTATTTGAATTTAGCGATGCAAATATTAAACCACGTTTAAATAAATAGAGTTAAATAAAAGCTTGTGATTAATTTATGAATGGCAAATTTTAAATTAGAAACTCAAATATATCCAAAATTAATTTTTGGGAAATAAATTAAGCCCACTACTGTACAGTCTAAGAACATTTTGGGTGAGCATGCATTAACTCATATAGACATGTATGTAGTACATAATATTTTGAATATGGTGAGGTAATTATAACATTATAATTTAAATAGAGAAAGTTTGAGTGATAATGCTTTATCTCATTCAACTCAAATAACAATGAGTTTTGATGTTGATTTACATACATACATATAACATACAATGTTTACATTTTGAAATGCGTGTTACATTTCCAACTTGAAAATATTATGGTTCAAGTTATATATAAATACGTCTGGATTGTTTGCGTTACTTTAGGTTGTATTAAAAGTTTTGATTTTAATTGATTAGTGCACGTATTTAAATAGTCATCAAAATTGATATAATTAGAAATCTATGTTTAAAAATTATTTTTGTTATATTAGTCCATGAAAGCAGTTAAAAGTGTGATAAAACGAATTTTATGGTTGATTATTATAAATTTTGGGGAGTTAAATTCGAAAAAAATAACCCGGACTGGAGAAAAGTGGTGCAACACCCTTAAAAATGGGGTTGAAGGATGAAAACCCCGTTTCCAATCTTTTT
This sequence comes from Sialis fuliginosa, assembly GCA_961205875.1. NCBI lineage: Eukaryota > Metazoa > Arthropoda > Insecta > Megaloptera > Sialidae > Sialis > Sialis fuliginosa. The sequence goes on from OY540820.1 coordinate 2,523,631, forward strand.
TCAATTTACCTCAAATCTATATCGATGATGGTTTTTTTTATTGTTGATGTTTGTTAGGGACACACAGGCGAATCGACTGGGACCACATATACTGAATTTGTCCAAAAATTACTCTTTCTAGAGGTTTTTAAAGACGTAAAAATGCTTCTTTTCGGGGATAATACTTTCAAAATTAATAACTTTTGTTAAAATCATCAAAAAAAAAAAAAATTTAAATTATTTTAATTATATTTCAAAGGGTTCATACAGAGAAGAAATATTTGCCATGATTGTCATGAGACTGTGAGACTTTCTTATACGTATTACAGAGATTGAACAGTGTACATGTTTGCTATAGGTACCATGGGACTTTCTTATACGTAATACTGAGATTGAACAGTGTGGGTGATTCTAATTATGTAAAAAATCTTTCTGGCTAAATCATAAATCAAATTTAGTGATCGTTTTAAAATGTAGGTGGTTGTATTCCTAGACAAAAATTAATGCTTAATATAAAATTTCATTCTTTGATCCATGTTGTAGAGAATATTATTTTCTATAATTTATATCCCATTCATTTTTATTCTATATTCTTGCATTCTATATTTTATTAATTTCTCAGTATTACGTATGGCTCCCATGGCAGATATTTCTTGAAAATAATTAAATATTAAAAAAAAAACTGTACGATACGTAACATTATTACACAAGGCTCAACTCGCAGTTGATAAATGTTTATACTATAAAAAATTAAGCTTTTGATCCCCATAAATCGTGTTTTACTTGCAATGTACTTAAAGAACTTTAACAAGAGTAATGATACCAACCTAAGAAACATAAATAATATGTAACATGTACAACTTTTACATTTACTGTCGTAGAAACGAGAAAAAATGAAAGAGGAAGTGACTTACGGCCCGTTCTATAGCCAATGCCTGTAATTTATCTGCCGTTGCTATAAAACTTGTGTCACTTGTTTATTTTATGTCTCCACAAATTACACGGCCTAAAAATGGTTCAATTTTTATGACAGTCATATCCGTTTAAGTGTTTCTCTGCGTAAAAAAGGAATAATTCTTGGTAGGATACATTGGTTTTAGATTTGATTGATTTGTTTTCCGTGGTTACGAATGTAATTTTTATAGTAAAAATTAAAAATTCATAATACTTATTTTACTGCATTTATTTGCCGCACCTTGCAAATATTGAAATAATTTCCATTACTTTATTTTAGTAAAATAAATATGCCTACATCTATATAATATTTTTAATTTTCAACTTGTCGAAAAATATATTACCGATAGTACCGGAAGTCAGATTAGAATGACATACGTCCGGTATTGTAAGAAACTAACAAATATTTGTTAGCTTACAAGTACTTTCAATGGGGTATTAATTATGTAATATTATTATATATGGATTTGTTTTAGAATTTAGAGCAGTGATACTTCAACTTATTATAACACATGCAGTTGGTGACTGACCGTACAAGATAATTTTCATATATAGGTACTATAGGCTTCAGAAGTCGGCTGCCACTGTAAAGTTTAGAATCGCTTACAACAGATTCAAAGAAATTAAGGCAAACATCATCGGTTATATTTTACTAGGGTGGAGTTTTTATAGTTACATCATTTTAAATAAAAAACAAATATACATCCATTTCATTAATTAATGTTATATCAGTTTAACACATTTAAATACTAATTTTCAAGGAAATAAATGGAAAAGACAGACACCTAAAAGGCAGAAATGGACAATTTGAAAAGATATTGTTGACTTTAGTATTTGCCGTTGATAGTCCCAACAAAGCCTCGTTATCATATTTTTTCAGGTTTTTGAGCCATTAGTTACCGAGTTAAATGGTGGGGGGCGTTATTTATAAAAATTAGGGTCATATTCTACTGACTTAGATCTACATTTTGATACCCCATTTGTATACAACGCCATTTTTGATTTAGAAAAAAATAAGAAAAAAAGTTATATTCTACTGGTTTGGTTATAGGGGCATTTAAAGTGTTACAGTTGATTATCTCAGAACCATCGCATACTTGAAAAAAATATTTCAACCAAAAAATGTTTAGTCGTAAGGGGGTAATCGAATAGTAATATTTGTTTGTTATTTTAACGTGGCCTTCAAGGATATTTGAAGGTCAACATCATTTTTTTAAATAGGAACGTATAGTTCTTATATAGTAATCTTATTTTACGTGAAAAAATACGAATCTTTCATTGAAAACTTTTTTTTTAACAACCCAAGCTTTCCAAGGTATCTATCAAAATAATTCGAGATTTTGAATTTTTAAGAATTTTTTACTCAGAAACCATAAACTTTAGAAAAAAGTACAAAATACAAAAAATGTTTATTTTGGTCTAATGAAACTTGGAGAATTATTCTAGATTTTTTTTAACATTTCGTATTTTTTTTGTTTTTGCTAAAATAAAATAAATAGAAAAAGTTTTAAATTTTTTTAAATAATTATCCACGCTTTATTAGACCAAAATAAATATTTGTGTATATTGTACTTTTTTTCTAAAGTTTGTGGTTTCTGAGTAAAAAATTCTTGAAAGTTCAAAATCTTAAATTATTTTATTAGATACCTTGGAAAGCTTGGGTTGTTCAAAAAAAAGTTTTCAATGAAAGATTCGTGTTTTATCACGTAGAATAAGATTACTAAATAAAAACTATAGGTTCCTTTTAAAAAAAATGTTGTTAACCTTCAAATATCCTTGAGGCCACGTTAAAATAGCAAATAAATATTAGTATTCAATTACCCCCTTATAACCAAACATATTTTGGTTCAAACATTTTTTTCAAATATGCGAGGGTTCTGAGATAATCAACTGTAACATTTTAAATGCCCCATCCTGTATATGTATTTTGACGTGCCACATGCCTTGGTATAAAAAAATTTTTTTTTGCCTTGGTTAAGCCCGTTCGCGCTCCCCTGAAAAAATATTTTAATCAAAAAATTTGTACATATCAACATCACCGCGGAAGCTTCAAGTCTTTCTTTTTTATATGAGGTAAAAAATTATATTGGGCACGTTAAAAAAATTATATAACAATTAAGTTCGTAAGAAAAATGAAATTTTCAGATTTTTGAAAATTGTTGGGAACCCTTAAGATTTAGAGAAAAATGAATAATGACAAAAAATAATCTTCTTTACATACAACTTTAAAACAAACAAAAGAAAATTGAAATCGGATGTCTAGGAGCAGAGATACAGCCAATTTAAGGTCACCGGTGGGGGGCATCTTTAATAGCCGATATGACAGTGTTCTACACGGATTTTAAAGTGGCTCCCTATCTGAAAATCTTTCTTTTGACCTTATCTATGACAACAGAAAGTGTCATATCCCAGTCAAAAAGTGCAGCGTTTTATTACGTACCACACATATTAAATATTCGAATATCTAAAATAAAACGCAATTTGGTTGTTTGATAAAAAAACATCAACAAGGAATCAAACAGTCGTACATAGCGTGTCAACATGAGCCAATTCTGTTTTATTGTTCTGTTTATAACCATGCCATAATTCATAAAATACATATACAGGATGATTTACAACTAGTGTAAAAAAAATTTACAGTAGATCGAGGATGTAATTTTAAGGAAAAAACCTTATGTGAACCTATGTCCGGAAATTCTTCCTACAGTCTTTTACACAAAATTAGTGTTTATTGAATATCTAGAGAACCTATTATACTACAGTTATGAAATTTTGTATATGGATTAGTATTAAATAACTGTTATCGATTTACAGTATCAAATAATAATAATTTAGACCAGGGATGCATGGGGCCAGTGGGCCGGCCGATTTTTATCAAGTATTTTTTTGTTCTTGAATTTTTTACTGAGTTGGATACTTGTAGAAGATTAAATGACACAAAATACACAAAAATATACTTTGTTCATTTATCATAAGATCAACCGTTTTCGAAAAATATCAAAAAAAATAAATTACTGCAGAATTTTACTTAATACGGATGCTTCAAATTACACAAAATAAGTTTATATTCTTGTTCTATAATTGAAAATAAGATAATAAGTCAATATAAATATATCTCCTAATAATTGTCATCATAGACTCACAGTCAGTTGTATTGCTGTTACAAAATCAAATTAAAAATGAAACTATAAATGGCTATTTTTTGATAAAAATGTAGTTTTGGAGGTATACTTTGTATTAACTTTGTATCTTATTTTTAATCATAGAACAAGAATAAAAGCGTATTTTGTATAATTTGAAGCATAAATTCTGCAATACTTTCTTTTTATCAATATTTCTCGATAACAGTTGGTCCTATAATAAATAAAAAAAGTATATTTTTGTGTTTTTTGTATCATATAATCTTCTACAAGAACCCAACTCAGGAAAAAATTCAAGAACAAAAAAATACTTGATAAAAATCGGCCGGCCCACTGGCCCCATACACCCTTTGTCTAAATTATTGTTTGATACTGTAAATCGGTAACAGTACTAATCCATATATACAATTTCATAACTGTAGTACAATGGGTTCTCTAGATATTAAATAAACACTAATTTTGTGTAAAAGACCTTAGCTCCCTCAGGAAGAATTTCGGACATAGGTTCAAATACGGTATTTTCCTTAAAATTACATCCTCGATCTACTGTTAATTTTTTTTACACTAGTTGTAAATCAGCCTGTATATGTATGTATTAGCATATCTCAACACACGTAGATATGTGAACAAACGTACGTCGTGCACATATGAAAATTATAATTGTTTTATTGTAAATACAACTATGTATAAGGACGTTATTAGATATCAAAATTGTTTTATATCTATTTCTATTAATACATGATAAAATATATTTCTTTTTGTACTTTGTAAATCTATTTAATGTCATATATTATTCTGTTTTATATGTTTTCTACCTATTTAAAAATAAAACAACCAATTGCACATGATAGGTTCCCATACTCATACTTATCACGATTTATAAAATGAGTTAGTTCAAAATTTTTCATAAATTATTTTTGCTACAGTATTTATTGAAAGTACTAATTAAAAGCTACGTTACCGATTTTTTTCATATTTTTTTTAATTGATAGTTTAGAAATTAGAGAGAAGGCATTTAAGAGCAAATATATCGTGACTGAAGAGTTAAAATCTAAAGGTTATATAAGATTGGATAAAGTGAAAAAAATCTTTAATATACTTTTCAGTCTTTGGAGAGGGGGTCAAAAAAAATTATTTTTTTCCAAAAATCTCATCATTTCTGTTGTTGAGTTATCAATCTTCGTCCGAATACCAAATTTCATCTTAATCGGTATAAAATTTATATAGACAGACAGACAGAAAGCAAAATATAAGGGTTCCTAGTTTTCTACGGAACCCTAAAAAGTATTACGCGACTTTCTTGTACGCAATATTGTAAGTGTATAAATAATAATTTTAGTTTTTATTTAAAAATAATTTTAATAATTTAGTTATCTATTAAAATAAAAACAATTATAGAATAGATGTATAATAGAAATAATAATATCTAAAACGTGTTAAATTGTTGAAATATAAAACAAATAAGAAGCCATTGACAAAACAACAATTTTTTTAAACAGATAAATTATTACAACGATTTGTAATAAAAATGTTTGAAATAAAGTCACAAAATAAAATTAAAATATTGAGATATACATATTTTAACAATTAACAAAAACAATAATTAATGTAATGTTGTTTATATTCAATTTCTTAGTAGAAAGTGTTAACTTTTGTAATTTCTTCTGTATCATGTTCATGATGTATAAAAAAGTAATGTGCCAACCGGGGCAGTTTATTATATATAGAGATTGAATACGAAAGTGTGTCTGTTCCTTTGTCTGTCTGTCTGTTTGTTAAATTTTCACGGCTAAGCCGCTAAACCGATTTTGATGAAATTTGGCAGGGAGATAGCTTGCATCATGAGGAAGGACATAGGCAACTTTGTATCCCCAAAAATTAATTAGATTAAAAAATGGGTAAGTGACATTTGTACGCGCGAAGATTATATTTTTTGGCGTAGACATCTAGCGTGCGAATGCGAAATTAAAAACCTGTTCAATCGACAGAAATCTGCATTATTTACCAAACCAAACCTCATATTATATGGTGTTGTTTTTACTAACCTAAATTCCACGCGAACGAACTCGCGGGTAACAGCTAGTATCAAATAACTGCAGAAAATAGTTGGAAATCCAATTAAAAAAAAACACATTTTGAAGCATCAAGTACACGATTCGAAATGATTTAGGGAAAGTAACCTATAAAAAGTTTTTACCCAATATGTATTAAAAAATTTCACAAAAATACATTGTTTTGTTTGCTCTGTATAAAAAATTAATCAAATTTCAATTTGCAAGAAATGATGTAAAACTTGATGTACCATTATTTTCAATATTACTCTCTTTTTCTAGCAATATACACTTGAAAACCATCGCTACTAACGCCGCCTAGTGGCGAAAATTAATATTTTTTGGTTTATGTCAAACGTAGATATGTATATTCAAACTGTCATAAAATTATTATTAAAAAATCTATATAATTTATTGTGACCAATCGATATAAGGAATATTTTTGTGACTCACACGAATTTGTATTCCCTTGAGTAATGGCTAAAAATAAAAGTAGGCACATTTGTTGTGTACCCAATCAAAAAGTGCATCGCTTTGTTATATACCAGAATTACGTTTTCTTACATTTTGATATACATTTTAAAAACTTTGTTTCTTGTACAACGTTGATCGTAGGTATGAATTGAAGCTAGAAGTGTAATTTGGTAAACAAAATATTGATTCCTGATTTTTTACTTAGTTTTTGTGCAACATATTTTTTAAAAATATGTATTTCTTCACCCTTATATTGGCTAATATTGGTAATGCTATTCGTATTTGGTTATATTATGGTTGATCTCAATTTTTGAGAGCTTTAGGAAAAATTTAAGCTAAATTACGAGTTTGCGCGATGATGTCCCTCGAGTTATTCAATTTTACTGCTTAAGACCGAAAATTAGCAATGTTTATGGCTTTTTCACCCTGTGAGAGTGGTGTTTTTTGATTGTATTTTATCTAACTGATCTCAATTGATTCGTTTATGTATCAGTTACAAATATCAATCATAATATAACCCTATCGTCGATTTAGATGTTCACCCTTTTATCCCATTTTTAGAGGTGAAGTTATTTTTTTCGTGTTCAGCGGCTCAAAATCTATAAGAATCAACTTAAACATCGTTGTTCCGGAAAATTTCCCATTTTGATCATTTTCTCTGTTTCATTGGTTGGACTATTCGGAGATATCGGCACTTTTGTAGTCCACGATATACATTTACATTATGTATATATATACGCATATCCATGAATCATAGTAGGAATATTTCGCTTTAATATAATATACATAACTTTGTGTTCGACCTCCGTAATTTTCGTATTGGATAAAATAAGAAATTTGAAAAAAAATAAAATAAAAATGCCATAAAAAAAGTTAATAAAATTTTTTAAAAATTGGTTTTTAAGACCATATATCAATCTAAAGTTGTTCTAAAAATTTCATCCAATTATATGAAGCCATTAAGTAAAAAAAAAATGTTTTCGATTTCAAAATTGTAATTCATTAAATTACAGCTAAAATAATTTTCAAAATTAATTGAAACTTAGTGAAATACTTCTTTAGATAGAGGTGCATAGATAAAAAAAAATTAGCGAAATCGGAACATAGGCACACTGCTAATGACACACCCGGCTATCCCGGCTATAGTATTTTTGAAAGTACAAACCCAGTTTTGCCAGCGTCGCTCACTAGGTGGCGACGTGTCGTTTTTGACAGATGGTTTCCTAGCGTATAAATATATAAATACTAGCTGCTACCCGCGACTTCGCTCGCGTGGATTTCGAAACCCTTCATATGTGACAGGGGGTAAAATATTAAATTTATCTTATTTTTAGTTTTCTTTAATTATACAAAATCGTAAATGTGTCGGCTCCTATGCGAGATAGAGGGGTTTTTCCGCCCTAAAACCCCCACCCCCGTGGTATTTTTCCCGCTGGATCGAATAAAACCACTTACAACCCTTCATATGTAACGGGTAAAATATTAATTACTAAAAAAAATTTAAAATTTTCCTCCCCCTTGCAATTCCTTAGGGGTTGAATTTTCGAGATATGAAATAGCCTTAATCCGTCCTTGGGATGTAAGCCATCTCACTGCCAAATTTCATCAAAATCGGTAAAGCAGTTTAGTCGTGAACAGGTAACAAATAGACAGACTGAGAGATACACTTTCGCATTTATAATATAAGTCGCGACTCCTATGTAAGATAAGGGGTTGTTTTGTCCCCCTAATAATCCCTCTTCCGTAATATTTTTGCCCGCCAGATCGAATGTAATCAATTACAACTCTTCATATGTGACAGGGGGTAAAATATTAAATTTTTCTTATTTTTAGTTTTCTTTCATTATACAAAATCGTAAATATCTCGGCTCCTATGCGAGATAGAGGGTTGTTTTGCCCCCTAAAACCTACGCCCCCGTGGTATTTTTCCCGCCGGATCGAATAAAACCACTTACAACCCTTCATATGTATCGGGGGGTAAAATAATAATTACTAAAAAAAATTAAAAATTTTCCACCCCCTTGCAATTTCTTAGGGGTTGAATTTTTAAGATACGAAATAGCCTATGTCCGTCCTCGGGATGCAAGCTATCTCACTGCCAAATTTCATCAAAATCGGTAAAGCGGTTTTCACGGCTAGAAAAGGTAACAAACAGAAAACAGACAGACAAACACACTTTCGCATTTATAATATTAGTATGGATATCGTAAAATGTCCAAATATTACTTTACTTAATATTTTATTAACTAATTAAAATTTGAACAATAAAACTTAAATTTTTCGAAAAATTGTTCATTCGAAGAATTTTGATTTGAAAAATTGTGATTCGAAAAATTGTGTTTCGAAAAATTTACACCAAACCTAATAATTAATTTCGATATTTTACCTTTCATAGAAGTGAAATGTTTCTTCATATTTAAATTTTCAATCAATATAGGCATTTCAAAATATTTAATTGTTAATATGTGTCAAAAATCATTTAATTGTTCGACAAAATATTTTAAAGAGACATAATCATAGTAACCTAAATTAATAAAATAAAATATTGAAACCGTAAATTATAAAATTCCGTATTCCATGGCTAGGTACTATGTTTTTATATACCTAAATTATAACATACCTGGTTAAATTATTTCTATATCGTCCCCTCCAAGGCAAAGTATCGTAAGATACACTTTTTGCGAAATTGAGTTATCGATTCTAAAAATCTCATATATAAGCGACAAAATTCTCTTTTCCGCTAAAAAATCTGTTAAAACTTTTATCGTATTCCTCCAGACAATGTATTCTAAGCACCGATATCTGTTTTATGAAATATCGTAACCAACAATAATATAGTATCGTAACCAGTGACGTAGCTAGCCCTGAGTGGATCCTGACTGGCCTATATGGTAGGTACTTTCCCGCGACGGAATAATATAGTGCTGTGACGGAGTGCTTTCTTATTTATTCATTAGAGCTGGGTTTTTATCAATTTTAATTTTATTAATTTTAAGATATTTTAGAAAAATCGTACCTGTTAAAACTTTATTGCACAAACTAAATATGGTTTCTCTATGAGGTTTTTTCAATATATTTTTTACCCTCAATAACTCAATTTGGTTGATATTGAAGTATGATGTAGAACAGTGCTTCCTAAACTTTTCCTACGACAGAACACTTCACAAATCCTGAAATTTTAATGGAACGTCTTGGTTATTTTGTAAGTAATATATAAAATAAGGAAAAAAGTAAATTTAAATCAGTCAAGCATGTTTGAACTTCTCGCAGCATTTAAAAACATTGAATATTAACTTTGATATTTTTTACGCTTAAACTGATAAGACATACGTTATATATCGTAGTACAGGTATTCCTCGACTTACAACCGAGATAGGTTTCTAAACATCGGTCGTAAATAGAATAAGTTGTAAGTTAACACGTACAATATGTACATATTTTTGCTTTGGACGTTTTCCTTGATGTGAAGCGAATCGCATTTTCTATACATAACAAACAGTTGCGGGTTCCCAAAAATATCTACATAAATAATAATATATTACATTTTTGGGAAATTCCCGGAACTGTTTGTTTCATTTATGTAATATGTGCATGTAAGAAAGAGACAAAGACAATTATAAGTCGAGGATTACCTGTATATTTGTTTACGATGCGTTTTCAACTCTTGTCGTATGAAAATATATTGCATACTAAATACATATTATGACATTTGTTTCTGATATGACAACGACAAAAAATTATTTTATGACTTCTGGTACATGTATTGTATTACATCATGTACTTACATGATTTGAACATTTTATGAATATTAAAAATAATTTCATTTTTGGTTTTTCTGCTCGTGTCTTTCAAAAATTCATCAATGTGTCTATATAAATACATTATTAGCTCTTGTAGATACTCGTACACCCTTTGTACAATTAATTAATTAATTACAATCAAATATAGGTCTTGTCAATTGAATGAAGCTTTCGTAACAATTTGCAATAAATCAACATCTTGTTTTAATTTTGTAAATGTACATTTTAGGTTAGTACATTGGGTAAAGATGACAGATATACAGTTTCAAACAACAATTAAAATAATATCATTTAAAATTACAATGTTAATTTGAAATTATATAAATTCTTCTGATATTTATGATTACAAATAAATATAATAAAATACCTATACCTATGAAAGTAAAAATATTGATAATTCAATGACTTAAGATTAAAAAAATGTCATTATATACTTAATTTTTATTTGTACCGGGAACACATATCTATCGCCGAATGTTGGTCGAATTGTGTCCGAATGCTGTAATTGTTTGTCTTCAATTTTTTTGTCAAATTTATTTATGAAAATTTTAATTATATATTACATTAGAGTTGTGCATATTTTTTCATTCGTTATGTTCTTTATATTTCTTTTTTGTTATATTTTATTGTTCACTTCAAAATTTTAAATGGCCACTGACATTTAAATTTTTTTAAAATAATCAATAAAATATAATGTATCCATAGTTACGACATTTGCAATTAATTTAGTAAATGCTTAAAGCGCATTATATGTAAACGTATTTTGTTTATTTTCTCCTCTTTAACATATCTTTTTCAAAAATCAGACACGGGTTTATGGTTGTCAATTAACCAAAGTATTTGAAAAAATTTAAAAAAATCTAATATCGGTTTTCGTTTTGATACTTTTTTACATCAAAACTTTTTTTTTCCTTTTTTTTTCTTTTTTTTTAAATCTGAAATTTGAACCTTACATTATATCGCCCAAGGAATATAAAAAAAATAATAACAAAATTCTAACTTTTTTTTTGAAAAATTGGGGGCCCCTTGTTACCCCATTTATAAACTTTTTCAAAAAAGGCCCACTAGTTGTTATTTTTTACCCCCAAGGAATGTATATACCAAATTTCAAGTTTCTCCGATGAGTGGAAATGGTCAAAAAAATGATTATCAGTGAGTGAGTGAGGACACTTCGTTATATCGTATATTGTTATTTTTTACCCCCAAGGAATGTATATACCAAATTTCAAGTTTCTCCGATGAGTGGAAATGGTCAAAAAAATGATTATCAGTGAGTGAGGACACTTCGTTATATATAGTAGATAAATATTTAACAACAAGTCAATTCAAAATAAAATAAATTAAAAAACCATAACGTACGCAACACTAGTACACGAGACTCGACTCACACTTGACAAATTTATTTGAGCGATATAGGATTTGTGTAGATCATACGTTTTTCTTTAATTTGCTTTTTTTCTATTGCTGTACGACCATTTTTTACCCATTTATTTGCAATCAAAGCAAAAATTACATATTTCACTTAGAGCATCTATAACTAGGAAACAAATAATCGCAAAAAAAATCAAGGACAGATTTGAAAAGCTGAAAGTTTTTTCGTTAACGCCCTTTAGTTGTTTATTTAATAAGAAATTTTTTTCATTCTGAAAAATCCATTTAAAAGTGGCCTCAAAAATTGCAAATTTTTCATATATTTAACATTAAAAACATGGACAAAATTTGAGGAAAATCATGGGATCATTAAAATTAAAAGTATCCTTAAGATATTTGCAAAATCTGAGTCGATCAGATTTTTTTTCTTTGTATCATACTAAGCGATCAAACATGCCATATTGCTATGAGAGTTAAAACACTAATTTTCAAACTTTTTATATGTATTTTTGAATGGCTGTTTCTCCACGAAAAATGTCCATGAAATAGTTTCCAAAAAATATTTTTAAAGCTTGTAGTGGAGTCATATAACCGAATTTTTTTTTTTTTTAATAAAACAATCTCTCCCTACAGTGATTTTATGATTTTAAAATGTTCTAGGGATCAAGAGAAGTTCATAACTGAGATTGTGGATTAATCCGTTTTCCGCGCGGTACTTTTTTCACGACTTTTCCGAAAAATCATCGATTTTTCCTGTTTGCGGTTCGATTTTTTGCGAATATCTCGGCTTCTACTTGATCAATATCGACCAAAAAAAATAGGGACACTCGTAACGAAACCCTCTATCGATCTGTGGGAGGCGGAATACTATAACTTAATTTATAACTTAAAAAAAAATTACAAACAGCGCATATATCAACAGCGCAATAAAAACTGATTAATTTGTGCAGGTGAAATTTTAAAATTACAAAATTTTTGGAGCGACTTACTAATTAATATAGTAAAAATATGTTAAATTTGTTTCAAACACATAACTTTTAACTATATTTTAAATTTTGTAATTTGTTTTGAACAATAATGAAAGTTAAGCGGGAAAAATGTATTTACGGCAACAATCCGAAAAAGCAAAAATCAGTTCAGAAAAATCTTAATAACTTTTTTGTTTCAGAATGTATGGGTAAGTATATATACATCATTTAAAAGGGCATAAAATACCCTACAATTTGAGATAAACAAAATTGCTCTACGATGGTTTGCCCAAAGATGGCGCGTCAATCAATTTTTTTTTGAAAATATAAATTTTGGCGGCAATTTTGAATATTTTGAAATCAAACTTGGTAGGTTTATTAAGAGGTTTTATAAGAGGTACATTTTTCCATATTTTCATCAAAATATTCATACTTGTTGCAAAGTAATTGAGAAAAAATAAAAAATCTGTTATATGCGCAGTTTGTAATTTTTTTTGAGGTTATAAATTAAGTTATAGTATTCCGCTTCCCACAGAACGATAGAGGGTTTCGTTACGAGTGTCCCTATTTTTTTGGTCGATATTTATCAAGTAGAAGCCGAGATATTCGCGAAAAATCGAACCGCAAACAGGCAAAATCGATGATTTTTTGGAAAAGTCGTGAAAAAAGTACCGCGCGGAAAACGGATTAATCCACAAACTCAGTAATGAACTTCTCTTGATTCCTAGAACATTTTAAAATCATAAAATCGCTGTAGGGAGAGATTGTTTTATTCAAAAAAAAAATTCGGTTATATGACTCCACTATTGTGTGAACCACTAGTTTTATTTAATAGTTCGTCAAACGTACTATAATTAAATAATTTTCTTGTGATCTCGGCGCCATTACATATAGATACATATTTCCATTTTTCCAAATTTTTTTCACTTTTTGGCAATTTTTTTGAAAATTTGTTCAACGACAATTTTAATAATAAGAAATTTCATTTGATACACCACTCGTCAAAATTGAATAAAACAATTGTTTTGGTTACCCAAAATAACACCAAAAACATAAATTATTTTTATTACTTAGGTCAATTATTTTTCCACCATTTACTATAATCATGTCAAATCTCAGCTTTCTAGGTGAAACAAATTAGTGTGTAGAAGGCTATGACATACAGACAGACAGACACGGTGTTTCTTTTTCCAATTTGAGAACAGAACACAAAAATCAAGGCATTATCCTTGCTTTTCGATTAAAATTTTGATTTATGTATATACTATTATAAGTTAGTTTGGGGGGAGGGGTTGAAACCCTAGACTAATGTGATATATACAAAATAACAATATATTTTTTTCCAATTTTTATTTTATTTTTGTGCTTGCTTAATTATATTAATTTTATAAATACAATATTGATTGTGTATTGTTAATCCAAATTACCTTTTGCATTAATTAGTTTAGTTTAGTTCAACAAGACCTTATCGTATCAATTTTCTTAAACTCAAAATAAATAAACAAGCAAATCCTGCCGCTGTTGAATCTAGGACTATAGAGGCACAGAATGGAGTCAAGTCAAGTTGAAGTCAACATTTATATAAGTATTTACTGAATCTTCAGATAGATAATATGAAAACTATTCGTATACTTTCAGTTTTAATTAACATATTATTGCAACTGATTAACTTTAGAATTATAACAGCAGAATGCGGAAAAACTTTAAATTATATTTGAAACAGTTCATAACAGAAATAAATGTTTATAATAGAAATTGTAAAAGACGTTACATTATTTTCTATAATTTATGCCCTATTAATTTTTTGTATCTCTCACAATTCACAAAAAGAGTTTTTAATTAAAAAAAAAGTTATAGTTAAAGTTGTGGAGAACATCATTTTCTATAATTTAATTCTGATTCAATTTTTATCAGTTAGCCAGAAAGATTTTATTTATATACTAATTACTACATGGGCTGAAAAGTCTTTGGCCTAACAATGAAAAAACGATTTTTTTAATGAAAAATCTCGTTTATCCTTCGACATAATCTCCATCTAGAGTCTAGAGTAATACACTTGTTCCAACGGTCCTCTAAGTGGTTCGCGTTAAGTCCCTTAATATAGGCGTTTGTTTCCAACTTGACCTCTTCAAAATCTTTTTCCAGAGAGCCGCATTTTCAATTTTGGAAAAAGGTAGTAGTCGCTGGGGGCCAGGTCAGGATAATACGGTGGATGCGAAACCAATTCATAGCACAATTCCTTCAATTTATCGGTCGTAACGTGAGCCTTGTGAGATGGTGCATTGTCCTGGAGAAACAGTATTTTTTTCTTAGCCATTTGCGGCTGTTTTGCCTTAGCAAGGACTTTACCGGCCAACAGTAGTTTTTTGGGGTGTTTCGGACGGCATTCATCAGGCAATAACCATTCTACTGACTGCCGATTGGACTCCGGTGTGTTGTAGTAATGAATCCTTGTTTCATCCATTGTCACAAATTGCATGAAAAAATTATTCTTATTACGGCGAAAAAGTGCTAAATTTTGCTTTGAAAGTCGAACACGTTCATCTTTTTGGTCAATTGTTAAAAAATGCGGTACCCATCGCGCGCAAAGCATTTTCATATGTAAACATTTATGAAGGATATGACCAGCACGTTACTTTGAGATGCTCACTCACTTTCACTTTTCAACACAATTCCACGAATTTTTCGAATGTTTTCTGGAGTAACTGCCTCATTTGACTTTCCTGAACGAGGTTCGTAGTTCACGACGAAACTCAGTAAACCAATATTTTATTGTTGAATTAGATGGGGCAGATGTGCCTTTACACTTATCAAGCCATTCCTTTGTTTGGACGGTATTTTTCCCCATTAAAAAACAATGTTTAGTAAAAACACAAAATTCAATTTTTCCGTCAGTAAAAAACTAACATATAGATTTATGTAAAATAATATGATTCTGTAAATTATGGTTCCAATTTAGTTTGAGAGAGTAACTGGAATTGTGTAATACAATAACATTGTAAATAGAGTTGTAGTTTGATATGGACATAATGGAGTCACCTACCGATGTCGGGAGGTTCGTTTGATAAAGTCAGATTAATTATTATACACTATGATACAGCTCTACAGCCTCTAAACAACAATTTCTCTCATATACAGAGTGCGATGTTTTATTCAATCAGAATCAACATATGCCGAGATCACGAGAAAATTACTAGCACTCACTGTACTTACGTTTTTTTTAAATAGTAATCTACATTATACAAATGGAAAATACATTGCGCCTCCACCATGGCATTTAATTTAAACGGTTAGTAATTGTATCTACTATTTCAAATTGGTTCTTAACTTGCTAAAATTTTACTCTAGGTATTTGCAACTTCCTCGCCATATACGAGAAGCTTTGCGATCGTTTTTCAATAATAAAAAAAGTTGGTGTCCGATTTCAAAACTTTCATTCGATCTGTCTGTTTCAGGTCAAGGCAAACACCTTTACTTCCGTGTCTGTTTGTGTGTGTGTGTGTGTCAGTGTGTGTGAATCTTTGTCACTCGTATAACTCATGAACCACTGAACCGATATTAATGAAACTTGGTTTGTTGGTTGATTCTAGATGTTTAATGGTTTTATATAAAAATCATCACAATCTTGTGTAGGGGGGAAGTGTGTCATCCCATTGTTGTCTAAATTGTTTGTTTTTTCAAAAGATTTCAAGAACGACACATGCTTTGTAAAATATTTATAAAATTAAGTTAATTAAATTTCTATAGTCCAGTGATTTTAGACGAAAAAAAAAAATAAATCATGGTGAAGAAAAAACATCTTTATTTTGGCATTACAAACAACGTGCCAAAAGTCTAAGTGATTTTTTTTAAGTTCTAAGGTCACAAAAATTTGTTTTTTGTGAATATCTCGTGTTCTATTGATTATACGCTTATTTTGGTCTATTAAAATTGTTTATAAGAAAATTGTCTACAAAAAGGGTTATTCATAAATTTTGCTTTAATTTTTTACAGTATAAATCGATTTTTTAACATAATAATTATTTCATCACAATGAAAATATTAGTGCATAATATGTAGTTTTATAACTACACTTTAAGAAACCGCTGAGCGTTGTCTATCAAGGCGTACAGGAGTAGTTTGGCAGAGAGTGTAAAGGGTGAAAAAGTGTTTTTCGTGAGCAACATCAAAACGTCTAATTTTATTAAAAAATAATTCGAATCTTTTTGTAGCTCTTTCTTATTGTTAGACCGACTTTTAATTTATTTTGTAAGGGTCTAGGTAAGTTCACCACTACAAAAGTTCACCGCTAGAAAAGTTCACCGCCGAATAAAAAGACAAAAATATATTATTAATTTAATTTATTTATTAAGTATCAACAATGTGCAATATACATATTTGAGGATATTTTGTAAAAAATAAAAAGCCACATGTTTTCAGATTATATTATTTATTTGTTTTACAATTCACATTTAAAATGAATATTAAACATAATAGTATTATGTAGGAAATATTATGTATTATAATAATACATAATATTTCCTACTAAATAAAGGATTATTACGTTATCTAAACAATATTTATTTATCATAAAATAGTTTGGGACGCTAAGACGATAAAAAACGATTTGTTTAGTAAGATTAAAAAGATAAAAATTGAAATTGCAAGTTTTTTTAGTATTTTTTGAGGGGGAGGAGGCATGACTCAAAACGAATAAATCAAAATAAAAATTACATATAATAATAATCAGGCACGAATTAAAAAAATATCGAACTCATATTTTCTATTAAAATTCTATAAAAATGAAAAGCTTTACCAATGGCAGTTGATATGAATACTTTATCGGTATTTATTAAAATTGTTCGACAATTAATTACCTTTGGTGAATTCACATAGATTTTTTTGCTTTGAGAAATGGCCACATGCTTCCTCTTTCTTTCGGATATGGCGAGGAAACAATATCCTTTATAACCACTCACAACAAGCAAAATAAACAAACAGACATCCGTCGACGGTTTCATGAAACAAAACACGACCTACTATGTTATACACATTTCAAATAAATCCAAGAGCGTTGGATATATTCCGTAGCCACCTCAATAAACGCAAACGAATCTAAATTGGAACATGGCCAACTTATACAACCATTGTTGTAGAAAAAATAATATGAGAGAGGTGGGAAAAGAAATATTCCCGACGTTACTAAATGGCTGAATTTAAATCAAATTTTAAATGGATTTTCGTACACACAATCATCATAATAAATTTCAGGCACGCAAAACGGTTTTAACTGGTACCGGGGGAATACCTTCTAACAATCTAACATAAACAATAACATTCCAATTCGATCAAATTGATTTCAATATTTGGAAAAGTTATGTATATTTTTTGTTTTTGAAACAATAACATTATTGATTTATTGATTCAAATACATATTCACATTTTATGTTTATTAAAAATAAGACCAGTATTGGTTTTTTTTTTGATTGTTATCCCACAATATACAGAGTGTCCCGTAAACACACCGACAAACTTTCAGGAGTTGTGAAGAAAATTTAAACAATCGCTTTTTGTTAATAAACCCATATTCACAAACAAGCCGTTTTAGCATAGAGCCAAAGAAAGGACCCCACACAAAGCAATGGCTTTTGCCTTTTAGTTGAAATTTTTTGTGGAAATGATAGTTCAAAGTATGCTGATCAAAAGTTGTAATTGGTACAACCTACTAAAATTCATAATTTCTGCTCCAGGGGGCATCAAAACATTTTATGTTTATATTTATTTTTATTTCCTAAAAGCTTAAACTTAAATTTTGCAAAGGATCAAAAGTTCTTAGAAATAGCCAAACAATATAAACAAATATTTTTTAGAATTTTTTATAATATTTATTAATTTTATAAAAAGTGTCCAACCACAAAACTAAAAAATGTCACCAAATGTTCTAAAAAAAATTATTTGTATTCATTGACTTATTGGAAGTACTTTTTATTCTATGCAATTTTTTTAAATTGACCCATTAGACTTTAGGAGATAAAAATATTACTTAAATAAATAAAAATTTAAATATAAAATGTTTGGATGCCCCCTGGAGCAGAAATCATGGATTTTCATAGGTTGTGTCCATTACAACTTTTGAATAGCGCACTTTAAACTATCATTTCCACAAAAAATTTCAACCAAAAGACAAAATCCATTGCTTTTGCGTGGAATTCTTTCTTTTATTCTACTGTCAACATGGCTCGTTTGCGGACATGGGTTTATTAACAAAAAGCAATTGTTGTAATGTCCTTCACAACTTCTGAAAGTCTGTCGGTATGTTTACGGGACATCCTGTATGTGTTTATTTAAACGGTGAGAATTAGAGAAAAATGATTCAGATAAAAGTTGTAGAGAATATTATTTTATTTATACTTTATTTTTTCAAATAAAAAATTTTTTGAAGAAATGATTTAAAGTTATATTTCACATGGATCATACCAGAAATATCTGCCATGGGATTCATGAGACTTTCTTATACGTAATACTGAGAGTGAACGGTGAACGTGTTCTTAATGTTTTTAAAGAATATTTATGACAAATTAATGAAATAAATAAATTTTAGATAATAATATTCTCTACAACTTTAATCTTTTTTTTTTTAATTCACTTTTATTGTTCAATTTATTTAAGCAAAAAAATACGTATGTAAAAAAATTATAAAATTATTTTTCCAGTTTATTAAATCAAAATTTTTATGTACTTTTTCTTTCAAACTGATGGATTCCGAGTAAAAAATTATTTGAAGTCCAATAATCTTCAATATTTTGTTAAAGTATTGGATAATTGGGAAAAAAGCTATTTTTATGAAAACTCATTTTTGCAGTTGATTTATTAATTATTAATTATGTAAAACTTTGAGGAGAGAAGGGGGGTTTGTAAAACCATACGAATCCTTAAATGGGAAGAGGGAAAAGGTTTAAAACGTTACTTATTTATATATTTATATTTTAATATCATTCATTAGAAAAGAAGGTCTTATGACCTTCTTTTCTAATGAATGATATTAAAATATGTCATAAGACCTTCTTTTCTAATGAATGATATTAAAATATGTTAATTTAAAACCAATTTTTGGCATTTTCATATGTTAAGTCAATTAAATTTTTTTATCATATAAACATATGTAGAAAAAAAATATTATGTAAGGAGAGGAAGAATGGAAATCTTATACTTGCTGTTCTATTTATTTCAAATACGCATTTGATTATTAATTAATTGATTTTAGATTTTAAGAGAGTCGATGTTTTTTTTCAATACCGCTGCCCATTCCGATATAAATTTTACAGTTAGATAACGTGTTATGAATCCTATATCTTTCCTTGTTTAAGCCATCTACTCCGAAATAATAATAATTATTAAAACTTTATTAGCCGTCTTGATCCAATTCAACATTAGTAGATTCCATAAGTCATTAGAGCTCCAATATCCATGAGTAATATATTCTAGCGACCCACCTAAACCATGTTCAGTGTTGTCTGTGTAGAGGAGGTTGTCTGTGTAAAGGTTAGTGCTGCCGGACCCTTGTCACGGTCCCGCACAATGAAGTTTCCAAACCGTCTCGAGCTAGATCTGTGAATAAATAACGGTTTTTCTTCTAATTATTTGATTGCTCCCTCCCCCACGCCCTTACATTATTCAGATGTCCGGAATGTAATTGGACACACTAGAACTGAAATATTTAATTCCTCTTAGGACAAATTGTTTAATTGCTTTCGGAAAATGAATGTGCGTTAGATAATTGATTTGATTTTTATCTTAATTACAGTGAAAATTCGAGGGTTGCTAAGGCGGCTATTACACTATCAAATAAATATGCCAAAGATCT
Organism: Sialis fuliginosa; assembly: GCA_961205875.1. Lineage (NCBI taxonomy): Eukaryota > Metazoa > Arthropoda > Insecta > Megaloptera > Sialidae > Sialis > Sialis fuliginosa. The sequence continues at coordinate 2,544,211 of OY540820.1, forward strand.
TTGACAAAGATTTTATCATATTTCTTTGATAAAATATGAGATTTTGTTTTATTACACTACATAAAATATTTGATAATATTTTCTCAATATTATCTAGGGATATTTTCTTCTTTTTTGGTGCCTTTTGAATATCAATGCATGATCGAGGTTTGAATTTACATCCGTGTATTGTGGTTTTTATAATCAATAAGAAGATTATCATATAATACTGGATTTTGTTGATATTCATATATTAATAATTATATAACTGTAACTGTGAAAGATAACTTGGTAGTCGCCATTTTATTTTTGACATCAACTTTGATCAATTATAAGAGACTGTCATTAACTATGGTATAGGTAAATATTATAAAAGTTGACTTATTACACTGTCATATTTCTTTGATCAAAGAAATTTTATCATATTTCTTTGATAGTGTAATAGCCGCCTAAGGAAATTATTAATTTAAAACGAAATTTGATAAATCCACTTTGAACCGAGGTGACTTTTTTCGATTCGGTATTTTCAACCAGCATCAAATCGACTGATCAAATATTGCTAAAACTCGTTTTTAAAGCCATTTTTAAAGGTAAAAATGGCTTTAAAAACGAGTCTCAGAACAAAAGCTAACAAATCCAGTATAAAAAGGCAGAAAAAATTTGTGTGCCATTATTACGTTAAAATGTCTTTGCCAAAATGGGCCTTATTGATTAAAATGTTTAATTATTATTGTTTTCTTTCACTTATAACTTTTTGCCATTATATTTTATGGTGTCTCTGTGGTTCAAATGTGGATAAATCCAACTAAAAAGTAGAACAAATCTGGATAAATCCAATTTGTAGTGAAATAAACCCGAATAAATCCAACGTCGCGGAACAAAACCGGATATCTAATGTTTTAAAGTTATCCGGCGTGCGCAAAAGTGTTTAGTGTTTTCATAGTAACACATACATTTTTAGATTTTTTTTACGATTAATGAATTTTATAAATACTATTGTATTATAAACAAATTACTAAAATTTAAGCATTATATTAATTATTGTAATGAAAAAAATTATTAATAAAATTAAATAAATTATAAGCAATCCCTTAAGGTTTTTTTGGCACAATTCATGGTATTATGTGTAATATTCATATATCAATTTAAAAATTCAAAATATATAAATATCAATTCAAAATTTTAAATTGATTTATCCGTTTCACGTCAACGCAAACACTTTTCGTTCTGTGTCTGCCTGTCTGTCCGTCCGTGTGTCCGTCCGTCCGTCCGTCCGTCCGTCCGTCCGTCTGTCCCCTGAATCCTTGTCACACGCATAACTCATGAACCACTGAACCGATATTATTGAAACTTGGTCGGATGGTTGGGTCTGGCTTGAGGACGCTCCCATTTCAAAATCATCAAAATAGTGTGTAATAGGAAGGGGTGACACCCCAAAATATTTTTTTTCAAGATATCTCAGGAACGACACATGTTACGTGAAAATTTTATAGATTTTTTTTGTAGAGCATTAAATTTCCTATAATACAACGTTTGTTGTAAAATATTCCCTTACAAAGATTTATCTCAATTTATTTTAAAAATTCGTGTTTTGTTTTTCTAAATTGATATTGCTTGGATATATTAAATGTCATTTTGACGTTTTAAATGTCATTTTGACATTTGCATAAATATAGATTTAGATTAAAATTTCCAAAAAATTAAAAATATATGAAAAAATATTCAGGTGCGTTTTAAGATAAATTTCGAACTAATATTTCTTACAATTAGTAAAATTGTAAAAAAAATTTATGGTTAACCAATTCCAGGCAATTTATATAAACACTATCGGTTTTTTATTTAAATTGTTGAATAATTAACTACCTTTGGTGAATTTAACACGAGGAAGCAATGTGCATTTACTTGGCAAATGGTTTTGTATTGTATTTGTAACTGTCACATCTTTTTAATGAAAATATTACACTTATGCTCGGTATTATCAACCAATTTAATGCTCATTTAAACAGTGCCGGATTAAGCAAGCGCGGGGCCCGTAGCAAATGTTATAAAGAGGCCCTTGGCAGTGGCGGAGTAAATCGATAGTTTCACCCACTCCCCTCGAAAAAAGTCAATAGGATTTTTTTTGCACATTAAGCGGGCGTCACCCCCTGTGAATTTTTAATGACATAAAAATATCAGTGGTATCTATTTTTTAAATAAATTGGATAGTCGTCACCTCTATAGACTTTCAATAATAAAAAAAGTCAATTCACTCAATTTATTAGACATTTTTCCCATTGGAAGCTTTAAATAACCAAAAAAGAGGTAAATATTATACCATAGACATAGAGTATGGACCGCGCATCTAACTCGAAAACAGAGTGTCAAAAGAAAAAACAGAAGTAACTATTTATCTCTCTATATGATCTCTCTCACTGTTTTAAAGAAATGCTACACCATTTTTTTCAGGATACATCTTTTTCTAATAAGAATGAAATAAATGAATTAATTAAATAAGGACAAGTATATCCCAAATAATTTTCAATCTCTTTCTGTGCAAACTTTTGAATGAGCTTTGGAACACGCAAATCAAATGAATTTTCGCGGAAATATAACTGTTTGAATTTTTTGTTTTGCTTGTTTTTTAATTATCCCTTAATTTTTTTGAGAAGTGTATAATAACACACCACTTTTACAAACAAACTTTTCTTGATTTGATTTGAGCAAATTTTGAAAAATCGATTGAGAAAAAATCAAAGATCGGAGATTCAAAAATCGATTTTTCGATTAAATCGAATCGAGATCGGAAACCCTAAATTTAAATTACTAATAACTATAGATTTAGACACCCCGTATCAACCATTTGACGATAAGTGCATGGTAAGTCCAATAAGAGATATTTTTCCGCAAAGTCGCGGGGGCCCCAGAGACGCGGGGCACGTAGAATTTGCTACTCCTGCTACGTTGTTAATCCGGCACTGCATTTAAAGTATTATCAACGTGATTTAAATCAATAAAATGTACCTACAGAATATGCGTTGAAAACATAGTAAAAAAAATTAAAAATCCCTTTAATTAAATGTATTATTGTTGGTTCTGTTCATAATACGACAGTTATAGTTAAAGGAGCATTTAGTTAAACTTGATAATACCGGGTGTTATATTATTAATACAAACCAAAAATAGTTAAACCTGAGACAACTTTATAGTTTAATTTAATGTGAAATGAGTTTTTATCAAGTAGGTATGTGGTGATAGAGGGGGGGGGAGATACTTTTCTAGAAGTTGTCAGGTTCCAAGTGTATACAATTAGGGAAGTTCTACTGTACTTTTAATATTGTATATATGTATATGCACATCCACCTAAACAGTAGACACAGTTTTACTTTATACACTATTTTGATCTATCTGTCGCAGTCCAACGCAACGAAATTGAACTGTCTCTGTCTGACAGATTAAATCCAAAGCATGCCTTGTTATTCTGAATTTTCCCGAGTTCAGTGGTACTCTGTCCGTCGCGAAGGAATGTCGCGAATTTAAATCTACCGTTCAGTCGAAAAAATCTCGTCAAAATAAATTGACATAAAAGAAATATTAGTGCAAAAAAGTTTAAGGCTTTAAATTAATATAAAAATTTAATATTTGTGTAGACTTTGTTCGTTACATTTAAATGGAATAGTAGTTTAAAATTTATAACTGATTAAAAATTAGATAAGATTTAATATGTTTTAATTATTAGTACCTATGTGACTCTTAAAAAAATTAAAATAATGTATAATAAATGATATTTATATAAATATAAGTAAAACATATTTTGCAACATTTAAAAATTAGGGAAGAGAAACCATTGAATAGGTATGTATTTCTAAAAATTATATTTTCTTTTATTAATTACAGTATTTTGATTATGATTAGCTATATTTAATTTGTTAATTAAGATGTATCGATATATAATTTAACTACGGTACATAGGGATTTCAATTTTATTTAGTATATCTGTAAATATTTGTACTTGCAGCTTGTAGGTTTAAAACTTTATATTTTACAAATACACTTATATAATCGATTGGCACTTTTGGCATCAAAAAAATTCAATTGTTTAATTCTTTGACAAATGGTAGCACTAAAATCTTATGTTACATTTATTTATTATTAGCGCATTGGACCCGGCGCTACCTGGGTTAATATCCACAAAATCATAGTGACCTAAAATATTCAACATGCCCACCCAATGTACCCACAACACACGGTTCACCGCAATTGTTTTTCTTGAAATTACACAAAATATCCACAAATTATACACCTAACTCTAACATATATATTACTTATGACGATGAAATCATATATTTCGATAAGGATTAATGTTTTGCAGGTCATAAGTCCACGTAAACAAAACCCAAATATTAAAAATTTTCTTTGTAACATAAAAGCAGTCATTGTGGCTTAAATATAAAAGTTAGACATATGATGTCGCTGACTTTATTGTAGATCTTTTAACTCTACACAATTCTTTAATACATTATTTTGTTCAATATTGAACGGTTTAGGCAGCGTATTGCAAAATAGAACGCCGACGGCAAAAAATTTTCCGACTTGATTTACTATTATCGTCACTGCTTAACTTGGCCAGAGAAATTAAAAAAAAACACGAGTAAATCGAATATGTAGTTCTCGAGTGATAAACGCACTAACGGACAGACGGATATACAGACGGACGGACAGACAGGCAGGCAAACAGACGGAGATACAACCAGACACACAGACAGACAAACAAAGACACGTTGAACTTTATATGTAGAAAAATCGTTTTGATAATAATCGGAGTAATTTTTTGTATTCCTTTTTTTAGAGTGTTGTGTATTAAACTAAAAAAGTTGTATTCTCCCAGAATCTGCCACCCCCTCAAAATTTTACCGCCCTGGGTAGTAGCCCATGTTGCTCATGCCTAAATCCGCCGCTGCCTGTATACCTATAACTTAACTGTATATATTAGCATCTTGACATTAATTTAGATTAATTTTTAACTGGTAGACCCCTATAGGGTTTAGAGTCGCCCGATTGAGAACCACTGAGATAAGCTATAACAGAATTATATATGCAATATATAATTTTTCATTGAAGATAATTTTAATATCAATTTCAATTAAAATACATTCTTGAAACACTTTTAGTACTCGCAATTATAAGGGATTAATATTTTCTTTGAAGTTTATGTAATAATACCCCGTATATTTTCACTCCTTCTTTAAACTTGATTATAATGAGATTCTTAAGAAGACGCCTTAATTGCTTTTTAAATCCATTTTGTTTTATACAGACTACTACCAAATTTTTGAAAGGAATTGATTTTTAATTTTATAAAGTAATGAAAACTTATTGGAAAAGTTTTATAGTTTTCATTAAAATGTTTAGAATATTTTAATTATGAAATTTAAATTAAATAAGTTTTAAGTTCAAAGTTTACTTAAGGGAAATATGGACAATTGAAATTTGGCAAATTATTAATCAAGTACATACATAACTAATAATAACTATACTTTCTCTTTTTATATATCTCTAAAAAAAAAGTATAATGGAAAGCATAAAAAATAATCAAGTGCAATTCAGACTTGCACGATAAGTGTTCCGTATCGTATCACTTATAGATAATGTATTTTAAACTCTTAAACAGATTTATTTATTGTGGCTGAAAAAACATTCAACTACGCGAACCTTTACTTCATTTAAAATGTTGGTAAATTATGTTATATGGGTCTTTTGTAGAACTTAAATTATTTAAAAAAGATAGAAAAACATATTCATCGAGAATGCCATGGTGGTAGACCGCATACGACATTATATAAACAACTGAGAGCGTACACAATAAAAGGTACTCATTTCAAAATTCTAGCCCTATTAAGATTCAAATGTTTAATATGCCGTACTTCAGTTACGGTAGACTGCATACGTTATTTACAAAGAACGTTAGATGGGCGTATATAAGAAACTTTGAATTTTTTAGCCCTATCAAGATTCAAAAGTTTAATATGTACCTTCTTCATGTCTCTAAACAATAATTATTTTTTAGTATAAACGAGGCATTTTTATAAATTTCCCACTGGGTCGACATTTCACAATTTACGAACTGTACAGGCTTTGTTTGATAATGTGTTCTACTCTCGCTCTAAAATTATTTAATTATATACATTATATTATTTCTTAAATTTCAACAATACCCCATTTATGGCCAATCTCACCGCTTAAACTTAGCGTTTATGGAACACAAAATTTTTTAATTGTTTCACCAACGATTTAAGTGTACTATGTGCTCGTTAAATATCACCTAAATTTAAGTCCTAGTCAAAGTGATACTTTAGTTCCACTTATTTTTAAAACAATACACAAAAATTAATATTGTAAACATTTTTGATAAAAGTATTGATGACAATGTGCAGACATCATAGGTATAATAGTTTATAACATTTTAAGCCAAGTTTATTCTAGATATAACCATTTTCATGATATGTCAAAATGAACCTTTTTCGAACTGTTTCGTTTAACAAAGCCTCCAGTGTTAGCTTTGCTAGCACGTTTGAAAAATAGACAAATCCAGGGGTTATTTTAAGAAAATTTTTCAACTGCAAATACCTTTTTTTTTGTCTAAACCAGCGCCTTAAATATAAACAATGTTATTTTTTTTAAATCCAAAAAAAATCGATTATTTGATACTTGCTAACTAACAAATCCTTATTCAGCAATCCAGAAAACCTTTAATAAGGTATTAGCTGAGATATTAACTAATCAACTTATTTGTTAATTTATCAATTTTAATTTGTTAATAATAAGGGAAGGAGGTCTCGACGGGCATTTGATAGTCTTAAAGTTAATGATAGAACAAGTTATTTTTTTTGTAAGTTGGGGTCTGTAGGATCGAGCCAAGCTGAGATATTAACTATTTGATTTATTTGTTAATTTATCAATTTCATTTTTTAATTAAGAGGGGATAGGGGTCTCGACGGACTTAAGGCATTTGATAGTCTTAAAATTAATGATAGAAGCTATATTTAAAAAAAAAAGTTGGGGTCTGTAGGATCGCGCCAAGCTGAGATATTAACTATTCAATTTATTTGTTAATTTATCAATTTCATTTGTTAATTAAGAGGGGAAGGGGGTCTCGACGGTCTTAGGGCATTTGATAGTTTTAAAGTTAATGACGTAAGCTATATTTAAAAAAGTTGGGGTCTGTAACATCGCGCCAAGCTGAAATATTAACTATTCTTGTTAATTTATCAATTTTAATTGATATTTTCGGTGATTTTTTAACACTTTTTAGGGAGAGAGACAGTGGAAAAATAAATCTCGCGCCAGACTTGCTAAGGTTGGCTCTGCTCTAAACATACACTTTTTAGGGTTCCAAAGAAACCCTATTAATCTCACTTTGTCGTCCGTCCGTCCGTCCTTTTCACTTAAAGCTAAATAGCTAGTAAACTATATAAGTTAGAATGTGGCACGTTAAAATGTATAACCAAACAATTTGACCCTTTTTCTATTTTTTTTCTAAATCAAAAATGGCGCCGGTAGGGGGCTAAAAGCAGTATTTTATTTTGTCCCCCCCCCTTCTAACTCTGTACTGCCGGCTCAAAATATCTGAAAAAAATTTGGTAACGAGGTTTTGGTGGGACTACCAACAACAAATACTAAAATCAACAATATAATTTTAAATTTTGAAATAATAGGGAAGGGCGTCATAGAATTTTTTATTTTGATATCTAGGCAAGTGGGGTATCAAAATATAGATCTCAATTAGTTGAACTTGACACTTTTTTATATTTTTTTCTAACTTAAAAATGCACCTGTAAGTGGTTCCAAACATTCCACGTAGTACTTACTTCGGAACCCTTATGACATACACTCGTTTATGTCTTGCCCGAATTTTTATTTATATTTTTCTTTTTACTTGCAATTTTTCAACTTCACAAATTAGCTTTTACAATTGCAGTTTTCATTTTTGGAATAACCCCTGGACAAATCCACAATTTATATTCAAAATTACATTGATCTTTATTCTGTTACATAAACCAATGTTTAATTACCTCGGATACAAACAAATTTTAACCCGGCATCATAGCAACATACACCAAAAATCAGAATTCCCCACAATTTTGTTCTTAAAGTGACACTTGGGAAACTATATGATAAGTGAGATCGACGTAAAATTTAAGTTTACCTTAAGACTAAGGAACACTTATTAGCTAACATTACGGAACAGAAATAAGTTTGAGCGGTGAGACCGGGAATTTAGTGTTTACATTTTCTAGCAAAGCACAATAAAATCTATATATTTACTTATCGAATGGTTTTATTTTTCTCTAATCTCTTAATATGTAAAAATGAATATTCGTTTGTATGAGGCTTATAGAATCGGAAATTACTGAACCGATTTCAATGCGGTTTTCACCAATAGTTAGATATTTTTTCTGTGCATGTTCGTGGCTATTAATATTTTATGAAAACCGAAGATTTAACATCAAAAGACAAAAAAAATCTTTATCAAGTCGAGTTTTTACATATACTTTTAAGTAATTGTACTTAAATAATTTACAAAATACAAGTACTTACACTATTACTTAAATACTTAACAAAATAGTACTTTTGTACTTTTTTTAAAATATATTTATTAAAAAGTAATTGTACTTATACATATACTTTATACTTAAACACCTTAAAATTACTTAAAAACGTCAATGTTTTTACGTACTTTTATATAAAACAAGCACTTTTTCAGATTCCAATAAATAGAAATGTAATCTAATTATAATTACAAAAAAATACATTTTTGTAATCACCATAAGATACATACCAAAAAGGTCTTCATTATCACAAATATATAAATATTGTGTTCTGTCTACATATGTGTATAGGGTAGCATAGGTAGAATAAGTAATAATAAATAAATAAAAAACACAACAATAATAAATAAAAAAAATAATAATAATTTTTGTTAAAATAAATAAATAAACAAGTAAATAAACAAACAAATAAACAAATAACCAAATAAATAAAATCAAACAATTAACAAAAACATAAAATAAAAAAATAAAATTAAATTAAATTAAAACAGAACATAAAACAGCTGTCTAAATGAACGAATAGTTCGATAGACAAAATTAAAATTAAAAAAAATATATTGTGTTCACTTTGGACATATCACTCAAGGGGTGAGGGGAGGGTAATTTTATAAAAAAAATTTAAACAACATAATTGTTGCGTTACCTTACATTCTCTTAGGTTAGGTCACACACAGGTGGAGGGAGGCAGTAAACCCATCCCCCTCTTACGAACGTCCATGAGTACTGTTTTTTGTTTAATTTTAATAATAGGTACATTAAAAAAAAATAAAGCGGTGTGCATTTTATTACCAAGCCATGTTATTTAAATTTCCAAACATCTTTTAAAAAATATACTTTTTAAGAGCATACTAAGGTTTGTAGTTACTGCCCCCCTTTGGTTGTTCATAAAATATTAACACTTTATTATATTTTTAATGCTAAATTTCGTTGTGCATTAACGTGTAGCTAGAACATAATAATAAAAATAAAAAAGTTTGAGCGTATTTTACAATTATGATGTGAGTAACACTTTCCAACTGTTTATACTTGACGAAGTTTTTGTATTCGAATAAGTTAAACTTTTGGAGAACTCCATACATATGTATATGTATGTATGTAGTAGGTTTTATAAAATATAATATAATATTATATAAATAAAACTCTGGCAATATAAAAAAACATCTGCCAAGTAAATGCACAGTGCTTCCTCGTGCTAAATTCACCAAAGGTAGTTAATTATTCCACAATTTAAATAAAAACCGATAGTGTTTATATTCTTTATATAAATTGCCTGAAATTGGTTAACCATTTAATTTTTATACAATTTTACTAAAAAATATTAGTTCGAAATTTTTCTTAAAACGCACCTTAATATTTTTTCATATTATTTTATTTTTTCACAATTTCAATCTAAATCTAAATTTATACAAATGTCAAAATGACATTTAAAACGTCAAAATGACATTTTAAACGCCAAAATGATATTTAAAACGTCAAAATGACATTTAATATGTATATCCAAGCAAATATCAATTTAGAAAAACAACACCCGAATTTTTAAAATAAATTGAGATAAATCTTTGTAAGAGAATATTTTACAACAAACGTAGCTCATATTATAGGAAATTTAATACTCTACAAAAAATATTCTATAAAATTTTCACGTAACATGTGACAGACGGACACACACACGGACGGACAAACAGACACCGAACGAAAAGTGTTTGTCTTGACGTGAAACGGAAAGATAAATTTAAAATTTTGAAATCGGAGAACATTTTTTTTGTCTCATTCTAAAACGATCACAAAGCTTCTTATATCTTCAAATCAAAAGTGGTTTCGAGAAAAACGCATTTAATGATTTAGTTATTAATTATTAAATTATCATCGTTAAATTTGACCAAAGGTCACTACAACATTTCTAATTGCCCCATGTTAAATTTCCTTTGTCTTAATCAACTTGGAATACACTGTATATCAAGGAAAGTAAAATAGTAAATAATATCCAGTTATTGTTAAAATTGAAACTAAAGTTATTTCGGATTTCTAAAAATAAAAAACTAATTTAAATTACATATAATTGATTTTTTATAATAAATACATGCATTTCGACAATATCTGTACATTATTATTTCAGTTTACTTGATAAAGCTTACAAATAAAAACAACTATAAATTCCTAAATTCAATTTTTTAATATTAAATGACGCCTAAAATATTGCTTTAAGAAAAAAATGTTTGATACAAAAGATATCCAGAATAGCGTGATTTATAGTGAAAATAAAAAATACACCACTCCATTTAATAAAAAAAGTTGCCTACCGAGCGCGCGAAACGAGCGAAGGTTTATAAAGGATACCATATTCCTTTTCACATTAAAAAACTAGAGATTTTTCTTATTTGCACTTTTTTCGTATTATCAATAGTTACAGAAATAAATGCCTGGTCCAGCGTTGCCAACTGTATCACAATTATGATGGGTATATCATATTTTTGAGATTGGTATAATATATTATTATGATATGCATAATATATCATAATTTTCACTGCCCTGTTAAGTCATAAAATTGTGTACAATAAAACATTCTAATAAAATGTATAAGTAGTATAATTTCCAAAAAGTGAAATAAGAAGTACAATTTTAATATTAATTTGTAGCATCTGTTTCCAAAATATTCTACAATAATAAACAACAGTTTATATTTGTCGAATAATTCGTTAAAAGTTCCTATAAGAATTAAAAAAAATTTAATTAAATTTTTAATTAAAATTGTAATTCTTATAATTTTATAACATGTATAAGTATGTATATAATTAATAAAATTAAGTTTGCAATTCTTTTTGAAACGTGATACGAGTAATATCATATTTTTTTTGTAAACATCATAATTTTTTAAGGATAACATCATATTTTCTCGTCGGACAGTTGGCAACGCTGGCCTAGTCCTAATAATTATTAATACATGCATATATTATTATACATTATTATACCATCTGTATATCGAAAAGCAAAATTATTATTGTGATATATTCTACATCACAATAAATCTGTAGGATATGTCTGTACAGTGTATTATTATTTTAGTATATTTATTGTAGGGGATTCAAGAGACTTTTTTCACATTTCAACGAACTCTTTCATAACTGTATAATTTTCTCAATTTGTTAACTAAAATTGCTTATAATTAGTAATTTAAAATTTTGCTTTACTTGTCAAATATTTTTATTTAATTATATCCTATTTTAAGGGTTCCGTAGAAAACTAGGAACACTTATAGTGTAAGTTCTGTCCGTCTGTCTGTATATCACAGCCTTCCCAATCTCTCACTTATAATACCTATTAAGATGAAATTTGTAATATGAGCGTAGATTGATTAATCCAAAAACATGAATGGTAAGATTTATGAAAAAATAATTTTTTTCCCGTAGACTGAAAAGTGTACTCAATTTTTTTTTATAAATGGTAGCACGAACACGTACACTTTTAGGTATAGAGATTACAAAAAAAAATTAGATAAAAATCGACGGGCATAGGAACTTCCTACAGCCTTGGTTTGAATAATAATTATTGGTTGATACAGGAAATCGATAACACTTATTAATACTAAACCGTTTACTTTTATCACAATGGGTTCTTAAGGTATCAAATAAAAACTTATTTTGGGCAAAATCTTTGGAGGTCTTTAGTTCCATCACAAAATAAATTCGGACACAAGTTTAAAAAAGTTTTTTTGCTAAACTCTTTCGGCCTTGCCGGTGGCAATTGCCACCATAAAATTTACAGAGCTCTAGTTACTGTGTCAATCCGTACTTTTGAAATTTTTTTTCAATATTAAAAATTCAAGGCTGAAAGGGTTAAAATAGTATTCTCAATCTATTGTTAAAAGTTGGCACGAAAGTCCAGAATCATCCTGTATAAATACATACTTCCTCTATCCTAAACAATTGGCAAACCCTTTAAAATAATACATTTTCCAACTTTACATTCGTTTCCCCAAATTTGATTATATTTGCTGAATAAATTGAAATCGTCATTATCTCCTCCAAGCAAAATAGAAATTAACGCCGTTTAATAAATTTAACGTATGCAAATACCGACGTCACAGTGGAACCTATCCTACCCACACGAAGTGTTGGTATACAGAGAACATCGATTTCTTAAGAACACACACACATACACAGACATACACACACACACACACACACACACACACACACACACACACACACACACACACACACACACACACACATACACACACACACACACATATACAGTACAGGCCAAAAGTTTGAATACACCTAAAGAAAAAACAATTTTTTGAGCTTATTTGATTATTTCACGAAATCAATTTACTTTATTTACATAAGTTTATTGTGTTTAACATAACATAGCAGATTTTCTTGAAAATGACCACCTTTTGCTTTAATGATTTCGGCGCAGATTTTTGGCATTCTTTCAACAAGTTTTTGTAATGTTTGTCTCACACGTCTGAAGCAGCCCCAAACCATTACTGAGCCACCATCACTTTTCAAATAATACCAAAAATTTGCGCCGAAATCATTAATAAAAAAGGTAGGTATTTTTAAGAAAATCGGTTAAAGTAACATTTTCATTTCTTCGATGTTCAAAATTGATTTGATTTCTATAATATACATTAATAATAATAAAAAAATGTCTATTATGTTAAACACAATAAAATTATGTGAATAAAGTATGTTGATTTTGTGAAATAATCAAATAAACTCAAAAAAGTGTTTTTTCTTTAGGTGTATTTAAACTTTTGGCCTGTACTGTATATACAAAGGCACACATTAGTGTCGTTGCGTTATTTGTTTTCTTGTTTCTCCGTCACTTGAACATATCCAATGTGGGGAGACTTTGCTAAACGATGAATCAACATTTCAACTCGCATCCCAGAATAATTCAACATCTATTAAATTATGTGATACCGTACCGTGTAACCTCAACTCAACTTGATTATCGAGGGGGTACAACAGTTTTCAGAGTCTTGTTTGAAATATTAAACAATTACATGTATGTACATTGTCATACAGATCATAAGGAATATTAAATCTTACTAATGATGTGATTTGTTACGATATGCCCTCAATCATAATTTAAATATTAAATAAAATATTTAAACATTTTATATTCTTTATGACATAATAATTTAGTCTACTGCAATTAGCTTTATACATTTTGATCGAGTCTCTATGTATTAACATTTGGATTGTTTTGATAGATAGATCAAAGTTTATACGATAGAATTTTACGTTCAGCCCTAAACAATTTTTAAGGCAGTTCTATAAGAAAACCACCAGTTGGGTATGCAGTGACTTCTCAGATTTTGTTTATTTATCTGGTATTTTTTTGTTCTTTAATTTTTCATATAATTTTATCAAGGTGCCCAGCAAAAAATTAAAAATAAGAAATACTAGATAAATATCAACTGACTCCCTGCAGCTCTAGTCTAAATAATTATTATCGGTTGATAACTTCCTGACAAAAAAATTCCTGACACATCTCTAGTTCTATAAAATAAAGTTATATTTTTCTACGTGTTACAAGTAAACTCGAAAACTACCGAACCGATTTTAATGTGGTTTTCAACAATGGTTAGGTTAATATTTTATGAAAACCTATAGTTTGTTTCATTTAAGATTGTAGCGGTAACTAACTACGCGCTCCTGATTGGGAAAAACGCCAGGCAGATTCACAATAACACAAATTTCACTGACGCAATACATTCATGTTGCTTTGGAAACAAATTCAATTAATAGTCGCGTCAACGAAGCATTTTGGCTCAAAGTCCTCAAGAACAGCTCCGATTTTGATGATTTTTTTTTTAGTTTTTTTTTTTTTATATTATTTAAAATCAGAAACCTTTTGGAGCGGGGACCCCCGGGAAATACACACACAAAAATAAAAACAAAAAACTTGACAGCCGCTTATGTTTAAATCATCGATGCAGCCAAAACGATGTGAGCTAGAGCATAACTGAATAGGACCCATTTGATAGAGAATGAAATTTCCTATAAAAAATAATAAAATTCATATCTCAAAAGTTAATAGTTTTTGAGTGATGGTCGTCGAAAATCTCATGACTAAAATGCAATTTTTGAAAAATGTCGCTTTATTCCCGATCAGCTGTAAAAAGGAATATTGCTATTTAACGATTAATAAAAAATTTCAAAAAATTCACTGTTTAACCCATTAACGCCCAAGAGTGCGTCAACGCAACATTATGAAAACTATTTTTTTTTAGTGATATAAAATTTTTGTTTTCTTTTATTATTATATGAGTTTGTCAGAAGAAGAGACTTTCTTTCATTCTGCCAAAATAGAATAGTTATATTACTTTTGTTATAATTATTATTCATATTTAAAAACACATAAAAAAGAGAATTTACGCACATGTTTACAATTTCAGTAAATTTAAATAACCTGTGATATTTATCAGTATTTGTTTACTCTTACTGTATTGTTAATGGGTCTATCTTACGAATAGACATATTAAAAAAATTAATTGTTTATGTTTAGTTGAAAATAAACAAACGAAATATCTAGTGTGCGCTGAAGCACTCTTGGACATTACAATGAACACAAGTGGCGATACAGATATTATTGTAAAAACCTCAGCAGTTCAGTGCATCATCTATATCTTTATGGATTATGGCTTCTGGTTGTAAGCCGCGTCAATATGGTCGTGTTATCGACCAACGTTTCATCACACATTGCAGTGGACTTCTTCAGGGTTCTTCTAAAAGTTAAGGTTAGTAGAGCCTTGAAGATGTCTACTGTAATGTGTGACCTAACACGACCAAATTGACGCGGCTTACACCCAGAAGCTAAAATCTATATCCAGATCACTACGGAAGCCTCAAATCTTTATTGTGAAATTTTAAAAGAATATACAAGGCTAGTTATGTTAGTATATGTATATACATATTCTATAAATAATATTAATTTATTAAAAATAGTTTACGTAACAATGGTTATTAGTTATTCTCATAATAATACAAACTATGTAAATTTTAATTATTTTTATTTTTTTTAACGAAACTTATTTCTATATAGATGTCATATGAAATGAGATAAACTCTAACAGAGCAAAAACTCGAACAACTAATTTTTATTAGTTGTTTTTCTGAAATGAGTAATTATGAAATAGATGCAGTTTATGGTATATTACTCTCTAAGTAGATGAATTGACTAATGAAGAGGGAATTGACTGCGAATCATAGTATAAATACGTGGGAAAAAATGGTGGTGGCCACTATTTAGCAATATGATGTAGATATTATAACAGTAATTGCGTGGAAAATTCACAATATTGCAAATAATACAAAAATTTCCCAACTTGATTTTCCTTCCTATGTTGCTGATGCCCTAATAAAGCACAGGGGAGTAGCAGATGAGACACAAGAACCTGTGTCCACAATCCACAAATCCTAATCTCGGCCGTCCTTCAATAGATTTTTTATGAAAAGATGTGTAATATGAAAATATAGGCCATATTATCAGAGTACATGATACAAATGCACGAAAGAGATGTAAACATTCTACAAGTCTTGAGGCTTCCGTGGTGATCTTGATATGGATTTGACTTCTGGGTATAAGCCGTGTCGATTTGTTCATGTTATCGGCCAACGTTTCGTCACACATTGCAGTGAACATCTTTAGGGCTTTTCTCTACTTTTAGAAGAGCCCTGAAGATGTACACTGCAATATGTGATGAAACGTTAACATGATCAATCGCCGCGGTTTACACCCAGAAGCCAAGATCCAGATGTAAATATTGTAAAAATCAAAGAATTTTTGTGTTATATTTTTAGATTCACTTATTTATATATTTTTACTATACATTGTTATATTATACCTTATACGCCCAAGAGTGCGTCAACGCAACATTAAATATTGGGGAACTTGGACCCCCCAAAAAAATTTTTTTTGTAAAATAAGCTTATTTTTTAAATAAATAAACATATTAACAAAACATTTCTTATAATTTTTGAAAACTTAACCCTTTGGGCATTAATGGGTTAACTAGATACTATAGGAAAGTTATTTATGGGTTCAAAAATAGTTTCCACTTTGAATTGTAACTATAGAAGCTACATCAAGAGATTTTTTTTTGGTAATTTTTTGGTATTACGTATTTTAGAAACTATCCAACGTAGAATAAAAAAATATAATGCATTTTATAGGTGATTTTATTCACTGTAAATTGAATTTTGATATGCAGTTGTAAGTATAACCGTTTGCCCACAATGTTTAAATAAACACATAATAATGAATTTTACAATATGAAAAGAAAGATTGCCATGGATTGATTTTTTCAACAAGTATATTAACAAATATTTTTACAGTTTTTCACTTATATCTTTCAAAGTATTTGTTAGATTACAAATTTTATTACATCATTGATTTCATATTTTAAAATGGCACAATTAAAATAATTATGGATATCAATTTTTTATATGTGCCAGCAATGTTAACCAATGTTAAAATCCCCAAATCCTCCTTTTGAGAGTTAAGTATTACCGGCGTACCCCCGGGCGTATCCTTAAGAGCAGGCTACGAGGGGGGAGGGGTAATTTTTGAAATAATGCATTCCAAATCGCAATTTTCTCTCAAAAGACATAAGGTAAAGGCACCAGTGGTGGCCACTATAAGAGCAAGTTTTCAGTTTTTTTGGATTAATGAGCTTGTTTTTTGTAATTTTCATGAAATCATGTTACTAATAAAACAAGTAACTCTTTATTTAATCAATTTCATTACCAAAATCCGCAAATATAGTTTTTTTCTTTAAATTATAGCCTTTTATTTTGATCATGTTTTTTCTCCAGTAGTGGCAGAGGTAAAACCAGTTATGGCAACCCAGTGATGGCAAAATTATATTTCTAGTACTTTGTTATAAAAATTTGTTTTTTAAACTAAAGGTAAATATGATGAATTGTCATACAATAAATAAATAAGTAAATAGATTACATTTTTAATTAGAGCAGGGTCGTATTAAGTAAAATTTATAATTAATATTTAATAATAAATCATAAGTAATTAAATACTAAGCAATGGAACTTTTGATATCAATGTAATTAAACCGATAATGTTATTGAATATTTAAGCCAGGCACGTATTAAGAAGCATTTACAATTAGTATTTTCTCATAAAATTTGTTTAAAAATGAAAATGTTAACTAATAGAAGTTGTTATATCTATGTAATTAAACTTATAATGTATATTGAATATTTAAGCCAGGCACGTATTAAATAGAATTTAAAATTAATTTTTCCAATAAAAACTGTATAAAACGAAACCATTTAGTAATAAGTTATGGAATTAATGTAGTTAATACGAAAATGTATATATGAATATTTTAGTCAGGTACGTATTAAAAAGAATTTATAATTAATATTTTCTAATAAAAATTGTATAAAAATGAAACCGTTATAACATTGATGTAGTTAAACCAAAAATGTATATATTAATATTTTAGTCAGGCACGTATTAAGAAAAATTTATAATGAATATTTTTTCATAAAAATTATATAAACATGAACATGTTTACCATCCGCAGTTGTTATATTGTGATTTTTGAGTCAGGGGCGTATTAAGAAAAATATACAATTAATATTATCTATAATAATTTGTGCAGATGCTTTAGTAAAACACATGTGTGATAGTTACACAATTAAATTTATTTTTTTAATTAACAAATTATAAATCACAAATAATAAGCAAGTATTTAACTAACAATTAATTATAAAAATTTATAAATTATAAATTTATAGTAAGCAAGTTAATTAACAGTCGTCTTTATGTTAACCACACTTTCTTCTGATGATGAATTCACATCACATATGTTATGCCAGTATCTTATAATGAATAAAAAGCAAAAAATATAAAAAAAATGATATTTCAATATCTATCTTAAAATAATATTATTTCTACTGTTAATAAGTATAAAAAAATATACAACACGAGCGAAGCGGGTACGTCCAACATAACTATCATTAATTTTTCTTTTTTTGTATTTTTTACGATAAAAATGATTTGTAAATTTTCGTTAATACAGGCCTGCCTAAACTGCACAGTTCTATATTTTATTTAAATTATATCAACATAACTGTCTAAGCTTTTCTTTAAATTTTTGTATATTTTAAATATAAAATATTATAAATTTTCGTTAATACGGGCCTGCTCTAAATTTTCAATATTATAATTTATTCAAATACTGTCAATATAACAACTATTTTTTTACCTTATAACTATAGAATTTTTTAGAAAATATTATTTAAATTACTTCCTTAATACGGATCTGCTTTAATTATTCAATATTTTTTTGTACATTAAACAATTCAAACAAACATAACAATTACCTTAAATTTGACTTTATGTTTTTATATATTTTTGCATAAAATAATATCAATCGTAAATTTTCCTTAATACTTACCTGACCTAATTTGAATATGTTAATTGCAAATTTATCTTTAGAATTATAATTCACTATATATTAATAATTTCAACCCGCCTGCTTAACATTTTTCACACCTAGTAATGAAAACTACATTTGAAAACATCGCTGCCACTACTGGGTATTAGTGAAAAATGAATACCCAGTAATGGTTATTGAACACAAAACCCCTCCTAGAACAATAAAATTAAATTTAGTGGTGACCTTATCTTTAAGATATGTTCAAGAATGAAACATATTAATTTCACTTCAAAAAAAAAATTTAAGCAGCATAAAAATCACTAACAATCAAACTCGCTCCACTAATCATTTACATAAGAAAATACACACTACGTAAATTTCGACTGATCCGCGATGTTTAAATGTCCACCATTTTGACACCTATTGGCCGATTGTCATCAAATCACGCTGTAAGACAGTTAAATATACATAGATTAATATTCAGAAATGATTATAATCAAATATCATCACATATTTCAAATTCAGGACATTTAATTAAACATTTGCCATTACTGGGGTGCTTGCCAAGACCGGTGCCGTTACCTTACATAGGGATTTTAAGATTGGTTAACACTGCTGGCACATATAAAAAATTGATATCCATAATTATTTTAATTGTGCCATTTTAAAATATGAAATCAATGATGTAATAAAATTTGTAATCTAACAAATACTTTGAATGTTATAAGTGAAAAACTGTAAAAATATTTGTTAATATTGTTGAAAAAATCAATCCATGGCAATCTTTCTTTTCATGTTGTAAAATTCATTATTTTGTGTTTATTTAAACATTGTGGGCAAACAGTTATACTTACAACTGCATATCAAAATTCAATTTACAGAGAATAAAATCACCTATAAAATGCATTATATTTTTTTATTCTACGTTGGATAGTTTCTAAAATACGTAATACCAAAAAATTACCAAAAAAAATCTCTTGATGTAGCTCCTATAGTTACAATTCAAAGTGGAAACTATTTTTGAACCCATAAATAACTTTCCTATAGTATCTAGTTAAACAGTGAATTTTTTGAAATTTTTTATTAATCGTTAAATAGCAATATTCCTTTTTACAGCTGATCGGGAATAAAGCGACATTTTTCAAAAATTGCATTTTAGTCATGAGATTTTCGACGACCATCACTCAAAAACTATTAACTTTTGAGATATGAATTTTATTATTTTTTATAGGAAATTTCATTCTCTATCAAATGGGTCCTATTCAGTTATGCTCTAGCTCACATCGTTTTCGCTGCATCGATGATTTAAACATAAGCGGATGTCAAGTTTTTTGTTTTTATTTTTGTGTGTGTATTTCCCGGGGGTCCCCGCTCCAAAAGGTTTCTGATTTTAAATAATATAAAAAAACAAAACTAAAAAAAAAAAATCATCAAAATCGGAGCTGTTCTTGAGGACTTAGAGATATTGCCTGTTTTATGTATTCATTGACGCGACTATAAATTCAAATTGTCAGAGTTATTCTATAAATGTGTATCATATTATTGGTTGAGTGCGAAGTTAGTGGTGGGGGAAACAAAATCGATCGCAGCGCACGAGGTGGCCAAAAGGGAACTTGTGGCGGGCTCATTTTTAACTAAAAATAGAAAGGTCAACATGATTAACCACACTATTGTTATAAAGAATCAACTAAAAAATATATTTTTTACTATATTTTATTGAAATTATTTGTTTAATTTCTTACTTTTCGTTTTGACAGCTATGTCAAAGCCCGCCCTAGTTACGACCGCTATCGGCGCTGTCATCGCGCACGCTGCGAATTGATATTAGGATATTAGAAAACAAATATTCATAACACAAAGGTGATATCACTTTAAAAATAGCTAATTTTGGGGCATTTTTCGGATTTTATTGAAATTTCTAGCGTTTTGAAAAATCAAAATAACAAAATGAACCAAATTGCTCTTTCAGGATAATTCTTAAGAGCATTTGTAAAAAAAAGTCAGTATTACTTATAATGCTGACTTTTTTTTACAAATATATTCGAATACAGCTGATTTTGGTATTATCGTGTTTTTGTGATATTTAACTTAATTTATAATTGCCGCCCTATTTTTGATTTTATTCCGGGTTTCATTAATGGATAGTGTTTCACGAGGAAGGTTTGGTGTATAATTTGTAGATATTACTCCGGGTAACAATGGGTTCAATGCGCTAGTGTTCATATTAAGTTTTTTTTTACTTAAAATAACTTCCTAAACCACGCCAATCCTGAATCATCCTGTATATTGAACCTAAACCGGAGCCAAACCATAAATAAATTCAGATCTTCTTATCCGATCGTGGTATTATTAATTTTATGCATATTTAATTAGTATCTATCCGCCACCAGCACAGTATTTGGAACACAATATCCAGTATAGACATTATGTCAATACTAAAAGGTTTCAATAAACATTAGATACGCTCGCACTGGTGGGTGAGATATCATTGTAACAACGCGCGGTTTCATTTGTTTTCCTATTCTTTGTCACTTCCGCTTTCAGCTATCGCCGTTAGATACATCATCAAACAAGTGGTCGTCGAAGGGTGTTGCTTTCGCCCCCCCGTCTACAATTAATTACTTACTTGCACGTTTCTTCCAAGCAGGTATATTATTTCTTTTAGACGTTAATTATGTTTTTACAAAGGGTCGTTTTTATTTTTAATTAACAGATGTCTTTTTAAGTTTAATTGTACTTAAAAATACGCTTCAGAGCCGTTTTAATTTATAAACAGTAATGTATGTTATTGTTTATATTAATAATTGCTGAGATCCCGGTTATTTTTATTAGGTATTAACGGAGGATCTCATTTTAAGGACTTTAAAATATGGGTAGTATTTGAACGATTACATTTTATACATTTTGAGCATTAAATATATTGTTTTTGAGCAATAACATTTTAAGTTTTGAGCATTATACTATACTAATTGTTACTGGAAAAACGAAGAAACTGTGGTTTCTAGTCACTTTAACTAAAAATATACTAATTGTTAGCAATAAGTGTAAATTTAAATATTATATTTTGAGCAATAATATTTTACGCTTTGAACATTAAAATTTGATTTTGTGCAATAACATTACCGTTTATTTTAACTCTCTCATAGAGCAAATTAATCCTCGCCTTTTACCAAGACTTGAAAACAAACATAATGTACACACAGTAACCTACAACGATACCATAATAACACTGGCGATGAAACGGCCAGCGCTGAATTGTCATGACGCTGAAATTTCCTAGACCAGCGGTTCTTAAATTTATGTAGTTTTGGGACCCCCTTTTGAACTATTATTTTTTAGGGACCTAAAAAGTTATTTTAAGAACATTTTACAACCTTACTTACAATTTTTGCTTTTCAACTGCAATGACCGTTGTTTTTGCTCTATATGTCTTACTTCTTACTTTTTTTGCTTTTACAACTGCAATGACTTTTTTTGCTCTACATTTCTTACATTTTTTGCTTTTACAACTGCAATGACCTTTTTTCCACAAATTTTATTATTTTGTTTATTTATTATACATTTTTTCAATTTTTTGCATTACACAAATTAAGTTTTACAACTGCAGAAATAGGCTACAACTACATACTAAAATAACCCCTACATCCCTGACAGAAAAACAAAGAAGGTAGTTAGATAGTAATTAATGATTGGTAAATAGAAATGTAAAAGTAGTTTAATTTATGCCAAACATGTTTTACGGACCACCGGCAAAAGTTTCGCGGACTCTAGTTTAAGAACCGCTGTTCTATATGTAGGTACTTACATTATGTGAAGTTCTCCCACTTTATTTTCATAGATCACAACTCCTTTAACAACAATGAAAAGTATACATTTTAACGTAGTATAAAACTATTTTTGTTTGTTAACCTATCAAAGAGGAAAT
This sequence comes from Sialis fuliginosa, assembly GCA_961205875.1. Lineage (NCBI taxonomy): Eukaryota > Metazoa > Arthropoda > Insecta > Megaloptera > Sialidae > Sialis > Sialis fuliginosa. Next base: position 2,567,123 of record OY540820.1, read on the forward strand.
ATTCTGTTAAAAAGAAGCACTGAGACAAGACAGAAAAGATATTATACAATACATATAAGTGTATCTCTGCATATACTATACGTATCTCAAAGTTCATATTTGAAGTAAAGATAGGAATGTAACATAAATATCTCAATATTCTATGTTTTTTTTTATTCTTTTCTACAGATATTTGTTGTCAGTGTACACAATGTACTGTACAGTATGTCGAAATCAACCTCCTCACTTTGAATTGCAAGTTAATTCTTTTTAGTATCTATCTGTCTATCACAGCCTTCTAACTACTGAACCGTTTCGTCTATATTGAAAGCTGAGATTTGGTATAATTATAGTAAATGGTAGACCTACATTAGATCTGAGTTTTAAAAATTATTTGTTCAAAAATCTCATCATTTCTGTTTTTGGGTTATCAATCTATGTCCGTATAAAATTTATATAGATAGACATACCGATGGACAGAGCGAAACTAGTATTTTACGGAATCCTAAAAATGGTTGGAACATAAATTATAGACAATAATATTCTTACAACTTTTATTTAAAACATGTTTTCTTTTACAAATCGTATAAAAAATAAAATAAACAAGCCATGTGGGGTTGAATTTCGAAAAATCTTTTCTTTTTTATCATATACATCAAAACCGTTGGCACCCCAACGTAGTCAATATCATTTTTTATTTGCGAGATGTGGTGCAGGAAAAAAATGACCGCACGTACATCTTTCTGAATAGTAACCTTGAAACATAAAAATATGTTTTTGGTTTCGATTTTCGGACCCATAACATTAACTTCCCTAAAAATATTTTTTAGGGAAAAATGAATAGAACATACCTACATAAAAAATAATATAATTTTCTTTTAAAACAATTATTTCTTCAAAATTACTTTCAAAGATTCAAAAATTGACCACAGTAAACAGTTTAATGACATTAAAGTCTAGTCTCCATATTAACTTACAATTAGTTTATATATCTGTAGCTTTTCAAAAATAATTAATGAAAATTTTTGAAATAATTGTTTTTTATAAATGGTTACACGAATCTTTCATCAACATGAAATAGCTGTTAATACGTATTATCAAGTAGAGAAAGTTAGTGAGAATGATTATGGAACCCTTTTAAGTGCGTGCCCAACATGCACTTGGTCAGTTTTTTATCTCCCGAAATATAACTCACGCATGAAAAGAATTCTAACTAAAAATGTCCAAATCGCTTATAGTTCGTGACCTGCTCAATTCACACCCTGGATTTAGTTGACACATGCTAACCATTATAATTTGTACATATTTGTTATTCGTCAGATTTAAACATACATAACAACTAATAACGTGATTAACAACTGTCACATCAATTTAACATTGTTTAAATATTATTATATATATATTTATTATATTGTGTATTTAGTGGAGATAAATGCGTCAATATATTTATTCAAAAGTTGATCGGTTAGAATAACATGTCTTGTATTAAATCAATCATATATAAATACAAATAAATACGATACAGTGTGTGTCAGAAAAATTACATTTGAGATAGTTACTGGGCTAGAACCCCAGAAATAAATGCCCTACAATAACAAAAAAAGGTATTGGCACAAATCTTGGCCCCTTCAAGAGCAATGTTTACTGTTTTTTGGGATTGGTGGGCTTCTTTTTGTAATTTTTATCAACTCATGTTACTAATAAAACAAGTATCTCTTTATTAAATCATTTTAATTTGCATGTGGAGTGGGTATGTTGGGTGAACAAATTAAAAAAATTACATGAATTTCATTATTTCCAGTCAAATATGAATGTCAATTTGAATGAATAACAAAGAACATATTTTTGAACTTTTTATTATTGGGTTTTATTCCGTGGTGTACTTTATATCACTTGACGTTTCGGCCAACATCTCGTGGTCTTCTACAGAAGTGAAGTGTCGAATTCAGAAGATGTGGCTGCTTTTGTTTTTGTGGATATAACCCGGATAACACCGGGTCCAATGCACTAGTAATATTAAAATATAATATGCCGTATTTCGACCATGTCACTTGTACTATTATGTATTAGAGATTATCTAATAACGATAAGGAGAGTGTGTAATTGATCCTATCCATAGCCTTCGGTTGTCCACTCAGATTTACTGTTTGATATCAGTGTCATAGATAATAGTTACATTCTGATTGGGCCAGTACTGATTATGTATTATCTCATACTATATATAGTATATAGGTACTACAATGTACACAACAGTGCCGGAGTAATGTAATAACACACGAGTGGTTTGTGACTGCGACGCTTTCTCTTAGTACACACTAGGCGGCGCGGGTGGACTAATCATCGCTAATACACATAGGTTTGGAGGCAGTGGCCTTTTGGATTCATGGTAGATTTGAAATTTTGACAGGTGGCAGAGAATAGCACAAGAATCAAAAGTGACCCAGTGCCAACGTGTTTATAGTAAACAATGAAATCATCCGATACCTAACACCAGAAAACGTTTAACCACACGTTTACTAACGTTTAGCTTTAAGGCTCTGTCAAACAGGAGGTGGACTGTCCGCGCGGATGTTTACTCTTGTAAATTTTTGGATTTTTGAATTATTTTTTAAATAAGAAAAAAATGTTTTAGATAAAAAATGTCGAGTATGTTATTTTCTATAATTTATTCCCCATACATTTTTTTCCAACATTTATGATTTAGCCAGAAATTTTTTTTTAATGTAATTATTTAGATTCACCTACACACTCACACACGTATAAGAAAGTCCCATGGTACCTATGGCAAACACACACACTGTTCAATCTCTGTAATACGTATAAGAAAGTTCCATGATACTCATGGCAGATATTTCTCCTCTGTTATGAACCATTTGAATTATAATAAATTTTTTTTTCAAAAATTCGTTTTTACGAAAAAATGAATAGAACATAAATTATAGATATAGATATTACCTACATTCTTTAACTTGACCATTTTTCTCTATTTTGCACTGTTTCAGAGTAATTCGAAAAATTCAAACATCCGTATCCGGTTGAAAGATCGTTTTCAAAAATAAGACGTTTTCTTCCCAGACAAAATTTAATCTTAAATATAAAATTTCACCCTTTTGTCGTATTTGAGTTACAGCGCTTACAGACAGACAGACACACATACATCATGGCGAAAATAGTCAGAATGGATTCAGGAAAGGTCAAAATAGATAATTCCGTCAAAATCCGGAGATCGAAAAAAATCGGCTTCACTATACTTATACTATATGTATATTTCATACACATGGTATAAGAAAGTAAAAAACAAATTAAATTGTTAAAACAATTATTGTAATTAACTTGAAATCTCCGCTTTCTATTGCTTTTTATGTTTTTAAGCTTCCTACATAGTCCAAGTAAATTAGATATTTTAGAAGAACAAATTCATAAAGTTTTGATACTTTGTCCACGAACTCTTAGTAGGGTTTGAAATAAGAGCCCGAAAAGTTCCCACCGAAATGGATGCTGGAACATCCCCTTTCACGTGAAAAACAACCCCCGTTGTGGAATTTATTTCAGTTTTTCCCATTTTTCATCCGAACCGCCGTTCGGAGAGAAAAATATTACAGGAATTAATGATTCTACATAAAATTCTACGTAAAAAATGTAATGTTCACTATTCGGTTAATTCCAAACCTACTCTCGCAATCGTTGCTCAAAGCAGAGCCGGCCTTTGCGATTCTGGCAACCCAGGCGAGATTTTTTTTGACGCCCCCCCCCCCCCCCCCCCCCCACAGTGACGATCATTAAAAATTATCCGCACAAAAAAAAAAGTGTATGAGAAAATTATCGAAATGAATAGAATGTATAGAAAAATGAAAAATACCATTAAATACACTTGTTATTAATTCATTAGTGTAATATAATAATATAATATAACATATAATTGATAAATAATATATAATATAACTAAAATTATATAAAAGATTTCTTCCTGGCTTTCATGTCTGCAAAATTTTCGATTGCTGTCTCAAGATTGAGGTTTGCTACAACTTTATTTTCAATTGAAAGAATAGCCAAATTATTCAAACTATCTTCTATCATACCCGATCGCAAATAAGTTTTTATCAATTTTAATTTACTAAAACTTATTTCACCACTATAGCTACACTAACCGGACTTGTTACAAGAATCCGCAAAGCCACCCACAGATTTGGCACTGTGCTTTTCAAGTTTTGTAAAAAAAAAATTAATAAATAATTTATTTTTGATATTAAGCATTTTATTAAGTAAAATGAATTATTTTGCAGAAAAAATCAAAACTATTATTCAAAAAATATATACAGCTTAAATTTGGCGCCCTAGAACAGAACATAGAAAATAAGTTTAAAACAATCGGCGCCCCCACGAAATTGGCGCCCCAGGCTATCACCTGGGTCGCCTGGCCGTTCGGCCGGCCCTGGCTCAAAGTGAAGGGTAGTTTAGAGAACGAAGCGAAAAATCTGCATTTTCATAACGGTGAACTTAACGTAAACAATTATTATTATGAAAATTATTGAACTGAATCTCTTCTATGAGATTCATGTGCTACGATTTTTATTTCAAACGTTTTTCATTGATTTTTTGGGCTTTTTTCACAAATGTACATTGTACACTCCATTTTTTTTACAAAATATAATACAATTTAAACAAACGATGCGTCCTTTTTTGAGATATTTTGAAAAAATACCGATTTTGAGGTACAAAGAAAAAACTTGTTATAAAAAGTTCGGTCAAGTCCTAAACGTATACAAAAAATTCAAAATGCAATTTCTCAGCCAAATTAAAAGATTTAAGAAGTCTAAGTTTCATATTCTTTGATAGAACTTAATTTCTGGATACATTTTAAACAATAGATCTATGATTTAAAACAGGTTATTTTTACAGGATTATTTAAATTCGAACACTGTTTTGTTTTTCGTATTTAAAGGGTTAAGTTAAAATTAAACATTTATTAAATGCTACTAGACAATAGGTGTTTATTTAAGTTTTAATATTTTTTTTCTGTGCGACCAACATTAGACCCTTTATGGTCGTTTAAAACTTTTTAGTACTTTTTTCATTCAAACTCGAATATCGCAACACCAAAAAATTATAAAACAAATTTGAAAATTTTTTTTAAAACTGAAAAAATTTCCTACAAAATGGTTACCTTGAAATTTTAGAAAACAAAATTTTCATCCCCGTGGTTAACTTTCAAAATTGCAAAAAAAAATATCAATCTTTTTATTTTTTATTAAACCGCGATTTGGTTAATAACACAAAAATACACCTAAATTCGAAAAAATAGTAAAATTTTCTTCAATTTTCATATCCTATAAGTAAAAAAAGGATCATATTTGACCTATCGGCATTACTTTGAAAATGAGCAATTTTTTCAAAAAATAAAAGTGGTCCTTTAATTTTTTCCGTGAGTGTATATAAATATACTCACTATAGCCAAAAGCAATTTTTTTTAAATAATTGGAACAATTCAAAAATTGGCATGCGTAAATATTCACTTCCGGTTGTAAAATCGTTTTCAAAAATTCTTTCACTCTTCTACGGTATCGTTTTTGAGTTACAGGGTTTCTGTAGACAGATACAGAAAAATATCGAAAATAGTGAATTAGGATTTAGGGAAGTTTAAAATGGATATTTTACAAAAATTGACTTAACAATACTCCTTATCTGGTTATTATAAAAATAATCTGGTGTTTCGATATAGGGACATTCAATGTATTATAGGAGCCCGCAAAACATAAAGCCGGTTCTGCATGTACCTACATTATATTGCATACAGTTTGTATAGAAGATTAGTGCTGGCTATAATAGTGCAATAACATGCGACTCGCTCTACCTGTAGCTTATGAATATTTGATGAGCATATCAAAGCTAATTAACGTTTTACAACGCACGACACAAACTTCAATAAATGCTAAATTAATTTGAAATTATTATTGTTCTAAAATTAGTACTTTTGTAAATGTAATTTTAATCTAATCTTTATAAAGCAAGCGGCACTGTTATTTTTAAATTGAAAAACAGTTTTTCCAGATTTATGCCAGAAAAATAAAGAAAAAGTCATTACATAATTAGGAAACCTTTTGTTTCCAGTCGGTAATTTCTAAAATTATGCAAAAATCAAATCAAACTGTACATAATTATAAGTAATTGACTACGTAATTTTCTTAATGATTTTAGAATAGGATGGATAATTTAGATATACTCCAGTATTTATGACAGCGTTACCATTTTTAGCTAAACCGGTGGAGACGCGATTTATTAAAAAATACTTTATGTATTATTTTTAGCAATCATAAAGAAATAAAATTTTAATTGAACATAATGAAATAATATGAAATATATGTAAACATGCCTACCCGACATGCCCACCCAACATGTCCACCACCCACGGTTCACCGCGAATTGTTTTTTTCCGACGAAAATCGTGTAAAATTATATTTTCAAACTCTCAGGCTGGTCCCGTCTTAGAATTTGTATAAAAATCAAAAATAAATAAATAAATAGGTTAGCAATAGTCATAATACTTAATTTCGATATTTTACCTTTCTTGGAAGCGAAATATTTCTTTATATTTCAGTTTTTAATCAAAATATTTTAAAGAGACGTGATCATAGTGACCTAAATTAATAAACAACTGAAACCGTGAATTATAGAATTTTTTATTCAATGGCTACTGTGTTTTTATATAAATGGCAGTTGTATGCTCTAGCATCATGGAAACAAAACACGACTTGATTAAGATTTTTTTAGTATTTTGATGTTAAATCTTAGGTTTTCATTAAATATTAATAGCCACGAACATGCACAGAAAAATTATCTAACTATTGGTGAAAACCGTATGGAAATCGGTTCAGTAATTCCTGAGTCTATAAGCCTCATACAAACGAATATTCATTTATATATATAGAGAAATAATTAGAATTACGTACCAACTTTGTTCACTCAGTAATTTATAAGAAAGTTAATCGCATTATATTCATGGAAATTATTTGAAATATTTATTTGTAAAACTAGACTTTACATATAACGTACATGTTAACACCATTCTGAAGTTTCTATGGCCCATAGTTCTAGAGAACTATATCTCTAATACAGTCAAATAAGGTTTTTTTTTTAAATTGATAAAAGGGAAAAAAATATCTATCAAAATGATGCGTGCTTCAAAAATATTAATTTTAAATGTTTTTCAAAAAAATGACGTCAGGATCGAAGGCAGTTCAAAGGCTATAGCCGGGTAAGCATGCAAAACATGCCTTTACATGGATTTGGCTGATTATTTTTTTGGAAGTCACATTCTATTTAACATTCAACCTGACCAAATATTAGTTTCCAAAAATTTATAATTTTCGTTCTTGAAATATATTATAGAGGTACTTATGACTCATCAGAGGTAATTTTATTATGATCCTCTGTACATAGTATACCAGAAGAAAAAATTAATAAAATTTTTAAAATCAAAAAAGACCATGTTGTCTTCGGAGAGCAATCACAATTTTTTTATATATTATATCCAAACAACATATCAAAATCCCAAATTGATTCAAAGGGTAAAACATACTCGCATAATTCGCATGCGGTCGTATCGGAGTGACGCGAGCGTGGCGCAGGAGAGTGCAAGTGTCTTAATACTTTTAAAATATCTCTAATTTGTTGTTGCTAAACAGGACTGGGCTAGCCCAGAGCCATATCAAAAATTTGACGGGGCCCATAGCCTGACAAAAAGAAAATATAGAGGCCGAAGCCGGGAATATATGGCAACTGCTCCATTGAATCAATTTAACAAAAAAATTTCTCATAGGTTGCTTTTTAAGTAAAATTAAATCGCCCTAAATGTATGTGCTTCAATATGTTCATATTTGCTCAGATCATTTTTATTAAAAAATAATAATCTTGTCTAGTTTTTAATGGAAAAAGATTCGCTAGTTCACAGCGAAAATGTGATTTGTTACTACTAAAGTCGATTATAAACATTTCTAAGCAATTTTGGGCAATTTTTTGTTACTTAAAAAACAACCTATGAGAAAAAATTTTGTTAAATTGATTCAATGGAGCAGTTCCCATATATTCACGGCTACGGCCTCTATATTTTGTTTTTGTCAGACTATGGGCCCCGTCAAATTTTCGATATGCCTCTGGGCTAGCCCAGTCCTGTTTAGCAACAAATTAGAGATATTTTAAAAGTATTAAGACACTTGCACTCTCCCGCGCCACGCTCGCGTCACTCCGATACGACCGCATGTTATACCCTTTGAATCAATTTGTGATTTTGATATGTTGTTTGGGTACATACAATATAGTCTTTTTTGATTTTTAAAATTTTATTAATTTTTTTTTCTGGTTTACTATGTACAGAGGATCATAATAAAATTACTTCTGATGAGTCATAAGTACCTCTATAATATAGGTATTTCAAGCACCATCAAATTCGACTAACAGATTATAAAAAAAAATTTTTTTTCGAAAACTATACATTTTTGGGAGCTAATATTTGGTCAGGTTGAATGTTAAACAGAATGTGACTTCCAAAAAAAATAATCAGCCAAATCCATGTAAAGGCATGTTTTGCATGCTTACCCGACTATAGCCTTTCCCTGAATGCGAAATAATAATTTTTGAAAATGTAATTTGAAATTATTATTAACAAACTGTTTTGTTAGTTTACAATTTTTATTTTTTTTCAAAAATCCCATTTTAATTAAATATATATTATATTATACATTCTTATTATTTTATCTTAAATTAGAAAATAATTACTGATGAAAAATATTATTCGAAAATGTTGTTCGAAAAATTCGTTGGGACTTACAAGTGAGAGACCAAGACAAGACGCTGAAAATTAAATAATTATTTTCCAAAATTAAATTTAAAATAATTAATTCCAGATAGTGGTTGCGGACGCATAGACGGAATGGCGACTTCCTTGACTGGTGTAGGAGTTATTTGGGCGTCTCTGTCTCTAGTGGCTGCGCTACTCAGTTGTGCAGGATTCTATTTACCATTCTGGATACAGGTTAGTTAAATGTTTTGTGTGTATTAATATACTAACATTTTATTAAAGGATCAATATAATCGAAACAATATACCATAATATCCGGTATTATAAAGGAGCACTTTCAAATGAGATATCAAACTTATATGATAGTTCTTTTGGAGTTTGTTGAAGACTTTGACAAGTTTCGCGCACGCGTTGTAGGTAAACACCAACGGTATTAAAACAGTGGTGATATTATGAAAATTATTTTGTACGGTGAAAGATGCCAAGTGTGTTACAATTAGTTGAAGTGTCACCGCTCTAAATTCCATAACTAATCCATAGAATCTAGTACATAATTAATACCCCATTTGAAAGTGCTTGCTAGCTAGCAAATTTTGCTAGCTTCTTTATAATACCGAACATAATACCATCTTTTGAAAGCTTTAATTAGTTTATTTGCTACGTACTAATGATGTAACCGAATATTTACACACTTTTAAACATTTGCATTCTCAGGAAAAAGTACGAATATTATAATATATATAATTATTAATTAATAGATAAATGGGACATATCAACAATTATTTTTTCTACTTAATTAGTAGCCTTTTTCTATTAAAGGGGTTACATCAATCGTCATTTCGGAAAATGAAATGAATAATAAAAATATCCGCCATGGGAGCCACGGAACTTTCTTATACGTAATCCTGACAGTGGACAGTGTACGTGATTTTTAATTTATTAAAACACATTTCTGACAAACTACTAAAAGATAAAATAAAAAGAATGGGACATAAAGTATAGCTAATATTATTCTCTACATTATGTATTAAATGAATTTTTTAATGTTTTAACCGAAAATGGATGTTTACTCTTGTCAATTTTTGAATTTTCGAATTATTTTTAAAGTAAAAAAAATGTTTTAGTTAAAAAATTTATGTGTTATTATCTATAATTTATTCCCCGTACATTTTTTTCCAACATTTATGATTTAGTCAGAAAGATTTTTTTTAATAATTATTTAGAATCACCCGAATTATTCACTCTCAGTATTACGTATAAGAAAGTCCCATGGTACCTATAGCAAATACGCACACTGTTCAATCTCTGGTATACACTCATGGCAGATATTTCTTCTCTGTTATATTTTTTCGAAAAAATGAATAGAACATAAATTATTGATAATAACATTACCTGCAATTTTTAACTTGACCATTTCCTCTAATTCACACTTTTTCAAAATATTTCGAAAAATTCAAAAATCGATGTAAATAAATATCCGGATCCGGTTGAAAGATCGTTTTGAAAAATAGGACATTTTCTTCCCAGACAAAAATTAATCTTAAATATAAAATTTCACACTTCTACGATTTGTCGTATTTGAGTTATAGCGCTTACAGTCAGACCGACAGACACACATACATCATGGCGAAAATAGAATGGATTAAGGGGAGGTCAAAATTGATAATTTCATCAAAATTCGGATTTCAAAAAAAAAAATCGGCTTCACTATACTTACTTATAATATTGAGAATTTAAGAAAATGACCATTTTAGATTTTATTTTGTTTTGTTTTCTTCGAGGTTTTAGGTCATTAAAACAGTTATACGTGTTATAACATTATTTATTTAAACGTTTCGTCATTTTAGACTTCCTCAGTAAATAAAAAAAAAAAAAAAAAACAATCTACTTTTAGAAAACAATCATACATTATTGTACCACAATCAGAGATTTTCAGCATTTCTCATGTAGTTCATTATGTTGTTTTATAATATTGTATATTTCATATATGTACATATATGGTATAAGAATGTAAAAAGCAATCACATGAAAGGAGGGTTTGTTGTACATGTCTTATGTGCTCCACCGCGGAAAACAGAACTTCCATGGATCAATATCCAAATAAAAAAAATTTTCGTTATTTACAGTTTTCCCATCAAAGTACACACGATTATTAAGAAAAAATGTCAAAAATTAGTTAATACTCGTACGTTACGTGTAAGGCCTTAATAGAAAATAGTTAACAGTTCCTTAACATAACTACCCATAAATATCGGCAGTTTACATACGAGTTAACATGTTCATATCTCTCAATAAATTTAAAATCAAAGTTGTGAATTTTATATCTATTATCCTCTAATAATTCAAGATCTGATGACATATTATTCTGCCCCCATCTGAGCACTAGACAGACTTACGGAAAACGTTTATTCATGTGTACATCATGGGAAAAATAGTTCCAACCCCCACATCCGGGGATAAATGGGTTTAATTCCTTAGTGAACATGTAAATAAATAGTGTATTTTTGCCCCATGTGAACATTAATAAAATACCTCAGGGAGTTAGTTTATTAAAAGTTCGATAGTGAAAGCACAATGAGCCTGAATGGGCAGACGCGTAGGGTGGGATTAAGGGGTAGGCAGACGCACTCAAACATGCTTTTTTTTTTAAACTGCCCCATTTGAGCATTGATGAATTTTTGAATATGAAATTAGAAATTTACAAAATTATTAGTTCTGTTTAATTTTTTTACTACACAGACAAGAAGTACATACCTATATAATCAAAAAATAATAAATACAAATTTCAGTTCCTACTTTTTTAAACATTTTGATTTTTTTTTAGATTTTCATATTAAAGAAACTTTTCCTTACCACGTTAGTTGGGAGTCAAAAACATTTTTTCAAAAAACTAATGTGTTAGTAAAAAAAATACAAAACACTCCAGATTCATCTAGATTCTAGAGATCAAAAATTACCATTCATCAAAAATTTAGCAATGCTCAAATGGGACAATTTTCATATAAAAAATTGCATGTTTTAAGCTCGTCTCTCCATCCCCATTCTACGCGTCTGACTTTGTTTTCCGATCATCTACAGATCAAAAACTGCAACCATCAAAATTTCATCAATTCTCAATCTAGTTTTCAAAAAAATATTGCATGTTTGAGTACGTCTACCTACCCCTTATCTCCACCCTATGCGTCTGCCCATTCACTATCTAACTTTTCATAAACTAACTCCCTGAGGTGATTTTATTTGTTACATGGGGCAAAAATTAACTTTTTCCTTACATGTTCACTAAGGAATTAAATCCTTTTATCTCCAGGTGTGGGGGTTGGAATTATTTTTTCCCATGATGTACAACACATGAATTAACGTTTTCCGTAAGCCTGTCTAATGCTGAGATGGGACAGAAAAATATGTCATTAGCTCTTGAATTATAACTCTAGTTAATTGTACTAAACTGTATTTATTTATTTGTTTGTTTAACTTTTGATGTATGTGACGTTTTGCTAAATATAATTAGTCGTTGTGTAAATAAATCATTATAATAATAATTATAATATCATATAATTGCATTACAATATAATATTATTTCCTGTAAAACTATGTTTCATTGTACTAATTTTTGTAATAACAATAATTATAAGTTAAGATCAATATTAAAATAAATAAAATCTTTTTTTTAGGACATATCCGGTATTATACAAATAAAATCTACATTTTCATCGGGTATTATTAAGCGTGCATGATTTTATATACAAAAAAATTGCATCATTTTGTATATTTTTTTGCTACCAAAAAATGTTCTAAACAAAATTATAATAATTTTGACCCCCCTATATTGAGTCATAAATAGAGATTGGAAAAATAGTTTTTCAACTATTGCGAAAAATGTAACTATTGTAATTTTTATTACATATCTCCATCGATTTCAGAAAACTGGTTTGATTGAACCCAATTTGAAATCAACTATTTGCAACTATTTTACCTTTCTAACTATTTTTAAACTATTTGCTTTTTGTTTTATCCAAGGTTAAAAATTTTGTAGTTTTATATATTTTTAGAAATACATTTTGTCTATTATACAGATATTTTTATAGATACTTATGTTGTGTTTATACATATTTATTTATTTTTCCTTTTTGTTTTGAGCTTCTAAAATCTATCTAGAATCGACCATAACATGTTTTCCTCGAAAATTTCAGATTTGACACTTTTTACTAATACGTTAATTTCAATAATTATTGATTAAATCGAAAAAAAATTTAGTATTGTAAAAAATATTTGTAACTATTTCACAAATATTTTGATTAAAAAAAACTATTTGCCAACTATTTTACAGAAAAAAAATTAACTATATAGTAACTATTTCATTTAAAATAACATCTATTTTTCCAATCTCTAGTCATAAAAAACGCCCATCGATATTCGAAAGCTCGACCCTTAAGTTACAATCTAAGCTCCCACACAATTTTTTGCCCTGGCTCTGACCCTTTAGACACTCTTGTACGTTCAAGTGTTTAAAGTTATAAAAGATATTAAATTAGAATGTATATCATCATAAGTTTTATTGTTTAAAAGAGAACTCTAGTATGAAGAAGTTTTTCAGAAGAACCGATAAAGGGTGATTTATGAACATATTGAAATTTTTCATCCGACAATTTGCTGACAAAAACTTAATAACATCTTCTTCCTCGAGCGAGCACAATTTCGATCGCTTCTAACGTTGATTAATAGAGACAGATGAATCGATTAAGCCTCATGCAACATAATTTGTATAAATTTCACCTTCTTAGCAAAATTAGTTTCAACAGAACCTATAGAAAATATTATATCATTTCTAGGGCTGCACACGAGACGAGAATCAGGTGAATCTCGTCTTGGTCTCGTATTTTACAAGCGAAAGTCTTGTGTCGTGAAAAATCTTAATCTCGTGTTAATTACTTTTATTAAAAAAAAATTTGTCGTGAATAAGGTCTAATATTGGGTGAATATTTCAGATATTTGATGTAATGCGCAGAGATCAGTTAGTGCGCTAGCGTAATTTTATAATCCGTATATCTCGACACTCAGAGCAAATACCACGCGAGTTTTGGTCTTAAATTATAGATCTCGATTAGATCTACGAGGTATAAGTACAAACTAAAACATTTAACTAGTTTTTTGAGTGAAAAACTTCATAATTTAAAAAAATAACAAAAAAAAAAAAATTTTGTATTTCCACGTTTGCGTTTGGAAATATTAATAATTGAGTTGAAATAAAAATAACAGTATGTAAGAATACATTCTACTTGCAGTAACGTTTTTAATATTTTGAATAAAGTTTATTAAATTTGTGGCGATGCAGAATTCACCACATATATTATTATATTAATACTTGTGCACTATAGTTGCTAATTATAACACATATATTGTCTAATTTTCGACTCCGTGAAACTAAGTATGCGAGAGTGTGATTGTTCAGTGACGTATGGCAAGTCAGACATGCGCTGTAACCCCCTTTCTACTCAGAAGTTGTGTGCGGGTCGGAGGCGACCATGTGAGCAGTGCTGCCAGAACGTACTTTTTAGTACGGTTTTCGTACTTTTCATGACCCGACCGTACCAAAATCGTACCTCAGCTCTGATCGTACCTTTTTCCCCAAAAAGATTTTTACAAGTTTTTATTCAGCTTCACTACGTAAAAAAATAATAAAATGTTTATTATGAATAACACCAATAAAAATTAGAGTAAAAACAAAACGTACCTTAATTTTTTCATCTATATCTACTTTTCAGTGTTTTTTTAATGAAACATAAAGGGCGTTCCGAGGGGCGTCGATTAATTACTTGAGAATTGATGTCTTTTAATACAAAATAAAATAAAGAATATAATTAAATAAAAAATAATAATTCAAATACATTTCTAACAATTTTAACATTTGTAATATCAGGGGTTGAAACCGTACCTTTTTGTCAAATTTCGTACCATTTTAGTAAGCCTATCGTACTTTTTAGGGAGTTCATACTAGCAACACTGCATGTTAGGCAGACGGTAGTCGACTCTGGTAGGGTGTACGTCGTTCACCGTGGTACCTGCCACCGCCTCAACACGTGGCACCAAAAAACGTACGAAATCAACAAGTTAACTTTTTTTATTACATTCGTTTAATACTTCGTCTAAGAAGTCTAATTAATCGGGTATTTGTTATTTATAACTGTGACGAAGTCAAGAAAATACAATAAAATCAGAAGAGTGCATATGTGACGTCACCCCGGGGTACTACGTTCTAGTAAGTCGTCTTTTAATAATTATATCAGCGAGTACACATTCGAAATCCAACGGTTCAAGAAATTATTTTCAAATGACGGCCTTGAAAAATACCTGTAACCTCGGGTGCGCATATATCAGCAAGATTTATACCAGAAACAAGCCACAAATTGCTAATCCACGACGAGCTAGATATTTTTATCAAGTTTTTTTTTTATTAAATTATTCTATATAATTTAATTTTTCCTGTGTGCGGCACAAATCCGCCACAAATTGAATAGAAAAAAATAAAAAGTCAATTTCATATTTCCACGATTTCGCTTGTAAATATTAATTGATTTGTTTTTATGTTCGTACAAATTATAAGAAATAACTATATTATACAATACTAGTATATTTCTTTATTTAGACTAATTGTAAGTTTACGGCAACATTTTATGTCCATTTTACAAATATTCGAACGTTTCTGTGTAACAAAAAAAATTAAAAACATATGTATCAATCCTTGAGTCTGAGTTTTATTTAACCCCATGTTAAAAACACATAAATTAATTGTTTATGCAACCCTTTTATTTGAATAATAATAGACCATTGAAACTCTATATAAAACATAAATAACAATTTAACAAAATACAAATTCAATACAACACATTTTCATTTATAATTTTTGTTTACAAATTTAACGATGACCAGTAAATTCAACGATGCCATTTAAATTCTAGTTGACAGTGCATAACTGGGTAGTTTTTATACACGACCCTAGTATTAATTATTGCATAATCAAAAAGCATTAGTAACCACAAAATAACGAGTGAAAAACTATAAAAAAAGGGTTGCACTGTACACAAAAATTCAAAAATCTTGGCTAAACGTTAAATGTTACTAATATCTTGGTATTATAAAGAATTTGTTCTAGAGCAAAAGGTAAGCTAACGCTATATGCGAGGTATTAAATATAAATGACAACCCGCTGAGATGGTATGGTTTATAAGTAGAAATCAGCGTTCTACAATAAAATGAATAGAATTTACAGAATAAAATTAATACAATTTATATATTTCTTGTCTGTGTAATAAAAAAAAATTAAACAGAACTCTTCGGAATTTGAACTCGGGACATTGGGATTTTGAGTTTTGTAAATTTTTAAATTTCATATCCAAAAATTCATCAATACTCAAATTGTTTAGTTTTCAAAAAAATATTACATATTTGAGTGCGTCTGACTACCCCTTATCTCCACCCTATGCGTCTATCCATTACATTTTCACTATTTAACTTTTCATAAACTAAGTCCCTGAGGTAATTTTATTAGTGCTTACATGGGAAAAAATACACTTTTTCCTTACATGTTCACTAAGGAATTAAATCCCTTTATCCCCGGGGGTGGGGGTTGGAACTATTTGTTCCCATGATGTACAACACATGAATAAATGTTTTCCGTAAGTCTGCCTAGTGCTCAGATGGGGCAGACAAATATGTAATTAGCTCTTGAACTATACTACTAAACAGTATTTATTTGTTTGTTTAACTATTGATGTATGTGACGTTTTGCTAACTATAATTATTCGTTGTGTAAATCATTATAATAATAATTATAATCACATAAGGAGGCTTCCACTAATTCAGCAATTGGAGGGTGAACGCGATACCATATATCACTTAGATATACGATATCGCGAAATTTATTTTAGATCTTTTATTTATACACATATAATGTTCAATATTTAACGGGTTAGGCAGCGTATTGCAAAATAGAGCGCTGGCGACAAACTTTTTTCCAACTTGATTTACTATTATCTTTACTACTTATTCCTTATGTTACCTAACGTAACCAAATATATACCAAAGCCTGGCCAAATATATAAATTTAAAAAAAGGATAGATAAAACCACGAAAAATTAAATTGTAAAATTTTAATTTGAGAATAGCATTTAAGGATGTATGGGATGTATGTATTTCAAAATGCTACCGAATACATGAAAATTGGTTGGAATGTTCCCATTAGCATTCTAATGCAATAGACAAAAAATTAAATTGATTCATTAAACCGTTTAGGAAATATATTGATTTAAATTTAACATGTGTTCTTATGGGAAACTAATATTTTTCGGCATTTTTAGGTAAAACACATTGATATAAAACTACCGATTTTCTAATTTTTGGAGGGAGTATAGTATTTGATTAGTTGAACATTTGTGCAAAATATCATATGTATTCAGTAGTTGAATGTTTGGGGGATGTCAGGCCTAGTGACTGTGTGGGTGACTATATCATAGGTTCGACTACAGTTTTAAATATTTCGATAAGGCAATTGACCAATAATCACCTTTAGGGGTGATTTTCGGGTTTCGTGCCCATTAAGACTTTTGATCAGCTTGTTGAGAACTATAAATTTGCAAAGTTTCAAAAAAATTGGCCGGAATTCATTTACCATAAGGATTGTGCGGGGTCATTTTAAGCTTTAAAATTAATTTAATTTTTACAATTTCACGTGTAAGATTCTTGACTAGACAAGACTTTCGTCTCGTTTCATCTAGTGTGCAGACCCAATTTGACATCCAATCTGCAGGGGTGATTATACTCGTATAATATATAAAACACTACTTACTATAACAGTACCCAATATCCCCCTACTCTACCTTCCTACAAATCGGCCCTGCAGATTTTTTCTATGAATATTATATCCCTTAATCAGTGTATTTACAGAACAAGTCAGTTACAGAAAGATATTTAAAGCAACAAAAAAGATATGCACGGCTTCTGAAAATGATCATTGAAGTGACAAGTTCGTAAAGTTTTTAATAAAAGTCGTATATTACAGGACTTGGAGAGAAAAAGTTCCGGGGGTATTGAAGTTTGCATATTGAATAGTTACTATCGGTTTCGGAACTTTGGTGATAAATTCTGCACAAAACTATTTCCGTGAATGCAAAGAAAAGATCGGCAATTATTGTTTCCCAAATGGCGCATCCATTTTTTTCCTCTTGGACAGTTATATTGGTTTATGTGTGCATCTAGTCAACCTTTTCTACCTTAACTTTCATATAACTTTTAATGGTGTTTGAAATTGATACGTCTTCGATTTCTTTTATATTGAATAAAATCTATAAACTATACAGTAGACGTTTGATACTGTGAAGGTTCACGGTATCCAACGTCAGACACGGTACCTTCCATACTGCGAACTCCCACTCCTCAAAGCCCCTATATGTATATTTGCACAGCTGTTATTTATAACACGAGGGACGTCTCAAAAGTAAGTTACACTATTTTTCTTTAAAATAAATAAAAGTAAAAAAAATTTCAAAAAGTATATTTCGAAAATAGTCCAGGCTGTGGAGTGTGTGGAAGCTAAAATAGATTATTTTTGCGTACAGTTTTAATACTTACAGGATATATTACAAAAGTGGTGTAGAATAATACCCTAATTTTGCTCCGATTTTGGTTGTCGAGATAAGCGGTAAAAGATACAAAAATAAGCTTCTTTTTATGTAGGCAGAGTTAATTAATTGTATAAACAATCAATTTTTATAAAAATTGTGTAGTGTGTAGTTTACATTTAATAACTCAAAAACTACTGAACGGATTTTAATGCAGTTTTCACCAATAGATAAATAATTATTCAGAGCAGGTTCTTGGCTATTATTTTTTTTATTTTTCTGGTTCTATGAAACAATTGAATTAGATTAAAATAAAAAAACTCAACAATAAGATTTTAGTGTTACCATTTGACAAAGAATTGGCAAATTTTACTTTTTTATGGTGGGAATCGATTATATTAGTCTTTGAGAACACATACAAACAACCGTACAAAAATAAAGGTTTTACAAAAAACTTTTATTGTTAATCAAAGACAAGCATGATTCCATTTTTAACAATTTAATAAAACAAAAACAGTTGAAGATATCAGGTCCTAATTTTCAGTGAATGTTCTGTACCACAGTATGTTTATTTTCCAGGGGTATCAAATTAAAAAACTTAAAACTTTATTAGTCATTACAGCTTAAAAAAAGTGTGTGTTCAGCCATTTTAATCAGCGTAGCGGGTAAACAAATTATTTTTTAAATTTTTTTCAAAAGGTTGTAGGGAATTTTGTAGCGTTTATCTTTTATTCGAAACTTTTTTTTGTATAATACTTATTAGACCGCTAAATAGCGCAAAAATCATAAAATCTGAAGAATTTTGCAATTGAACCATGTCGCGGACAACCAAAATCGGAGCAAACTTAGGGCATTATTCTACACTACTTTTGTAACATATCCAGTAAGTATTAAAACTGTACGCATCCTATTTTAGGTACTTTTTAGCCTAGCCAGCCTGAACTTAAAGTATATATTAAACTTATTTTTCTTGTTGTTCAATACATTTTTGGTACCGTGGTAAAAGTTTTTTCAATCCAGTGTCATACCATTCTGCTACCATACTGGTTAGCCATCTTTCAACTTCTTGTTTCATATTGTCATCGTTTGTGAAGCGTCTTCCCCCAAGATGCTTCAGCTGCGGAAACATGTGGAAAAACCCCATCGAAACTCCTCAAGCAGGTCTTGAGTCAGACGAGCAGCGTGCAGGCGAGTGTTGTCGTGGATCAAAAAACTGTTTTTGTCAACTTTCTAAATAATTAGACTAAGTTACATATATGATAATTGAATTAAGGCAGACATGTATCAAAAAAAAATTACATTGATATTTTCTAATAATAATATCGACTTGACACGAAATCTTTTAAACTAATTTTGATGGAACTTTCACAGTTCAAAAGTCTAAAGCTCTACAATTAGTTTAGGTTACATAATAACTAAGCAAGGGAGGCCTGTATTAAGAAAAAAATTCATTTATCGTATTTTTTTATTGAGTAAATAGAACATAGGCATACAAAAAATGCGAGTGGGCTCGCAAAAATCACATACACTCATACCTTTTATTGAGAAAGCCGGTCCTGGACAATATTAGATCTATATTTCGATACATTACAAGAAATTGCATAAAATAGAGATATAATATTTATTGCCCAATTAAAATATCGGCCAATTTACGGGACTTTCTCAATATCGGTTTTCTTCGATATAAATTATAATAATATCGTAGCATTCAAAAATGTATAACGTTATAACGAGCTGTAATGGTCCTACACGCGCTAAAGCATGTACATTCATAGACGGTACGTGGGTGTTGTATACTCTACATATGTATCCATATGTAAAGGCGGTTTTCCACCGAAGCAACAAAATAAATAATAATTCATTTAAATAATCCCCAGCATCGCCACCATTAGCTAGTTTTATTTTTCTATACTCAACGTTTACATCTGCTAAATAAATTAAATAATTTTAATTAACATCGATTATTTATTCAGATAAACTGACTGCCTCTGGTTAACCATTTAATTTTTATACAATTTTATTTAAAAATATTTATTTGCATTTTTCTACTATTTTTTTCGTATATTTTTAGATTTTTAACAATTTCGACTAAATTTTTCTGCTATAAACATCAAAATATTCAAAGTAAATAGGGATTTAAAACAACAAATTACGATTTTTTTAAGCAAATGGAGATGAATCTTTGTAAGGGAATATTTTAGTACAAACGCTGTGGTAACCTATTTTATAGAAAATTGAATGCTCCACAAAAAAGATTCTATACAATTTTCACATAACATCTGTCTTTCTTGAGATATCTTCAAAAAATAAGTATTTTGAGATGTCGCCCATCCCACTAGGGAGTCGTAATAAATGAATTATTCTTTATATATCAAATCTAATGAATGACTTTTGTGGATCAGACTTTTTCCTTCAATTTGCTTTTTTTGTATCGCTGTAAGACCAAAGCAAAAACCACCCTTTAAACTTTGAACACCTATAACTAAGCAACAAATGGTTGTAAAAAATTCCAAAGAAAAATTTAGAAAGCTGAATATCCTTTCTTCATTTACTCGGTCAAAATCGGAATAGGACATCTCGCAAGTTCACGTTATCGTGGTGGTTGTGCATTTGATTTAATATAAAGTATATTAAATATTACTTATGGTCATTATAGGAGAGGGGCAGAGGTTACCGCATTAGTTCTACTAAAATGTCCCTAAGTTACTTCTGGCATTAAAGGGGATGCAGGGGAGCAGAACCCTTCGCATTAGATCTAACATAATTCAAATATTGCTACTGGGGTCGTTAAATGAGAGGCAAAAATGCGAGAGACCACCGCATTTATAAGTTCTAATAAAATGTCCCTAAGTAACTACTTATGTTACATTATAGGGAGTGCAGGAGGGACGGAGTTCTCCGCATTAGATCTAATATATTTCTCATGTAGTGGGAGGCAAAAGGGTAGAGCCCACCGCACTAGATTTAATAAAATGTTTCTAGGTAACTACTGTGGTTAAAGGGATAAGGGGTGGACCCCCCCCAAAAAAATTGACAATACAATATATAGAATGTTAAATAATTATAGGCTTGTGTTTAAATGCACTTTTTTTTAATCATTGCCACTTTTTTAATCGTTTTCATTAATAAAAAATATACTCTGCACGAAAAATAAATTATTCAACATAAAACAAATGAAAATACTGAACTTAAAACAAATAAAAATTAATACTTTGCACTAAAAATTAAAAATTTTCACTGATAACATATTTTTGATGTATTTATTGTGATTTTTGTGTTTTTCTATATTTTAATCTAACTAAAATTAACCAACCTCCTTTCGCCCCAATAGATTGCCCTATCCAAGGACAATTAGTGGGACTTACATACACCGGCCCATCTTCAAAACGATTTAATATTCGCCTTATGCATATTTAGTGACCTATCACCCAGAAATATATAAAAGGAAATTTAGGTACTTTTTCCCTTTATACAGACAGTTTTTAGAGTGCGTTCATAATGAAAGGAACAAATTCGTTTAAAATTCAGGTAATTATTTTGTGCAAAAACGCTCGGACATGTCGATTAGTATTTTTAATTGCGGATTTTTTGACATAAGAAAATTGTATACAGGGTGTCTCAAAAAGAATATATACAGTCATCATTGATTTTTTCAAATGGAACACCCTATATATTATGCCATTTTTGAATTGTACGGTGTATTCTGAACACTTTTTGTACAACATACTATATCTCTAAAATCAGCGGTTTTCGGAATAATGACGTTTGAAAATTGACATTTTGAAATACACACAAGTCATTTTTATTTAAAATGTTTAAATTGAAAAAATACTCCTTGAACATTTTTTTAAAAGCCAACAAAAACATCCTGGTATAAAATATTTTTTTAACTCATAATTATATACAAAGTAGAGATTGACAGAACATGTGCACAAAGCTATTATCAGTATTTTGGTTTAGTTTTGTTTCTGTTTCTTATAACAAAACAGTATGTTTGTTTGGTGGAAAAGCGGCTTTATATTATGTATAACCAGTTAGGTAGGCATATGTGGTGTATAGGTGTAGGCAGAGGAAGGCACATATTCATACTTGCCATTTCATACATCGGTGTCTTCATCTCAAAGTACAAGAATTTAATATGTATCTCAAGTATATTATCTTAATTATTGAGACTTAATTAGAAACTGTGTTTGAAATTAACAAAGAGACATAATTACAAATTTAGACGGCATATGTTGTACTAGAGTTTAACTATGCGGGAGGGAGGGGGGGAGTTTTAATGTTGTAAGTGATTATTAAATGTTTTGACATAATTGAAAAAGTCAGTAAAATGTATATAAGAGCCCACAGAGGAGGGCAATTGGGTCATTTCTTCCCCCCTCTGCGATCGAATAAATTAATGCATTAAAGTGGAAAAAATGTCAATAAAAGTTTATTGATGTAATTATTTGTTTACAAGCTTTTCCTTCTTTTGGAAATTTTTTTGTAGACGCTCCTGAAATGAGAGTTCCGACTAGAGGTGGTCAAATTCGAATGGTTATTCGAGTAGAATTTTAAATTCTTATTATTTTAGCCAATTTTCGATACATATACATGATAGTTCAATAGTGCGTCCGGCTTTCCTAGCGCACTTCCCGTAGGAGAAGAAAAAATTTGGTACATAATATTTTTGGTCTGAAAAGATCAACGTCGTAATATTATTTTCAACAATACAGGATGTCCCATTTTTGCGCTATAACAAAAACTACGGGAAGTGCGCTAGGAAAGCCGGACGTACTATTGAACTATCCTGTATATTATAAATGCAAAAGTAACTCTGTATGTATGTTTGTTACCTTTTCACGGCTAAACCGCTGAACCGATCTTGATGAAATTAGTCTGGAGATAGCTTGCATCCTGAGGAAGGACATAGGCTACTTTGTATCCTAATTAGATAAAAAAAAATACAAATTCCACGCGGACGAAGTCGCGAGTAACAGCTAGGTACAATAAGGTTTATAACAGTGGCGTAGTAAGAAAAAATTTCGGGGGGGGGGGTAAGCTTGGGGCTCCAAAATATGCGAAATTATTATTATAATTTCTAATCGAATGGCCTAAAAAAAAAAAAGTTCACGCAATTGAAAGTTAATTAATAAGTAGTTATTGAAGACCTTTTTTTTTTTTTTAGTTATATAGCATAAAAAAGAAAAGTCATTCAATTCAAAATTATTATAATTATTTCGCATATTTTAAGAACATTGAATACTTCGGGGGAGGGGGGGGGTTATAATCACAAAATAGGTCAATCAATTCAAAATTGTAATAATAATTTCATATATTTTAAGAACATTGAATATTTCGGAGGGGGTTTCAACCCCAAACCCCCCCCCCCCGTTCCTATGCCACTGGTTTATAATATACTCATGGATAAAAATTAAAGGAACACTAAATTTTTTGCAACAAATTGGTTATTTTCAAAGTAGTGCCAGTCGGTCAAATATAATCGTTTTCTTTTACTTATAAAGGGTAAAAATTTAATCTACTGTAAATATTCCTCAACTAGTTATTGATCCTTAGTATAAAAATGAATCGAAATAAACTGCCCTGGTCGGCATTAGACTTTTTTATACATCATCATACAGAAGAAATTACATATGTAAATTAACATTTACATATGTACAACATTACATTAACATTTCTTACATTACATTAATTGTTGTTTTTGTTAATGTTAATGTTTAAGATATATTTTAATTCTATTCTGTGATTTTAATTCAAACGTTTTTATTATAAATCGTTATAATAATTTTCCTGTTAAAAAAAATGTTGTTTTATCAATGGCTTCTTATTTTTTTGATAGTTCAACAGTTCAACACGTTTTATGTATAATTATTTCTATACCTACATCTATTTAATTGATAGTTGTAAGAACAAATGCTTTTACTTTCATAGATAACTAGATTATTCATACAAATTATTAAAAAGTATTTTTGAATAAAAACTAAAATTATTATTTTTTGGTCAATTCATAAAAGATACAAAAAAAGAATAGGGAATAAATTAACGTTCTCTACAACTTTTATAATTAACATTTTTTTCTGTTATGAACCATTTGAATTAAAATAAAAAAAAAAAATTATTTCCTTACACAATTTTATTTAAATATGATTACAACAAAAATTATAGATAATAATATTCTCTATAACTTTTACCTAAAACATTTTTTCCTAATACGTACAGTTTATAAGTAATTCGAAAAATTCAAAAATTAAGTAAAATCGATTCTTTTTTTAAATGAGGGGGGGGAATGAGCAAAACATAAATTATAGATAAAGCATTTTCCATAACTTTAGTCTAAAACATATTTTTCTACTACGCACTGTTTCAAAATTAATTCGAAAAATTCAAAAATTGACATCAGTAAACTTCCGTTTCCGGTTTGGTGATGGTTTTCGAAAAAAGGTGTACATCTAGAGTTAAGTTTAAAATTCCATGTCTGTAAGTCTCGTCGTTTTGGCTGTAGAGCGTTCACAGACACACAGACACACACAAAGACGTCATTGAGATAATGGTCGTACGTGATTCAGGGACCCTCAAAACGTTTAATTCCGTTAAAATCTCGAGTTCGAATCTTCTCATGATCACTATACTTTATTTATTATACAGTACATTTCATGTATGTATAAAAAAGTAATTTACGTCCACCTGTATTATAAAAACTAGAGTTTGAATAGAGGAATAAACAGTGTTCTAGATTACAGGTATTTATTTTTATTTTTGCAGGGCCGTCTTCTTGGTAAAATGGACGCATACTTTAGCTCATTCCGGCGCTGTAACTACCCCAGAGTCACCCCCCAGGGAGTTGTCGAGATTGTGGAAGAATGTGGAAGATACTCGAGGTACGTACACGTACAACACTATTTATATATTACATCTGCAACTATTAAAAATACGCTGTTTCGTCTTTTAACTTACATTACTACTACTACTATCTTTTTAAATAATTTTTAAATACAATTTTTTTTAAATATTCTATTTATATACCCTACTAGCTGCTACCCGCGGTCTCGCTCGCGTAGATTTCGAAACTCATTACAACCCTCCATACGTGACATGGGCTGAAATATTTAATTTTTCCTTTATTTGTTTTTTATTGATTATACAAAATCGTAAATATATCGGCTCCTATGCAAGATAGTTATAACCTACAGTATAAAAACATCGAAAAAAGTATCTGTGCCTAGTTTCATTCGAGTGAATACAAAAAAAATGTTTTTCTCATACAAACTTTTTCACCCACTTGCAACCCCCTTTTAGTGTTTAATTTTGGAAAATGTTAAAATACGTGTTTCATTGTTTGTATTGAAGAGTATTTATTTTATGTTTCAAGTAAATCTGACCAAAAAATATTTTTTCCATACAAACTTTTATCTTACCCCATTTAAGTGTTTAATTTTGGAAAATGCTGAAATACTTGTTTCATTGTTTGTATTGAAGAGTATTTATTTTAAGTTTCAAGTAAATCCGACCAGAAAATATTTTTCCCATACAAACTTTTACACCCTCTTTACCCCCTTAGGGGTTGATTATCGAAAAATCCTTTCTTAGTGGGTGGTTACGTCATAAAAGGAAGACACCCTTAAAATTTCACGTTTCTAGGACCAAAAAATATTTTTTCCATACAAACTTTTACACCCTCTTTTACCCCCTTAGGGGTTGATTATCAAAAAATCCTTTCTTAGTGGGTGGTTACGTCATAAAAGGAAGATACCCTTAAAATTTCACATTTCTAGGACCAGGAGTTTCGGCTGGGCGATGATGAATCAGTCAGGACATGTTATTATATGTATTTAGATTATTACATAATATAAATATCGTAGTACATAAAAAAACATATTATATACTTACGACGGTTACAGCTGTTATTGCCATTTATATATAAATATTAATTTTCTAATGTCCTAATGTCAAAAACTAATTTGACAATTTAAAAGTTGCATTTGTTTCAAAGGAATATAAATAAATGACGTATTAATTAGTATTAAAATTTAAATTTTGAGGGTGTTTTTCACCCATTCAATGGCTGTTTAGGCACGTACAAATAAAAAATGTCCCTTAGATTCAATTGAACTGCAAATGTACCAAATCTTATCAAAAGTAGTGAGATAATACTCGCAATGTTCACTTTTTAGACGAAAAAAGTTACATTTCGAATATTTCCAAAACCCCTAATCCGATTAGCACCAAAATCAATAGGTCTGGAGTACTCACTGAGTGAGACAAACATGTTACCCAAAAATAATTCAGATCGGTGCATTTTTACAGTAGTTATCGTGAACGAAAGAAAATTCTACATTCGCACAGACACATAGACACAAGGACACACAATATTTTAAAAAAAAAGCACACAAAAGTTGAATGATTTACAGCGGAACATCTGATGTCGCTTTCAAAATAACTTTTGGTGGAGGTCTCTTCGTTTTTTTTTCTTTTTTAAGTGGGGACCCCTATTTATACATTTGTATTATCCATGAAAAAAAAGAAACAAGATTCACCGGAAATTTTTTTACAACTGTAAGTAATGGATAAAGTAAAATCAATAATGGGCACCCAGTGATGAACACTTGCTAATGATTACAAAATATTAAGTACTACGACACAAAAGTTATAAAATAAAGAATCCGTAAAATTGTAAACAATGTAAAGCAGATGTTATTATAATAATATAATAATAATAAAATTGTTTACACTAATAATGAGTTTAAATGTCTACCATTTTGACACCCATTGACCTATTGTCATTAAATTAAGCTGTTTTACAGTTAAGTGTCTACAGATTATGATTCAGTAATGACAGTAATCAAATATCAACAAATATTTCTAATTTAGTACATTTAATTAAACAAGACTCCAACACTGGGGTATGATCGAAGACTGGTGCCAATAGGTTATCAGGTAAAATAGACTCTTTTTCCGTCACTTTTGGTAAATTTAACGATTGTCAACTGTTATTTTTACAGTGAAGTGCTATTTTATGCTAATTTTGATTCTTTTGTGCTAATTTTTATTATTTATTATTATATGTGCATTGTGCATTTCGATTTTATTAAACAAATAAATAGTTTATTTAAGGTTTGTTATTTATTCTATACAGGATGATTTAAAACGAGTGTAAAAAATCAAACCTATATGATAGTTCCCTCGAAGCTTCATGAAGTGTTTGACAAGTTTCTTGCACACGCATTAAGTTAACACAAACGGTATTAAAACACCAGTGATATGAAAATTATCTCGTTCGGTCAGAGTCACTAACTGTGTTATAATAAGTTGAAGCTGAAGTATCACTGCTCTAAATTCCCTAACAAATTCATAAATACTATCAAAAAATTATAAAACCGCATTTGAAAATATTTGTTAGCGAACAAATTTTTACGCTATCTATATAATTATTAGGATTTTATTTCCGGTATTGTAATAACTGACTGTACCTCTCATAGTTTATTTAAATTTAAATAAATTTTTTGTTAGTAGCAGAAGAAAATTCTAAACGACAGTCTGACATTTTATTACAAAAATTGAGACGTATTATTTAGAGTAAAAGCACGATACAAGTATATACGCAACACACCGTCTCGTTTTAGAGTGTCATAACTGAAAACGTCTTGGTGAATATATTGGATATAAGAGTAGTATGTTCTTTGTTAAACAATAATTTACAAAGATACGAATTTTTTACAAAAAATAAATTTCCATTGCCATCTACTTGAATAAAAAGTTTTTATTTGCAAATACAACATGATAACTCGGAAAAATATCTGCCTTGGGAACCACGGGACTTTCTTATACCTAACCTAACCTAACAGTGAATTGTATACGTGATTCTTTGTTTATTAAAACATTTCTAACAAAATAAAACAAAATGAATAATATAGGTAATATTATTCTCTCCATTATATAACAAGTGATTTTTTTTAACGTAATAACTGAAAACGGATGTTTACTCTTGTAAATTTTTGGATTTTTGAAATAAGAAAAAAATGTTTTAGATAAAAAATGTCGAGTATGTTATTATCTATAATTTATTCCCCATACATTTTTTTTCCAACATTTATGATTTAGCCAGAAAGAATTTTTTTATGTAATTATTTAGATTCACCTACACAGTTCACTCTCAGTATTACGTATAAGAAAGTCCTATGTTACCTACGGCAAATACACACACTGTTCAATCTCTGTAAAACGTATAAGAAAGTCCCATGACACTCATGGCAGATATTTCTCCTCTGTTATCAACCATTTGAATTATAATAATTTTTTTTTTAAATTCGTTTTTACAAAAAAATGAATAGAACATAAATTATAGATATAGATATTACCTACATTTTTTAACTTGACCATTTTTCTCTATTTTGCACTGTTTCAGAGTAATTCGAAAAATTAAAAAATCGACGTAGGTAAACATCCGTATCCGGTTGAAAAATCGTTTTCAAAAATAGGACGTTTTCTTCCCAGCCAAAAATTAATCTTAAATATAAAAATTCATCCTTCTACTATTTGTCGTATTTGAATTACAGCGCTTACAGACAGACAGACGGACACACAGACATCATGGCGAAAATAGTCAGAATGGATTCAGGGAAGGTCAAAATAGATAATTCCGTCAAAATCCGGAGTTCGAAAAAAATCGGCTTCACTATATTATACTAATGTATATTTCATATACATACATGGTATAAGAAAGTAAAAATATTACTAGCTCCTAAACGACTAATGCTGGAAGGATAAAATTTTGTAATCAGTGTAGATTTTCGTCTGGGATGACAATCACCTTATTTTTAAAACGATCACTAAACCGGAAACGGATGTTTATGGTATAAGAAAGTAAAAATATATTAGATCTACGTATATACTTTTATTAAATAATGTATTTATTAAAATGTATTTTTACTTATCGATGCACCAATATTTGTATCATATTTGTAAATACAGAGCATTCAACACTACTGCCTTTTTCTAGCAATATTTTGATCCCTTAATTAATGGTTCAATTTTTTGTTTCAGATTTTCTGATATTCCAAGCCCGTGGTGGCAAGCTAGCACCGTACTGGTTGGGTTAGGAAGCTCTTTAGGACTGCTGGTAGCCATCACAGCTACTGCGGCTTTGTGCATCACATACGTGGTCCATCAGGGCACGGCTAAAATGGCGGGGGCAGTCCAACTACTAGCAAGTGAGTACAGTATATAATTAATACATCTCTTAAAATATAAACTCCCTATACGCATAAGGTATCAAATTTATTTCCTTGTACTGTTTCTTATGTATTTTTGGATATACAGGCTGGCCCAACGAAAACGAAACGGCCGCGCTTTTGTACACTTAAAATAAGATTTTGAAAAAACGCTCGAACACATCGATTTTGCTTTCAAGGGGGGCATCTTTTGCAATAAAATTTTTACAAGAATCTTTTCAACTCTCTGCGCTATGAGTATAACCCTTAAATAGCATGATAGGGGAAGTGATACCTCATTTGAAAGGTTCTTAGGTTTCCGTAGAAAACTAGGAAAACTTATAGTTTCGCCATGTCCGTCCTCAAAAATTTTAGACCGATTAAGATGAAATTTGGTACACGGACGAAGACTGAAAACCCAGAAACAGAAATGATAAGATAAACTGAAAAGTATACTAAAAAAATCACTTAATCCATTAAGTGGGGTGTCTTTAGATAGGTCTCCTAAAATTCAATAATAAATGTTATATGACATTTTGATTTTAACCCTACAGTCACGATATATTTGCGTTCAAAGTCGTGATCAGAGCGACCCCTCCCCCTTAATTTCTAAACTATCTATTCAAAAAATCTGAAAAAATTCGAGAATGTAGCTTTTAATTAGTACTTCCACTGAAAATTATAACGAACACTGTCAAAATTATTTGGACCCCCTCTAAATAGACTGAAAAGTGAACTCATTTTTTTTTTCACTTACCCCATTGAGTGGGATACGTCTCCTAAAATGCAACAAAAAATGTAATATGATCTTTTGATTTTAACCCTTCAGTCACGAAAGAAAAGATTTTGCGAAATTCAACCCCTACGGGGATAAAATGGGGGGTAAAGGTTTTTTTTTTTTTGGTTGTATTTACATGAAACTTAGCATAAATATTCTACAATACAAATAATTTAACTTATATTTCAGTATTTTTTTTATTTTACGTGTTTAAACAGCTATTGAAGGGTAGAAAACCACCATTTTAAATAAGTACTAATAAATAAGTCTACAATTCATGCTGCTTTGGAAACAAATGCAATTAAATTTAAATTGTGAGATATAGAATATAGAAACAAACAAAAAACTCAAAATACAAAAAATTCAAATATAATATATAAATTAATAACAATATATAATTAATCAAATATAAAGGGTCGAACCCACGGCTTATTTTATTTTGGGCATATAATGTGTCTTACAGTTTCGAAAACGTGCTTTTCATTACTTTTACTTCTCTCTTTTTCCAGTGAGTTAATTCTCAATAACGACAAAACATGAAATACCAAAAACATGTATTTCATTTTCTTTTAATGACGACAATCATTAAAGAACAATAAAGAGCGTTTGTGTTGTTAGTATTTTTAATATATTGTATAACAACGAGGCAGTGGGGGAGGTGGCATCGTTGTTCTGTAAAAACACGAAGTCTATTATTGTATACATTTATTAGTATAACAACAAATTACATAAAACAAAAAAATTAATAAATTTTATAAATCATTTCTTACTAGCGCATTGGATCCGGTGTTACCCAGGATAATATCCACAAAATCATAGTGACATTTTATATTCATGGTTCACTGTGAATTGTTTTTTTTTCGACTTTTGTGTAAATTTACGATGAAATTGACACAAAATATCCATAAATTATACACCTTACTCTAACCAATTTATTAGTGAAAACCGGAATAAAATCCGTTCGGTAAAAAATTTTTAGGAATTAGTCGATATTCTTTAATTTTTGAATTTTTCGAATTATTTTTTAAACAGTACGTATTAGAAAAAAATGTTTTAGATACAAGCTATAGAGAATATTATTATCTATAATTTTTGTTCCAATCATATTTTTTTTTAAATGTGTAAGAAAATAATATTTTTTTTTCAAATGGTTCATAAAATATTGACAATAAAAGTTGTAGAAAACGTTATTTTTTAATAATTTATGTTCTATTCATCGTTTTTTTGTATCTTTTATGAATTGACAAAAAATAATAATTTTAGTTTTTATTGAAAAATAATTTTAACAGTATAAATAATCTAGTTATCTCTGAAAATAAAAGCATTAATTCTTACAACTGTCAATTAAATAGATGTATAGAAATAATCTCTATATATAAAAATTAATGTTCGTTTGTATATGACTTATAGACTCGGGAATTTCCGAACCGATTTCAATGTGGTTTTCACCAATAGTTAGATAATTTTTCTGGGCAGTATCGTGGCTATTAATATTTTATGAAAAACCTTACATTTAACATCAAAAGACTATAAAATCTTTATCAAGTCGTGTTTTGTTTCCATGATGTCACAGCATACAACTGTCATTTAGGTAGGTATATAAAAACATAGTACCTAGTCATGAAATATATAATTCTATAATTTACGGTTTCAATATTTTATTAATTTAGGCCACTATGGTTACGTCTCTTTCAAATATTTTGTCGAGTAAATAGATGATTTTTGACACATACTAATAAATTGAATATTTTGAAATATATATTGATTATGATTGTTGTTAACCTATTTATTTTTATTTTTTGATGTTCATACAAATTCTTAGACTGGGCCTAGTGTTTCCTGGGAGTTTGATCATATAATTTTATACGATTTTCTCAGTAACTACTGAACTGATTTTATTTCGTTTTTCACTAATGGATAGATTAAGTTTAGGTATATGTATAATTTGTGGATATTTTGTGTAAATTTTAGGTAACTATGATTTTGTGGCAACCCGGATAACACCTGGGTCCAAAACTCTAGTTATAAGAAAAATATAGGTATAGATCTAGAATGATTGTATTACAATTATTTCCTTACAAAATAAAATATTTCTTTTAAATACTCGTATACCTTTAAATAATAACTTTAAGTAATACTTTAAGTAATTATTTAAGTTATTTTACCCAGTGGTGAGCCAACCCTGCATCAAACTGACGTGCAAATTACAATTTTTAAACAAAAATACCGAGGACATGTCGGTAACGGGGGACATGTCGGACAACGGGTTTTAAACAGAATATATATTATTTTGTGAAACAAGACACATTTTTAATGATCTATTATAGTATTTCTCTTTTTTCAGGTTTACTAGTAGCAGTAGGCCTTGCAGTTTATCCTGTCGGCTGGGACAATAGAGAAGTGAATGAGTCCTGCGGGACCACATCTACAGTCTACAGGATAGGTCAGCGTTTTTCCTAAATTATTATCTTGAATAATTTTAAATTAAACTAATGAAGTGCAAATCGATACTCGCGTACTAGTGTCCCGTAGCGTATTTTTTTTTAATTCAAAGGAACTAAATAAATTAATATCGAGATGTTAATTTATTTTTTTAGCAAAGTTAAGAACAACTTAAATAATAAGTCTGTTAGAAAACAGATGGCTCGAAATGTATTACAGTATAATTTATTTAATTTTAATTATTTTTGAAAATTACGAAAATTTTATTTTTTGTTTGTTATTTTTTTCTCTCTTAAGCTGTTGATTTTCGAGTTAAAAATTCATTCTCTCAATGTTTTTTGAAGTTGTAACAGAATTTATATAGTAAATATTATTTCTTTTTTACGGATAATACGATTCTGCAATAAAAATAGATGATCACATTAAAACAAACGAAAATGACCTCCAAACTACAACAAAAAATTAGTTTAGTATGAGTCCCTTGTTTGTGTACGTGCAATATATAATATACTATAATATAAATGAACGAGTCCGTTTTTACATTACAGGCACGTGTCAGATATCTTGGTCAATATACATCCTAGTTGTCGCCATTCTTCTGTTGGTTCTGTGCTTCTGTCTAAGTTTTTGGGCGTCTCGCATGAAGAACGGCTCGTACCATATATGAGTAAGGAGAAGCGCGACAGAGTCTGCTCTGTTCCAGGAACAATGAACGGCGCCGTCCCCCGCGGAAATGCACTCATCATAACACCTCCACGGCCTGCGCCGCCCAGGTGTTTGCGAATCTACCAGGATACTGGGTTCGCTTGATGAGTCACGTCAGTCCAGACGTAACTGGGTTTAAGAAAAAAGAAAAACTGTCGCGGTTTGTTGTATAAACATTGTTACCGGTGTGCTCCGCAAATGTGTGCTCCGTAATGTCAGCGGATTCTTAAAATTAATTTGGAATTATAAAATTCATAATAAGTGTTTTGTATATTGTTTCAGTGATAATTGATTAACAGAGAAACATCTATTTGGAACCATACAGACCAAATTCATGAGATAAATTAGATAAATACATAAGTATAGTTTTAGTAACAGTTTCGTATCACGGACTAGGTTGTATGTTATTTATTCATAAACTTTCTAAACATACTCGAAATTGTTTTGTAATAGTTTGAACGTTTCTGGGAAAAGTGGCAAATTAGTTTATGGAAGTTAATTATTATAAATAATTTTTTTAACAACTTTGTTTTTTGACATTGTACATATCATTGTGTAGATTGTTTCACCATCTACAGAGGAGTATTTATTTCATTAAAACATCGATGGTTGAAATTTTAATTGACGTAAGGGACAAGTTAAAGCAAAAAACAATTTTAACTTCTTTGTTTTCGTATTAATCTGATTGGCTATTAGAGAAAAAGATGCTTAAAATTCGTATTTCTCTCATCTGAAAAGATAAAAATTATTAAAGATCTTCTACTATATTTTTTATAAAAAAAATATTTGAGCCTCCAAAAAGTTTCAGTGTAAAACACGAATCTAGAGATATCGAAATTTTAAAAACAATACCAATCAATAGAGAAAAAAAAACTGCACCAAAAAAATATTTTCGCTTTGTTTTCTCTTACGTCAATTGAAATTTTAAAGTTTTTAAAATTATTTTCCATAAGAAAATTTGTTATCTAATAAAAAAATGCAAACACCTTAAACGTGGTATCGAATTCTGTGAGATTTGTTTTGTAAATTAGAACAATGGTACTTGAATTAACTAAAACACAATGGTCCTAATACCGTAAGCGCTGAATCATTAATAAACGTCAAAGAACCGTCGTTTGAAAGACTTTTTGCAAGATCTATATCAAATTTTTATTAGGATTATTTATAATTTTAGGAAACGAAACGCTATTTACGAAAATTTTCGTGGTCTCGCAAATCAGGCTAGATTGAATTTTAAGAAGAAAGGACCAGTACGATATTGCTTGAATATTAACGATACTATACTACAATAGATTCATATTTTGGTCAAAACGAAAAAAAAATGGCTTAAAAAATTATATGTACTTACCATGTAGATACGTACATATTATATTTTCAATAAATTAAATAGCAAAAAGTTTTACCTATCAATTGTTTTGAGTTAAATCATATTTCACTGTAATATAGATGAACTATATTATAAATAATCAGCTATGATGT
Organism: Sialis fuliginosa; assembly: GCA_961205875.1. Lineage (NCBI taxonomy): Eukaryota > Metazoa > Arthropoda > Insecta > Megaloptera > Sialidae > Sialis > Sialis fuliginosa. Next base: position 2,602,121 of record OY540820.1, read on the forward strand.
TGGACACTGTTTTCCACTAATGTAATACATCAACCCACACAGAACTCATTTCGAGATAAGGTACTGACACCAGTTATGGCCACTATAAGAGCAAGGTTTACTGTTTTTGTGATTTGTGATTGACGGGCTTCTTTTTTGTAATTCTCATGAACTCATGTTACTAATAAAACAACTTACTCTTTATTAATCAATTTAATTACCAAAGTCAGCAAATATAGTTTATTTTTTAAATTATAGTCTTTTATTTTCTTTATGTTTTTTCTCCAGTAATGGATAAAGTAAAACTAGTAATAGGTACCCAGACACTTGCTAATGATCACAAAATAATAAGTAGGTACTATACTCTATTTCATTTAAGAATGCAGTGGTTGCCGGGTTTCTGGCGGTACGAATCGTGCATTTTACCGTCAAAAACCACGGAAAACACTGCATTCTTAAATGAAATAGAGTATAGGTACTACACAAAAGATATAAAGAATCGTCAAATTTGAAACAATGTAAAGAAGTTGCTATGATAATATAATAATTAATTAATTAATTATGCTAATAATTAGTTTAAATGTCCATCATTTTGACACCTATTGGCCGATTGTCATCAAATCACGCTGTAAGACAGTTAAATGTACATATATAGATTAATATTCAGAAATGGTAGTAATCAAATATCAACGCGTATTTCTAATTCAATACATATAATTAAAAATTGGTCATTACTGGAGTCTTTGCCAAGATTAGTGCCAGTATCTTATAAAAGTTTTTGATGTACGTAAAGAAAAATACATTCACGATTTTAAGACATTTCCTTTTATTGGAAAAAAGTTATTGGGCGTTTGGTTGGTTAATTCTCTTCAACCAAACCGGAAAGAATTTTTTTGCAGTAACTGCATTCATAACTCAATATGTGGATTGATACATTAGTGCATAACATGGTTCAGGTATGAAGATAATAAGTACTACTGGAAAAACGGAGAAACTGTGGTTTCTTAGTCACTTAACTAAACTAAAAATATACACCTTAACCACAATAAAACAATGTCACTCGACACGTGTTTCGACTTCGCAAGAAGTCCTCATCAGGAGCCTAACAGTTCCAATTTCGAGGATATTGTTTTATTGTGGTTAAGGTGCATATTTTTAATTGAAAGTATTCATTTTAAATAATTATTATTTGCTATTAATTTTCTATTTTTGATAAAATTACTAATCGTGTCCAAGAAAAACCGTCAAGTATTAGATATTGTATAGAATAGTTTTAAAAAAAAGTGTTTATAAAAAGTAGTGATGAAAAATGGAAAAGCATCTATTTAAAAAATATTATTGTGATAAATAAAAATGAATTTAATACATACATATAGTTAGTTATATTTAAATGCAAGTCCAAAGACAAACATTACCACAGTGATACTTTTAGTGTTAATTATAATAATTATAAATGTAAACATATAAATACCGGGTGGATAGAAAAAACACCCCATCTTTAATAGAATTATAAATCGTATAAACTTTAGTTTTGTCTTAAAATGTTGGTTATATACAGGGTGCAGCATTTAAAATGAGACAAGTAAATAACTCGAAACTCTATGGAAAAATTTAGTTTGGTTTCAAAAGAGAAATAGAAAAAGGTTGATGTTATTTTTGTTAAATTTGGTGAACGATTTCAAGGTTATTTAGAGGTCAGCATAATTTTTTAAATAAAAACCTTATTTTTATTTTGGAATCTATTCTACTTAAAAAATCTTTCATAGGAAACATTTTTTCTAAAACATCAATTTTTTATGTTATTTAGAGATTTTCAAACATGTTAACTATCAATTTAAAAATGAAATTGCGAGACAAAAAATGTTTAAAAATTCTTATTATTGTTATATTGATTTTATTCAAATTTTGTCAAGAAATTTTATCCTTTTGTATTTTGAAGTTTCTAACTTACAATTAGATTCTTTGTATAAAATTACGCACTTTTTGTTCTTTGCAATTTTATTCCAAAATTGATAGTTTAAAAATTAAAAAATTCTTAAGTCGAAATTGTCTATAATTATTTTGCTAAATATCATAAAATATGTCTCACAAAAAATGTTTCCTTCATAACTATGATGTTTAATTTTTCAAATAAAAATAAAAAAGTAGGTTTCCATTTAAAATATCGGTATGGAGAACCATACATGACTTCCATGTTCTTTCTATCTTTTAAATAATTTTGAAATAAAAATATTTTATTTATATAACCTACTACAATATTATGAATATAAATTTCGTAATACATAAAAAACATATACTTACGACGGTTCCAACTAAACAGTTATTGCCATTTGTATATAAAATATTAGTTTTATAATGTCCTAAAGTAAAAAAACATCTACCAAATAAATACACAGTGCTTCCTCGTGCTAAATTCACCAAAGGTAGTTAATTCATTATTGAACAATTTAAATAAAAACCGATAGTGTTCAGATAAATTGCCTGGCATTGGGTTAACCATTTAATTTTTATACAAATTTTACTAAAAGATTTTAGTTCGAAATTTTTCTTAAAACGCACCTGATTATTTTTTCGTATATTTTTAATTTTTTAACAATTTCACTCTAAATCTTAATTTATGCAAACATCAAAATGACATTTAAAACGACAAAATGACATTTAAAACGTCAAAATGACATTTAATATGTCCAAGCAAATATTAAGTTAGAAAAAAAAACACGAATTTTTAAAATAAATCGAGATAAATCTTTGTAAGGGAATATTTTACAACAAACGTTGTAGACCCATATTGTAGAAAATTTAATGCTCTTCAAAAAATATTCTATAAAATTTTCACGTAACATGTGTCGTTCTTGAGATATCTTGAAAAAATAAATATTTTTGGGTGTCACCCCTCCCCCTTACACAAGATTTTGATGATTTTTAAATGGGACCATCCTCAAGCAAAGACTTAACCATCCGACCAAATTTCAATAATATGGTTCATGAGTTATGCGTGTGACAAGGATTCAGGGGACAGACGGACGGATACACGGACGGACACGGAACGAAAAGTGTTTGCCTCGACGTGAAACGGATAAATCAATTTAAAATTTTGAAATCGGAGAACGATTACAATGTTTCTCGTATCTTCGAAATTCGAGAAAGCAAAACATAATACACATTCGTAGAATAATTAATTTGACAATTAATTGCTTCCTCGCAATATCGAAGATACGAGAAACTTTGTGATCGTTTCAGATTGAGACAAAAAAAATATTCTCCGATTTCAAAATTTTAAATTGATCTTTCCGTTTCACGTCAAGACAAACACTTTTCGTTCCGTGTCTGTTTGTCTGTTTGTCCGTCCGTCCGTGTCTATGTCCCCTGAATCCTTGTCACACGCATAACTTATGAACCACTGAACTGATATAATTGAAACTTGGTCGGATTGTTGGGTCTGGCTTGAGGACGGTTCCATTTCAAAATCATCAAAATCGTGTGTAAGGGGGAGGGGTGACATCTCAAAATATTTATTTTTTCAAGATATCTCAAGAACGACACATGTTACGTGAAAATTTTATAGAATATTTTTTGTAGAGCATTAAATTTCCTATAATATGGGTCTACGTTTATTGTAAAATATTCGCTTACAAAGGGGGGGAAGGGGGGAGATATGAGTGGTGGCTACGAAATAAAAAAAATTATTAATGTAATTTTGAATTGAATGACCTTTTTTTACTCTTAATTTCCCAAATTTTCCCTATTTTCTTGTACTATTTTGTTCATACTAAACGAGTTTAAAAAAATGTCTTTAAATTTTCTCATTAAATAAACTCATGGGGGGTGATTGATCATCTTAATCCCCCCCCCCCTAACTACGCCACTGACCTACGTTATCGTGTTTTGAAACGTGTTGCATAATGCATACTTGAACTGCGATTACAGAGTTTGGCGATTGCATAATATTCTGTGTATTTATAATTGTTGTAAAGATATTCAATTAGTGTTATTTTCTATAATTTAAAGATATTATGAAGTTAATGAAAAGGCAGTGTGTGATTTTGTAATAATTAATGTTGATAAAAGGACAATATGATTTATATATTGATTTGTGTTTGTTTTATTTATGAACGACGAAAGGAGAGCAGATAAGTGACGGTGCGCGAGACGTGGCGATGCTACCAACTTATGGAATAATATTACTAGCTTTGACATGTACGAAAAATTAATCAGGTGTGTCTTAAGAAAAATTTCGAACTAATATTTTTTAGTAAAATTGTATAAAAATTAAATGGTTAACCAATTCAAAGCAATTTATCTGAGCATCGGTCTTTATTTAAATTGTTCAATAATGAATTATCTTTGGTGAATTTAGCACGAGGAAGCAAGTGCATTTACTTGGCAGATGTTTCTTTTAATGAAACGGATGCATCAAACTTTTTTGCATCGTCATCCATCATTGGAAATAAGAAAATATATATTATAATTTTATGTCAACTACAATGTGTATACATTACTATACATACTCGTATATTATCTATCATTACTGTAATCAAAAAATATTTGATGAAAAAACTCACTTGTACTTTTTTTCTTAAAAACGCAAAGTAGATTTGAGCCGTTACCTTCGAAATTACCAAAATGACCATAAAACGTCAAACATTTTTAGTTGATTTAAGATGACGCTGGTTATTTTCGGAGATAAACGAGAGGACGAAAGGTGACTTTTCCTTACATTCTAATATTTAATTTGTTAAATACCGCGAAAAATTACATTACCAATTTTTCTAGATTTTTCCATCGATACTTTTGAAAATATGTGTACGGTGGACAGACACCGTGTTTTTTTCATTTCGGTAAGGATTACTGAAAATAAAGTTTAAAGGACCCCGCACTAATCTTATGGAAATTGGGATTCAACAAAATGGTCTGAATTTTTTATGTTATACCCCTGATCATCCAGTTCGAAAGTCCCAATGGGCATAACCCTTCATATTGCGTATTTTTGCCGCTAGATATAGTTCTATCACGAGTAACGTAGAGTCAAAGTGCAAAAAAGCCGTTAGAAAAATCTGACACTCAGGATACATGTGTTTTTGGGCTTCACTCGACGATAAAAAGTATCCTGATTTGATTTTTCTAACGGATTTTTGCAATTTGAGTCTACGTTACTCATGATAGAACTATGGAAAAATACGCAATATGGAGGGTTGTGTCCATTGGGACTTTCGACCGGGATAGTCAGGGCTATAACATATAAAAAAATCAGACCATTTCGCTGAAACCCAATTTCCATAAGATTAGTGTGAGGTCCTTTGAATTATAATAAAAAATATAAATGAATTTAAAAAATCCAGAAAATACGCATAGTACCATAAAAAACCATACCAAATTACATCAAAATCAAGCAAATCATTGAAAATATATTAAAATTTTAAATCAACGAGTTTCTGTATAGCCTCCCTATAAAATATTATTATGAATGTATAATGTAGATGTATATAAATAGATATTAACTAATTAATCTGTTATAGGTTTAGAGCGAATTATAATTTTAATTGTTACAATATTATTTAAAAGTGTAAACCGCATTAAACGCTCAACGAAAATTTGCGGTCGTTTCTTTAATTAATTCTAATTATAAACAAACACATTATTATAAGCTACGCGCAAAAAAATAGTACAGTAAAAAATATTCAAACATGATGTTTATTTCTTCATGAGAAAAAGAAATAAAATCAGATTTTGCTTGTTTCTAGACTTTATTTGATTTTTACGGCAAAAATAATTATATACAAAATTAAATCTAATTAAATTCTCTATAAAAAATGTCATATACACAATACACATATTATCCGTTCGTATTTCATTGAATAATGATCGTCTGAAATTGAAACAATTGAAAAAGTATTTTAATGAAAAGAAGTTAATATAAGATAATTTTTTAATAAATTCTAAATTCATACCGTCGTTACTCGGTGAAGCACAATTCTGACAAAAAATATGTTATGTTGTACCGGAATTAACGATTTTATTCCGGTTCCAACCGGAGCTAGTAAATTCCGGCCGAATTTGCTGGAATTTTTAAAGTTTATTACTACTTTCTACTAAAAATATCATAAATAATATACATTATTTTTATTTTCAAAATAAAATAAAAATTATGAAATATTTATAGTCCAGTAATTTTAGATTTCAACTGCGAAAAATATAGCAGAAATTTGTGTATACAGATTTTCATTTTGACGTTAGATGCAGGTAATTTTAACACAGTATCTCACCTTTTTACTCTATATGTCCAAAGTTTATTTTAGTAGAACCATTAATAAACTTTGCAAACGCTTAGGTTTAGATTTTGAAGAAAAAATTGGACAGGAATGGTAATTTTTCATAAACCGATATGTGTGTAGTTCTACTAAATGCGGTCAAAAGTGGTTAAAAATGATTTTTTAATATATCCGGATTGAACACCTTATAGAGAATTATCTACATAGTCATATGTAAATAGTCAAATCCCATAGAGTGCGTCATACCGTATGCGAATATATAACCATACTTTCTCGATGCTCTACCACAAAAAAAGTTGTTTTTTTAATTTCTTAAAACCATTGACCTCCATGCTATAGGAAGCGAGATATTCACTAATAACCATTTTTCGTAACATTAGACCATCATAATCTCTCAACGCCAGCACGATATCGTTGGGGACTTTTTACATGTTATTTAAAACATCGTAACGAAGGTGTAAACAAAAATTTAGCTCACTGCTATTTTTTTGCAGATTGGTTGAATTAATATTTAAAAGTAAATTAAGAAATATACAGTAAAAGCTCTTTATTCGCGGGGTATATATTCCATAAATATGCCGCGAATACAGAAACCGTGAATACGGAATGGTAATTTATATGGGATTATAGGGGATACGTTCCTAGGTGACAAAATAAATAAACAAATACAATATAAAAAAATCAATTTAATTGAAGTTTTTGACCATATTGATTAATTATTATCTTCAGGCTTAGGCAATGGTTTAAAGAATTTTGTAATTTTTTCTTGCTTGACAGTTTTTAAAAGCTCCTTCAATTCAGACTGATATTCAGCAGTGGCATTAGCAATTTGCCTCTTAAAAATAAGACTTCGTTCCATAGACGGATCAATTTTCATAAAGAAATCACAAAGCTCATTTGCCATTCTTAAACCTTCACTAAGATTTTTCAAATTAAATGTCACGTTTCCTGATTAGATCCGCGAATAAAAAAATCTTTAGCCGCGAATATAGGAATTGGGTCGCATTTTTTTAATTCGCGAATAGTGAAAACGCGAATGAAGGAAGCGCGAATAAGGAGCTTTAACTGTATTTTAAGCAAAAAAAATCATATGAACATGTGTCCGGAAATTTTTCGTGGGGGGGCTACAGCCCTTCAAAGATTTTATTCAAAATTAGTTTTTATTTAATATCTGTTTTTTGGTGAATTCCGGTTCTGGCTAGAATTGAAAAATCCAGTTCCGGTGCACCCCTATATGTATTGAATGTTTTTTGTAGGGAATTTAATTAACTTTAATTTTTGCCGTAAAGTTGAAAGAAAGCTAACATATCGGCAAAAACTGATTTTTGTCTCTTCGCCGGTACCAGACAGGGAAAATTCTTGATTTCCTTAATGGCACTCTAAAAAAATATCGAGTCAGATTGTTTATTGTTTCTGAATTTCTTAAATTTTTCTAAACTAGTAATTTTAATTGTTCCCCTATATTTAACAAAATCTTAACTTAATACCGACTAAAAACGAAAATCGGGAGGTGAGGGCGGATTTTATAACTTAATATTCGGAAGGGAGTTATTTAGATTTTGGCAAGGAGGGGGAAGAAAAATAATTTATAGAAAATTATAATTTATTATTATTTTATATAGAATGATAATATATCAATATTTTTTGAAAAATATAACTGAAAAGATAACCATCATAATAAATAGATTGATATAAAAATAGAATCTCATTCTCCGGTAACGTATTTTTTCTGTGCGGAGAAATCTAAGAAATTGAAATTGTAAAAGTAATTCACATAAAATAACAATGAAAATCTAGAGATCCATTGCAATTTTTTCCACAACGGTTCTGCAAAATGTCGTTTGCTTTTTCAATAAATAACAATGTGGTTTGTACAACAGATGAAACAAAATACTCGAACGATTGGAAGCGGGAACAAATACGAATCGTCGTCTCTATAAAATGAAATTCTTAGTATTTCACGTAAAGGCCCGGATTCAGTTATTATGATGTATTTCTATATTAAAACAAAATTTAACAAGTGCGAGTAGAACTCGCGCCCTGAGAAATTCGTACCATTTAACCTTTTAAGGACGGGAGTGGTCGAAATATCGACCACCCATAGGACACAAAATATTTGATGTTTTTAATGCGCTGAATACGAAAAAAAATAGTAAAAAAGATTTATCGCATTTCAAGGTTAAATTTTTTGGGCTATTTCGGCCTGACAGCATACCTATTTTTTATGATACACTGAACGTGAAAAAAACAGTATTATCGTTAGTTCCTACCAGCAGGTTAGCACTTAGGTGTTTCTTTCTTGTGGAGGATTTACTATTGTTATTATTACTATTATTATTTGTATGGATAAAATCCTTAAAAAACCTGTGCCACGCAAACCTCTAATAAGCTTTAGGTTTGACACCGCCATCACTGTCAGAGATTAGCACTATTATTATTATTAATTGCCCTGCAACACATCAATAACTATAATACATTACTAGAGATTGGAAAAATAGTTGTTATTTTTAATGAAATAGTTACTAAGTATATAGTTGATTTTTTTTCTGTAAAATAGTTGGCAAATAGTTTTTTTTAATCAAAATAGTTGTGAAATAGTAACATATTTTTTTACAATAATAAATTTTTTTTCGATTTAATCAATAATTAGTGACATTAACGTATTAGTAAAAAGTGTCAAATCTGAAATTTTCGAGGAAAACATGTTATGCGATTCTAGATAGATTTGAGAAGCTAAAAAAAAAGGAAAAACAAATAAATATGTAAAAACACAACATTAATATCTATAAAAATATATAAAACTAGAACATTTTTAACGTTGGATCAAAAAAAAAGGCAAATAGTTTAAAAATAGTTGAAAAGGTAAAATAGTTGCAAATAGTTGATTTCAAATTGGGTTCAATCAAACCAGTTTTCTGAAATCAATGGAGATATGTAATAAAAATTACAATAGTTACATTTTTCGCAATAGTTGAAAAACTATTTTTCCAATCTCTATACATTACTCACACGAATACTCTACACTCTACAATACTCTACACAATCGTAAAGAACCCTTTGTGTTGAATATATATTTGAAAAGCCCGCATAACAAGACACCTGTACGCCTCGTCGTTCACCGCTCACCCGCCAGGTGGCGTCCCATTTTTTCGAAACCGAGAGTTACATTTCTGACCCATATGGATATTTTTTCCATACTCAACGCATCACAAAACGTGGGCTTACCAATTTTGAAGCTAAAATAGCAACAACAATTCAGGGTCAAGTTTGCCTTCAAGATTTTTTTCGTACTCAGCGCATCAAATTGCGTAGGAAAACCTCTTCAAATCGTCAAACTGAATTTTTTACAGTGGACTTTCGTTATAAACGGGTCTGGTTGATATATCGACCGGCAACTTGATCGGACACGCCACGTGAGAAATTAATTGATTTTGTGTACAAATGTAAACAATAAGGTCGATTTTAACGTAAAAAGCCCCGTCCTTAAAAGGTTAATAAAACTTAATCATTGACAATAGTTAGTTACATACATAGACAATAGACCCGCGATTCCCAAGGTGTCTTTACATAGACGCTATATCAAAGAAACCGCAAAATTAAGTTTGTCGCGTAATAATTCCACATAGAATTAGAAATTAATGATTTTCATATGTTTTACTTTACTTGTGCTATGAGACCTTCCTTTATACCAAATTTTAAGATTCTAGGTCAACGGGAAGTATTGATGATCAGTCTGCCAGTATCAAAATACGCTTTGAAAGGCTGCATCTTTTTATTGCATTGAGTTAGAAACTTGAATTTTTTACAGGACTACTATATTAGGCTGTATTTGATATTAATTTCTACTTGATACCTCTAGCCGTTCCTGATATCTTGACGGAAAAAAGTGATCTTATAAGGGTTCCATTTTTTTCATTGTGAGGTACGGAATTCTTAAAAATTTGGACGATATTAAATTTTCTATTTAAAATTCTCGTCGAGAATTTCGGTTTTATAATTAATTAGTAAATTTTACTATTTAATATTAATATTTAAATCAATAATTAATGTAAAATATATACGATTCGTTATAAAATTTCATTTAATTGTTACATAAGAATAAATAAAGAAAATATTTTTTAAACCAAATTCATTTCATAGCGACTTATTTTTTCCGAGGCGGGATAGTTTTAAATTTTACAAGACGAAGTTTTTAGTTGTGGAATTCGAGATCAAGACAAACGTCTCTTATTTGGCGATATGGTACCCTGGAACTTTTAATCACAAGGAATGATTTTATACATTCTAATATTTTGTATTAAAACTGTAATTATTTACAAATAATTTGAAATATGTAAATATTATTTATTAGAAAGTACCGATGATTATGTGATAAATGTATTATATTTAATGTAAAATCTATCAATAATGTGTAAAATACTTAAAAATCTATGTATACATAAAATAATTACATTTAAAAAAATGTTTAACATTAATTTATAAAATATTTTGTTCAATATAATTATGTTTGTATCAAAAATAAAAATATAAGAAAAAGAAGTAATCATTATTTAAATGTCCATATATAATGTGCATGTATTTACTCTGGGTCGCATTGAGGTATCCAAAAGCCACAAGGCAAAACGGTCGTGGTCAGTGCCGGATTAGCCATGTAGCAGGAATAGCAAATGCTACGGACCCCGCGTCGCGTCGCTGGGGGTCCCGCAGCTTTTAGAAGAAAATATATCTTATTGGATTTATCACCTACCGTCCAATGGTTGATACGGAGTGTCAAAATCTACAGAAATCAATAATTTAATTTTAGGGTTTCCGATCTCGATTCGATTTAATCAAGATCTTTGAATTTTTTAATCGATTTTTCTAAATTTGCTCACATTAAATCGAGAAAAGTTTGTTTGCAAAGTGGTGTTTTATTATACACTCCTCAAAAAAATTAAGGGATAATTAAAAAAATCAAATTTTCAAACAATTATATCTCCGCGAAAAATAATTAGATTTGCTTGCATGATTCAAAGCTCATTCAAAAGCTTTCACTTTCTATTTTTTTAATAAAAAGCTTAAAAAATATTAACACCCCTTTCCGCTCTTTGCCAAGGGTTAAAAAAGTTCGAAAATCATCTTTTAATTATTAACTTTGAAAGCGTATTTTTTTATGAGTGTACTATATCCAAAATCAAACCATGAGTCAGCGGCGTAGTAAGGAGGGGGGTGGAGTAGTCCACTCAAGGGGGTGACACCCGTCTTATTTGTTAATAAAAAACAAACTTATTTACATCTTTTTGAGTTATTTAAAGCTTCAAATGGGTAAAATCAGTCACGACAAAGGGTCAAAGGTATTTTAACATAAACAAAATAAAATTAATAACAATATACTAATCAATTAACTTAAAAGACAACAATAAAATAAAAAAAACTCACAAATAAATTAATAATAAATCTCAAATATATAAATCACAGTCGTGGCCAGAACTTAAATTAAAAAAAAATGGCCAAGTGCGTGTTGGGCACGCACATGATAGGTTTCCGTAGTCATTACGATTTATAAACAAGAATTATTTCAACGGACGCTCTGATAACGACATTTAAATGCAAATATATCGTGACTGAAGGGTTAAAATCAAAAGATCATTTAACAAGTTTTGTTGCATTTTGGGAGACCTATCTAATGACATCCCACTCAATGGGATAAGTGAAAAAAAAAATGTGAGTTCATTTTTCAGTCTATGGGAGGGACGTTTAAAATAATTTTGACAGTGTTCGTTATAATTTTCAGTGGAAGTACTAATTAAAAGCTACATTCTAAATTTTCTTCAGATTTTTTTAAAAGATAGTTTAGAAATTAAGGGGGGGGACGCTCTGATAACGACATTTAAATGCAAATATATCGTGACTGAAGGGTTAAAATCAAAAGATCATTTAACATTTTTTGTTGCATTTTAGGATACCTATTCAATGACATCACATGCAATGGGATATGCGAAAAAAAAATTGTGAGTTCATTTTTCAGTCAATGGGAGTGGGGGTCAAAATAATTTTGACAGTGTTCGTTATAATTTTCAGTAGAAGTACTAATTAAAGGCTACATTCATGAATTTTTTCAGATTTTTTAAATTGATAGTTTAGAAATTAGGGTGGGGGGGACGCTTTTATCACGACTTTGAACGCAATTATATCGTGACTGAAGGGTTAAAATCAAAATGTCATATTGCATTTTTTATTGCATTTTAGGAGACCTATCTAAAGACTCCCCACTTAATGGATTAAGTGACAATTTTTTTTTTTAAATACTTTTCAGTCTATGGAAAGGGGGTCCAAAAAAATTTTTTTTTTCAAAAATATTATTATTTCTGTTTTTGGGTTATCAGTCTTCGTCTGTATACCAAATTTCATCTTAATCGGCTTAAAATTTTTGAGGACGGACGGACATGGCGAAACTATAAGGTTTCCTAGTTTTCTACGGAAACCTAAAAAGGGTAAAATGTCTAATAAATTGAGTCAATTGCCTTTTTTTGATCATTGAAAGTCTATGAGGTGATAACTATTCAATTTATTTAAAAAAATAGAGCCCATAGATATTATTCTGTCGTTAAAAATCCGCCTAATGTGAAAAATATAAATCCTATGGACTTTTTTTCGGGGGGTGGGGAGAAGGGTGACACTATCGATTCCTCCCCTAGCAACGTCACTGCCAAGGGACTCTTTATAAAATTTGCTACAGGTCCCGCGCTGGCTTAATCCGGCACTGGTCGTGGTAGTGACCCATTTTTCTTCCTCGCTATATCGAAGATACGAGAAGCTTTGTGATCTTCTTAAAATAAGAAAAAAAATCATTTTCCGATTTCAAAATTTTAACTTGATTTTTACGTTTCAAGTCACGACAAACACTTTTCGTTCTGTGCTGTTGTCTTTGTGTGTGTGTGTCTGTCTACATATGTGTCTGTTCCCTGAATCCACGCATAACTCATGAACCACTGAACCGATATTAATGAAACTTGGTTGGTTAGGTCTGGCTTGAGGACGGTTCCATTTCAAAATTATTAAAATCGTGTGTAGGGAAGAGGGGTGCCATCCTAAAATATTTATTTTGTCAAGATATCTCAAGAACAACACATGTTACGTGAAATTTTTTAGAATCTTTTTTGTATAGCAGTCAATTTCAGCAACAATCATAATCAATAATATTTTACCTTTTATGAATGTGAAATGTTTCTTCATATTTTAATTTTAAATCAATATATTTTAAAATATTTAATTGTTAACATGTGTCAAAAATCATCCAATTGCTCGACAAAATATTTGAAAGAAATGTGCTCATAATAACCTAAATTAAAATAAATTATTGAAATCTTAATAAATTATATAATTATTTATTCCATGGCTTTATATAAATGACAGTTGTGTTGTATACTGTCACATTATGGAAACAAAACACGACTTGATAAAGATTTTTTAACTCTTTTGATGTTAAATCTTAGGGTTTCATAAAATATTAATAGCCACGATACTGCTCAGAAATTAAGTAACTATTGGTTAAAACCGTATTGAAGTCGGTTAAGTATTTCCCGAGTCTATAAGTCTACAAACGAACATTCATTTTTATATATTAAAATATGATGAAGGCTCTCGTATGGTATGGTGGGGCAGGGCTTCGAACCGTTAATTTTTTCGTTTCGGTTTTCGTTCCGGTTCGAGTAAAAAAATTTATTTCGGTTCGGTTCCGGTTTTCGTTCCGAAGAAAATAACGGTTTTCGATTCAGCTCCGATTGGTTAGTTAAAAACAATGTATTGGTATTAAACATTTATTTTCTACCATAATTTAGAACATTTAATGGTACTTGTATGATAGTCCGAACGACAATATAATATCATGTTAACGCGCGTATTTTATCATGTACCGAACCGAAAAAAACCGATATATTTTTTTCGTATCGGTTCCGGTTTTCGTTCCGGCAAAAATAACGGTTTTTCCGGTATTCGGTTTTTGGTTCAGTTCCGGTTCGAAACCCTGTCGTGAAGGTTCCTGGTAGCGTCTAGTCTGCGCACTTGATTAATGCAACCCTACTAATACTAGGCATTAACCACATAAAGGTAAGTTTTATTTCAAAACTATAAATATTATACAGGGTGGGGCATTTAAAGTGTTACATATTTGAAAAAAAATTTCAGACCAAAAAATGTTTAGTCATGAGAGGGTAATCTACTATATATAACGAAGTGTCCTCACTCACTCACTCACTGATAATCATTTTTTTGACCATTTCCACTCATCGGAGAAACTTGAAATTTGGTATATACATTCCTTGGGGGTAAAAAATAACAACTAGTGGGCCTTTTTTGAAAAAGTTTATAAATGGGGTAACAAGGGGCCCCCAAATTTTCAAAAAAAAAGTTAGAATTTTTTTATTATTTTTTTTATATTCCTTGGGTGATATAATGTAAGGTTCAAATTTCAGATTTAAAAAAAATGAAAAAAAAAGGAAAAAAAAAGTTTTGATGTAAAAAAGTATCAAAACGAAAACCGATATTAGATTTTTTTAATTTTTTTCAAATACTTTGGTTAATTGGCAACCATGAACCCGTGTCTGATTTTTGAAAAAGATATGTTAAAGAGGAGAAAATAAACAAAATACGTTTACATATAATGCGCTTTAAGCATTTACTAAATTAATTGCAAATGTCGTAACTATGGATACATTATATTTTATTGATTATTTTTAAAAATTTTAAATGTCAGTGGCCATTTAAAATTTTGAAGTGAACAATAAAATATAACAAAAAAGAAATATAAAGAACATAACGAACGAAAAAATATGCACAACTCTAATGTAATAAATAATTTAAATTTTCATAAATAAATTTGACAAAAAAATTGAAGACAAACAATTACAACATTCGGCGATAGATATGTGTTCCCGGTACAAATAAAAATTAAGTAGGTATATAATGACATTTTTTAAATCTTAAGTCATTGAATTATCAATATTTTTACTTTCATAGTTATAGGTATTTTATTATATTTATTTGTAATCATAAATATCAGAAGAATTTATATAATTTCAAATTAACATTGTAATTTTAAATGATATTATTTTAATTGTTGTTTGAAAATGTATATCTGTCATCTTTAACCTAAAATGTACATTTACAAAATTAAAACAAGATGTTGATTTATTGCAAATTGTTACGAAAGCTTCATTCAATTGACAAGACCTATATTTGATTGTAATTAATTAATTAATTGTACAAAGGGTGTACGAGTATCTACAAGAGCTAATAATGTATTTATATAGACACATTGATGAATTTTTGAAAGACACGAGCAGAAAAACCAAAAATGAAATTATTTTTAATATTCATAAAATGTTCAAATCATGTAAGTACATGATGTAATACAATACATGTACCAGAAGTCATAAAATAATTTTTTGTCGTTGTCATATCAGAAACAAATGTCATAATATGTATTTAGTATGCAATATATTTTCATACGACAAGAGTTGAAAACGCATCGTAAACAAATATACAGGTAATCCTCGACTTATAATTGTCTTTGTCTCTTTCTTACATGCACATATTACATAAATGAAACAAACAGTTTCGGGAATTTCCCAAAAATGTAATTTATTATTATTTATGTAGATATTTTTGGGAACCCGCAACTGTTTGTTATGTATAGAAAATGCGATTCGCTTCACATCAAGGAAAACGTCCAAAGCAAAAATATGTACATATTGTACGTGTTAACTTACAACTTATTCTATTTACGATCGATGTTTAGAAACCTATCTCGGTTGTAAGTCGAGGAATACCTGTACTACGATATATAACGTATGTCTTATCAGTTTAAGCGTAAAAAATATCAAAGTTAATATTCAATGTTTTTAAATGCTGCGAGAAGTTCAAACATGCTTGACTGATTTAAATTTACTTTTTTCCTTATTTTATATATTACTTACAAAATAACCAAGACGTTCCATTAAAATTTCAGGATTTGTGAAGTGTTCTGTCGTAGGAAAAGTTTAGGAAGCACTGTTCTACATCATACTTCAATATCAACCAAATTGAGTTATTGAGGGTAAAAAATATATTGAAAAAACCTCATAGATAAACCATATTTAGTTTGTGCAATAAAGTTTTAACAGGTACGATTTTTCTAAAATATCTTAAAATTAATAAAATTAAAATTGATAAAAGCCCAGCTCTAATGAATAAATAAGAAAGCACTCCATCACAGCACTATATTATTCCGTCGCGGGAAAGTACCTACCATATAGGCCAGTCAGGATCCACTCAGGGCTAGCTACGTCACTGGTTACGATACTATATTATTGTTGGTTACGATATTTCATAAAACAGATATCGGTGCTTAGAATACATTGTCTGGAGGAATACGATAAAAGTTTTAACAGATTTTTTAGCGGAAAAGAGAATTTTGTCGCTTATATATGAGATTTTTAGAATCGATAACTCAATTTCGCAAAAAGTGTATCTTACGATACTTTGCCTTGGAGGGGACGATATAGAAATAATTTAACCAGGTATGTTATAATTTAGGTATATAAAAACATAGTACCTAGCCATGGAATACGGAATTTTATAATTTACGGTTTCAATATTTTATTTTATTAATTTAGGTTACTATGATTATGTCTCTTTAAAATATTTTGTCGAACAATTAAATGATTTTTGACACATATTAACAATTAAATATTTTGAAATGCCTATATTGATTGAAAATTTAAATATGAAGAAACATTTCACTTCTATGAAAGGTAAAATATCGAAATTAATTATTAGGTTTGGTGTAAATTTTTCGAAACACAATTTTTCGAATCACAATTTTTTGAATCAAAATTCTTCGAATGAACAATTTTTCGAAAAATTTAAGTTTTATTGTTCAAATTTTAATTAGTTAATAAAATATTAAGTAAAGTAATATTTGGACATTTTACGATATCCATACTAATATTATAAATGCGAAAGTGTGTTTGTCTGTCTGTTTTCTGTTTGTTACCTTTTCACGGCTAAACCGCTTTAC
Organism: Sialis fuliginosa; assembly: GCA_961205875.1. Taxonomy (NCBI): domain Eukaryota; kingdom Metazoa; phylum Arthropoda; class Insecta; order Megaloptera; family Sialidae; genus Sialis; species Sialis fuliginosa. The sequence goes on from OY540820.1 coordinate 2,619,407, forward strand.
CGATTTTGATGAAATTTGGCAGTGAGATAGCTTGCATCCCGAGGACGGATATAGGCTATTTCGTATCTTAAAAATTCAACCCCTAAGAAATTGCAAGGGGGTGGAAATTTTTTAATTTTTTTTAGTAATTATTATTTTACCCCCCGATACATATGAAGGGTTGTAAGTGGTTTTATTCGATCCGGCGGGAAAAATACCACGGGGGCGTAGGTTTTAGGGGGCAAAACAACCCTCTATCTCGCATAGGAGCCGAGATATTTACGATTTTGTATAATGAAAGAAAACTAAAAATAAGAAAAATTTAATATTTTACCCCCTGTCACATATGAAGAGTTGTAATTGATTACATTCGATCTGGCGGGCAAAAATACTACGGAAGAGGGATTATTAGGGGGACAAAACAACCCCTTATCTTACATAGGAGTCGCGACTTATATTATAAATGCGAAAGTGTATCTCTCAGTCTGTCTATTTGTTACCTGTTCACGACTAAACTGCTTTACCGATTTTGATGAAATTTGGCAGTGAGATGGCTTACATCCCGAGGACGGATTAAGGCTATTTCGTATCTCGAAAATTCAACCCCTAAGGAATTGCAAGGGAGAGGAAAATTTTTAATTTTTTTTAGTAATTATTATTTTACCCCCCGTTACATATGAAGGGTTGTAAGTGGTTTTATTCTATCCAGCGGGAAAAATACCACGGGGGCGGGGGTTTTAGGGCGGAAAAACCCCTCTATCTCGCATAGGAGCCGACACATTTACGATTTTGTATAATTAAAGAAAACTAAAAATAAGATAAATTTAATATTTTACCCCCTGTCACATATGAAGGGTTTCGAAATCCACGCGAGCGAAGTCGCGGGTAGCAGCTAGTCGAATATAATGAGAAAATTGTCATAAATCTCAAAAATTTACGACATTGAATTTTTTTCCCTCTTTTTTGGCTTTACTATGATTAGATGCAGCCAGTTAAAACCAGACGAACACAACCTTCTCCCGACGTGGATGACATATAGGAAGGGAATGTGCATTGGGGTAGTCAGGGCAGGCGACACTTATAAAACCCTTCGAATTACGGGGAGTTTTTTTTAAGGATTACACAACAGGAGCTTATACTATTCTGACAAGGGGGGTAGCGGTTCCATTCCCACATACTATCAGGTTGTTAATATGTGGGACTCAGTGCCGGATTAAGCAAGCGCAGGGCCTGTAGCAAATGTTATGAAGAGGCCCTTGACAGTGACGTAGCTAGGGGGGGGGGTGAAATTCGGGGAGTAAATCGTTAGATTCATCCACTCCCTCAATAGGAATTTTTTTGCGGGTGTTACCCGTTGTGAATTTTTAACGACATAAAAATATCAGTGGGATTTATTTTTTAGGATGATCATCACCTCTATAGACTTTCAATAATAAAAAAAGTCAATTCACTCAATTTATTAGACATTTTTCCCATTGGAAGCTTTAAATATCCAAAAAAGAGGTAAATATTATACCATAGACATAGAGCATGGACCGCGCATCTGACTCGAAAACAGAACCGTGTCAAAAATTAGAAAGTGCAAGCTTTTGAATGTGCTTTGGGACACGCAAATCTAATTAATTTTCGCGGAAATATAACTGTTTGAAAATTTAAATTTTTTTTTTAATTATCACTTAATTTTTTTGAGGAGTGTGTAATAAAACACCACTTTTACAAACAAAATTTTCTTGATTTGATTTGAGCAAATTTAGAAAAATCAAAGATCGGAGATTCAAAAATCGATTTTACGATTAAATCGAATCGAGATCGGAAACCCTAAATTTTAATTATTAATTAGTGTAGATTCGGACACCCCGTATCAACCATTGGACGGTAAGTGGTAAGTCCAATAAGAGATATATGTATTTAACCGCAAAGTTGCGGGGCCCGTAGCATTTGCTACTCCTTCTACGTTGTTAATCCGGCACTGGTGCGACTTTCCATTCCCCTCCCGGACATTGAAAATTAGAATAGCATATTTTACCTTTCACAATCTACGGCAGAGGCACACTCAATAATTTAACAATTATAAATATTGTGATACATAAAAAAATGAAAATTACATACAATTTTTTTCTGGCCTACAATGTAAGATAAAATATATTCTATAACGATTTGCACAAATTACATCATAAACAAATCTCCATCAACATACAATTTTATATTACATTAAGAATTAATGCAAATGATTTTCGTAATTGTATTGATTTATCTACGGCGCCAAATTTAAGAGGGCGGCCGAGAACAAGTTTAATGTCATGGAAAAATGAAGTCGTATAAAAAAGATTGTTTTTTTCTATAGAACAAGATAACGTAATAAAAAATATAAATGTCCATTAGAAAAAAAAAATTATACCATTTTGGCCCCCTCCTCCCAAAAAAAAATAAAAAATAATTTAAAACAATTTTATTTTAAATGTTAGTTTCAGAAATATTCATGTCTTTCATGTGTTGTATGCATACATAAAACAAATATCATGTAGAAAATATATATTTAGTACCTATATATTTTGTGAAGCTATTTTAGACTTTATGAAAAAATATTTTTATTTATGGGGTAATAAAAGAAAATACGATCTTAAAGAAACAAAACACATACAATCTTGAATTACGACGAGAAAAAATGCGATAATCTATCCGAAAATCATAAAATATATACTAAATGTTTTTCAGGTCCGTTATTCAACATTTTGCTTAAAATATTGTGAACATTATTGTATGTGAAAATAACTATAAATAAACAGCAGTTTTTAAATTTAAAACTTCACGTATTTGATTGATATTTGCAATTTTTTTCACACCCAAATATAGTTTACAAAAATGACATTTTTTGCTTGCTTTATAACCACATTACTCCTAAGAAAACGAAGAAAATTCAATCTGTGAAATGCGTTGAAAAGTTGGGATTTTGAATTTTGTCCTTTCTTTTCATAAAAATATATCGGTCATTTTTCCTCTATAAAAATGAAATGGGTACGGACCTGAGTGTATTATACAAGACCTCATAACTGATTCTAGACATGACTTTAACATTATACGTATTTTATAGTTTAATTTGAAGCGATATACGAGGCGCTCTCTCTAGCCCTCCAGACCCTTCCTTGTGTATTCAAATACAAAGAAAGTTATTTATATAGGGCATTAATAGGGATATTTTGACCACCGTGATACAACAACATGTTATTCGTACAATTTATATAATTTGAAATAAAAAATGATACTACATTATATTATATTTTTTTATATAAAAAAGTTTCTCAATACAAATCTATGGTTTCGGTAACTTATTGTCTACCTAAACTCTTAGGCATCAACTACGAGGGGATCTCCCCCCCCCCCCCCCCTGTGAATCAAGTTTATATTAAATTAAACAATAAATACACATTCGTCAGTAAAATTAAATTGTGATTTATTCAAATAAATAGCTCTTTTAAAAAAATCGTAGAAAAATATTTTTTTACACTCGACGTACTCTGCTTGAGTTAGAAATTTTTAACTGATTTTTTATTGGTCCGTAATTTAAAAAAAAATTCCATCGTGATTATTTTTATCAAATTTACATCTTTTTGAATATTTACTATTTTAGTAAATTTTTTATACCAGTGATTATAAAAATCTCGCGGCCCCCCCTCGGGTAAAATAAAAAGTCGGCGTCTATGCCTATGTTTCCTTACAGCAGAAAAACCACTGAACCAATTTGAATGAGATTTTTTTATATAACTTTGGATAATCAAGGGTACCTACTTAATAATCAACTTTAATATTATGAAAAATGTTAAAGTTTATAATATTAAAAAAGGTTTGTAGACAATTAAACTTTCTGTTTAAACTCCGAGGTTGATCAGGCATTAGATACAGTGTGTTTACAAAATCCTGTAAACCAAAACTTTGGGTCCTTGGATGAGAATATTCCGGGGTATATTACGGTTAGGAAGTTTTCAGGAAAAATGAATCTCGACATGATTTATAAGCAACTGCCCAATTTTGATTCGTCGTTCTCTTCGTATAGATTAAACTTGAAAACTACTGAACCGATTTTGATGTGGTAATCACTATTTTAAAAAGTGTCACAGACCCTAGAATTGATTCAAACTACTAATCAATAGATTTTCGGCAAACTCTCATTAAGGAATGTTGATAATAATCGATACTTTTTATAAAAAATGTACAAAAATAAATACGAAAAATCAAAAGTGGTCATGATATTGATGCAATTAAACTAAAAACAGTCGATCGGGATGTAGTGCCTACTTTTTTAGAGAACCCAGTCACGCGGGGATTCACCGAAATACACACGGACGAATCCGTAGAGAAAATTTCACATAATATTCAGAAACATTCTGCAAACAATATTCAAGATTCTCCTACAGCACGTATGCATTATCATATTTTGTTCGGAAACATCTGTAAAAAATGAAATTGTAAGCATACATTACAAACATAACAGTAACACACACATAAACACACACACACACACAAATAGAAAGCTAAATTCCCCATAAAGTATTGCCAGATAAATAAAATAAATGTGCAATTTCATAAAGACCTGCTTTAGAATAAGAGAACAGAATGAAGGAGGAGGTGGGGTTACTGACAATGAGTAAGAGGTATGCAGAGATATATTCGAATACTTTACAGATGATGGATCAACCATCAGAGTAGAGATGTTTTTGCATTTGAATCGCAGCCAGTGCCGGAATTATATAAATCCATGTTATGTACGAAGTATGTATAGTATAATTATTATTTTTAAGTGTTTGGTAACGTCAGTGAGTCTGGCGCCCTGGGTGAGATTATACTCACATTCCCGGGATGACCATTATGTCAAGTCAATCATTAAAAATATATTTAATTAGTCTTAAAATTTATTCAGTTACAATAGTCCAGTCAAGGAAGCAGTGAAAAGTGCGAAAAACAAACTTTTAGGAGCAAGCAAATTTTATGGTTGATTATTATAGATTTTGGGGCGTAGAAGTCAAAAAAAATAACCTGGACTGGAGAAAAGTGGTGCAACACCCTTAAAAATGAGACTGAAGGGTGAAAACCCCGTTTCCAAGATTTTTTTCAATTTATCTCAAAATCTAAATCGATTATGGTTTTTTATGGTTGATATTTGTTAGGGACACATAGACGAATAGATTGGGACGACATATACTGAATTTAACCAAAAATTACTCTTTCTAGAGAGTTTAAAAGACGTAAAAATGACTTGTAATTATTCCTGATAATCCAAAGAATAATGATCAACCATAATACAAAAAATTGATTAATAGCTTGAACTATGAAAATCGCTAATGTCTAACGGTAAGTAACGTACATTTTTGAAAAACTACCTTTTTACTTAAATTTAAATAAAAACATCAGGAATATTTTTTAGTGAAACTAACTAACTATCTTCTGTACATACAAACAAATTTTTTTAAAGAAATTACATTTAGAGGTATCTCAAACCGGTGTAAAATCGTAAGAAAAATAATTATGTCCGATATTATAAATGAATGTGCTTGTTAGCTAACAAGCACATTAACGGGGTATTAATTGTGCTTTAATATCTATGAATTTGTTTAGGAATTTAGAGCAGTGATACTGCAACTTATTATAACACAACTACATAGTAACTCTGACCGAACAAAATAATTTTCACATATATCACCACTATTTTAATACTGTTGGTGTTTACTTACCGCACGTGCAGGAAACTTGCACAGGTAGAAAAGTGACTTGGATCAAGAAAATCTTGTTTTATATATAACGAAAACAATATTTTCTTAAGATAAGAATATATTCTTAATCCAAGTATATTATTGTTTTCGTCCGACAATATTGCTTTAAGGAGGTTGGAAAGTTACGTCAAACCAGTAGGAATAAGTTGAAATTTCACACAATTGTTTAAAAACCCAAAATGAATGACATACTGAAATTTAAGATTTTTTGACCTACTCGTTTTTAAGAAAATACATTTTAAAGTCCAGTTGTAAATACATGGCGTTAAATGGCAGTTGATAAAAATAGTTTGTTAAAAGATAGAAAAATGATAAAAATCAATTTAAAAAACAGTAAGATTGATTTGAAAATTTAGTATATTGTAAATTATAGATTTATGTAATTATTTGAAGAAGAATAACATGTTTCGACCACACCATTATTAAGAAAACAATAAAAGAAACATGAAAAATGTATGAAATTATATATGAATATTTAAAATTAATGCATAACATCACTGGCATTGTAAAATGAGAAGTAATGACAAGATAGTGAGAAAGACAAGTCGTATATAGTTTTGGCAACCGAAAACTACGTCTTATTAAGAGTAAATTCTTATATTAAAAAAATTGATTTCGTTATACAATATATAAAACAAAAATTTATTGGTCCAAGTCAACTTTTCTACCCGAGTGTCAAACACTTGATGATACTTCAAGGTAACTGTCATATAGGTTTGATACCCTATTTGAATGTGCTTGTTAGCTAACAAATTAATTAACTCATTTATAATACCGGACACTAGATTACTTTATCGTTCCCAAATTATAATGAGCTTGTAATTTTTTCATTAATTAATAATAATTCTTTCTAGATTCTGAGCTAATTTTTTCCATGTGGCTGTCCGCCGCTCTTGGTGCTCCAGGCAGTCACTCAACTGCTCCCCCACCCCACCCCTAAAACCGTACTTAAAATTAAATTATTTGTTACAGTAACATTAAAATATTTCTGATAACTTTTGAGTTAAACTCCCGCCACTGGTGCAGTAATAATGTGTAATAAAGTGGATATAAATCCGAGAAAGGTAAATTTATCATTTAGCCGACGTAAGATTTGGCCGCCGCCGAGCGCCGTAGACGTGTTATTAATTATTGCTAATTTCTGTTTCAAGTATTCCCTCGGCGAGCGCGGTTTTCTACTTGCGAGAATCTTTTTAGAGTATTAATGATTCAAAATGCGTTACATTACGTTATTAATCTCATGTTAGAATGAAACACCTTTCATATTTCTCATAAACATATAAACATTTTAATGTCTCGTTTAATCAGTGTGCGAAATTATCAAGATGATTATAATCTTCGATAATTATCCAGTATAGGTCTGATTCATGAAGGTAAGTATAATAATTCTCTTATTTTTACTCTGTATGGTACATATTTCCTCGTGCTAAATTCATCAAAGGTATAGTTAATTAATTATTGAATAATTTTAATAAATATGAACTGCCATTGGTTAACCATATGATTTTTTTCGTAGGTATATTTTTTTTTTTGACAATTTCAATCTAAACTTAATTTTTCCGCTATGCAAATGTCAAAATGACATTTAAAACGTCAAAATCATTTAATATGTCAAAGTAAATAGAAATAAAAATAAAATTACTATTTTTAAAGCAAATTGAGATCAACCTTTGTAGGGGAATATTTTACAATTAATATTATAAACTTTATTATAGGAAATTGAATGCTCTACAAACATGATTCTATAAAATTTTCACGTAACGTCATTCTTGAGATATCTTGAAAAAATAATTATTTTGAGATGTCACCCCTCCCACTAACACACGATTTTGATGATTTTTAAATGGGACCGTACTCAAACCAGACCCAACCATCCAACCAAGTTTCATTAATATCAGTTCAGTAGTTTATCAGTTATGCGTGTGACAAGGATTCAGGGGACAGACACACGAATAAACACACGGACGGACAGACAGACACGAAACGAAAAGATCAATTTAAAATTTTGAAATCTTTTGCAAGAAAGTAAAAAAATCTTTGTGCCTATAATTAACTATACCTAATTTCATTATATTATGAATTGTCAAACTATTTTAATTATTTATTAATTAATAATTTAAGTGAAGAAATAAATATTACAGGAGTTTATTGTTTAAATATCGAATTAACAGTTTTCAGATAACGTATAAAATACAAAGTTCGCATTGTTATCTGCAAATATCATAAAATCTTTTTTTTATACAATAAATAATATATACATTATACATACGAGGGTCGCAACCGAAGGCTGAGACCCGAGTGAATTTGAGTATCTAAATATGGCGCGATTTGGGGTTGGGGTGCAAAGCGCTAAGGGGCAATGCCCCTAGTATATTAATAATAGTAAAAACAATGAATTTTTAAAATAAGAAGTATACTTACAATTAAAACACTTATATAAAATATTTATTTTTTCAAGATATTTGAGATATCTTGAAATAATTTAAGTGAAGAAATAAATATTACAGGAGTTTATTGTTTAAATATCGAATTAACAGTTTTCAGTTAACGTATAAAATACAAAGTTCGCATTGTTATCTGCAAATATCGTAAAATTATATTTTTTTATAATATATAATATATACATTATACATACGAGGGTCGCAGCCGAAGGCTGAGACCCGAGTGAATTTGAGTATCTAAATATGACGCGATTTGGGATTGGGGTGCAAAGCGAAAAACGACAATACCTCTAGTATATGAATGATAGTAAAAACAATGAATTTTTAAAATAAGAAGTATACTTACAATTAAAACACTTATGCATACCTACAGCAGCTACAAACAAAATACATACATCAAAGAAAACTCATATGTTATTCGTTGTTTTTTTATTTTTCAACCATTCAACAACTGAGTATTTTACAAAGAGATTTTTTTTAATTCGTGAAAAAGCACTCAAAAAATGATTTATGCACGGTACAAACATTTTTTTCCACCTGCGGGCAATAAACCATTTTAATTTTTAATTGCTCACTTACTTGTGAATTTTATGTAAAAACATTCAACGCTTTTTTCTGTATGTCGGGTCTTCATTTGCAGGGCTGGCGAAAATTAGTTTCAAATGTACACTCACTGTTAAGAGAACTTACATAAACCACGATACGCTTTTAGAGGGGTGGGGAGGTACAGTTATATTGTTTACATGGCTTTTATTACCATATGTCTAACTTTTATATTTAAGCCACAATGATTGCTTTTATGTTACAAAGAAAATTAAAAATATTTGAGTTCTGTTTACGTGGACTAATGACCTACAAAACATTAATCCTTATCAAAATAAATGATTTCATCGTCATAAGTACTTAATGTAGATATAATTTGTTCTTTACAACATCCAATTTGGTCGTATAGTTTAGGAAATAACTTAAAATGTATAAGATATATGTTATTCGGTAAAATAATAACACGCGATGTGACGAGTCGTCGCGGGGCAGTGGGAATAATCACAGGCCGGTATTCTTTTGTTTGTCAATTGTGTATTTTGTTTTCAATAATTAACTTTTAAATTTAAACAAAAAAAAATTATTTGTACTTTTTGTTCTGATTCGTTGTTAGGTAATTAATTTTTGTTTAGTTATTATTACAATAATAAATAATCGTGTTTGTATTTAATTCAACTATATTTTTTCCCCTATACCTATTATCCTGCGATGAATGGCCCATCAGCAAACTCCTACTCCGTCAGACATCCTTGTGAAACAATAGCATTCATAAAATAAAACTAATTGCACAGAAATGACAAAAACACCACTGAGCTGTTGGAAAAGGAGTAATCCAGCAGGCAAGAAAAAAAAACTATATTTTTCAAAAATCCTAAACAATAATTCCGTAGTCCACGCGGGCACAGCTAGTTATGTATAATAGGTACTGAAACAAATATGGGTGTGTTAATTTTGAGTAATTGTAATATTGTAGATGTAGACTGTATGTATATTTTGTTAGCATAGTTGAGAGTTAGTTTATTTAAATTAGTTAGATTATATAACAATATGGGGATTGATGATTACATTAACAGATCAGATACAATCTGTTCCAAACAGTTTCAAATATACTGCCTGGAGCATTTAATCAGGTTACTATATGTATAGTACGCATACATTTATACAAAAGGTCACAAAAAGGTAGCTAATACAATGAGAATGTAAATAAACTATTACTAAATAAAGAAGTTCCACTTAGCTACAAGAAAACCCCGTTTTAAGAGAGTATTTTTACATTATTTTTAATTTTTAGGTACTTATTTCTTATTTTCACTTGCAACTCACTTACAATCACTTGGTAGTTGATTGTAAAATACGAGTAATATATCGATATTAAAATTTAAGTACATGTGTAAAGGGAACGTCCATAAACCACGTTACTCTTTTAGGGGAGAGGGGGGTACAGCTTATTGTTTATAAGGCATTACATGAGCGATGGTGAGTCATATTTATTCATTGTTAAACGATTAACCGTTATTTATAATAATATTTATTTCATGCTGACATTGTTTTAAAGAAAACATATTGTAATATACCGGGTGTTCCTAGATTTTAAATTTTGTAATTTGTTTTGAACAATAATGAAAGCTAATCGGGAAAAATGTATTTACGGCAACAATCCGAAAATGCAATAAACAGTTCAGAAAAACCTAAATAACTTTTTTGTTTCAATATGTATAGGTAAGATACATACATCATTACATCATTTTAAAAAACCCTACGATTTAAAATAAACAAAATTGTTCTACGATCGTTTGCTCAAGTTTTTTTTTAAATATAAATTTTGGCGGTAATTTATTTAGGATTATAAGAAGTACATTTTCCCTTATTTTCATTAAATATTCATGATTGTTGCAAAGTAATTGAGAAAAAATGAAAAATCTGTTTTAACCGAAGTTTGTAATTTATTTTGAAGTTAAAAATTAACTTATAGTGGTCCGCCTTTCACAGATCGATAGAGGGGTTTTTTACGAGTGACTCTATTTTTTTTGGTCGATATTGATCAAGTAGAAGCCGAGATATTCGCGAAAAATTGAAATGCAAACAGGAAAAATTGACGATTTTCCAGAAAAGTTGTGAAAAAAGTACCGCGCGGAAAACTGATTAATCCACAAACTTAGTTATAAACTTCTTTTAATCCCTAGAACATTTTAAAACCATAAAATTGCTGTAGGGAGAGATTGTTTTATTTAGTAAAAAATTTCGGTTATAACATATGATTATGGACGTTCCCTAATTGTAAGGTTTGTGACTTTATTTTTTATTTTGAAATTGTAGCTGTAATGATTGTCTTGATACTATTTTTCTTATTATCTACATATATCCATATACCAGGGCCGTAACTACCACCGGGGCCCCCGAGGTTGGAGGGCCATCGCGGCAGAGTAAAACTTTTTATTGATGATCGAAGTCAACAGAATCATTTTTCATTTAAAGTCAGATATCTCGGCAAAAAAAAAATTGAGAGAGACCAAAAAAAAACAAATTAAAGCTGAATAAGCAAGTTAACTGACCAATGCATTGGTTTAACTGAAAAAAAAATTTCCCAAGCCCGAGCACCCTTAAAATTTTTTTTAAAAATTGGAAAATTTTTGTGTCCCACTATTTCTTTTGATTGCGCAATAACCGTAACTCAAAAAAAATTATGCTAAAAAATCTCAAAACTAGAAAATTGACGCTTTAAAATGCTTTTTGATTTATTTCGATACGACCATTTTTCACAAAGATACAGCACTTCAAAAAACACCCAAAAAAAATGTTTAAATTCTTGTTCCTTTAATTGTTTGGATGAGTGTATACTGTATATATGAAAAATTTTAATGGAATTGGTCAGAAATAAAACATAGCATATTGGGAAGTTGATTGTGTGGACCTAAAGGGTCTCACCCCAACCCAAGGCTTGTTTTTTTCGTTGTCAACTTGAATTTTACACTTATTAAAATTAGGAAGAAGTGTAAAATTCAAATTGGCGGCAACCAAAAAAAAGGTCTTCAATTTTTATTTTTGCATATCCTGGGAGGGCCTCGGTCACTTCTTGCCTCGGGGTCCCCGAGCCTCTAGTTACGGCCCTGCCATATACATAACTATAACTAATCTTAGTATGAACATAAAACGGCCAAGTGTGTGTTGGGTACGCACTTGATAGGGTTCCGTAGCCATTCTCACTAACATTAATTAATTATTACATATTATCTAATTGATAATATGTAACAAGAATTATTTCATATTGACGAAAGATGTAGTCACTATAAAAGTGTACGTGTTCGTGTCACCATTTATTAAAAAAAAGTTAAATCTAATATTTTTGCTACAGTATTCGTTATAATTTTCATTGAAAGTACTAATTAAAAGCTACATTCTGGAATTTTTTCAGATTTTCAATAATTTAGAAATTAGGACACTTTAATACCGACGTATAAAAGAAAATATATCGTGACAGAAGAGAAAAAAAAATTGAGTAGTTTTCAGTCTATGGGGGGGGAGTTAAAAAAATATTAAAATTATATAATTTTATCATGTCTATTTTTGGGACAGAAACCTACGTCCGTATACCAAATTTCATCTTAATAGGTATATAAATGAGAGAATTGGAGGGTTGTGATATACAGACAGCCATACAGACTACAGACGGACGGACATACGGACTGACCGAAACTATAAGGGTTCGTAGTTTTTTTTACAGTACCCTAAAAAGATGGTAGTGTTAGAATTCCGTATTTTTAGAACAGTGGTTTTGAAATGCTCGTCATTATTACATCTTCAATAATTCATATTGCTTGTTTTTGTAAAATACAAATTTTGTATGTGTGAGCTAAAACTCTCCAAGCCTCAATTCCATAAACAGCTATAGGGTCGAGCGGGGTAAATATGAAACACCAAAAAAATGGTGTAAAAGTGAAACAAGCTTGCAACTAAAAAACTAATTTGTTAATAGGAGAATTATAAAAACTGACATCATCATTAAAGGTTTGTTAAAGCGACCTGAAAATATGAATCGCCTAATAAGTGATGTTAGTCGATGTCAAAACGTGTGAATTAAATTTTAATTATTTGCACTTAACTTTCTGTATAGCTCAGATATTAATTAAAGTTACAATTTCACATTGATATGCCACAACGAAGATAGATTAAAGTTGCCTTTGTAGCTTTTCTTTTAATTTTTCGAGAAATATTTTCCATTAGAGGCCTGTTTCACTTTTTCCCAAATTAGAAGTTAAAAATGAAACACACTTTTTTCATTTTTAAAGTCCGTGTTGTATCATACAGTTCAAATGACGTAAATATTTAAAATGGTTATTCATAATCGCATCTAGTAGAAAAAATTAAAGTATGAATTTGTATCGTTAACTGTCAAAAAACATGAAAGATTTGTATTTTGTTTCACTTTTACCCCAGTTGACTCTAATATGTATATGAAAATAAGTACCTAGACAAGATTCGTTTTATTATTAACAAATTACATTGTTTATTACATGAGAAGAAGTGAACAAAATTCACACAAAACAGGCTATTTTACGAAGCGAGACAAGACCAGATGTATTCAAATTTCACGTAACTGTGATTTGTTAGTCTCGTCCCGTATCGTATACAATACTGCTTGTTCAATGTTATTATACAAATGTGGTATAAAATTTCTATTGAATGATTATAATGTTCACCTTCCTAAATTTTCTCGAGGCCCGCGAGCCAAATTGCTTCATTATTTACATTTCCTTATTTCCACTCGGCTCATCTTTATTCATTAATTCACTGCGATTTCTGCGCATCGCTATCGTTCAATCAAACGGAAAACCCGCTACCTTACTCTACACTCGAAATTATTCTTGTCTCTCGCCTGAATTCGTTTTGAACAATTTTATAGACCAGTCAAATTAGATGAGAGAGAGAGAGAGAGATGTGTCCATACTGTCCATTGCTGAATAAAGACTTGTGTGAAAGTATCTACATATTATACCGGGTATTCCAGACCACCCGTCCACTATGTTTTACGCCCAAACTATTGAAGGTAGAGTTTTATGATAAAAAATTTACTGTATATATCGACCCTAAAGAATGGCACGGTATATCCAAAAGTACATCATTTTAATGATCATAAAAAAGTAAGAAACTTTTGTAAGAAAAAAATTTTTCATACATTCAATTGTTTAGAAAATATGGCGACTTATTCCCAAATTTTAGGGTTTTACTAAAAATACTCTAGTTTGTTAATTTAAATATATTTTTTAAGATAAAGTACTAATTGATACCTATATCATTCCATTTAAAATTTTTGAATTATTCCCAATTGAACTTTTGCATTTTTGATATGCTGCGTATGACACTTTAAACTATCCAAATCTCAAATAATCAGACATCATTAGAAAGTTAATTGTTTCTACTTTTTAAAGAAAAAGAAAAAATAAAATTTCATTAATAGTTATCGAAACTAGAGTACTTTTAGTAAAACCCTAAAATTTGAGAATAAGTCGCCATATTTTCTAAACAATTGAATGTATGAAAATTTTTTTTTTACAAAAGTTTCTTACTTTTTTATGATCTTTAAAATTATGTATTTTTGGATATACCGTTCCATTTGATTTTGCTGAGAAACAGGCATGTACCCCATAAACTACCCCCCAAGGAGGGGTTTTAGGGGGTTGAAAATATTTTCCTGAAATTCTTTAGGGTCGATATATACAGTAAATTTTTTATCATAAAACTCTATCTTCAATAGTTTGGGCGTAAAACATAGTGGACGGGTGGTCTGGAACACCCGGTATATTCAATAATTTTATTGATTCAAACTGTAAATTTTAACTAGTTAGATTTTTCATATTATAGATTAAACTAAAGGGAATTATTGTTTGGTCATAATATTCATAATCAATTATTACAGTTTTTCGCTTACTATCCGAGATAGACAGGATAAACTGTAATTATTATCGAAAATCCAATGAATTCTTACAGTATATTTTTTCCGTGCATTCTATATCTATGTTAAAGTTAACTTGCTATCTTTATAAACCTTAAAAAAACTAATAGATATCAGGAATCCCACACTAATAGATAATATAATCGAATGACTTCCGCGAAATATATTTTTATCAAAAATTTTGCATATGAAACTACAGACTTCTATTATAAATATGCGTGTTTAACAATTTTAGGTTCACAATATTTCTAGTATTTGTAGTGACAAGTGTGTGTTTTCTAATACTATTATACAATAATTATCGAAAAATATAAAATATATAATTAATAATATTGTCAGCTGTTGAGGTAAGTACATTTACGATACAAAGATTTTTTTTCGATGAGTATACGAGTAGAGCTGGGCGTGTATTCCAAACTACTTTATGTAAATAGCTTGTGGGCACATTTTCAAAACACTATCTTCAAGAAAATGTGCCACTCAAAAAAAAAGAAAAATAATTATTTCGAATTTCTAGACTAAAAAACCAGCCTTCTGTTCCCACTAATAAAAAAGATGTTGGCCATGTTAAGCTGTTATGATTTCAAAAATGTAAAACTATTCTTATGAAATATGTATTATAATTACAACTGTCGAAAATATTTTTTTTTGTATCCGACAAAAAAACACACATGATAATTTTAATTTGATTCGCGATCACGACTCGACTCAAGATTTACAAAATTGTTCACGCTCCCGTCATGAGTCGTCGTGACACTAAAATTCACAGCCCGCGTCCAGTTCTAGTCAGTGTCATATACTAATGTATCAAATCGCACACAAAGCTCAGTTTTCGTCGTACGCAAATAAAAATACATTTTTGATTTTGTTACATTTTTTTTTATTGAAATAAAGTAATTTGGCGTTTGGTTGGTTAATTAGATACATCTTTGTTTTTTTATAATAATTCTTTCTTAAATAAAAATTTAATAGCTGTGAACTGTTTTCAATAAGATTGATACATTAGTGTATAACAGTATCCATATTAAAAAGGATTCTATAATTTAATTTTAGACATCTCGAATAAATTTCAGGATTCAACATAAAAATGAAGATTACCGCATTTATATTATTTATTCAAATAACATATTTAACAGATTTGGTTAAATCTCATACAAAATTAATTTTAATCGACAACGAAGAATATATATGTAGCAGCACTCATGATCAGGTGAGAACAAATAAATGTATCTTATGTGGCTTTGTTAAAAAAATCAAGTTATATTCGAACCAAACTACACACAATTTTACATCAAAAATTACTACGAGAATCACGACCTGTGGCGTAACTAGGGGTTAGCGAAAAACGGCTAACTAACATCAGCCGGATTGTAAATCATACGCATTTAATAAATCGGCTGGCCACGTTTAGCTGTTTGATAAAGCGGCGCCTATGTCAGTCTTTTTATATAAAGCGGACTTTGTTTTAGGATGGCAAAGGATTTAGGTAAGAAATTGAATTATGAAGTGCGTATCATACAAAAAAATATAGAAAGTCACAAAAATCAAATTAAATATATTAAAAATATCGGCTAAACTGAAGAATATGCGGGCACTACGTCACAATAATCAAAAATTACATAATAATATACAGTTATTTAGAATAGAGATGTTGCTCTAATAATATACGAGTACAAGTTTACTGTCCTTGTTTAGGTTTGTTAGTTTCCTAGGTTAGGTTAGTTTAACTAAACAAGGACAGTTAACCCAACCTAACCTAACTTAACAAAAACTAACCAACCTAAACAAGGACAGTTAACTTGTATATTAGTAGAGCATTATCTCTATTCTAAATAACTGCATACTTATTTTGAACAATTACTGTTTTATCTACTGTTTGTGACAGAACATTGTCATTGGAGGACGCCATTTTCTCGTAATGCTATTAAGCGCCTCTGGTGGTAGATAACAACACTAAATTTTTCAATTGGGCGGTTCGATTATTGCCAATTAATAAAGCGGTGAAGCGTTGGGTTAGCCGTATTGTAGAATGTATGATATTATTCAATCTGGCGGATGATAGTTTAGTCGTTTTGTATAGCGGCTAGACTTTAGTTAGCCGCTTTATGAAACAGTGCCTTTTTGTAAAGCGGCTAAATTTACCATCCGGCTGCGACTTATAGTTACATAGTTTACGAGCTATTTAGTTTTGAGTGAATAGGACGGACGGACGACAAAGTGAGATTAATTGGGTTTCTCCGGAACCCTAAAAAAGAAAATAAGGAGGCAGAATCGTCATGACAACGAAAAATAAAGGTCTTCAATTATCAGGAGTGCACAAGTAGAAACCTTGTTTTGTTTTATATAAAACGAAAACAATATTTTCTTAGTATTTTGAGTTCAGCTGCCTGATCGCGTTCAAACCCACCCTTTTCCAGGAAAAAAATTTACCGCACATGCTTTTCTCAAACAGACTGTATAAAACAAGGTTTTCTTGGTCCAAGTCAACGTTTCTTCCAGTGTTCGCTATTTTCAGTATTCGCCACTGAGTAACGAGAGAACGTGATATTCCAAGGACAAAAATTTAAACGTTACTAAAAAAAAACAATAACATTTGTATTTTATCCTGTTGCTTCCTCGCAATATCGAAGATACGAGAAACTATGTGATCGTTTCAGATTGAGACAAAAAAAAATTCTCCAATTTCAAAATTTTAAATTTATTTATCCGTTTCACGTCAAGACAAACACTTTTCGTTCCGTGTCTGTCTGTCTGTTCGTCCGTCCGTCCGTCCGTCCGTCCGTCCGTCTGTCCCCTGAATCCTTGTCACACGCATAACTCATGAACCACTGAACCGATATTATTGAAACTTGGTCGGATGGTTGGGTTTGGTTTGAGGACGGTCCCATTTCAAAATCATTAAAATCGTGTGTAAGGGGGAGGGGTGACACCCCAAAATATTTATTTTTTCAAGATATCTCAAGAACGACACATGTTACGAGAAAATTTTATAGAATATTTTTTGTAGAGAATTAAATTTCCTATAATATGGGTCTACTACGTTTGTTGTAAAATATTCCCTTACAAAGATTTATCTAAATTAATTTTAAAAATTCGTGTTTTGTTTTTTTAAATTGATATTTGATTGGATATATTAAGTGTCATTTTGACGTTTTAAATATCACTTTGGCGTTTTAAATGTCACTTTGACGTTTTAAATGTCATTTTGACATTTGCATAAATTTAGATATAGATTGAAATTGTCAAAAAATTAAAAATATATGAAAAAATATTCAGGTGCGTTTTAAGAAAAAAATCGAACTAAGATTTTTTAGTAAAATTTGTATAAAAATTAAATGGTTAACCAATGCCAGGCAATTTATCTGAACACTATCGGTTTTAGTGAATTTAGCACGAGGAAGCACTGTGCATTTACTTGGCAGATGTTTTTTTTATACATCTAATAAAATTGACAACTAACGATTTAATATCAGGTGGTACAGTATTACTATGTATTTTAATAACATAATTTTTCTAGGATTCGGAAATAAAGCCCATTAAAAACTTTGCAAAAACAGGTAAATAATGAATTATTTTTTTATAATAAATTATACAAAATATATTTAATACCTAATCCATACTATATAAATAATGAAATTAAGTATTTTTTATCTGGGGGAAAGGGGGTTATCCGAGGTAATCTCAAAAACTACTAGACCAATTATAATAAAAACTGCACCGATGTGTTCCTTTAAAACTCGCAAATTCTATATGATGTGTTATATCATCACGATAACACTCAAAACACCTGAGCTAAGAATAAATAGGTCAAAATGACCATATATGTATGTTACATATGTATCTACTGATGAGTCATAAGTTCGTATTTCTTCGATATCTCCTCTGTTGATAATTAGAGAAAAATTCAAACGTTGAATGATATTCTAAGTAATATATGTTAATACACATCTAAACTTATATTAAAACATATAGTGTAGCCCCGAAAAAGGTGTATCATTACAGGATAAGTTGATAGTGCGTATTTCTTCGATATCTTCTCTCTTTTAAGAAATAGAGAAAAAAATCAAATTTTAGATGATATTATAAGTAAAAATGTATATTATAAAAAAATATTAAAATATACAGTGTGGTCCCAAAATATGGTGTATCACAAATTTAATTTGTTTTTAAATGAAATGACCCATTTATTTCAAATTTTTTTAACTCTTGTTCAGAAAGCCTATACAGTGGTGAAATATTAAAAAAAAACATTGAGGGAATATGAAATATATTTTTTTAAATTAACGTTTTCAGACATTGCTTTGAAAAATCATTTTGGGCTTAATTTTAGAAATATATTCTTGTGTTTTGGTGTGGCATTAACCTAATCTATACACGACCAGCAATACATGTGAAATTTAATTGTTTCATACAGGATACCCTTGTAAAAACTGTAAACATTCATACATTTTATGTTACAAAACTATTTTTAATTGGAACAAATATTTTTGTATTATAAAGTATGTTATGTTATATTCAGTACCCTAAAAACAAAAATAAATAAATGTACTCTTATTGTATTTGTCCCTAATTATTATTAACAGAGGAGAAATCGAAGAAATGCAAACTTATGACACCCTGTACATATGTATATATGTTCACACATACTACATAATAGTATTAATAAATTAATCTTTATATTTATGCAGTATATACTGGGTGTTTGGTTCGGCGATACGAATATTTTGAAGGAAGGTAGAATGAGTCATTTGGAAGTGATTTAAGTAAATATACCTATGTACAAGTGCACAAGTTTTTTTTATATCGGCCATTTTATTAAATTTATAAAAAAATACAGATTTATACATGTAAATGGCAATACATATTTTTCAAACATAATTTTTATATTACTTAAATATCTATGCTATACTATCAGATCAAAATAAAATTTATAAATAACAAAAACAAAAAAATGGTAGCAGTTTAACATATAAACCATAACATAAAATTATTTCATTAAAAAATTATTTAATAAAATCTAGCACACTTGCAGATGTTCAGATGGTTTTAAAACTGCTCTATTTTATACCCTTTCAAAAAAAACCTACATGAAGTGAGTCGATCCTAGTATGCTATTCTTAATAAATAATTAAAAACGTGATGCGATACTTTTCAAACATTTTTTTTTACTCATTGAACAGTGTAACACCTACTTCTGTGCGAAAGCTTGAAAAATATGATCCTGTCAAACGAATGTCGATTTTTTGTCGGTTTTTGGTAAATGAAGATATTGAAGACGGCAATTCGATGAAGTGGAAGATCATTCATCGTCAAATGTTTAAAGGTAAATCTTCAAGCAGCAATGGTAGTCCTTGAGGAGTTCTATAGGTAATTCTCACCATTCAATGTGTTCGGAAGATAATGCGGACTACTGCGGATCAAAATCAGTCCAATGCCAATCACACTAACCAACAGTGTATTTTGTTCAAGTGCGGATATTGTCTTTTATCATTCCAGTAGTTGATGTTATGAAAATTTTTCGTTTCTTCTCTGGAGAAAGTGAAATCATCGATCTATAAAATCCTTCGAGGAAATTCCGTCTTCAATATCTTCATACGTGTTTCTTATTTTATTAAAACATATATTATATATTAGTAACATAAAAATGAACTATAGATAATATTATTTTCTACATTATGTATCAAATGAATTTTTTTGAACGTAATAACTTAACCGGAAACGGATGTTTACTCTTGTCAATTTTTGAATATAAGAATTATTTTTGAAATAAAAAAAAATGTTTTAGATAAAAAATGTCGAAAGAAAATGTCATATATTTTTTCTCAACATTTATGATTTAGTCAAAAATTTTGTTTTTAAAATAATTATTTAGAATCACCCACACATGCAGCTCATTCTCAGTATTACGTATAAGAAATTCCCATAGTAACTATCGCAAACACGCACACTGTTCAATCTCTGTAATACGTGTATAAAAAGTCCCATGACACTCATGGCAGATATTATTTCTTCTCCATTTGAATTTTTTTTTTTTTTTCAAAAATATGTATTTTCGAAAAAATGAATAAATATAAATTATAGATAATAATATTATCTACAATTTTTAACTTGACCATTTTGCTCTAATTCGCACTGTTTCAAACTAATTCGAAAAATTAATAAATCGACGTCAGTAAACATCCATATCCGGTTGAAAGATCGGTTTCAATATACATAATATAAGAAAGTAAATATTTGTACAAAATGTCATGATTTTACAAAAGTTTATATATCTAGCCCAAAAATAAACCTTATTTAGCGTTTTTTCATAATCTGATCTCTAAATATTTTATAATATCGCTGTAAAATAAAAAAAGATGTCTGTTTACTTGCCAACAATTTCACGCCATTTGATGCACCACCAAAAATGTTATGTGTTTCGAACAGAATGAAACAGATGTATGTATTTTATAACTTTTTATAAAAAATATACTTAAAGCTAGAGCGTACATATAGTTGTATACACAACTTTGATATGCTAAGTAAGATGTAATGTGCGTCGCGTCTGAAGGGGTTAATTATATTATTAGTGTGTGCTAAAGCAAGCGTCGGATGAATTCATCGCAAAGCGTTTCGCGTGTTTTTACACTTAATTATATAAAAATTACAATGTATATCTTTTCGTTTCAATAATAAATTTAAACTTTTTTTACAGGATGTACTCGTAAATACAATGCTCATAACGGCTACAATCTTTTCAGTGGTGAAACCTTTTCTGGATATTACAAGTATCATAAGGAACCAACATTATGGATAGATGCAAAAGAAATATGCGAATCAGAATGCGCGTATTTAGCCATTCCCAATTCCAAAGAAGAAGCCGACTTCCTCGTCAGTTTATTTAAAGTGTACCCTGTACCGAATATAAATTATAAGTCTTATGTCCTGATAGGGCTTAATGATATAGTCAAGGAAGGCGAATTTGTTACTGTTTTGGGTAATTATAACGTTAAATGTAACACCCATTTATTGCGACCTGAAAACCAATATCTGCTATGGGTGCCACGGGACTTTCTTATATGTAATACTGACAACAATGAGAGTGAAGTGTGTACGTGTTTCTAATTTTATTAAAAAATATTTCCGACAAACTAATGAAAAATATAGTAAAATTAATTCGACATAAATTATAGATAATAATATTCTCTACATGTATCAAATTAATTTTTTGTAAACGTAATCACTAAACCGGAAACGGGTGTTTAGTGTTGTCAATTTTGGAATGTTCGAATTATTTTTGGAATGATGCGAATAAGAAAATTGTTTTAGATAAAATTTGTCGAGTATATCTATAATTTATGTTCCATTCATTTTTTTCATCATTTATGATTTAGCCAGAAATATTTTTTTACACAATTCACTCTTAGTATTACGTATAAGAAAGTTGCATGTTACCTATGGCAAATACGTAAACTCCCGAGTAAAAATTCCTATCAGGCTAGCCCTACCATTATTCGCTCCGGATCAGGCTAAGTATAGCGTGCCCTATTAAGGGCAACCACGTAGGGACCTTTTCGGGTACTGATCAGTTTAGCCGGATCAGAACCAATTAAGGCTAGTCAGATCAGGTAATGATGTGGTTGGCCTCATTTCCGCTCTAACAAGACTAACCTTGCGATAACCTATATAACCCCTATCTATCTTGGCTATCTGGGTTACGTGCGGACAGCCAGAGATTTCAAGTTCGAGTCTTGGTCCTGGTAAATAAAAATAAATTAAGGATGCGCAATATGGAATTCTGAAACTGTGTAGGATACACACAATCATCGTTGGCCGAAGAATAAAAATGGGGAAAGGTGTTTAGAAGGAAGGGGGATGATGAGGCTCAAATAAGAATATCCTCGTCATGACCGCATTAGATGAGCTTGATCAGGCTTAAATAGGAATATTCTCATCAGGACCATTTTAAATATAACTTTTATATATCTTTTTTATAGTCCATAACAGAGGCATACACCGCGCGGCATAAGTTTTCATTTGATATTTTAAATTTTACAGTATATTCCAGGGCTTCGAACCGGAACTGAACCGGAAACCGAAAACCGGAAAACCCGTTATTTTTTGCCGGAACGAAAACCGGAACAGAACCGAAATAAAAATTTCGGTTTTTACGGTTCAGTACATGTTAAAATACGCGCGTTAACATGATCTTATTTCCCACTTCAATTGTCGTTCGGACTATCATACAAGTACCATAAAACATTCTAAATTATGGTAGAACATTTTTTTTTAATACAAATAATTTTTTTTAATTAATCACTCGGAGCTGAACCGAAAACCGAAAAAACCGGAAAAACCGTTATTTTTTGTGGAACGAAAACCGGAACCGAACCGAAATATATTTTTTTGCTCGAACCGAAACGAAAAAAAACGGTTCGAAGCCCTGGTATATTCTATTGCTTCATTATTTTTTTTTCAAAAATGGGCTTAACCAACTTTCAAAATAAAATTGGTATAAATAATTAAATATATAAATATTATTTTAAACTTGAAATGTTAATAAATAAAATATTATTGTAGGAACTCATCTAAACACAACAGGGTTCACTAGCTGGTATCATGGAGGGTACCCAACTAACTCAGCCGAAGGGATTGAAGATTGTGTTTCTTTATATAATAACGGTCTTCTCATTAATCACTCGTGTGCTTTACCAATAACATTTATCTGCGAGAAAGATAAAGTTTGATATAAACAAATCTTATCCAAATATACATAGGTAATAGGTACCTATATGTAATATACAGAGTGTCCAAGTAAGAGATACAGATTTAGTTAAATGAGATGAATTGTTTGTAAGAAAGGGGTGAGTATTACTACACCAAAAAATATTAATCATTTTATGTGGTTCAGGCGGTATACCCAAAAAACTGAAGATTAATAGTTTCTTTAAATGGTTACAACTTTTGCCAAAATAGATTGGTACTTTTTGATTACGGTTTCTTAAAGTACTTTTTGTGTAAAATTGATAGATAAAATTTTTTATCACTTTTAGTTTCCGAGTTACAAGTCCACATTTTAGTTTTTCTTATGGGTCACTAAGTTGACTATTGCATATTTGAATTTGTTTTTTATTCTACTAGTGATATTTATAAAATATTTTATTACAAACATTTAAGTAAGCCATGAAAAATAAAAATTGTTAAACAAAAATCACAATAACAACAATCAAAATAACAAATTAATATTTGTAAACAATAAACTATTGCAAAAAAAATGTTCTTACTTTTTTCGATAACAAGTATGACAAGTTACATATTCTTGTAAAGTAGAGTACCTACAAAATACGTTCGAATAAAGTTAGGACTTGTAATTCGGAAACTAAAAGTGATGTATAATTTCTAAATACACCAATCGATTCTATACAAAAAGTGCTTTAAGAAACCGTAAACAAAAAGTACCTATCTACGTTGACAAAAAGTTATAGCCATTTAAAGAAATTCCGAATTTTAAGATTTTTGGGTGTACCGCCTAAACCACATAGAATTATTAATATTTTTTGATGTAGTAATACTCACTCCTTCCTTATAAATAACTCATCTCATTTAACCAAATCTGTATCTCTTACCGTTTAGGAAATCCCCATCATTTCACGTTTATCTTGGACAGCCTGTATATTTATAATCAGGGTTCGAGCATCAATTGTTATATGTATTATCAACAAAGTATGCATAAAGCTTGCTCTATACAAAATTGTCGGACGTATAAAATTAAATAAGAAAATTATTATGTAGAAAATATTATAGTTATTAAAAATGTATCTCTTTATTATAATAAATCATATTTCTGTATAATGACTGTTTATGTGTTACCATCAGACACCTGAACATGAATCCGAACAAAAATGTTATATTTCACCTGAATCGAGATTGAGTACTCTTTTTAGATTTCCGTACAAAACTAGGAACCCTTAGTTTTGTTCTGTCCGTATGTCAGTGTGTTTATCTGTATATCACAGTCCTAGCATTATCTCATTTATATATCTATTGATATGAAATTTAGTATATGAACGTAGATTGATGACACAAAAACAGACAAGTTTTTGGACCCCCTCCCATAGACTGAAAAGTGAACACGATATATTTGCTTTAAAAGTCGTTATCAGAGCGCCCCTCTCTCCCTCTAATTTCTAAGCTATAATAAAAAAACTCTTTAAAAAGTCCAGATGTTGCTTTTAATGAATACTTTCAATAAAAAAAACTATAACGAAAAGTGTACAATTTTTTTTATAAATGGTGACACGAACACGTACTTCTATAGCGATTACATGTTTGGTCAACATGAAATAGCACTTGGTATGTATTATCAAGTAGAGAATGTTAGTGAGAATGGCTACGGAACCCTATGGTCGGCTCTATTTATTTAAAATAATCCCCTGCACCACCATCGTTCACTGGTTTTATTTTTATACTGAACGTTTACATCTTCCAAAGTAAATGCGCAGTGCTTCCTTGTGTCAAACTCACCAAAGATAGTTAATTATCGAATAATTTTAATAAACACCGATAAAGTATTCAAATAACTGCCATTGGTTAACCATTTAATTATTATTTAGAATTTTTTCTTAATACTTGATCGGAAAACAATTGACAATGGTTTGAATTTTAGGAAGCAAAAGGAAATATATCTCCGTAAGGAAATATTTAGTTACAAAAATTTGTAGTGATCTTTTTTTAATAAAAAATTGAAAACTTTACAAAAACGACTCTATAAAAATTTCACGTAACATGTATTGTTCCTGAGATATTTTTAAAAATAACAATTTTGGGATACCACCACTCCCTTCTATACACGATTTTGATAAGTTTTATATAAGACAATCAGCCAGATCTAGCTAAGAAACCAAATTTCATAAAAATCGATTCAATAGTTTATGAGTTATATGTGTGACAAAGATTGACGGGACAAACACAAAACGAAAAGTGTTTGTGTTAGCCTGAAATGGATAGATCAAGTAAAAATTTTGAAATCGTAAAACAAAATTATTTTCTCTTTGAAAAAAAAAAATATTAGACCGTTACTACTTTTACCCTGTCTGACAGCAATTTATATTAATAGGTCAAATGAGAATTTCAGCAAATTTTCAAGTCGAGTGCTACCTATCATAGATTCGAGTAGATATGTAGATGGTTTGCAACTTTGGCCTAGAATTAGTTAGATAAACTATGTATGAAACACATTTAGCTCGGTGCGTCCATTTGCAATCATAACTTCAATTAAATTTCATGTAAAATGTATATCAGACCGTAAATAAGAGCCAGAGATACGCATTTCGCTCCAGTAGTAATCAACAACTTATAACTAAATTAGTTATTAGCGTACTTTGAATGCATCTATTCATTATTTTACATCAAATCAAGGCCATTTGTGATATTTGGCTCCTCTTACCAATGCTTTCCAAACTGTTTACAACGATCAAAATGTTAATGTCTACTCAAATGTCAATTGTGAGTTCAATTACTTTGGTGATAAAAAAATTTTATGAAAAAAATAAAACTTAAAAAAAGAGTTTTTGTTATTCTTAACATACTACTGTGTCCAAAAAAGTAAAGTGACTTTTTTAATAAAATGAAAAATCTTTATTTATTCTTCCAAAGTAATGTCATCGCACCTCCGACACAATACACTAATGTCAACGTTTTTTTCAATCTTCGAAACAGTCCGAATAGTCCATTTCCGGGATCACTTTCAAAACTAACAGCGATTCACGTTGAATGAACTCGAAAGTGTGTCCCCGGAACGGTCTTTTGAGTTTACTGAATAGTCAGAAGTCATCAAGTAAATACGGTGATTATGGAACGATATGGATTGAATTTTTGGTCAAATGGTCACGAAGAACCAATGGCGCATTATCGTGTTTCAAAAAACCAAGAGTTGTCCGCCACATTCAGGC
The DNA here is from genome assembly GCA_961205875.1 of Sialis fuliginosa. Taxonomy (NCBI): domain Eukaryota; kingdom Metazoa; phylum Arthropoda; class Insecta; order Megaloptera; family Sialidae; genus Sialis; species Sialis fuliginosa. The sequence continues at coordinate 2,646,015 of OY540820.1, forward strand.
CTATTTTTGCGAATAGCTTCACGCAAATGACACATAGATAGCACTCAAATAACATTCCTTGTTAACAGTTTGGCCCCACGGAAGAAATTCACAATGCACAACCAGGCCCGGATTTACCATGCAGGCAGAGTAGGCAGCTGCCTAGGGCGGCAAATTTTGGTGGAAACTTTGAAAACTGGTTATATTCGTGGGAATTGAATTTGATTTTGATTCCATTATCGATGAGTTTGCCATCAGAATATCGAGACGTAAAAATTTCAACCATTAAGCAATAATTTCTCTATACATGTAACTCAAGCATGACAAAAAAAAAGGTCTTCAGTTTTTATGTTTCCTAATGTAACTTTATAAAAATTTATAAAATTTGAAACTGACGCAACCAAAAAAAATGATCCTGAGTTATATATTTTGACATCTATGACTTAAACTGTTAGTTTCGAGGAGGGGGGGGCAGCAATTTTCGCAACTGCCTAGGGGCGGCAAATTTCTAAATCCGGGCCTGTGCACAACACCACAATTAGGGTTTGCAATCCCGCAGACTTTTTTTCCCGCGGGAATTTTGCGGGAAATCTGCAAATCCCGCGGGATCCCGCGGGATCCCGCATTTTTTCCAAAATTTTTCCAAAATTTTTATTATTCATGCTTAAAATTACTATTATTTAGTTAACATGACAATTAAATAATGAAAAATAGTTTCATAGCGGTAACATATGTATGATACATAAACGTAACATGTACCGTATAAACCGACGTAAAATCCATAAAATACACCTGTGAATAGGAGATTGTCTAATATGTTAGGTACAAGTACAAGATGCTTCTAACTACTTTTGTCTTTTTGTTCGATTATCCATTTCAATTTTTTTAAGTCCTTCGTTGTGTATAAATTAGCCCTTGTTTTATACGTAGGTCATCTTTTACGCCACGCTGGTATATACGGTATGTCACGTAAAACTAAACCACTAAATATCATTATTTACGGTTGCATTTTAGGGACAATCTGTTAAAAAAATATCGTGTAGATCGTATAGAAAAAGATAGTTTTGAGAAAACACGAATTTTGTGTATTAAATTTTTGTGGTTAACTTTCAGTTAATCTGCCATTCTTCTTCTAAATTTTTGTATTTCGTATTTTTTATGTTTTTTTTTTTTTGTAATCTGCGGGCTGTTCGAGCTTCTTTCGTCGCCTGAGTCGTGCGAATCCTGGCATGTTTTAATCGGTTGTGCGGTCACATTTTTCGAACGTTTTTTTTTTTTAACTCTGGAGGTATGTAACCACTTAACTAATCGTGAACAAGATATAATTTATTTCACTAGTTTCATATTCAGTCATCTCAACCTTAATTTTTTTTTTCAAAATTGTTACCTTTTTTATCCATATTTACGCTTTATAAGTATTCAAAACGCACGCGACCTACAAATTTAATGTTCAAAAAATTCCGCGCGGATCCCGCATTTTCAGTGCGGGATCCGCAGATCTCCAAAACGTGCGGGATCCCGCGGGAATGCGGGATCCCGCATTGCGGGATTGCAAACCCTAACCACAATAATCTAAGAAAACTGTTAACATAGCATCACATTATGAAAATCGCAAAATGCACTTTTTTGATGAAAATAAACAAGCATATCTCAATAAATGTTGAAGATACTATCCAGACCCAACTAACTAGATCAGGGCTGGCCAACCCATGGCCCGGGCCACATATGAACAAATTATGTTTTTATAATTTTTATTTTAATTATCAGGTGTTTCACAATGACTGAGGTTGGTTTTAATTTCCCGTTGTTTTCTTTAAAATATTGTTCTATTTATGTGACTTAACTACTCATTTTAATTGATAATTTTGTTTTATAATATATGTAGGTAATACAAATATAAATAATAATTAATACAAAATTAGAATTTGAAATATTTATTAATATTTTAAATACTTGAAACAATATAGATATATTTTGTTGTTGGTTAAATATTTTTTTAAATTTAATATGATTGAATACTTGCTTGTTTTTTTTCCGTCGAGTCGAATGAGACAAATTACAACCCTTTATCTGTGACGGAGCAAAATATTGAGATTTTTTTCGTCATTTATATCTCGGTTTCTATGCGAGGTAGTGAGTAATTTTTTCTCTAAAACTCCTACATTTATGTAGGTTTTTTCTCACCTGCACCGGATCGAATAAGATCAATTACAACCTTTCATCTGTGAAAATTAGCTTAACATTTTTTATGCTAATACATTTAAGAGTTTAGGGAAGGGAAGGGGGGGGGGGTTAAGTCATTATATTATAAAATTGATTACATAAGCTATCTATTGGCTTTTTATTTATTACTCTATCTATGATTATTAGTTCCGGAGATATAAGCTTTCAAATTGTGACATATTTTCGTTACATTCGTGTTTTCGAGCTTATTTATTGCCAGGGAAGACGTAGTTCTACTTAAAAAAAATTGATTAGAAAAAAATTCAAAACCAGAAAATCTAAATTTTTTTACAAAATTTCTTATTTATGTGCGGCCCTCGGAAAATTTTAGGTCGTCAATGCGGCCCGCGGTGTAATTTGGGTTGTTCAAGCCTGAACTAAATGGTCCATAGTTCTTATCCTTCTTGGGAACACGGAAAAAATATACTGTAATAATGACAATTTTTCCTGTCTATCCTGGATAGTAAGTGAAACATATAATATTTTACTCTCTGAAACTGCAATAATATAATTTTAGACTGTAATGTAATATAATACTTAATATAAATTGTTAGATAAGCTGCAAACATTACAGACTAAAATTATACAGTTTCAGACAATAAAATATTATGTTTTCGCTTACTATCCGGGATAGATACGAAAAACTGTAACTCTTATAGTATATTTTCTTCCATGAAAATACCGAATATTATTTTTAAAACTTCATCCAAATCGGTGTAGCGGATTATAATGAGCATTCCAACCATTATTATTAGGTACTGCTATGTATGTTGTACTTTACATGTATGTAACTATTTTGATAATGTTGAAGTCTGTTTTGTGCTATGTGTATAAAAATATATAATAATAAAAATATATTTTTATACACAAAGGTCATGAGTTTTTATTATAACACAGAAACGTGAAATTTTCCGCTTGGAAGGATATCAATACCGTAGCCGTAGCTAAAGCACTTATTTCTCTAGAATCATCTCAACATTTCAGGTTTACTCAAGTAAAAATAAATTATTTGAACAATATACCTATAATAAAATAATAAAATTTAGAATAACACGACATGAAAAAAAAACATCTTCCAAGTAAATGCGCAGTGCTTCCTCGTACTAAATTCACCAAAGGTAGTGAACTATCGAACAATTTTAATTTAAAAAAATATATTCAGATGATTTGCCATTGGTCAATCTAAATGTCATTTTTTCTAGACAAGTAAGGCCATCTATTATCAGCAGTGACAACCGCATATGTCAAATTGGCATATTTATTTTAAATATATTAAATATAGAGCTGCAGCTGACCATATACCTATTTTCGACATAACCAGCAAGATCGAAATAATTCTTTCTGTTCCAAAATAATCGAAAGTACATTAGTTGACAATACTTTGGACAAAACTTACCCAATGTTACTGCGTCGGAACACAACAAAATGGGGTTTCAAAGAACGTGACTCTCACGCGACGTTTTAAACGCTTTTTCCACTGATCTATTTATGATATTCGAAATCTTTTGCAATATACTTATAAGGCAGACATCAGGCTTCAAGAATATATAAACATACATATATATAAAAAATGTTGTTAAAAACTAAAAAAATGGGACTTAAAAGATGATTTTTGGAATTTTTGGGGGATTTTTTATAGACAATTTTAGTTATTAGTTACTAATGTTACTATTGTAATGTGAAAAGAATCAACGTTATAAAAAAACATCTGCCAAGTAAATGCACAGTGCTTCCTCGTGCTAAATTCACCAAAGGTGTATTGAACAAATTAAATGAAAACCGATAGTGTTTATATAAATTGCCTGGAATTGGTTAACCATTTAATTTTTATACAATTTTACTAAAAAATATTAGTTCGAAATTTTAATTAAAACGCACCTGATTATTTTTTCGTATATTTTTAATCTTTTGACAATTTCAATCTAAATCTAAATTTATGCAAACGTCAAAATACCATTTAAAACGTCAAATAACATTTAAAACGCCAAAATAACATTTAAAACGTCAAAATGACATTTATATGTCCAAGCAAATATCAATTTAGAAAAATAAAACACGAATTTTTAAAGTAATTATTTGAGTAGTTTTTTAAATATTCGGGCGGTTACATTGGGCAGTTAACAATTCATTTGGGCAGTATTAAACTTTTTGTGCGGTAATTAAATCAATTGTGGCAGTAAAATGTAGCAAGTAAAATACAAGATTTTGGTAAGTTATTTAATCTTGTAGCGGCAGTTAAAAACCTACTCGAGCAGTAGATTAAATAAATGGCCAGTACAATAATTATTTGAGTGGTAAGAAAATTGAATTGGGTAGTTAAATAAATAGTTCGGCAGTTCGGTAAAAATTGACTTTTGGATGAAAAAAGCGGCACGCGTTTGTTAAAATGAACGGACTTAGTGAGGCCGTCGCGTCGTATCGGTGTAACCAATGGGGGCAAAGGGACCTGATCCCCCGACACATTGGCGTAACTAGGATTTTTTGGGGGGAGCCATTCACATATAAATATATAATACACTCATCCAAACAATTAAAGGAACAAGAAATTAAACATTTTTTTTGGTGTTTTTTGAAGTGCTGTATCTTTGTGAAAATGGTCGTATCGAAATAAATAAAAAAGCATTTTAAAGCTTCAAATTTCTAGTTTTGAGATTTTTTAGCATAATTTTTTTTGAGTTACGGTTATCGCGCAATCATAAGAAATAGTGGGGCACAAAAATTTTCCAATTTTTTTTTTAAATTTTAAGGGTCCGCGGGCTCGGGAAATTTTTTTTCAGTTAAACCAATGCATTGGTCAGTTAACTTGTTTATTCAGCTTTAATTTGTTTTTTTTTTTGGTCGCTCTCAATTTTTTTTGCCGAGATATCTGACTTTAAATGAAAAATGGTTCGATGGATCAATTTCAAAATTTACAGGACTGTTGGGGGTACATTAAGCTGTAAAATGACCTGGCAATATTAGTCTTCCCATCGATATTTGTAAAGTAGCGATAGATTTACTAAAAGACCATAATGGTGAGGGTAAAAAAAAATTTTTTTCTAATAAAGTCATGAAAGGGTCTTGTAGGAAATTTATTCAAGTTTTTAAAACTGCTCTTAAATTTACTGTTTAATCATTAGTTGCTGATATATTGATGATCGAAGACAAAATAATCATTTTTCATTTAAAGTCAGATATCTCGGCAAAAAAAAATTGAGAGAGACCAAAGGAAACAAATTAAAGCTGAATAAACAAGTTAACTGACCAATGCATTGGTTTAACTGAAAAAAAATTTCCCGAGCCCGTGGACCCTTAAAAATTTTTTTTTTTTTAAATTGGAAAATTTTTGTGCCCCACTATTTCTTATGATTGCGCGATAACCGTAACTCAAAAAAAAATTATGCTAAAAAATCTCAAAACTAAAAACTTGAAGCTTTGAAATGCTTTTTTATTTATTTCGATACGACCATTTTTCACAAAGATACAGCACTTCAAAAAACACCCAAAAAAATGTTTAATTTCTTGTTCCTTTAATTGTTTGGATGAGTGTTAGTACAGGCAAATTTGCATTTAACTAAAACTTAATTATTAGATTAAATTTTATTTCGGAAATGTATCCAATAGTATTTCTCATTAAAGAATTCAATGAGTCCCGAGGTCAAAAATTATTGCGTTTAGGGGAAAGTGGGGTAAAAAGGATATGTTAGATCAAATGTATGAAAATAATGAATGTCCCTGTACTAAATAGTTTATAATGAACATTAAGTAATTAATGAGGTCAAAATTAATGTTGGGAAGAGGACGGGGGGTTAAAAAATAACAATCAAAAAAATAGTAAGGTAAAATTAATTATTTTGTAACGGTAAATATTTATTTACATAAAATTGACACGTGTGCATTAAAATTAGGTTTTATTAAGGAAAAAATGGAAAGATTAGAAATACCTCCTGAATTGATTTCAGAAATACTTTATCTTTAAGAAACCGAAGAGTCGCTAGCGGGACTGGGGAACTTTAGCCGGTATTTTGATTTAAAGTAGGGCGCGTCAAATAAGCGATGAAGCTAGTCTTGATTTTGATCACTTACCGACTTATCGTGTTCTACAAACAAATTTTATGAAAATCGGATAATATATGTCTCATAGAATGTAACCATTCTATTTTTTTTAATTATGAAGGAGGAGAACCCCTCCATAAACAACTTTGAACGGCCGCGTATTCCAATGCTTTAAAAAATTGTTAGCTCTTTCTAGTGGGTTATATTTATTTTTGTTCATATGGGGACATGTTTAGGTGATACTGTTGCACCCATAAAAAATTATTTTGGTTATAACAATCAGAGGTTATCTGAATTATTCATTACTAAAGAGAGTTTTTGAGCTTTATAAGTTATGTATCTCAGTATATTTGTTAATATTATTCAAAAACTAAGAGTTTTCAAACAAAAATTTTTTTATGAAAATTGTAGCAGATGGTATCTTTAAATAGTTTTTTATATACAAAATGATATAACTCAAAAGACAAAACGACTAACTCCATGACAAAAATCGTGAATATTTAAGTTTTTATAAATAAAGATTTAACGGATTATTTTATAGGTTACCTTTATGTAAGTGAGTATATTTTGTAAAATAATGTTGTCATTATGTAAAATTATTAGAAATATGGAGGGAAAAGTGGGGTAAAATGGACATGTTCGATCAAATGTTCGAAAATAATGTAAGTACGCTTTTTAGTCTATGGGAGGGGGGTCCAAAGAATTGTTTGACAGTGTTCGTTATAATTTTTAGTGAAAGTACTAATTAAAAGCTACATTCTAGATTTTTTTCTGATTTTTTGAATTAAGAGTTTAGAAATTAGATGGGTGGAGACGCTCTAACAATGACATTGAAAAGCGAATATATCGTGACTGAAGGGTTAAAATCAAAAGGTCATTTGACATTTTTTATTGCATTTTAGGAGACCTATCTAAGGACACCTCACTTGATGGGGTAAGTGAAAAAAAAATTGAATTTATTTTTCAGTCTATTGGAAGGGGGTCCAATAATTTTTTTTTTCAAAATTTCATCATTTTTGTTTTTGAGTTATCAATCTACGTTCGTATACCAAATTTTATCTAAATCGGTATAAAATTTATATAAACGTACGGACGGATGGACGGGTGGATAGAGCGAAACTAGAAGGGTTCCTAGTTTTCTACGGAACCCTAAAATAGATATTAGGTGTATAATATTAAAAATTAAGACAGTCTTTAATGTGTTATTAAAGAAAATCATCAACAATATAAAAGCTGTCCGCGCTCAACTTTTCCCCCTCCAATATTCACATACGCAACAGCCTTAAAACTCGGGACTCATTGGATTCTTATAAAAATATATATAACAAAGTGATTTCAAACAAAAAAAATAGATCTAAGAATTATGTTCTTTTCAGGTCGATTTTTTGTCTAATTTGCCTGTACTATGTATATATTTTACAAATATATTATATGGAATAACCATCTGCCCCCCCCCCTAGTTACAAAAATGCAGAGGGGCAGGGTCCTTTGCCCCTCCCCTTGTGTTGTAACGAACAAGAGACCAAATGATTGCGCAATATAATATATGTAAAATATATACAGGCTGAGTCATTTTAATTGACCAGTCGAAATAAAACGCGCAGGAAGCGCGATCGAGAAAAATTCTTCGGACAAAAGTTGTAGGGTTCGAAAGGGGACATCCAATGGTGACCTTGAACGTGACCTTGAAGGTCATTTGGAGGTCAACTTTGGTTTTTAAATGAGAACACCCTTTTTTGACCCCGGCAATGGAAAGAGCGGGAAATTTTACGTCCAGATATGACCTTAAATTTGACCTTTCCGCCAAGGTCAGACCTTGCTAATTTGGCTAACGGGACTATAGCTCGTCTGGACTGCGTCTTTTGAAAAAAGATTGAGTGTAAAAGTTTCTGGATTCGTGCACAAACTACGTAACAAAAGAATTATAACCCAATATGTTATTGAACTTATCATTTTTATTTTAATACTGACCAAAACAGTAATGTATTACCGCCAGTTTAAATCATAGCCTTTTTAAAATAAATTGAGATAAATCTTTGCAAGGGAATATTTCACACACAATTTTGATGATTTTGAAATGGGACCGTCCTCAAGCCAGACCCAACCATTCGTCCAAATTTCAACAATATCGGTTTAGTAGTTCATGAGTTATGCGTGTGACAAGGATTCAGGGGACAGACACACGGACGGACGGACACACGGACAGACAGACACGGAACGAAAAGTGTTTACCTTGACGTAAAACGGATAAATCAATTTAAAATTTTGAAATCGGAGAACATTTTTTTTGTCTCAATCTGAAACGATCATGTAGCTTCTCGTATCTTCGATATTGCGAGGAAGCAAAATGCTTCAAGTAAAAGTTGTAGAACTAGAACTCCTGAAAAAAACAAGTGGTTGTTCATTAATATGCGACTAAAATTGTCGTACTTAGACTAAATTACAGCAAACCGTTCAAAACATTTAATCGACAAATATTTTCAAATTTTTATTAGAAAATCATATAAACTTACACCCATTAAAAATATCAAATAAAATACAATAATTATGAGATATATAAGGTTTTGTAGTACATTAACAAGCTGTACAAAGTTTCTGTAAAGTTTACCAAAATTATTCCATTTATCAACCCCTAAAATCAAAAAACCAGCCCCAAAACATTACTCGCCATTTTTACTGAACTTGAAGAGAAGGAAATTATAAACAATAATTGGTCATTACATTTTACTTTTATGCATTAAGTAAAGCAGAATAAAGATATTTACATATTACATTAACACCCCTGTTACATTCGAATATATTACATACATATATATGTAATATATTCGAATGTATATCAGTTGAGAATACTATGGACAAAAATTACCCAAAATTACAGTGTTGGAACACAACTAGAGATTGGAAAAATAGTTTTTCAACTATTGCGTAAAAATGCATTTAATGTAATTTTTATTACATATCTCCACCGTTTTCAGAAAACTGGTTTGATTGAGCACAATTTGCAACTACGTTTCCAACTATTATATTTGCGACACTTTTTACTGCTTCGTTTGCACTAATTATTATTAAATCGTAAAAAAATTATTTATCAATTATTTTCCGAAAAAAAATTCAACTAGTAACTATTTCATTGAAAATAACAACTATTTTTCCAATCTCTAAACATAACATAATAGGATTTTCATTGTACGCGACTAGCACAGAACGTTTTAATCGCTTTTTCCACTGATTTATTTATTAAATTCGAAATCTATTGCAATATACTCGTTTGGCAGAACTCAAAATGAAGTTGATTAAAAACTAATAAAAAAAAGAATTGACATTTTTCGTACGTTAAACAATTGTAACGTGTTTGAAACATGATTTAAACGTTTTATTGGATTTGAAATCATTTACACCACTGTATTACAAAGAATGTACTTCATTTATAAGGGCATCGAAGTAATGTTTATCAAGTGAACAATACATAATATACATATTATATGAATCAGGTAGATGTGTAAAATTTTCTTTTTTTATAATGAAATTTAAAATTTATAATTTTTAGGGTTGCGAAGAAACCCTATTAATCTCACTTTGTTGTCCGTCCGTCCTTTTCAGTCAAAGAAAAATATAAAAAAATATCTCGTTAACTATATAAGCTAGAAACTTGAAATTTTAACTGAATATGTAAATTGATGGCAATTTTGCAAATTTGTCGAAAAAAATATTTTTTTTATACTATGTGGCACGTTAAAATGTATAACCAAACCAGCGAAATTTGACCCTTTTTCGTATCAAAATGTACATAAATGTCAACCGGTAGAATTTGATCCTATTTTTTATTTTTTTTCTAACTCAAAAATGGCACCACCAGGGTATTAACAGCAGTTTTTTATCCCCCCCCCCCTCTAACTCAGTAACTATTGGATCAAAAATTCTGAAAAAAATAGTAACGAGGCTTTGGTGGGACTACGAGCGACAAATACTAAAGTCAACAATATAATTTTAAATTTTGGAATAATAGGGAGGGGCGTCAGAATTTTTATTTTTATTTTCAAATCTACGCATGTAGATCTATATTAATAGAATTTATGACCCTATTTTTTTTTTTTTTCTAACCTGTAGCTCAAAACAGTCCACGTAGTACGTACTTCGGAACCCTTATGTCTTGACCGAATTATTTTTAGTCTCACGCGAAACCCTACTAGCGAAACTAGTAGAGGAGGGGGGGGGAAGGAGGTTTATTTTTTTTTGTCAAATTCCCTCCCCTTCTTTCGATTCGTGTTTAACCCGGAATATATGTTAAAAATCAAAACCTTTTTTTAATCAGTTATTCTGGAAAAAAAAATTAATCTTACGAATTTATTTTTCTTCCCCAAAAACCTGCCCTCATTTGATCTTTTTTCACTGTACCCCCCTCCCTTTTACGATCCTCTACTTCTCAAAACTGTTATTTATATGTATTTAAACTTAACAACTACTGCGATTTTCAAACACGTCTGTGAAAATCTGTTTCTGACGTATCTTTGTGACGTTATTTTATCATATGAGAGATATTTATATTTTCACATATGTGTGTAATAATATACATTTGAATTTACATACGCACCCCCTCCTATACTACTCCTTTATGTAAACACAATACGCCAACATTTGCAATTATAATCTCTGGTAATTTCCAATGATACAACACAACACATCTACCTTTACTCTATTTAAATTGAATCGATGTGAATTTCTGTATGGATATTTTTAAACTAAAAGATGAAATGTAAAAATCAACTTAACTTTTGCTAATATTCCATAATTTTATAATCTGATTACTTTATGAAACAGTTGAACTTTACATTGTTTACAAACAGGGTGAGTAACTTAAGGGGGAGGTAAGGTTTTAAAGGCGAAAAAAAGGCATATTTTCATGATTTTTTTTTGAAGATATGAATAATGTTGGTTTATTTATTTCATATACACGTTATAGTATGACATCTAAAGTATCTTTGGAAAAATTTTCAATTAAAAATATCAAAAAATAAGTCCATGACAGCGAATCTCTGGAGGCGCCTCGAAAAAAAGTTATTATGCGGTGAACTCCATGACTCGTTACCGAATCATCTAAAACAAAAAAATCGAAATGTGCTTAAAAGGTGATATGTTTCCCTAGGTAGTCAGAGAGAGTATTTTTTTTCGATTTAATTATTTTTGGCAGCAGTTGAAAGTGAAAAATGTGATTTTCGCTAAAAAATTTCGGTGAATTTGTTATTATAAAATGGAAAAAAAATGGTAAAAAAAACTCTCTCTGATTACCTGTTGATTTATGTGTAGAAATAGTGTTTAAAATTTCAAAAGGATCGGTCAAGTAGATTTTGAGTTATAATGTTCACGAACTTCAAAAATGACGTTTGCGAGAAAATCGATTTAAAGTTTTTTATACTCGAACATCTAAAATTAAGTGAAACACTGTCATTCAGGATGTCCAATGCATCTTTTTGCTCTTGCCTAAGTTGGATTCTACCCTCTTTACTTGTACGTGCAGTTTGTCCGTATAAAAATCGAGCATGAGGGTCGGTCGCTTGAAACGCTGTATCTTCGTTAGTTTTATTCCGATTTACTTGAAATTTTGACACAATACTCTCGATATGTTGTACATTCAGAAAAAAAATTAAAAAAATTCATTTTAAAACCTTATCCCCACCCCCCTTAAGGCAGTATTTCTCAACCTGTGTGGCGAATCCCTCTAGGAGGGGCGTGATAAAACTAAATGGGGGGCGCGAGTATATCGAGAAAAAATATTATTAAACAATTTATTTAATTTACTGAAAGAAAAGCAATAAAATACATTCTGACATAATAAACAATAAAATACACTTTTACATTTACACTGATATAATACACTAATATCAGTACTGCACAATTTATTTAATAATTAATTTATCAATATTAAATTAAAAACAAGATTAAGTGACTTCCTTGGGTCTGTCTAACAGAGCAAAGTTTTTCGAAAGAAAATACAATTAAATTAAATAAAAACTTATATTACAATTACAGCACGATTTTATTGAAAATTATTGTATGAAGGGAGGGGGGCGATGAGAATTGTGATTGAAAATTGGGTCGTAAATACGAAAAGGTTGAGAAACACTGACTTAAGGTAAAAAATAACCAAAAACAAAGAAATTATTTCAAACAAAAAACTTTTTATGGAACTAGCTGTTACCCGTGACTTCGTTTGCGTGAAATTTAAGTTAGTGAAAACAACACCATGAAGTTAATAAGGTAAAAAATACAGAAATCTGTATTAACTATAAAGTGATTTTTAGTTTTGCATTTACACGCTTGATGTCTATGGCAAAAAAGTATAACCTATTTAATGTCACTTTTAAAATACCCTACCCATTTTTTATATACTAAATTTTCGGGATACAAAGTAGCCTATGTCATTCCTCAAGATGCAAGCTATCTCCCTTCCAAATTTCATCAATATCGGTGAAAAAGGTAACAACAGACAGACAGAAAAACATACTTTCGCATTTATTTAATACTAGCTGGGCCCGCGCGGCTTCGCTCGCGTGGACTACGGAATTATTGTTTAGGATTTAAAAAATATATAGTTGAATTAAGTACAAACACGATTAGTTATTATTCTAATAAAAACCAAAAAACACTTAAATTACCTACCTAACAAAAGCGAATCAGAACAAAAAGTAAAAATAATTTTTGTTCTATTTAAATTTAAAAGTTAATTATTGAAAACAAAATAAACAATTGACAATCAAAAGAATACCGGCCTGTTCCCTTTGCCCTTCGTCTATTTGGTACGCTCCCTCGCCATACGCCGCGACACGGGTCACCATCGCACGAATAATATCTTCCCGTATAACATATATTTCGATATTTTCTAAACTATACGACCAAATTGGATGCTGTAAAGAGCAAATTATACCTACTTTAAGTACTATGACGATGAAATCATTTATTTCGATAAGGATTAATGTTTTGCAGGTCATAAGTCCACGTAAACAGAACCCAAATATTTTTAATTTTCTTTGTAACATAAAAGCAGTCATTGTGGCTTAAATCCAAAAGTTAGATATATGGTGTCGCGGAGTCTATTGTAGATCTTTTGATTTTACACAATTCCTTAATACATTATTTTGTTCAATATTGAACGGTTGATTTACTATTATCGTCACAGCTTAGTTGTAGCCTATAATATAGCCTATAACCTGGCCGCATATTTCCAAAAGCCCGTCCAGTACAGAGCAACGGATGAAAATTGTGCTCTGTAAAGCACTGGAGTTTGGAAATCGTTTCATTGATATTTGCACTCCAAACCCCAGTCGAGTACAGAGCATACTCAGACTAGAACTAGGTGTGGAATCTCGATGTGGGGCTTATAAACTATAGTTTAAAAAATATGCGTTACTTATTATTATATCAAATTAAAACATTTTCGCGTCAGCGAAAATGTAGTATTCTTATATGCTATTTTATTATGTAATAAATTTTATGGTTGATACGGAGAATAGGGGTACAAGCTTTCACTACTGTCTAACATTAGCCTCAGTCTGAGTATGCTCTGTACTCGACTGGGGTTTGGAGTGCAAATATCAATGAAACGATTTCCAAACTCCAGTGCTTTACAGAGCACAATTTTCGTCCGTTGCTCTGTACTGGACGGGCTTTTGGAAATATGCAACCTGGCCAGAGAATGTATGTACCTATGAATTAAAAAAAAACATGTAAAGCGGATTAGTGGTTCTCGAGTGATAAGCGCACTAACGGACAGACAGACACACAGATATGTAGACAGAGACACGTTGAGCTATATATATGTATGTATATAAATAAATAATTTTTAGACAAATGTCGCCTAATACATGTTCACATTTATTTTCCTATCGTTAAAATATAAACTAGTATTTCCACAACAGAAAAACGTTCCAGTTGAGTTTATCAACGTTTTTCTTTCACATTTTTTCGTTGTCTTCTTTTGTCGGTGCCTCTTTGTTAAAAAACAATGATGTCCCAGAACAATGCAAGCCCGGCGATGACAGAGAAAGCCAAAAAAACACCAAAGAAAGTTAACGCAAGAAGCAAAAAAAACACACCCTTCCAAATTGTATATTATATAATATATACGTATATACTAAATGAAGTTATCTTAAATATTTAGATTATCTTGTCAACGCGACGACATAATAAAAAGACTTTTTGTTGTTTGTCAGATGTTTTATTATAAACGTTAATAGCATTTTAATTCGGTTGGGAAAAACTGAAGATGTCAGCTTGTAATTTAAAACCAAAACATATAGCTATTATACATAATTACCTGCAATTTAGATATTAGATACCTACTTATTATTGTACAGAATGGGGAAAGAATATTTTTGAAGTTGAGGATGTGGTAGATTATTAATCTTATTCATATAAAACATACCAGAATATTGAAAAAAATCGGTTCTCCGAAATAAATCGAATGGATCAAGTTTTAAAGAAAAAAGTTCAATATAAAATTTTTAGGGTTTTAAAAACTATATTAAGGTACTGGCATTAGTCTTGGATATGACCCCAATAATGGCAAATTTTTAATTAAATGTATTGAATTAGAAATATTTGTTAATATTTGATTACTACCATTTCTTAATATTTATCTGTAAACATTTAACTGTCTTACAGCTTAATTTGATGACAATCAGCAAATAGATTTCAAAATGATGTAGGTTATTATTATTATTTAAACTAAATATTAGTATCTATAATTTATTTATTAATTATTATATTATCAAATACAAATCCCCTAACCATAAAAATTGTAAGAGTTTAGACTTACACGTGTTTCAATAGCAATTATTATATTATCATAGCAACTGCTTTACATTGTATCAAATTTGACGATTCTTTCTTTTATAGAGGATGATTTACAACTAGCGTAAAAAAAATTAACAGTAGATCGAGGATGTAATTTTAAGCAAAAAACCTTATGTGAACCTATGTCCGGAAATTCTTCGTGAGGGAGCTACAGTCTTTTTCCCAAAATTAGTGTTTATTTAATATCTAGAGAACCCATTATGCTATAGTTATGAAATTTGATACATTAATAAATGTTATCGATTTCCAGTATCAAATAATAATAATAATTTATACCAGAGGTGTATGGGGTCAGTATTTTTTTGTTTTTGAATTTTTTCCTAAGTTGGGTAGCAGATTATATGATACAAAATACACAAAAATATACTTTGTTCATTTGTCATAAGATCAACCGTTTTCAAAAAATATCGAAAAAAAGAAATATATATTTATAGATATATATTTCGAAAACGGTTGATCTTATGACAAATGAATTAAATATATTTTTGTGTATTTTGTATCATATAATCTAACGAAAATGTTAAACTCGGGGAAAAAATTCAAGAACAAAAAAATACTTGATAAAAATCGGCGGGCCCACTGGTCCCATACACCCCTGGTCTAAATTATTATTTTTTGATACTGGAAATCGATAATACTTATTAATACCAATCCCTGTATCAAATTTCACAACAGCAGTACAATGGGTTCTCTAGATAGGTATTAAATAAACACTAATTTTGGGTAAAAGACTGTAGCTCCCTCAGGAAGAATTTCCGGACATAGGTTCACAAAAGGTTTCTTGCTTAAAATTATATCCTCGATCTACTGCTAAATTTTTTTACACTAGTTGTAAATCACTCTGTATATTTTGTGTCGTAATACTTATCATTTTGTAATCATTAGCAAGTGCCCATTACTGCGTGCTCATTGCTAGTTTTTCTTTATCCATTACTGGAGAAAAAACATAGACAAAATAAAATGCTATAATTTAAAAAACAAACTATGCATATTTGCGGACTTTGGTAATTAAATTGATTAAATAAAGAGTTACTTGTTTTATTTAGTAACATGAGTTCATGAGAATTACAAAAAAGAAGCTCGTCAATCACACAAACAGTAAGCCTTGTTCTCATAGCAGCCATAACTGGTTCCAGTACCTTAGTGGTTTATATTCAAGTATTATTATAACTAGCAGAATTATTTTAAATTTTTATTTTTGGGTTCCGTACCTTAAAATGAAAAAAACGGAAACTTTATGGATCTCTTTGTTGTCCGTCTGTCTGTCCGTCATGAAGTTTTTAACTCAATACAATAAGACGATACGGCCTTTCATAGCGTATTTTGATACTGACAGACTAACTGATCATTAAAACCTACAGGGTACTTTCCGTTGACCTAGAATCATGAAAAATTGCCACGAAGAGAGATCTACTACACAAGTAATTTCTGATTATTACAAATAATTTCTAGTTATTAATTATTACGTGACAAACTTAAATTTCTTTGATACAGCATCTATGCAAAGACGCCTTGGGAAGTTTTATTAGATCAAAATAAACATTTTTCTAAAAACATTACATTTTACAGTTTTTACTTCCATGTTCCAAAGGAAATGGAAATATTGTAAACCGTCGAAAAATCGTGTCCAAGATAAGAGCAGATTCTGATTGTACTACCTTCAAAACGTAAAGAAAAGTTAATTTCCGCATGGCGGCTGTGCGTGTGGCTGTGTGTTTGTGTGTCTGGATGTAGAATTTTAGAGTTATCTTGTTCTTGCCGGTTAAGTCGAAAATATATGGTCAAGCTGCAGCTCTAAATTTTAATTAGTTATTTAACAAATGTGTATTATATTTTTGAAATTAGGACATTATATACAAATGGCAATAATTACTGTATCCGTCGTAAATATTTTATGTTTTTAATGTAATTAATGTATATTCATAGTAGTATATATTATGTAAATAAAATATTTTTCAAAAAATTTATATTTCAAAATTATTTAAAAAGAAAGAACATGGAAGTCATGTATAGTTCTCCATACCGATTTTTTTTCACGCACATACTATACTTAAAAGGGTCGTATCTACTAAATTATTGATTGTAATAAATTGAAACTATAATATAATCATAATTTTACAAACATACACTTCCATAGTTATGTATATATCGCCAAACAGGAAACAAGATACATAGATATGGGTAATATGGGTATAGTTATAACCCAAGACTTACCCCTGTGTTTACTTCTCCGAATAAATTTAAAATAAATTCTTTCAAATGATCATAATTGCGTTTTATTACTAATGTAGGTAAGTTAACTTCTAGTAATAAAAGGTATTATATACATTGAGTATAAAATAATAATTACAGTATAAATGTTAATTAAATCCACAATAACACAATAACTTTAAAGTTAGTATTAAGTACTATTCAGTAGACTTTTGTTATCAAATCCCACTTTATATAGAAAACAATGTTGTTTAAGAATATTTAACAATGCTTTATTAGATGTAATTTCACCAGAGTGGCTTTCACTTCAATTTTATTCAAGTGTTTTTGTAATTCTAACAAACGAATGGCAAAAATTAAATTTAATATTTACCATCAAATATAATTAAATGCCTTTTCTTAAATCATCCCATTCATTTATTATTTTCATTTCCATTTTATTAATTGTTGATTCAATGTTGGAAAATTTAACTATGTATTATCTATCTTATAGGTGTTTAACCGAGGTTATCTAAAAAAAAACTGCTAAACCGATTTACATTAAACATGTACTTACGTGTTCTTTGAAGTCTTACGAGTGATATTGGATCATATGCATCATATCGCTCAAATTAGCTGAGCAGTGATTAAATTATTAAATTATTATTACAAAACATTTTTACTTTTTTATACATATTGTGTAATAAAGTATAGTGATCATGAAAAAATTCGAACTCGAGATTTTAACGAAATTACACTTATTGAGGGTCCCTGAATCACGTACGACCTTTACTCAATGACGTCTGTGTGTGTGACGGTGAGACTTACAAACACGAAATTTTAAACTTAAAGTTCTTGTATACTGTAGATGTGCACCTGCTAAAACATCACTAAACCGGAAACGGATGTTTATTGATGTCAATTTTTGAGTTTTTCGAATTATTTTTGAAACGGTGAGTAGTAGAAAAAAATGTTTTAGATTAAAGTTATAGAAAATGCTCTTGTCTATAATTTATGTTCTATTCATTTTTCCCCCAAAATTTCTTTTAGGAAATAATCGATTTTCTTTAATTTTTAAATTTTTCGAATTATTTTTTAAAATGAGCGATGTATATTAAACGAAATAAAGATCTTAAAAAACTGACAACTGATTCTATAGATGTTTACTATCCAAACATAATTGAAAAATATTGTAAGCGCAGAAAATATTGTGATGCATCTGTATCTGATAATAATTGTAAAAACGAATTTAAAACACGCGCAAAACGAAAAATTTTGCGTACATGTCATTATAATAAATTCCAAGATCCAACGAATTACTATCGCGAGCAGATGCTTCTATACTATCCTTTCGGAGATGAAATTCAAAACATTAATGAAATTCAAAAAGAAGTGATTCGTAAAAATCGTGCATTTATCTATGCTATGGATGAAAATTATTTAGAAGATATTTTAAAAGATGCCGAAAACAACGTTTGTGAAGAAGAGAACGATGACACTAATTCCGGTAAAATGAAATCAGATAAAAGTGAACTCATTGATATCTTTAGTGATCAAGATAATGGTTGCATTGATTCCAAAGACAAGGTCATAAAAATAACTGTAAAGCATGAAGTTGATATTCTTCCATTGCTTTTGAAAGCAAGTGTTAATGCATTGCTTGCATGCTCATAAAATCGGTAAATTGATACGTGATATGTGGTCAAGTTGGTACTGGAAAATTGTTTGTAATTAATATTATCTATCACGTGATTTCAGACTATTACAATAAGAAAATACCTTGTCGAGATATTAATACTACCAAAGTTCTTTTAGCTGCTCCTTCGAGAAAAGTGGCATTCTTGATTGATAGATTTACGCTTCATAGTCTTTTCCACTTGCCTATTGAAATCAATTTCGGTGCACCTTGAAATTGTTAATTATGGAAGAGTTTTCAATGATTGGTCAAAATCGGTTATATCAAATTGATACAAGGCTTCAACAAATCATTGGTGTCAATGAACCTTTTGGTGGTATTTCTATTATTTTTGTATGAGATCCTAGACAGCTGCCTCTAGTACTAGATAAACCGATATATTATACAGCACAGCACTACTTAATGGAACAGAAGACTAAATGGAATAAAAAATATCCTGATAAAGATTTTCAGCCAATCGTAAAATGATTTAGACTTTGCTGTTGCCTTGAAAAATCTTTCTATGAGAACAATGAAACATGAGGATATAAAGTTGATCCAGTCGAGATGCAATTTAAAAAATGTTCCTGTTGTATATGCAAATATTGTACTAGAGAGTACAGATCCCTGTAATTAGTGAAACTAGGGGAATTAGATTTTCCTAAGTTAAAAACACTGTAGTAATAAGATATTCGAATACAATACAGACGCGTTTAGTGATATAATACATAAATACTGCTAATTACTTAATGCTAAACTATAAATACTAATTACTAAATACAAGTGTAAAATAAAGGTGTAAATACAAAGTGTAGTGTTAGTTCTTTTAGTATAAACTATAAAATAAACAAATAAAGTTGTGTCAACAATAGAGTATCGCGAACCTGTTAAAGGTAATATGTAATTCATTCCTTATTATTTATTCTAATACAAATAACTTATACGAAGGCACAACAAGTGGCGACGAGGATTTTAAGAAGAAAAAAGTAAATTTAAACAATTACAATAATTGCAATAATTACAAGTGTGACGTGTTCAATTAAAAAAATTCAAACATTGATCAAGTGTGAAGATAGGCATAAAATAATATTGTTACAATGGCTGAAAACTTTATACCACAAAAAGTTTAATTTAATCCTGACAAAATTGACTTTGAAATATTTCTTGTCAAATTTGAAATTTTTTTAACGCTTAACAGAATTACAGATGACAATGTAAAAAGGACATTATGGGTTGATTCATTATCTCCCAAACCTTTACAATCTTTAATATCATTATGTCGTCCTAAAACATCTTCTGCATTCAAATTTGCACAACTCAAAAAAAAATTATCTACAAATTACAAGAAAATAACTTTTAAAAGTACATTCCTTATTTATTCTAATACTTATACGAGGACACAACAGTTCTTAAAGATGCTATTAATCTCTTTTTCACGAATAAATATGCAACTGCATATAACGAAAAAAAATTGCACTTATGCCAAGAGAATTGTTTCTGCATAATGCTGAAGATAAAATTCAATGCAATGTGAAAAATGAACAAAAAGAGAAGATGCTAAATATAAATATAAACTTCCAACTTGCCTAAAACTGTCGTTGGAAAAATAGGTGTAAAGTTAATGATCACTCGTAATGTCAATACAGCTAAAGGCTTAGTAAATGGAACAACGGGTACAGTACACTGAGGCATGTGACTAGAAATCCAAAAACGAACAAAATTGTGACTTTGATTACAATTTGAATCGGTTGATATTGGAAGAACTACTACATCACATATCTTCGGAACAATAATATTAATGTAAATCTTGTTCCTATATTCCCAATGTCCGTTCAAATTAACGTTAGCACAAATACGGTTGTGTGTAAACAGTTTCCTCTAATAGCCACAGAAGCTATTACAATACATAAAAGTCAAACATGACCCGGCAACTTCAATATCTATCATATAGTCGCGTCATATCCATTACAAGTATTTTTATCAGTGGCAATTTTTTACCCCCCCCCCCCCCCCAGTAGATGATACTGACTCTCTTAAAATTTAATTAGATCGTTTAAAGTTTGAAAAAAGCTTAACAATATTTGAACAACCATTAAACGAATTGAGTGAAATCAAAAAAAATTTAATAACGCAATATCTCTATTTAAATATATTGACCACATAAGATTCGAGATAGACGGTAAAAGATACAAAAACAAGCTTCTTTTTTATGTAGGCAGAGTTTATTAATTTTATAAACAATCAATTTTTATAAAAATTGTGTAGTGTGTAATAAACATTAAATAACTCAAAAACTACTGAACCGATATTAATGCGGTTTTCATCAATAGATAAATAATTATTCAGAGCAGGTTCTTGGCTATTATTTTTTTAATATTTCTGGTTCTATGAAACAATTGAATTGGTTTAAAATAAAAAAAACCTCAACAATAAGATTTTAGTGTTACCATTTGCCAAAGAATTGAAAATTTTTACTTTTTTATAGTGGGAATCGATTATATAAGTCTTTGAGAACACATACAAACAGTCGTACAAAAATAAAGGTTTTACAAAAACTTTTATTGTTAATCAAAGACAAGCATGATACCATTATTAACAATTTAATAAAACAAAAACAGTTGAAAATATCAGGTCCTAATTTTCAGTGAATGTTCTGTACTACAGAATGTTTATTTTCCAGGGGTATCAAAGGCTGTAGCCGGGTAGCAATGTAAAATCGGCCTCAACACGGATTTGGCTAATTTTTATTGTGAATGTTGCTCATTATGTGAGAATTCTTATGCCCAATTATTAGCCTCTAAAAGTTGATCGTTTTTGAAAAAAAAATTATTTTCAATTTTTCAAAAATATTTTTTTTTTAAGAAATTTTTTTTTTTATTAAGTTCAAACTATGGTACAATGTAGAAGTTGAAAAGGTGCATATCAGGTAATATTTTCAAGATGCTGCGCATACTCTAACAAGTAAAAAAAAAAATTTGAAATTTTGAAAAAAAAATTTTTTTGGTTGTAGTTGAGCGACAACTTCAAATATTTCATGAAATAAACTTCATACTTTAGTATTACACCCTACAAAATCTGAATAGAATCGAAGTGGTAGAACATACTTAAAAAAAATTAAAATCATTAGAAGTCAATATTAACATGTACAAATGCTATAGAAATAATGTAATATAAACATAGTATAAAAATGATACAAAAACAGTTATTTAAATAAAATTAACTCGAAATATTTAATAAAAACGCTTCTGTCTCCCACTGCCCGTTTATCTTACCGTCTTGGACATACATACATTTCTTATGGTGATATACACATTATTACACATATAGTCCAGGCCACTAAATGAGATTGAGTTTCTTGAAATAATTCGTATAACAAAACTATTTCAATATTTTTTTTTCGTTGTTGGACTTCACTAGAAGAGGGGGTAGGTGCAAATATTTAATTTAATATAAGGGTAGTAAAATTACACGATAGATCACTAAATGTGTAATTTTGTATTTAAATAATATTAATATAAATGTATAAGAATAATATAATGCAATATAATAAAATATAAGGGATGTTTAGGCGCCCGTAAAAAACTCTTGTACTTAAAAACGAATAATTTTGTTGTTTTATATAATTCTACCTCATTTATTATTTTAAAGTCAAAGAAGTACAATAAGAACAATTGGTTTTAGATACTATGTACAATATTGTACAATGTACATAGTAAGGGTTTAAATTGTATTTTGGGGAGAAAGGTGGCAAATTTTAAATTCCACATAAGGGTAGCATACAACAATGTTGTTAAACAATTATATTAATTTTGTTCAAAAGCCTGCCAAGAATAAGAAAATTATTGTTTAAACGCCATATTGCTCGCCATCTTTCATATTGAATTTCCGGTCAATGTTTCGGCTTGGTAACAGCGATTTTTGGATTCAGCAGGGCCAAAATACTCTTAATAGCTTTGTTTGCAAAATGTTATACGAAGTACTTCAAGAAACTCAATCTCATGTAGTGGCCTGGACTATATGTGTAATAATGTGTTTATCACCATAAGAAATGTATGTATGTCCAAGACGGTAAGATAAACGGGCAGTGGGAGACAGAAGCGTTTTTATTAAATATTTCGAGTTAATTTTATTTAAATAACTGTTTTTGTATCATTTTTATACTATGTTTATATTACATTATTTCTATAGCATTTGTACATGTTAATATTGACTTCTAATGATTTTAATTTTTTTTAAGTATGTTCTACCACTTCGATTCTATTCAGATTTTGTAGGGTGTAATACTAAAGTATGAAGTTTATTTCATGAAATATTTGAAGTTGTCGCTCAACTACAACCAAAAAAATTTTTTTTTCAAAATTTCAAATTTTTTTTTTTACTTGTTAGAGTATGCGCAGCATCTTGAAAATATTACCTGATATGCACCTTTTCAACTTCTACATTGTACCATAGTTTGAACTTAATCAAAAAAAAAATTTCTTAAAAAAAATATATTTTTGAAAAATTGAAAATAATTTTTTTTTTCAAAAACGATCAACTTTTAGAGGCTAATAATTGGGCATAAGAATTCTCACATAATGAGCAACATTCACAATAAAAATTAGCCAAATCCGTGTTGAGGCCGATTTTACATTGCTACCCGGCTACAGCCTTTAAGAACGTTACAGCTTAAAAAAGTGTGTTTTCAGCCATTTTAATCAGCGTAGCGGACAAACAAATGAATTTTTTAATTTTTTTTGTAGTGAATTTTGTAGCGTTTAACTTTTATTTGAAACTTTTTTTTGTTTAATACTTATTTAGACCGCTATTTAGCAAAAATCAGAAAATCTGAAGAATTTTGCAATTGACAACCAAAATCGGAGCAAACTTAGGGTATTATTCTACACCACTTTTGTAACATATCCTGTAAGTATTAACACTGTACGCAAAAATTCCTATTTTTAGCCTAGCCAGCCTGGACTAATTATGATTTTTATTGAATCGCGAACAAAGCTTTCAAACGATCTTATAATTAATGGATATGAAATTGTTTATAGATCCGATTGTATTAACATTGATAATATATTTCTTAGAGGAATGATTATATATAAAAAATGACATCGATATGACAATTGCACACAGTTTGACGCGAAACATAAAATAATTCAACAAATCGATCTTGTAATTTTACATTTAAAAGAATGTAGTATTATATTATTGGAGATTACAGATCACCACAAACATCTCGTGATACATTTAGAGAGTATATGGATAGAATATTCCGTCTGTGTGTCAATTGTCAAAATTTAATCGTAATAGGTGATTTTAATTCAGATTGTTACACAGAAAACGATTCATGGTTGGAGAAAATAGAATGGTAATAGTAACCTGAAGAGAGTATTACCACCGAGAAATCCTACAACAAATTTTAATATCCAAGTTGACATGATTTTTACTATTTAATTAGACTTCGTTTCTGGATGCTATAAAAGTATAACACATAGGTACAACATTAGATCATAAGCCGATTTTTTTGTAATAAAACAAATTATATGCCCGATAGAACATTAAATAATTATAAAGAAACATCAAAAATAACAATAGCAATTCCAGCTTGCCAATCCAAAAAAAACGTTCAAATAATAATAAAAACAAAAATTATATGCCCGACAGAACTTTAATTAATCAAGAATCATCAAAAAGAACAATTACAATTCCAGCTTACTATTTAAAAATAAGCCATTTAAATAACAATAAAGATGAAAATTTATTTCTGTCAGCAACCTTCCATAGCATCTGTAGAACATATTTTGCAACAAGTTGGCGAAATAACAACCGTTACAGAAGTGCAAAATAAAAAGTGCTGAAATAAAAAATTCTGCAAATCAAAATTCAATTTAAAACCATCGTTGCTCATATAAATTATGGACAAACTTGCAAGATGTAAATGAAGCACATATTAATAATCTCCTTAATACTATTTTCCCAATGACTGAAATTAAAGAGCGTGGTGATTGTATGTTTCAAACTTTGGCCGACCTAATTCTATTTAATGAGGATAGGTATCTTGAAATCAAATTATTAATCATTAACGAAATATTTTTAAATATCTACAGATATGGACCAGTCATATTTATGGGGCCATTGAAGTTAGAAATGAATATCAAACTCCGATTATTTATCCGAAAGTAGTGGATTTTTTTTAAACGGTAACTCGTAAAACAGTATGGGGTAATGAGGGCTCACTCTATGTCGGTACTTCGGTCTTAAACATTAATTTGGTAGTAATCAGTATAGATTTTAATAAGGGTACAGTAGATGTAATTCATAAATATATACCAGAAAATATACAAACTCAAACATCCTTAACTCTAGTAAATGAAATAAATCACCATTATGTAGCAGCTCATAAAAGTTCATTATCACCAAATTTTGTTCAACAAATTTGGGAAAATATTCGTATTGTGCCTACCAATATACACGAACTGTTTACGTACCAACGCATACGATATGAACAAACAATTGTAGATAGTACTTATGACTAGAACTCGATAAATTCTAGTATTGTATTGTACAAGGATAATATTTATCGTCTCCAAATTGAACACTTGATTAACACGCAGATATCAGTTTGCGCGCTAGCGTAAATTTATAATCAGTATATCTCGACACTCATCGTCAGAGAAGCTACCACGAGGGTTTTGGTCTCAAATTATAGACCTTGATTAGATCTACGAGGTACAAGTAGAAATCAAAACATTTAACCACTTTTTATGTGTGAAAAACTCATTATAAAAAATTAGTAAAGAAATGAAAGGGTTCCGTCAGTCATTACGATTGATAAAAAAAGAGTTATTTAAATTTTTTTTATAATTTATTCTAGCTACAGTGTTCGTTACAATTTTCATTGAAATTACTAACTAACATCTAGATATATTCTGGATTTTTTTTAGATTTTTTTTTTCGATAGTTTAGAAAGTAGAGGGGGGGTGCTCTAATAACCACATTGAAAAGTACTTTTAAAAAAGCACATATATCGTGACTGAAGGGTTAAAATCAAAAGGTCATATAACATTTTTGTTGTATTTTAAGAGACCTACTAAAGACATCCTACTTAATAGATTAAGTGAAAAAATTTTTTTAATATACTTTACATGGAAAGGGGTTCAAAAAAATTGTTTTTTTCACAAATCTAATCATTTCTGTTTTTGGGTTATCAGTCTTCGTCTGTATACCAAATTTCATCTTTATCGGTATAAAATTTTTGAGGACGGACGGACGGACATAGCGAAATTATAAGGGTTCCTAGTTTTCTACAGAACCCTAAAAATGTTATGATAAACTTCATGTACTCCTCGGAATAGCACCAGAATATGTAGCGCATATTTTGAAGGAAGAAAAATATCAGAAAACCCTCAAGATGAATCTTATATTACAACAATATTCCCTTGGAAGAATGAAAATCATTTAAAGAAAATGCGCGCAAATAGACGAAAAAGGGTGGCGGAAAAAGAGTTGGAATAATCCGGAGGTATACGTGATTGGTTGATCCAATGACAAATGAACAAAGTATATTTTTATGTCATATAAGCTTCTACAAGTACCCAACTCAAGAAAAAATTAAAGAACAAAAAAATATTTGATAAAAATATCGTTTGAAAACCAGAGCAAATCGGACATTTAAAAATAAAAATAAATAAAAATGCCCTAAAAAAGTTAATACAAATTTTTGAAATTGTATTTCAAGACCTTATATCAAAAATTTTTATCCAATTAGTTATATCCATCCATTAAGTAAAAAAAATGTTTTCGATTTTCAAATTTTAATTAATTATAGCTAAAATAATTTTCAAAATTAATTAAAACTTTACGAAATACTTTTTTAGATAAATGTGCAAAGATAAAAAAAATTGCATAGGCACACTGCTAATGGCAAACCCGGCTATAGTCTTTTTGAAAGTACCATATACTTTCAATTATTATTTTTTTTTTTTATTATTAGTCTCACCGTTTTGGCTGTAGAGCGTTCACAGACACACACACAGATATGTCATTGAGATAATGGTCGTACGTGATTCAGGGACTCTCAATACGTGTAATTCCGTTAAAATCTCGAGTTCGATTTTTTTCATGGTCACTATACTTTATTATACAGTACATTTCATGTATGTATAAAAGAGTAAAAAGACGTGTGCCTTCTACTACCTTCCTGAGGTTTCCGTACCATTATATAAAATTTAATTATTGACAATAGTTACGTCTGTATCAAAGAACCCGCATAATTAAGTTTGTCACAATAATTCTAAATAGCATGGCTTGGCCATAAAAAAGTTGATTTTCTTATCTTTACTCTCATTTCTTGTCTAAATTGATAGTGGTTTTATAAGTTCATTTGGAAACAATAAATAAATTACATAACCTCACTTTCAAATAGTACATTTTTTTTAAACAATTTGTCACAAAAGAATAAATAAATACAGAAACTGAAAAACATATTCCATAAATAATAAATAATATGTACATTTTAATTCATCATACAATTTTAATTTAATTTAATCCTACAACTATATTTTTCGGAATTAACATTAAATTTGATCTAAAATAAAAATAATGTTTGTAGGTTATATTATATGATATTATATTTTTGTTTTAAAAATGAACTTACCTGATTTTATCTTATTTCATCAATTGTCATTCATTGATTGACTTTGAATAAAATAATTATAATACAGAACATATCGACGTAGCTATATAGCTACGTCGATATGTTCTGTTTATACGATATGTATATGTATATACATATAAATTATAATAATATAATATGACAGATGAAGCCACAGAACATATACAATGAAGCTAAGTAACTATAGTGGCGCTACGGATATTTATCGAACTTCCCCGAACCACTATAGACTATATTATGTGCACGAAGCCTACTAGCGCACAATAGAGTAGTACTGAACTAACTGAACTTTATTTTTATTATTTATACCGCAAAAATTTTTAATAAACAAATATCATTTAATCTAGCTGTGTGAAAATTATTTCTGTTGAGTATTTTTTTCATCAATTATGACGTAAAATAGAAAAATAATTAATTCGTTTACATTGACAGCATAACCTCAAACTATGGCATCGGACCGGATTTAAATGTATCAAACACTCAATCCCTTTTACTTTCGCTGATTTACATTAATAATTTTCAAATAAGTTATAAGTAAAATCATGGTTTTACTTTCTTGACTCTTTTTATCGCTTTGATTCACTTCGCTCGTTTTTCTTGGTTATAACTTTGTATAAAACTATTTTACTTAGGCCCGATTTCTCAATATAAGTTTATACTACATGCCCCAGTTAAACCGGAGTCTAAACTATAGATGTGTTTCTCAATGTTCAGTTAAAAATTATAAGTTAATCTATTTAACTGACAGATGAACTGCTGCCGGTTTATAGTTAAACATTAAACATAGTTTTAAATCATCCAAAAGTAAAATGAATGAACAGCCAGTACCAAGAATGAATCTTACAATTTGAATACATATTAATTAATTGGAATGATTGATTCACAGAATATACTACTAAGCAGAAGAGTCATATGGATACGATGGCCATGGTCATAAAATTTTATTTTATATGAACGACCCCCAGAGGCGCTGTGGCCACAATATTTAACATTATATGTCCCTTCTACTTGTATATGTTCTGTGGATTGATTTATTAAAATATATTTAAAAAATTTGTTTCTTGGCAAAAATTGTAAATAATCAAAAATAAATAATGTATGTATTTGATGCTATTGCATATCTGTAATATGTTATGAATGGCCTAAAAGTATGTGTACATTATAATACCTACTGTGTATTTTAACTATTGACGCTGCCATACTATTTTTTTTTTAAACTTATTTCACGTTTAAAGGTTTTGTAAATTTAAAGAATAGCATCAACGTGTAACCAAAATATATTTAATTTCTATTATTTATTTATTTCATTTTTATCCGTCTTCTTATACGTTCTATAGTAGCGCTATATTTTTTTTATTAATTCTAGAAATTCTCTTTTACTAAAATTAACTTGTTTTTTATCACATTTTATATAATAATTTGGGGTTAGTTTTTAGTTTGACATAACGAAAAGCGCGTCATGTTAGAGTTAATAAGGATCTCTATTGCGTATGCGCAAATTAAATTACAGATTACGTTAAACTTATATTATATTATTTATATTATATTAGTTTTTCTCTATTTTGTGTAAAATTAAAAAAAATTCTGAAATTATAATTATAACAACAATTCTTACTGACCTGGAAAAATGGAGTCCAGTTTACAAGTAACCACATACATACGAAAAAAATAATGGGACGAGAGTAATACCACACTGCAAAGCATGCTTTGGGTGTGCTAATAGAATTAGAAATTAATAATTTTTGGATTTTTTCTTTTACTTGTGCTATGAAACATTCCTCCATGCCAAATTTTCAACGGGAAGTACCCTATAGGTTTTGATGATCAGTCAGTCTGCCAGTATCAATATACGCTTTGAAAGGCCCTATCTTTTTATTGCATTGAGTTAGAAACTTAAATTTTTTACAGGACTATGAAAATGTAGATCTTAGTATTTGGTATTAATTTGATACCTCTAGCCGTTCCTGAGAAAAAGAGTGTCTTGGCGGACAACAAAGTGATCCTATAAGGGTTCCGTTTTTTTTTTTTTTTTTTGAGGTACGGAACCCTAAAAATGACCATTTTACAAAATAATTCACACGAGACCGAGATTTGTCTCGATATCGGTCTCAGTCACTTGTACGAGAAGAAATGGCTTCATTTTTCAAGACTATCACTTTGTATAATTCGAGATCATGATGAGAGTAAGGTAAATCTCATCTCGTCTCATTTTACGTGCAGGTCTATCCTTACGTAATCAATAGACAAAATAATTCACCTCGTTTTAAAGTTTTTATCAAATGAAAAATAAAATTGTAATATTTAAATATTTTCAACAGCACCACTGGTTTCCCAGTAGTGATGCTGACACCCAAATGCATCGTCAGATGTCACTTGTATCTAATTGATTTCCGAAACCGATTTGTAGAAGCCGTCCGTCGTCCACTGACGTCGTATGTTATCCCGTTTCTTCGTTATCGATTTTAGACCTTTTCACTCCTTAATACGGAATACTACAAGTTTCGCACGTTTTTCTTATCTGTTGTTAATCGAATCACGATTGTTTTGTCTCACCAATCACGCTAATTATCTATATTAAATGTTAGTAAATAGTAATCAATCAAAATAAATATAACACGTTACGAATTTTTATTTTAAAAACTAAACTGCTTACCATGTCTCCTGTTTACCCGTATTTCTAAATTTTTCACCAGGCCTTTTTTATTTTTTATTTTATAGATGGTAAAGTAATAACAACATACACAAATGAATATCTTCAAAACAGTTCGTTGTAACGAAAAAATGATTACAACATAAATTGTAGATAATTATATTCCCTACAACTTTTGTTAAAATATTTATTTTCTACATTCAAGTAAGTGTATACATACATAAATAAAGAATTATCTTCAGAGTAATAATTACAATTTGACGAACATTTTAAAACGAATCAAATGATACGTGACGTCATATTGCGTATTTTTGAAATTCAAAATACTAAGATATGGAAATACTACGGATGGTGTGTGATATTGCAACGTGATATTAGGAAGGGAGTTTCATTAAAATTGTGACTAAAAGAGTGAGTGTATCGATAATAACAAAATATCCGCCATGGGAACCACGAGACATTCTTATACGTAATCCTGACAGTGAACAGTTAGTACAGGCAAATTAGACAAAAAATCGACCTGAAAAGAACATAATTCTAAGATCTATTTTTTTTGTTTTAAATCACTTTGTTATATATATACTTTAAGAATCCAATGAGTCCCGAGTTTTAAGGCTGTTGTGTATGTGAATATTGGAGGGGGAAAGGTTGCGCGCAGATAGCTTTTATATTGTTGATGATTATCTTTAATAACACATTAAAGACTGTCTTAATTTTAAATATTATACACCTAATATCTATTTTAGGGTTCCGTAGAAAACTAGGAACCCTTCTAGTTTCGCTCTGTCCGCCCGTCCGTCCGTTTGTACGTTTATATAAATTTTATACCGATTTAGATAAAATTTGGTATACGAACGTAGATTGATAACTCAAAAACAAAAAATATGAAATTTAAAAAAAAAAGTTATTGCACCCCCTTCTAAATAACAAAAATAAATTCAATTTTTTTTTCACTTATCCCATCAAGTGGGGTGTCCTTAGTTAGGTCTTCTAAAATGCAACAAAAAATGTCAAATGACCTTTTGATTTTAACCCTTCAGTCACGATATATTTGCTTTTCAAAGTCATTGTTAGAGCGTCTCCACCCATCTAATTTCTAAACTCTTGATTCAAAAAATCTGAAAAAAATCTAGAATGTAGCTTTTAATTAGTACTTTCACTGAAAATTATAACGAATACTGTCAAAAAATTCTTTGGACCCCCCCTCCCATAGACTGAAAAGCGTACTTACATTATTTTCGTACATTTGATCGAACATGTCCATTTTACCCCACTTTTTCCTCCATAATTGTAATAATTTTACATAATGA
The DNA here is from genome assembly GCA_961205875.1 of Sialis fuliginosa. Lineage (NCBI taxonomy): Eukaryota > Metazoa > Arthropoda > Insecta > Megaloptera > Sialidae > Sialis > Sialis fuliginosa. Next base: position 2,677,589 of record OY540820.1, read on the forward strand.
CAACATTATTTTACAAAATATACTCACTAACATAAAGGCAACCTATAAAATAATCCGTTAAATCTTTATTTATAAAAACTTAAATATTCACGATTTTTTGTCATGGAGTTAGTCGTTTTGTCTTTTGAATTATATAATTTTGTATATAAAAAACTATTTAAAGATACCATCTGCTACAATTTTCATAAAAAAGTTTTTGTTTGAAAACCCTTAGTTTTTGAATAATATTAACAAATATACTGAGATACACAATTTATAAAGCTCAAAAACTCTCTTTAGTAATGAATAATTCAGATAACCTCTGATTGTTATAACCAAAATAATTTTTTATGGGTGCAACAGTATCACCTAAACATGTCCCCATATGAACAAAAATAAATATAACCCACTAGAAAGAGCTAACAATTTTTTAAAGCCTCGGCAATACGCGGCAGTTCAAAGCTGTTTATGGAGGGGTTCTCCTCCTTCATAATTAAAAAAAAATAGAATGGTTACATTCTATGAGACATATATTATCCGATTCTCATAAAATTTGTTTGTAGAACACGATAAGCCGGTAAGTGATCAAAATCAAAACTAGCTTCATCGCTTATTGACGCGCCCTACTTTAAATCAAAATACCGGCTAAAGTTCCCCAGTCCCGACTAGGGACTCTTCGGTTTCTTAAAGATAAAGTATTTCTGAAGCCATTTCAGGAGGTATTTCTAATCTTTCCATTTTTTCCTTAATAAAACCTAATTTTAATGCACACGTGTCAATTTTATGTAAATAAATATTTACTGTTACAAAATAATTAATTTTACCTTACTATTTATTTTTTGTCATTTTATAACCCCCAGTCCTCTTCCCAACATTAATTTTGACCTCATTAATTACTTAATGTTCGTTATAAACTATTTAGTACAAGGACATTCATTATTTTCATACATTTGATCTAACATATCCTTTTTACCCCACTTTTCCCTAAACGCAACAACTTCTGACCTCGGGATTCATTGAATTCTTTAATGAGAAATACTATTGGATACATTTCCGAAATAAAATTTAATTTATTATAACACATTTCTGACAAACTAATAAAAGATAAAATAAAATGAATGTGACATGAATTTTTTGATCGAAAACGAATGTTTACTCTTGTCAATTTTTGAATTTTCGAATTATAGGTATTTGAAGTCAGAAAAAAATGTCGAGTATGTTATTATCTATAATTTAATCCTCATACATTTTTTTCAACATTTATATTATATAGTCAGATTTTTTTTTTAAATAATTATTTAGAATCACTCACACTGTTCACTCTCACAAGGGGAAGCAACAGCACGGTTAATGAGAATTTCAATGAGCTTGTGGATGTCAAACTAGAGCAAAAATAAAAAGACACGTGTCCAACAATTTGATCTCATAGGCCTTAATTACAAAGATAATTAACTTTGAAAATTCTTGTATTCAATATAACCGTCTATTATGTTCGCTCAAAATATAAGTGTGTTGGCCCTACGGTCAACGCGCTGGCGTCTCGCCTGGTTTAAAGATTTTGATTTTAATTTTTATTTACAATTAGTTTTTATTTTTTTGTACACATTACCTCTCCCACTTGCGTATAAATCGATAAATTAGACATAAATAAAACATATTGTTATTGACAATAGATGTTTATGGTTTCTTTCAAGTTTGTTTTTTATTAAAACTAATGAGTTGTGTCAATAATAAATTAAATTTACTTTAAAACAAATTAATAATTATGTACTGGCGTATATATCAATATTTTCATTGTCAATAATAATATATGTTTTATTTATGTCTAATTTATCGATTTTTACGCAATGTGTACAAAAAAATAAAAAATAATTGTAAATAAAAATTAAAATCAAAATCTTAAACCAGGCGAGACGCCAGCGCGTTGACCGTAGGGCCAACACACTTATATTTCGAACGAACATAATACACAGTTATATTGAATACGCAAATTTTCAAAGTTAATTATCTTTGTAATTAAGGCTTATGAGATCAAATTGTTGGACACGTTTCTTTTTATTTTTGCTCTAGTTTGACATACCACAAACTCATTGAAATTCTCATTAACCGTGCTGTTGCTTCCCCTTGTCAGTATTAGGTATAAGAAAGTCCCATGGTACCTATGGCAAACACGCACACTGTTCAATCTCTGTAATAATTTTTTTTAAAGGAATAGAACATAAATTATAGATAATAACATTACCTACAATTTTTAACTTGACCATTTTTCTCTAATTCGCACATTAGTAAACATCCGTATCCAGCTGAAAGATCGTTTTCAAAAATAGGAGGTTTTCTTCCCAGACAAAAATTTAGCTTAAATATAAAATTTCAACCTTCTACGTTCTGTAATATTTTAGTTACAGCGCTTACAGACCGCCCGACAAACAGACAGACGGATACACAGATATCATGGTGAAAATAGTCAAAATGGATTCAGGGAAGGTCAAAATGGATAATTCGATAATTTCGAAAAAAATCGGTTTCACTATACTTACTTTGTCAACCTTACAATAGTATAAATACTATTGTAAGGTTGACATAACATTATCTAAAAATTTATAAATAAAGTCAGGGGCGTTGTATTAAAAAAATTAAATTGCTTTTTTTTATGGCATAAAAATTTTGCTGTTCCCAGAGAATTCCGCTCGACGTGTTTTTTGAGTTATTTTTACTATACTATATAACATTATCTAAAAATTTATATTTAAAATTAATAGTCAGGAGCGTCGCATAAAAAATATTTTATTTTTTTATTTTTTAATCATGACGTAAAAAAATGATTCTGTTTGAAATTGAACAAAAATTAAAAACTTTAGAAATATATAAAAATAATAAATAAGTCAAAAATTTGTATTCTTATACAATTTTACAAACAAATAGTTTTTAATCATTCGGTTGTTGTTAAATTGATGTTATTTACCCAAAAATTTATAATAATTAAGTTAGGGGTGTGTGGTCTTAAAAAATTTTAATTTACTATTTTCTCATAAGATTGTATAAATAACATAAAATAAAGATCGTAATAAAATAATTTAACCTAATAAATAATATTGAACATGCTTCTACGCATTCTTTGAATATGTTGAAAACAAAATAATGTGGAAATTGATATTCGTAATGATTTATTGGTAATTTTTTAAAGTATCAAAAATTATTGATAAGGGCATAAAATAAACAAACGAGGGTACGTTTGATGTTATGGTGATGTAAATTGTAATATTACTGAAAAAGTAATAATGATAAATGATTATCCCCGCCAAATTCAAGAATTATTTACTTATCAGCATTTAAAACAATTACAGTGAAATATTTTATCAAAATTTGAAAAGACAAAAGTTAATATAAACAAATAATTTATATTTTATCAATTAATATTTTATCAAATGTGGCACGATTTGGGGTTGGCGCGCGTAGCGCCTAGGGGTAAAGCGCTTACAGACCGCCCGACAGACAGACAGACGGATACACAGATATCATGGCGAAAATAGTCAAAATGGATTCAGGGAAGGTCAAACCATTTTGACCTTCCCTGAATCCATTTTGACTATTATCCATATAATTCCATCAAAATCCGGATTTCGAAAAAAATCGGTTTCACTTTACTTACTTATACTATTGTATATTTCATATGGTTTGGTGTAAATTTTTCGAAACACAATTTTTCGAATCACAATTTTTCGAATCACAATTCTTTGAATGAACAATTTTTCGAAACACAATTTTTCGAAACACAATTTTTCGAATCACAATTTTTCGAATCACAATTCTTCGAATGAACAATTTTTCGAATGAACAATTTTTCGAAAAATTTTATTGTTCAAATTTTATTTAGTTAATAAAATATTAAGTAAAGTAATATTTGGACATTTTACGATATTCATACTAATATTATAAATTCGAAAGTGTGTCTATCTGTCTGTCTGTTTGTTACTTTTTCACAGCTAAACCGCTGAACCGATCTTGATGAAATTTGGCAGTGAGATAGCTTGCATCTCGAGGACGGACATAGGCTTTTCGTTTCTCGAAAATTCAACCCCTATGAAATTGCAAGGGGGTGAACAATTTTTTTTAGTAATTAATATTTTACCCACCGTTACATATAAAGGTTTGTAAGTGGTTTTATTCGATCCGGCGGGAAAAATACTACGGGGGAGGGGGCTTTAGGAAGAAAAACAACCCTCTATCTCGCAAAGGAGCCGAGATATTTACGATTTTGTATAATGAAAGAAAACTAAAAATAAGACAAATTTAATATTTTACCCCCTGTCACATATGAAGGGTTGTAATTGGTTACATTCAATCTGGCGGGAAAAATACCATGGGGATGGGGGTTTTGAAATACACGCGAGCGAAGCTTTTAATCCCTTCGGGGTTGTTTTCTCGGGATTCGAAGTAGCCTATTAACTTTTTCAGTGTGCAAGCTATCTCCCTCTCAAATTTCATCAAGATCGGTATTTTATTTTCCCATACAAACTTTTCCACCCCTTATAATCCCTTAGGGGTTGTTTTTTCGGAATTCGAAGTAGCCTATGTCCTTCCTCAGGGTACAAGCTATATCTCTGTCAAATTTCATCAAGATCGGTTTAGTAGTTTAGCAGTGAAAAGGGAACAAACAGACAGACATACAGACAGAGAGACAGACAAACACACTTTCGCATTTAAAATATTAGTATGGATTTACTAATAAAAGTTTAAACAAATTAATTAAATTAATTAAAATTGTTTTGCTTTTTCTCTATTATTTTTAATTTCTACCTTTATCAAATTTTGTGTAAAACTTAATTTAAAAATCCAAAACTTAATTTTTTCGAAAAATTGTTCATTCGAAAAATTGTGCATTCGAAGAATTGTGATTCGAAAAATTGTGATTCGAAAAATTGTGTTTCGAAAAATTGTTCATTCGAAGAATTGTAATTCGAAAAATTGTGATTCGAAAAATTGTGTTTCGAAAAACTCGCCGGATACCATTTCATATACCTACATGGTATAAGAAAATAAAAAGCATAACATAGTTTATAGAGACAGTTTGAAATAATCTATGTATATGTTAAAATGGAACATTCTGTACATGCAAGTGCATTCAATGGTAGCTACAATTTGTAATTAAATTAGAGCATATAAAAGCCGACCACTCTGCTTATAAATGCTTTGATATTTTTTGTTTGCAAAAGGAAAAAACCGCACACGGTGATTGTAAAACAAAACACCGTTCACTTGTTGTTGGTTACACGCAGAGGCGGATTAAATATCGAGAACACCCTAAGCAAGCACCTCATCGGCGCCCCTGAATCATCACTTTTTAATTTAAAAAAAAAGTGTATATTTTTCGTGTGCTTTATTACATTTTGATGTTTTTCTTCTTTTTCCTTAGCCTTCTTTTTATATGCTGCACCACTAGATTTTTTCTTCAATTCACTCATTCTTTGAGTAATAAACTAAAACGTAATGGACCACTGACTACACAAATACAAATTTTCTGACATTCAGCTTGACCCCTCCCTTCCACTTTTCATATTAAATACACTGCTTGTCACAATTAGTGGGACACTTTTTCAATGTTACTCAGTTTTGGTAAAAATTATCATATTAATATGAAAATTCATAAAAATCATTAGTGTGGTGTTGTTTCAAAGCCCAAAGAGTAAAAACTTTGTGCGTGCATCGATAGCGGGTGTACAACCCTTGGAGGGGTGAAAAATGGAAAGTGACAATTTCAAGTATTTAAAAAAAAGTTTAAAAACTGTTTATTCCAAGATAATGATAAAATTCACATTAATTATTATACGTAGAACTTATTTGAACCCTAAAGGTATAAATTATTTTTTTTAATCAATATTTAATTCTATTTACCACCTGTTATCATCCCCTAAATTTAGGTTATTAGAAATATAGGAAAACATGGAATAAATTTTTAAAATCTTCAAGGGTTGATAGAAATAATCACAATAAATATAAATTTACAATTTCAATAAAATCCAGTAATTTTCAACCACTTTTCTACCCTTTAATATTCAACCCCCTGTGTATTACAATTAATTCGAACAACGTAGGTAAAGATAAATTTTTGAAACTTACAAAATAGGTAGTCAACTGTATATAAAACGGTATGGTATGTTAAAAAACACAAATAAATTATAAGGGTAGGCATCAACCCTTAAATACTAAACCGCCCCAAATAGTAGGGTAGAATATTAAATTTAAGTGTGATTTTATAAGAAATCAATTAATGCTCTTATTTAAAGATTTTTGTGAAAATTTTGTGCACCACAATTCACCCCTACGGATGTAGCTACCCTAAATTTAAAAAATATACACTTTTTTTAAAACATCGTATCTAAAAATTCAGTGGAATTTTTTTGTCATCCTTTCGTAATATAAAAGGCCGACATTTGATCTTTCTACACCAGTAAAATTAAAACAATACACTATCAGGAACTACCCTTAAATTCTTATTTCTGAAAAAAAAAAAAATTTATTTCAATTAATATTGAAAATATAGGTATCTATGGAAATTAATGGACAATTTACGAGTTTTTCGTAAGTTTGGCTCAAATTAATTCAATCGTTTTGAGACGTTGAAATTTACTAAATGTGTAGTAAACTGTGTATACAACAGAATTGTATGTTAAAAAACACAAATAAGTTATAAGGGTAGTCATCAACCCTTAAAAACTAAATCACCCCCGATAATAGAGTTGTAAATTGAATTCAATTGCGATTTTATGAAATATCAACTAAAGCTGTTATTTAACATTTTTTTTGAAAATTTTGTGCACCACAATTCATCCCTACGGATATAGGTACCCTCAATTAAAAAAAATATACACATTTTTTTAAATATGGTATCTAGACAGTCTGTGGTATTTTTGTTTCAATCTTCCGTAATATAAAAGGCCGACATTTGTTCTTTCGTTATCGGTAAAATTAAAACAATCCATTATCAGAAACGTCTCAAAACGATTGAATTAATTTGAGCCAAACTTACGAAAAACTCGTAAATTGTCCATTAATTTCCATAGATACCTATATTTTCAATATTAATTGACATAAAATTTATTTTATTTTTAAGAAATAAGAATTTAAGGGTAGTTCCTGATAGTGTATTGTTTTAATTTTACTGGTGTAGAAAGATCAAATGTCGGCCTTTTATATTACGAAAGGATGACAAAAAAATTCCACTGAATTTTTAGATACGATGTTTTAAAAAAAGTGTATATTTTTTAAATTTAGGGTAGCTACATCCGTAGGGGTGAATTGTGGTGCACAAAATTTTCACAAAAATCTTTAAATAAGAGCATTAATTGATTTCTTATAAAATCACACTTAAATTTAATATTCTACCCTACTATTTGGGGCGGTTTAGTATTTAAGGGTTGATGCCTACCCTTATAATTTATTTGTGTTTTTTAACATACCATACCGTTTTATATACAGTTGACTACCTATTTTGTAAATTTCAAAAATTTATCTTTACCTACGTTGTTCAAATTAATTGTAATACACAGGGGGTTGAATATTAAAGGGTAGAAAAGTGGTTGAAAATTACTGGATTTTATTGAAATTGTAAATTTATATTTATTGTGATTATTTCTATCAACCCTTGAAGATTTTTAAAATTTATTCCATGTTTTCCTATATTTCTAATAACCTAAATTTAGGGGATGATAACAGATGGTAAATAGAATTAAATATTGATTAAAAATAATAATTTATACCTTTAGGGTTCAAATAAGTTCTACGTATAAAAATTAATGTGAATTTTATCATTATCTTGGAATAAACAGTTTTTAAACTTTTTTTTCAATACTTGAAATTGTCACTTTCCATTTTTCACCCCTCCAAGGGTTGTACACCCGCTATCGATGCACGCACAAAGTTTTTACTCTTTGGGCTTTGAAACAACACCACACTAATGATTTTTATGAATTTTCATATTAATATGATAATTTTTACCAAAACTGAGTTACATTGAAAAAGTGTCCCACTAATTGTGACAAGCAGTGTATAACAATGAAATTTCCGAAATTCAAATATTTTCTTATTGTTGCGTCTATATTTTGTTTGTTAAAAATTATCACATCATCTTTTTGTGCACACAAGAATCTTTTTATATTGTGTAAGTAGGTGCATAGGTACTTACTGACACAATTATTTTTCAAAAATTTCGTGCGCGCGCCCCTTTGTAGCCTCGCGCCCTAGGCACGTGTCTAGTTTGCCTTATGGATAATCCGCCTCTGGTTACACGAATGCATGCTGCGGATAATTAAAAAGCATCTAAACATTGACTGCAATACCTGGGAAATACCGGATCTAGGTTTTCAGCTGTTCAAGATATATAGGGTGTCACTGATCTGGTATTATTTAACTGGATAGTGGATACCTATGGAATTACTATTAAACCGGATGGCTAAATTTCATACTTTTTCTAACAGTATCGTTTCCATTTGCGCGTGCGCGAGACGCAACACTGAACTCAATTTTGATATAATATAGAGGTATGTGACGTCTTCTATAGTTTCTTTATTCAATTGTTAATCAGAATTAACAGTTAGTATGCATCTATGGTTGTTTATTTAGTTATTATTTGATAATTAAAATAAATTACAGGTATTCGCGTGTTAAATAAGTGTATTGTAGTTGATATACAATTGAACTTGTATGTATTTATTTATTTATTTAACAATCAATTTGATAAATTTGAATTTCGAACATTCGTTGACGTATGCGCATAATCAGTTTCGGTTGTTAGGAAATATTCAATTTCAGCCATCATGTCTGACTTATCATCAGTCCAGCCATGTCAATGTAGGGTGTACATTATTTTCAGAACAAAATACTAAATACAAAAATTCCAAAAGTATTTAATAGGTAGTATAAATTTTGTGTGGCCAATTTAGACTTAATGCGGGCCTTATCAAGAAAAAATAAATTTTATTAAATGGGGACCTATTCACAATTTAACCAGGATTTTCTTCTTCATTTATTTAAGTTTAAATTTGGATCTAGGGCTCAATTTAGGCCCTAAAGGAGGGCTGTGGGGTCGGAGTTAAAAATAATTTTAGTCGGAATCGGTAAATAGGTACCAACTCCGACTCAATTAATTAAATAATGACTTACAGACTTTTAAAATTTTTTTTACTAAATATTATCCTTAATATACAGGATGATTCAGTGCTGTCGTGCCAAACTTGAACAGTAAATTAAGAGACATATTTTAAGCAAAAAACATTATATGAACATGTGTCCGGAAATTTTTTGTAAGGGAGCTACAGCCGTCCAAAGATTTTATTCAAAATTAGTTTTTATTTAATATCTGGAGACCCCATTATGCTAAAGTTATGAAATTTGATATAGGGTTTAGTATTAATAAGTGTTATCGATTTCCAGTATTGAGCAATTATAATTTAGATCAGGGCTGTATGGGGCCAGTGGGCCCATCGATTTTTATCTAGTATTTTTTTGTTCTTTCATTTTTTCCTAAATTAGACATTTGAATGAGATTATATGGCACAAAATACACAAAAATATACTTTGTTCATTTATCATAGGATAAACCGTTTACGAGAAATATGGATTCAAATGAAAGGATGCAGAATTTTACTTAATACGGATGCTTCAAACAAAAATATTTTTATATTCTTGTTCTATGATAAAAAATAAGACAAAAAAATAATAAAAATATACCTCCAAAAATTCATCCTTACCAACAAATAGCCATTTTAAGTATCGCTTTCTAGTTTTATGTTAGTAAATTACTTGCAACATTAATAAAACTGGCTATAGGTCTAAGAGGACACGTATTAGGTGATACATATATGTACATGAACTTTTTTCTTACCTTTAATCAAAGAACAGGAATATAAATTTATTTTGTTTAATTTGAAGCATCCGTATTAAGTAAAATTCTGCATGCTTTCTTTTGCATCGATATTGCTCGTAAACGGTTTATCCTATTTAAGTATATTTTTGTGTATTTTGTCTTATACAGTCTTATTCAAATACCTAACACAGGAAAAAATTAAAGAACAAAAAAATACTAGACAAAAATCGATGGGCCTACTGGCCCCATACAGCCCTGGTCTAAATTATAATTGGTTGATACTGGATATAGATAACACTTATTAATACTAAACCCTGTATCAAATTTTATAACTATGGCACAATAGGTTCTCAAGATATTAAATAAAAACTAATTTTGAGTAAAATCTTTGAAGGGCTGTAGCCCCTTCATGACAAATTTCCGGACACATGTTTATATAATGTTTTTTGCTTAAAATATTTTTCTCGGTGTACCGTTCAAGTTTGGCACGACAGTGCTGAATCATCCTGTATACAGGCTGGGGCATTTAAAGTGTTACAGTTGATTATCTCAGAACCATCGCATATTTGAAAAAAATGTTTCAACCAAAAAATGTTTGGTTGTAAGGGGGTAATATTTATTTGCTATTTTAACGTGGCCTTCAAGGATATTTGAAGGTCAACATCATTTTTTAAATAGGAACCTATAGTTTTTATTTAGTAATCTTATTTTACGTGAAAAAATACGAATCTTTCATTAAAAACTTTTTTTTGAACAACCCAAGCTTTCCAAGGTATCTAACAAAATAATTCGAGATTTTAAATTTTCAAGAATTTTTTACTCAGAAACCATAAAAAAAAAAAAAAGTACAATGTTTATTTTGGTCTAATGAAACTTGGAGAATTATTCTAGATTTTTTTAAACATTTCGTACTTTTTTTGTTTTTGCTAAAATAAAATAAATAAAAAAAGTTTTTAAAAGTTTTTAAATTTTTTAAAATAATTCTCCACGCTTTATTAGACCAAAATAAATATTTTGTGTATCCTGTACTTTTTTTCTAAAGTTTGTGGTTTCTGAGTTAAAAATTCTTAAAAGTTCAAAATCTCGAATTATTTTGTAAGATACCTTGGAAAGATTGGGTTGTCCAAAAAAAAGTGTTCAATGAAAGATTCGTGTTTTTTTATGTAGAATAAGATTACTAAATAAAAACTATAGGTTCCTATTTAAAAAAATGATGTTGACGTTCAAATATCCTTGAAGGCCACGTTAAAATAGCAAATAAATATTACTATTCGATTACCCCCTTACAACCAAACATTTTTTAGTTGAAACATTTTTTTCAAATATGCGATGGTTCTGAGATAATCAACTGTAACACTTTAAATGCCCCACCCTGTATAAAGCACAACGTCTCTCCGTCTGTCCGTTAGTTACCTTATCACTCGAGAACCACTTATCCGATTTACGTGTTTTTTTTTTAATTCATAGGTACGTTCTCTGGCCAGGTTATAGGCTATATTTTGTTAGGTTAGGTAACATAACAACTAAGCAGTGACAATAATAGTAAATCAAGTCGGAAAAAATTTTGCCGTCAGCGCGCTGTTTTGTAATACGCTGCCTAAACCGTTCAATATAAAACAAAATAATGTATTAAAGAATTGTGTAGAATCAAAAGTTCTACAATAAAGTCCGCGACACCATATGTCTAACTTTTATATTTAAGCCACAATGACTGCTTTTATGTTACAAAGAAAACATAAAATATTTGGGTTCTATTTACATGGACTTATGACCTGCAAAACATTAATCCATATCGAAATAAATGATTTCATCGTCATAAGCACTTAATGTAGATATAATTTGCCCTTTACAGCATCCAATTTGGTCGTATAGTTTAGAAAATATCTTAAAATATATTTATAAAGGTAACATTTTAAATGTTTGGTGTCGTGCCGCATCGAAGCGATGTACAACAGACTGGATTCGCTTATATATATTACGCTCGGTAGATATTCGGATTCCCTCGGCTGATCGTTTGAGTTTATTTTGTTTTCAATAATTAACATTTTAATTTAATGTTTAAATTAAACAGAACACAAATTATTTGTACTTTTTTCTTCTGATTCGTTTTTGTTAGGTAATTTAGGTATTGATAAATTATTATTACAATAATAACTAATCGTGTTTGTACTTAATTAATTAAACTATATTTTTCAAAAATCCTAAATAATAATTCCGTAGTCTACGCGAGCGAAGCCGCGTGGGCACTGCTAGTAAAAATATAAGTAGGATCTATTTTTTAAATAAATTGGATGGTCATCACCTCTATAGACTTTCAAAAATAAAAAAAGTCAATTCACTCAATTTATTAGACATTTTTCCCATTGGAAGCTTTAAATAACCAAAAAAGAGGTAAATATTATACTATAGACATAGAGCATGGACCGCGCATCGGACTCGAAAACAGAGCCGTGTCAAAAGAAAGAGATAGAAAATGGTTTGTCCTTATTTAAACAGAAGTAACTATTTCTTTCTTATTAGAAAAAGAGATAGATATCCCAAGTCCAAAGCCACCGTATCTCTCTCACTGTTTTGAAGAAATGTTACGTAATACGCTTAATTCAACTATATATTTTTTAAGTCCTAAATAATAATTCCGTAGTCTACGCGAGCGAAGCCGCGCGGGTCCAGCTAGTATATATATATAAAACAAGGGCCATGTCAACGTTTCTACCAATGTAGCTATGGAATAGTTAGATTTTTTAAATTAAATTATTGAAATTACGACCTTTTAATCAGCTAGATAATTAAACGCGACTACAGTTTTTCCGTTTTTTTGTTCACCCTGACATAGCATATGTACAATAATACAAATGACAGTGATGATGTGAACGCTAGAGAGTCGCCAGTTTCTCATCCTGGACAGCCAGACTGATGCCTACTGTCAGCGCCCTCTTTCTTTCACAACGACCTCATAAATATCACCCCCTATGCTCTGGATGTCTACAAAACACACACACACACGGCAGACAAGCTGAGGTTTTTGTGTGGTACGATGAATACAAACTCCTCGCATTCCGTTCACAGATTCTAAATCGTTCCGGCCACAGTTATGTATTGAATATTGATTATTAAATGCATCGAATAGACACATTTATTGCCCTATATATGGTATGTACGAATTTATAAAACGAATCTTGTTTACGAGTTTAACTTTACTTATCTTTCTAATTTAGCGAGAAGGGATACGGGGTAAGACGGTACAGATTTCAATTTTAACATATTTTTTTTAATTTTGTAACATTAAAAAAAAATTTTTTGCTTTAAAAATTTATGAAATTATAAAAAAATTATTTTTTTAAACTGCATTTTTCCTCAAACATTTAAGATAATAATTTCAAAATTTTTGATCACAAAAAATTTTTTTTGATGTAATAAAAATTTAAAAATTACGTTAAAATTGAAATTTAAAAAAAAACTTTTCAAACAAATGTTATTTCGATTTTTTTGCAAAATACAAATCTGCAAAAAATAACTAAGTTTCTATTTAAAAAAAATTTGCTGACCTCAAAATGACCTTAAAACTTCCACTCAAGGTCAAAATTGTTACCTTCATTGGGTTTGCCCCGCCAAATCCTAAAACTTAAGTACCAAACATTTTCCATAGAAAGCTTTCGTTTTCCAGCTATTGTTAGTTAGGCCACTTTCAAAATAAACTTTTTAACTTGAAATTAATTGTGAAAATTAATGTGTTCAAAAAAATTTTTTCCTTTGAATATATTTAACCAAAAATTGTTTTTTATGATAGTTTACTTCTAATTATACACGTTACTACAGTCAACAAAAAAAAATTGAAAAATGGAGTTAGGCCACTTTCATAATAAACGGCTCATATATGAAATCACTATATTAATTGTAATGAAAAATTTTATTTTAAAATTTGAATTAATTATTTACAATATTTAAGTTGATAGTACACTCAACACAATTATAGACATTTATTCCCGATGAAGATGTTGCTGTCTTTGAAAGACCAATTGCTTTAGAAGTAGATTGGTCGAGCTGAACATCAACATTCGAATTTGGTATGCAGTTCTTAATAATTTTATCAGCAATTTTTATTTTATTTTCTAGTGAATCCTCTATATATCCTTCCGCCACAGCTGTAGATTATCAGCCTCCGTGGCGCTTTAAATTATTGATATCAGCCCCTGCATCGACAAGCAGCGTAGCTGAACTACGTCTAAAACAGTGTCCAGTGAAGGCATTGGCATCTGGTAATTTAAAAAATCTAGCTATTACACTAAGAATTGAACCAATTATATTTATACCAACAACTTGTCTCGTGCATTTTCCATTTTGGTATTTTAAAAATAGTCTTCGATTATTATTATAGTAACATAAATTATATATAAATTATGATAAAAATTAATACAACGCGGGTGAAGCCGCAAGAGAGTTTTTTGTAGAAAAGGTATGTTATCTTAAAATGTGACAAGCAAACAAAGACTCCCCTACTACAAAAAGTCATCTGGCAATAAAATATTGTATGGATTATAAATAATTAATTTTACAACCGTAATGTTTAAGAAAATTTATTATAGATAATAATATGTTTGAATTTATTTCTTGTATAGAATGTATCTATATCTATTGAAACATTTTCCAGTATAAAATTTGCATTCTGGATGCAGGTTCGTGTAAAAAAGACTATAAGAAAGCGTAATTTAATAAGACTGTCAGTATAAGTAATACATCAAAAAGTTTTAAAGAAAAGGCAAAAGCGTGTAATCCATCTTGATTAACATTTAATACATAGTTAGCTATGATATTGATAGAAACAGTGGCGGGCGGGTACATTATAATACATAATGTATCACCGAAACTGGATTTCAAATACTTTAAGTTTCTAAAGTCCCTTTATTCTCAGTCGCTTATTTTAAAACGAATGATATCTAAAGGTTGTTGAAAAATATCGCTACCTCGAAATTAAAAAAAAATGGGTGTGACTGTGTCGGGATGCACAGTTGAGGGATTGACGTGAATACGTTCTAATCCAAGGTCGCGTCGTTTGTGGTAATAGGGTTAAATAAAACTCAGACTCATAATGTGCTTACTCCGGCGTTGACATGACCCTCTGTTTATTATTTATATTAGTATATTTTTCTATAACTGCTGAGACGCTCTTTTCAATGCTATGCGTCTTTTATATTTCATAATGACTTTTGCACGTGTTCTAGCCAACATTATGATTTTATTTTCTATTTTTATATGAAGTTTTTCACTCACTAAAACTGATTAAATGTTTTGATTTGTGCTTGTACCTCGTAGATCTAATCGAGATCTATAACTTGAGACTGAAACCAGATAACTACTGTAAAAATGCACCGATCTAAACTATTTTTGGTGAAAATATTTATCTCAGTGAGTACTCCCCACCTATTCATTTTGGTGCTAATCGGATTAGGGGTTTTGGAAATATTCGAAATTTTGTAACTTTTTTCGTCTAAAAAGTGAACATTGCGAGTATTATCTCACTAATTTTGATAAGACTTGGCACTTTTGTAGTTCAATTGAACCTAAGGGACATTTATTATTTGTAAAAGCCTAAACAGCCATTGAAGGGGTAAAAAAACACCCTCTAAATTTTAACTTTAAATACTAATTAAAACGTCACTAATTCATGTTGCCTTGGAAACAAATGCAACTATACTCTTTTCATTTAAGAATGCAGTGTTTGGCGTGGTTTATGACGGTAAAATGCAAGGTTATTATATGTATAGGTTACCCTACTTAGCTGTGCGGGGAGTGGCATGAGAGGGGAAACGCGTCATCACGACGATAATTACAAATGGTCGCCAACACTGACAGACTGTAATAATCGTAATAATAATATACGTTATAATATTTTATGAAATAATTTGTGTTTCTGTGATTATATATATTGTAAAAATGGTTTAAAATATCCAAAAATTCGAAATAACACGAAAACAACATTAATTTTTTTGTATTTACATGCTAATAATTTGAAATGATCGTCGTGTGACGTCATTCTCACGCAGCGCTGATTGGTCAAATCCTTGGGTAAAATGCACGATTCGTACCTTAGATTAGGAAAGACTATGGATACATAACAACCAATGCCAGCCCGTATATGAAAGTGTTACCAAAATTTGTCGGCGGCCATCTTTTTTCAACTGTCAAAACCGCATATTATCCCAGAGGCGTCAGTTGAAAATTTATAATATGCAAATATGCTTTAAATTACAATTGAATTTAGTATGTACGAGAGATGATAGTTCCAAATAGACGTTTCTCTGTTAATCAATTATCACTGAAATACTTTTAAACTCAATATAAAACATTTTTTTATTAATTTTTTTTATAATTCAAAACAATTGATATTTATTTTAAAATCTGAATGATACGCCAATGATCCGTGGTGCGATTTTTCGTGGTGCGATATGGTAACAACGCTAGGTAATGTGTTATTTGTCCTTTATCTTTCCTTGTCTAAGATTCGTACCGTCAAAACCCCGGCAACCACTGCATTCTTAAATGAAATAGAGTATAAATTCAAATTGTCAAATTAGTTGTTCTACGAATGTGTATTATGTTTTTGACATTAGAAAATATATTTGCTGTAACTGTTGTAAGTATATATGTTTTTTATGTATTACGAAATTTATATTCATAGTAGGTAGTAGGTTATATAAATAAAATATTTAAAATATATATATGTATATTTAAAAATTATTTAAAAAGATAGAAAGAACATGGATGTCATGTATGGTTCTCCATACTGATATTTTATATGTATATTTAAGGAATTAATCAATTTTTAAAAATAATTAGAAATAGTTCATAAAAATTAAAGTTGTAGAAGACTTTATTTTCCATAACTTATGTCTCATTCATTTTTTTATATCTCTGATCAGTTTTAATCCAAGAAATATTTGTTTTATATAATTAGAAACACGTACACTGTTCTACGTATAAAAAAGTCTCGTAGCACCCATTTCAGTTTTTTGTACTCATACCACAATCCAAAAAGTTTTCTCGCCAAGCATTTACATAATACATACCCATCTGTCTTTTATTGTTTAGGTAAAAGCTATATTGTAATTTTATTCATATAACACACAGATTTATTGAAATACTAGAGGAAGTGAGGGCGGGGGGGGGGCAGGGGGTACAGTAATTTTACAATATGCATTATGTAAAGTGGCATGCACATCTGAAATGTGTGTATAGTTTGCAGAATTCCCGACGGAAAATATAACAGGCAACAAATTATTAAAACTATTGTAGCCATCATATACAATACAGAATCGGCTTATGTCGAGTATTACGAGTATAAAGAATTGGTTCTCGAGCAAAAACAATCTACAGGTTATTAAATATAAATGACGGCACACTGAACGGTATGGTTTATATGAATAACCTTGAAGAATGCGCGTTAAGTAGAAATCAGCGATTTAAAAGCAAGTGTGCCTCATAAAATGCATAATAATAATAATAATAATTCTGTTTATTTCAGACTCCTAGGAGTATAAATAAGTCAATACAATAAAGCAGACCTGACCAACCTAAAATTTTTCGAGAGTCACACATAAAAAAAATCTACATATAAGTATTTTTACAGTTTCTGTTTTGTACATTTTTTTAATATCTCCGGTTCTATCGGTCGGATTGCGACAAAATAAAATTAATTTTCTTCGTTATAAATTCACCATAAAACTGAGTAAGTAAATAAAACCCCTGTAAGTTCAATAAATAACATAAAAAATAGTATTTTTTTTATTCTAAATATTTTTTTAAACGGCTACGAAACGTATTTACAAAAAACACAATTTACTCTTTGATAACCTGTGGGCAACCTATGATTGGGGAACAAGTGTAATTTGAAGCATTCGTATTAAGTAAAATTCTGCAGTACTTCCTTTTGATCTTATGAGAAATAAATAAAGTATATTTTTGTGTATTTTGTATCATATAATCTTCTACAAGAACCCAATTCAGGAAAAAATTCAAAAACAAAAAACTACTTGATAAAAATCGGCGGGCCTACTGGCCCCATACACTCCTGGTCTAAATTGTTATTATTTGATATTTGAAATCGATAATCCCTGTTTCGAATTGCATAACTGTAGCACAATGGGTTCTCTAGATATTAAATAAACACTAATTTTTGGCAAAAGACTGTAGCTCCCTCAGGAAGAATTTCCGCATATAAGTTCACATAAACTTTTTTACTTAAAATTACATCATCGATCTACTCTTAATTTTTTTACACTAGTAAATCAGCCTGTATAATGATAATATACATAATACATACATATGTTTAGTTTTTTAACCAGCTTATTGATATGTGTTGTCCATTTTAAACTTGAGTCTAAAATTACACCTAGGAATTTCGTTTCTAAAATTAGAGTTATAACAGTGTTATTAAAAGAAATTACAATGTCTTGATAATCACAGTTCAGTCTTTCAAATAATATATATGATGTTTTGAGTAATTGATAATTCATTGATTTGTTTTACACCACTCACTGAATTCTTTGAGATATAGTTCAAAATTATCTTTGCGTTCGTTTTTTGTATTACCAGTTATCATTGACGTGTCATCTGCGTACATAATAACTTTACCACGTGAAATAAAATTAGGTAAATCGTTAACATACATTACGAATAGAATTGGACCGAGTTTGCTTCCTTGCGGCACACCAGTATTTTTTATAGAAAAAATATATTTGTGGCTAATTATTTCCACAGCAATAGAGCGATTTTCTAAATATGATTTTAGTATTTTAGCCATGCATTATCATAGAATATACATTATTATACATATATTTATTACCACTGCTCTAGAATCTCACAAAATTTCAAGCGTTTGGACACTTATTTTTTTTATTTTATTCAGGTCAATTTTAGGTCTACCATTTACTATATTTACACAAATCTCATCTTTTTAGGTCAAACAGTTGTAGTTACAAAACTATGAAAGACAAACAGACAGACATAGTGTTGAATCCATAAAAGTTCCTTTTTTTGATTTCGAAACGCAACACTAAGAAAAAAATAAAACAGACTTCAAAAAAACCCTAAAAATACGGAAAATTATATAATAATTTAATTTAACAGTTTTTGAATACGGTTTTATTTTATTTATTTTTTTAAGTTTTTTTTTGGCTTGGCACTGACTTCAAAAACTATTCGATTTAATTATTATATACTTTTCAGTATTTTTGAAGTTTTTTTTTAATCGGTTGTATTTTTTTCATACAAAGTTTTCTATTTTTTCCTTTTTGAGTGACGTATATTTGAAGTCCATGATCAGTCTCTGATCAAATATTATATGGAACTACCTCGGGACAGAAGCGGCTCAAGGTGTGGACGACGTGGACCAGCGCCTACAGCCTCGCCGCCCGAGGGGCCTCGCGCCTCGAAGGTTCATGCAGCAGGTTTTTAAGCCTTTTTGTCATAGATCGATGAACGTACGATGGCAGCTAGGGTTTGCAATCCCGCACGTTTTGGAGATATGCGGATCCCGCAATGAAAGTGCGGGATCCGCGCGGAATTTTTTGAACAATAAATTTGTAGATCGCGTGCGTTTTGAAGACTTATAAAGCGTAAATATGGATAAAAAAAGGTTACAATTTTGAAAAAAAAAATTAAGGCTGAGATGAAAATATGAAACTAGTGAAATTTTTACATATCTCTTGTTCACTATTAGTTAAGTGGTTACATACCTTCAGAATTAAAAAAAAAAAACGTTCGAAAAATGTGACCGCGCAACCGATTAAAACATGCCAAGATTCGCGCGACTCAGGCGACGAAAGAAGCTCGAACAGTCGGCAGATTACAAAAAAAAAACATAAAAAATACAAAAATTTAGAAGAAGAATGACAGATTAAATGAAAGTTAACCACAAAAATTTAATACACAAAAATGTTTTCTCACAAATTATCTTTTTCTATACGATTTACACGATATTTTTTTAACAGTATTGTCTCTAAAATACAACCGTAAATAATAATATTTACAATTAGTGGTTTAGTTTTACGTGAAATACTGTATATACCGACGCGGCGTAAAAGGTGATCTACGTATAAAACAAGGGCTAATTTATACGCAACCAAGGAGTTAAAAAAATTGAAATAGATAATCGAACAAAAAGACAAAAGTAGTACCTACCTAACAGATTAGGTAACCTCCTATTTACAGGTGTTTTTTATGGATTTTACATCGGTCTATACGGTACGTGTTACGTTTACGTATCATATGTTATCGCTATGGAACTATTTTTTATTAGTTGATTGTCATGTTAACTAAATAATTGAAACTTTAAGCATGAATAATAAAAAATTTGGAAAAAGTGCGGGATCCAGCGGGATTGGCGGATTTCCCGCAAAATTCCCGCGGGAAAAAAAATTCTGCGGGATTGCAAACCCTAATGGCAGCCTTATTTACACGTCAAAAAAATTAAAACACACCGACTATCAAGCATCTAGCAATACTATTTGCTACATTTGCTCTAAAATAAGTTTTATCTATTGAAGCAGATAAGGTACTGGCACCGGGCTTGGATCATACCCCAGTGTTGGATTCTTGTTTAATTAAATGTCCGAAATTAGAAATTGTTGTTGATATTTGATTATTGTCATTACTGAATCATAATCTATAGACACTTTACTGTAAAACAGCTTAATTTTATGATAATCGGCCAATGAGTGCCAAAGCTAAATTGTAAATAATTCATGAATAAATGTTTTTAGGTACAATTTGTTCATCCAATTAAGTTAATATTTTAAGATGTAATGTAAATTAATATTATTAGATATAAAAATTTGAAATATACACCAAAACATATATTACACTTCCATTTAAAATATTTGTTAAATTAGTTAACATTTCACCACCTATTTCTAAAATAAAATCAATATAGAATGGCGCCGGAATAAGACGAATACAAACAAAAGATAATATAATTTCTATATCTTTGATAAACAAGATATAGTTATAAGAGAAATCAGAAATTATTTCCTGTGTTAACCTCAAATCACACTGTCGGAACAAATATTATCAAAAACAAGATTATAACTGAACCTACATTTCCTTATAACACTTTCAAATGTAGATATTTATACAAACAACATTGATTATAGCAGAAATGTATTTTAAGAAAAATGTTTCAGATGAAAATTATACAGTTGGGAGAGGGACGTTTAATGCTGATAAAAATTTTGATCTTGAATGGAGCCTTCAAGGTCATTGGAGGTCAACTTCATATTTTAAAAGAAAACTAAATTTCTTTTCTATACATAAAAATATTTAACAATAAACAACCTCACTGTTATCAAAAAAAACAGTAGAAAATCTATATCAATTTTGAGAACCTCTATTTTTTTAACAAATCTCATGAATAATTTTTGCAGATAAAATATTTTCTTCAATTTACTTTTGTTTGTATCGCTATACGATCATATTTGATCGTGTTTTTCAAAATTAAAGCAAAATCTAAACATTTAACTTTCAGAACCAACGATTGGCAAAAATTCCAAGGGTATATTTGGAAGGCTGAAAGTCTTTTCTTCATAACTCGGTCAGTAATGGTTGTACAAAGAACAAATAAATTAACGAGAAAAGTCTGATCTACAAAAGTAATTCATTTTATTTAGTCATACAAATATTGCATGCTCTTAAAACTGATATAATTGAATTAACGATTTTAGGAGTGAGTGAGATATTTTTTTGTCAAGCGCATAAAAACACATAAGAAAAATATAGTCCGATTAGGAGTACAAGACTTATTTTGTGTGCCTGTGTATAATTTATACAAGAACATTTTAATGTATAGTTATTAGTGATGTAACGAATGTATGATTTTAAACGCGAATGCGAATACGAATATTAGCGTCCGACATTCGCGAATGCGAATGCGAATATTGACTTTTTTTATTATAAGTTTTATTTTTTTTATTTTTTCTCTTTTAGGTTGATAAGTTTATATAATAATTATTGCATTATTTAATTTGCTTCAATTTTATAACTTTCATTTTTTTGGGAGTTGGGGTATACAACCCCTCCATTTATTGTATTATTTAATTTGCTTTAATTTTATTAAAAAAACTTTTTTTGGGGGAGAATTTCAAAAACCCCTATCTGAGTAGCATCAAAATCAATAGATCTGGATTACTATAATTTTAATCGGTGCATTTTTACAGTAGTAGTTCTATGTCAAAATACACACGCACAGCCGCCATGCGAAAATCAACTTTTCTTTACGTTTTAAAGTTAGTACAATCAGAATTTGCTCTTACACGATTTTTCGACGGTATTACAATACTTCCATTTCTTTCAGAAGTAAAAATAAATGTTCACTGTTCCTAAGTTCTTAAAAATAATTATTTAATATAGGTAATAGATAAAAAAATATTTTTTTTATTATTACAAAAAAGTAATATTCGTAAAAAATATTCGCAATTTTTCTTGCGAATGCGAATACGAATATTCGTTACATCACTAATAGGTAATATGTATTATGTTATATGTACATTGTTTTCAAGAAAGTAACACTCTGATAGGAAGATATTGATTGAACACTTCTGCAAATCTTCTCATGCATTGATGTTTAAATATATTGTTATCTTTTTGACAAGCTCCAAGTCGTCGAAGTATATATATACAAGCTACAGGGGGGAGAGTTCACCTCTATCTTACACATCCCCCACCATGGGGATGAGCTGACACGCCGCTTTATGTTTTATCTGCTGCTACTCAGAGATAAAACTTTGCAAAAGCTTTATGATATTTAGGTTGCAAGCCATGCTTTTTGTTCAAATTATGAAGAATATTTTATATGAAAATTAATAGTTTTTACTTATTATTATTCTTATACTTCTTGGGTTTTTGCGGTTACTTAATTAGCACATATCTTTATGTGATTTATTGCGCTGGAATATTTTATAAACTTAATTAGCCATTAAATCCATTCTAATATACAAAAACGTTGGTGCGTATGTATGTGATCTCATCAGGCCTAAACCACTGGATGTATCGAAAGTAAGTGTTGCTAGGGGCGATAATGTGTATTTATGGTCCGATTTCAGTCATAAGGTCATGGAGGCAAATAAGGCCCACCTTAATTAAAAATGCTATATTTCGGGTAATAAGTAATTCATATTTATATTTAAAAGGCTATGTTAATGGTAAACTTTGGTTTATTATTAATCTAAAGAAGTATGAAAACCAACGTTTAGACATCTTAAAAAAAGTAACTTTGGGCCTTATTAAACTATGGTGGTATAATAAGGCCACTTAACTAAATTAAACATTTTCAGATAATTATAATGTTATTTTGAATGGGGACTATGTTTTAATCAACATTTGACGTAATGTTTGCTTAGTTACAGCTAATAAATAAACAATTAATAATTTTATTTTAACATTTATTTTTTATCCATAACATTCCGATGCTGCATCTATAGCAGCTGCTAAACTCTCGCCAGACTACGTTATTTCTTTGTTGTAGATGATTTTTTTATAGAACTATTGGTAAACAAAAATGACATACCAATCTAGAACAAAATATGTGATCATAAATTATAATAAATAATAAAAAGTCCAATCTTAAATTTGGTGGGCCTTATTATCCCTGAGGTAATACGGTATATTTTATTTTACTTTATAAAGCAAAAACTTAAAAACGATAGAAATCAACTTTTTACCATAAACTTAAAGGATCGAACTATTACCTGAACAAATAATACATACATTTTTTTAACAAAAATTAAGATTATTTGTTGGTTGTTTGTGTCACCATCTCTCGCAACAAACTCAGAGGTACCGAAAATATAACGCGGCGAGAGACTAGTCGGTGTTTAGTTAACTTTGTATAAGTACCTTCTATGTTTATATAAAAATCCAGACCGATCCAACTATTGCAAATGTGTTTTTTTTTCACATGGGCCTTATTTGCCGCAGGTACCTTATTCAGAATATATGTTAGTTACGTGGAAAGAAATGTTTTTACAAAAAATGGTTCCGGTAGTCCATGATAGTCGAGATATTTACGAAAATGAGTATTAATGGTCTAATTTTTAAATAAATTATTTTTGGGCAAAACAACGTTTGCCAAGTCTTCTAAAACAACAATTACAACCCTCCATACGTGACAAACGGTGAAATATTGGTTCCCGTGCGAAGCCAGGGCAGATCCGCTAGAATTATATGTATAATATACCAAACGCAACGTCTCTCTGTCTGTCTATCCGTTCAGGCGAAAACCAAACTGTTAAGAGATATTTAACTTGTACTTTAATGCATTTATAAACTTATAAGTATCTATCTTTCAACTTCCAATACATTTTTCTAACTAAGTATGAAGAGAAAAATAAATAAGTTTATTTGCTCATATATTAGATACATGATTATAACTTACTTAAGAGTTGCAATAACTCGGGATATTTTGAAAGAAAACTCACACATTGAATAGCTACTACAAAAGAGAGTAACTTGAAAGTTTTAATTGAATATCTCATTCACTGCATTTAAATACAACATAAAATAAACTGCATAATATTATATCTTCAGCAGATCCGGATTCAGAAATTTTAATTTATTATTCGACAAATTCAACGACATTTTACATCAAACAGTTCTCCGCGGCTTCACCCGCGTATACACAATATTGTTTGATTCTCCCCCCCCCCCAATACATTGCTCGCCACGTGCCTATATTTTCATTTTTTAACTCGAATATTTTATTATTTCTTATATTATTTTATATTATTACCTTAACCGATGTGATAAATATCAGTAGTGTCAAACTCATGTATAAACATGAGTCATAAAATCTAAGAGAATCTGCGGGTAGCACCCCCCCCTCCCCTTTTCACCCCTGGGGAAAAAATGGTTTTTCACAAAAAAGAATTGCGAGTAAAAAAAGGAAAATTTTGGTGAACATAAAAATGCAATTTATGTTTGTATAAATAACTCATTTACCAAAATACATCAATTTTAGACCGTCAGAAAATTAGCGCACACTAGTGAAAAACCAAATTTTTTTAGCTCAAAAATTGCTCCTCATATATCTGAAATTGTTCCAACTCTAATAAAATACAAACAACAGTTATTAACTAAACAAACAAAATTATCCTAATATGGTATTTTTCAAAAACTAATCGTTTTTCGTAATTATTCTTGTGATCAATCAGTTGCTCCCAAATTGCTCCAAAATGCTTTCGACTTTAATTAAAAATTAAAAAATAAAATAAAATTAAAATTTCTCACTTTAATTGTTGTAAAATTACCTTGTTAAGTATAAAGTATGGCAACGTTGATAATGACATTTTTTTTCTTAAAATTTGACAACAATATAAATTAAATTTGATAGTAATCTTATTTTTATGGTATTTGTACAAAAACTAATTAACACTTTAAATCTAAATTATTAAAAATATATTTATTGACTTTTTATTACTAATAAGTTCATATTCAATTTTGTATTTGTATTCTAAATATGATAATGTAAATGTAATAGGACACGAACATATGCATAACAAAAAGAACGTCAAAAGCAACGATTGCCATATTACTCATAACATAATGTTATCGATAACGGTTAAAATAACATTTTAAATTTTGATTTAAAAAAATATTAATAATTTTGAAAAACTAAGTCGAAAGCATTTTGGAGCAGTTTGTGAGCAATTAATTAACCATGAGAACTATTACGAAAAACGATTAGTTTTTTTAAATTACCATACTACGATTTTTTTTTTTTAATTACCTTATAACTTTTGTATATATTTATTAGAGATGGAGCAATTTAAGATATATGAGGAGCAATCAGGGAGAAATTTTTTGACTTATAAAATTTTTTTATAACAAAAAAAGTGAGAAATTTTAATTTTGACTTAAAAATATTGATTATTTTGAAAAACTAACAATAAGTGGAGAGCATGTTGGAACAATTTAAGAACAATTGATTGATAATATGAATTATTACGAAAAACGATTAGTTTTTTAAAAATACCATATTAGGATTATTTTTGTTTGTTTAGTTTAGTTAATAGCTTTTGTTTTTATTTTATTAGAGTTACAGCAATTTCAGATATATGAGGAGCAAATGATTAAGGAGCAATTTTTTTAGCTATGCAAATCATTGCCATATTGCATACCTACTTATTGAGACAGTTTTACTAAAATTAAAGTGGGAAATTTTAATTTTGACTTTAAAATATTGATAATTTTGAAAAACTAAGGAGAGAGCATTTTGGAGTTATTTGGGAGCAACTGATTGACCATAAAAATTATTACGAAAATATGAACGATATATGAGGAGCAATTTTTTGAGCTAAAAAAAATCGGTTGTTTATTAGTCCACGCTAACTTCTTGACGGTCAATTTTAGGCATTATTATAAAATGCTACAACAAAATTTACAATTATAAAAATTTAAAAAAAATTACTACAACTTTGACATCTTTTAGGAGAAAATATTTATATTTTATATAATAGGTACTTCTTTAATCTTTAATATTTTAAAAATCTATTTTTTTCTATTTTAGAGCCGCCCCTGGATTGTTACAATATACAAGTAATAATTGAGATATTTCCACTCTAACTCTTTATTTAAGTATTATTTCTTTTGAGCAAGTTTTCAATTAAGTACGATTCAAATATTTAAATTGAATGTAATCGCAATTTACATTTTCTTGATGGGAAATTTCAAACGACTTCACAACCGGTAACATTTTTGATGTAAATTTGTGTCCATTGATTTTATAATTAGAATTTTGTGCTAATAATATTAATGCAGTTTGTCAAGACTTGGAAAATAAATATAAATAGTATATATGGAAAATATTTTCTTGCAAATTCATCGACTAAATTAAATTGGAACATTTTTAATACACTAGATTTTTTATTCAAATTACAGAACGATCGTTCAAAAAGCATTTTTATAGAAAAAAAATAAAATAAAACCTACTTCAAAAAAACCCTAAAAACACTAAAAAAGTGTAATAGTTTTTGAAGTCGTTTTTCTTTTCTTTTTCTTAAAAAGTTATTTACTGGATTGGCAGCGTCCTCAAAAACTGTTAAATTCTGAACTGAACAAATTCGTTTAAAATTCAAGCAATTATTTTGTGGAAAAACGCTCTGACACATCGATTAGTATTTTTAGTTGCGGATTTTTTGACATAAAAAAATTGTATACAGGGTGTCTCAAGAAGAACATATACAGTTATCATTGATTTTTTTAAATGGAATAGCCTGTAAATTATGCCATTTTTGAATTGTACGGTAATTTCTGAACACTTTCTGTACAACAGCTCTAAAATCAGCGGTTTTTGGAATAATGACGTTTGAAATGTGATAAATGAAAAAAAAATGAACTTTAATAATAAAACATACAAAAGAAATAATAACAATTAAATTGCTTTATAATAAAAATTCAATGTTTTTTTGTTGTTTTTTTACCATACCAAGTTGTTTTTGTTGGCTTTAAAAAAATGTATTTGTTCAATTTAAACATTTTATTTAATTATGTACTTGTGTATATTTCAAAATATCAATTTTCAAACGTCATTATTAGAGATATGGTAAGAAAGTGTTTTTTTTTACAAAAGTTTCTTACTTTTTTATGATCTTTAAAATTATGTAGGTACTTTTGGATATACCGTTCAATTTGATTTTGATAAGAAACGGGCATGTACCCCACAAACTACCCCCCAAGGGGTGGTTTTAGGGAGTTAAAAATGTTTTCCTAAAATTCTTCAGGGTCGATATATATTTATATAACATTTTTTTCATAAAATTCTATCTTCTATAGCTTGGGCGTAAAAAATAGTGGACAGGGTCTAGAACAACCTGTATAGGTCGCTTTTTTGGCTCCACACTTTCTTTGTGTAACTTTGTAATTAATATCAATTTTGAGAGTCTCTACAAGCCGTGATTTTTTTTTATCAAGTCTAATAAATTAATTTTATAGATCAAACTTTTTTCTTCAATTTACTTTCTTTTCTGAATTTTTGTAAAAGTGTAGTTTTTGCTTTGATTGCAAATAACTGGATCAAAAATGTTTGTACGGCGATAAAAAAAGCAAATTTAAGAGAAAATTATGATCTACAAAACCCATTCATTAGATTTGATCAAAAAAATTTTATCAGCCCAGGGAATAATACATAGAAGAACAGTCCGTTACATTTCAAGATGTTAACAAAAAGTTATCAATGATGAATATTTAAATATTTGTGGGTATATTTAATATAAGTGGAGTACCACAAACTGGAGTAATAAGAGGAGCTCCAACTCAGTATTTTGTTGGGCTCCAAGAGAGGAGGATGGATTAGTTCGCTAAATTGTCCGTTTACTTTAATAAGTATCAGGCACACATAAATGAAAGTGATAAATTAAAAATTTACATTTTATGGTTCACGTGAAACTGCTTCATATTAAAACCATTATTCTTCATTTTATTATAATAGTATTTAAACGTTTATACCTGGAATATGTCGTAAAATATCTTAGAAAATATTACCCTATAAAATTTTATATTAAAAAATGACAAATTGCTGTCGCAGAGTATTTTATTAAATATTATTTTATGGTTAAAAATAATATTATATAAAATAAAAAAACTATAAATTTTGTAGGAAATGTTAAGTAGGAAGCTCATTAATGCCTTAAAAAATTACACTGCCCCAGTCTTTCTCAAACTTTTTACAATGCAGATTAGTTTACATATTATACAGTAGTAGCTCGCAATAATGACTACTCGCTTAACGGTGTTGTAAATCAGTTGTAAATCATGTATCATACTGTATGTACTAAATATATATTTAAAAGTAAACATGTCCAGAAATTCTTCGTGAGGGAGCTACAGTCTTGCCCAAAATTAGTTTTTATTTAATATCTAGAGAACCCATTGTGGTACAGTTATGAAATTTGATACACGGTTTGGTATTAATAAGTGTTATCGATTTTTAATATCAAATAATAACAATTTAGACCAGGGGTGTATGGGGCCAGTGAGCCCGCCGATTTTTATCAAGTATTTTTTTGTTTTTGAATTTTTTCCTGAATTGGGTTCTTGTAGAAGATTATATGATACAAAATACACAAGTCAGCATTTGACTTCCCGTTGTGTGGTCTTAACTTATATTCTTGTTATATAATTTAAAATAATATGAAAAGTTAATATAAATATACCTCCAAAACTGCATTTCTAACAAACAGCCATTTATAGTTTCATTTTTTAATCATTAGTAAATACTTGCAACAGTAATACAACTGGCTATAACTCTATGATGATCAGTATTAGGGGGTATATTTACATTTACTTTTTATCTTATTTTTAATTATAGAGCAAAAATATAAACTTATTTTGTGTAATTTGAAGCATCCGTATTAAGTAAAATTCTGCAATAGGTACCTACTTTTTTTTCGATATCTTTCGAAAACAGTTGTTCGTATGACAAATGAACAAAGTATATTTTTGTGTATTTTCTATCATATAATCTTCTACAAGAACCCAACTCAAGAAATAATTCAAGAACAAAAAAATACACCTCTGGTCTAAATTATTATTATTTGATAATGGAAATCGATAACACTTATTAATACCAAACCGTGTATCAAATTTCATAACTGTACCACAATGGGTTCTCTAGATGTTAAATAAACACTAATTTTGGGTAAGAGACTGAGCTCCCTCACGAAGAATTTCCGGACATAGATTCACATAAGGTTTTTTGCTTAAAATTACTTCCTCTATGTACTGTTAATTTTTTTTACACTTTACCTTTTCAACTTCAAATTGAGACTAATCAATTTCAAATTGAGAATAATCAATTTCAAATTGAGACTAAACAATTTCATATTGGGAATAATCAATTTCAAATTGAGACTAAACATTTTCAAATTGGTAAAAATCAACTTCAATCTGAGACTAATCAATTTCAAATTGGGAATTTTAAATTCCTCATTTGAGATGAAAATAAATAAATAATTTATTATTTTAATATAATATAATGTATTATAATACAAAATATATTTGTAATGGCTTCAATCATAGCACCCACATCCTATCATGGACCTCCAGACTGGAATTGTTGGCGAGTCCCCTAAGTTGTTTTTTCTCAAACAGGTTATTTTTCGGTCTTCTCAATAAAAAAAATCTCATAGGTATGTTTGAAAGGCTGTTTTCGGCCATTCAGTTTAAATTTTAAATACGTAAATATACCATTCATTAATTTTTATTTTTGCTTCCCACGCCGGGACTCTATAGCTCCGGACCCCCAGGCTAGAAGTTTGTCATCCCCCACATATGGGCGATTGCTACAATTATTATTATACTTATTAATATTAATTACGAATATTAATTAATTCAGATAACATATATTTAAAGATATTTAATTTTTTTTTAAATCGGGTTTCCTATTATTTACAACTATCCAAATTAACAAGGCATATTTATACGTCAGATATGAATATGTGAAATGAGCGAAATATCAAGTACAATTAGCAACAATCATTTTCGTGATATTTTTTCGTGCAATATTTTTTAGTCGTAATCGAAACTCAAACTGAGTTCTCATCACTGGATATGTGGTATTTGAATGTCTAAATCACTTTAAACACTAGCTTTTCAACTTAACTAATTTAAAATTGATAATTCACATTTTGATATTGATTATTATCAAATTGAAGTTGATTTTTCCCAATTTGAAATTGTTTAGTCTCAATTTAAAATTGATTATTCCTAATTTGAAATTGATTAGTTTCAATTTGAAGTTGAAAAGGTATAGTTATAAATCATCCTGTATATTAGTACGTAGTACGTAATTTTGCCTGCAAGCTCTCGCGAGGCACAAAAAAAGCCTTAATTCACTTATCGGCGTGGGTCCTGTCCCAATTTCGTTATTGCAAGGTGCTACTGTATTTATACAAAGAAGAACTGGCGTGCCAAACTTTAAGAGTAAATTAATGTGAAAAATATATAAAATATTTTAATTAATAATAATAATAAAATAATACATTTTAATTATTTAATAATAATCATTTAAACCCGATAGATACTCTCAGCGAGAATTACAAATAAAGTCATGTTAATCTGATCATATATAAAAATATCATATTTTACAGAAACTATGACGTGTTAAAATATTCAAAACAGTTGAGAAAAGTTTCCATTACATTTTTAACGAAGCTAATTTTTAGTAAAGATCATATCTGCGTAAGTTTGTTAAAGAAATAATATATGAATAAACTTTAAGACGAGTGAAAGAGTTTTTAAAACTTTGTAAATCCATCATTTTGATGACACGTTGTCCTTAATGTTCCTCCACTCTGCATTTTAATGAAGATTTAGAAACCTTATTTAAAATATTTCATTTTATTTTTAATAAAAAACGATATTAACATCGTATAAGGGACCATTCAAATATTTTCGGCTTTCGATGTTTAATCAAAAATGATCTCAATATACCGGGTGTCCCAAATAACTTTTCCAGCATGGAGATCTCAGTATCTATAAGAGATATAACAGTTATAATTTCGTCGAGTTTTGTAATAATGATGACAACGAAAAGAAAATAAAGGCTATCAAGAATAGCAGGGGGCATAAAAGTGAATATTAGGGTGTGGAAATTTTTAAGTGTCAATGAAAAAAAAAGGTCTTCATTTACATCTCAGGGTTTACAAAAACTAAAATCTGGCCACCCTAATTATAACTTGAAAACGAAAAGTTATAGAAAAATTATAAAAACACAAATAAAATCAACAAAAAAAATCGCAAACAAATAGTTATTTGTGTATCTAGGGTGTAAAATGACAGTTTTGAGACTAACAATCACAATACGGGGAAGCTTTCGCCTAAAATAAATGATCCTAAACTATATGAAGAAATACTGAACCAATTATGCCCGCACACAGCTCCAAACTTAACAATAATTCATCCAACAACTTCACCGAAGAACAGCATACTATTAGAACCATTCTCCAACAGAGAACTGGAAGCCACACTTACGATTAGTACTAGAAAAAACTCAGCTACTGGCAAAGATGGAATATTTTACGACATGATAAACAAGCTACCAGACCACCTTAAGAACTTATTACTAAAACTATACAATGATATATGGATGAAATCAGAACTCCCTCCAGAATGGACCACACAGTTGGTCATCCCCATTCTAAAACCAAAGAAAAACCCTTCTTTGGCAGAATCCTACAGGCCAATAGCCCTATCATCAGTCTTCGTAAAAACTCTCGAACGTATGATAAAAACAGACTTGGAATATCATGATATCTTCCCGAATTTCCAAATGGGATTCAGAAAAAACAAGGGAACCGGAGACTGCCTAGCAACGTTATGTACAGAAATAATTAATACATTTTCAGGAAATAAATACCTTACTGTAGTAACATTTTGATAATAAACAATTTTAATTTAGTTCTACAGGATGTTAATAAAAAAATACCAAAGTTTGCAATCTTCAAAATGATAAAACTCTACTACCCTTTTTTTATTTCACTATTCGATGAGTTTTTTTCTCCTTTTCAATTTGTATAGGAGATATCTATATATAATTTTCACAAAAGTAACCATTTCACCACGTGAAGTGCGCTAGGAAAGCCGGACGCACTATTGAACTACCCTGTATACTATTTTAGTTATTAAATTTACCTGATCCGGATTTTTTCACATTCAATAGCTTCATTTTTCCTGAAATATCACGGAACAGCAGTTTTGAAGCTATTAAGTTAGCTAATCCGATTTTTTTCGAAAACGAATGGAGCAAAAAATTATGATTGGCGGCACAAATTAGCAACAAATTATGACACCAGTTTAAATTCGATTGCTTTATTTTTCCCTGAAATATTGCGGAACAGCTATTTGAAGCTATTAAGTTAGCTAATCCGGATTTTCTCGAAAACGAATGGAGCAACAAAATCAGGATTGGCGGCACAAATTAGCAACAAAACCTCCACGTATTTTTTTTTGGAACCGCTATAGGAGGTATATTTATATTAACTTTTCAATATAAACTTATTTTATGTAATTTGAAGCATTCGTATTAAGTGAAATTCTGCAGTATTTTCTTTTTTTCGATATTTTTCGAAAACGGTTAATCTTATGACAAATGTAGAATTTATGAAAATTACCATTTTTATTGATTTTTATTTTGATTTCGAGGTTTTTAGGTCATAAATAAAATAAAATAATTATATGAGATATAACATTATTTATTTTGATAAACGTTTCGTCTTGTTGAAAACTTCATCAGTATCTGGTTAATAACAATAATAAATATACATATTCCGATTCTTAAACAGAAATATGTATATTCATGGGCGCCGGCAGAATTTCTTTTAGGGGGGTGCATTTAGATATATGAGATGAAAGTATATACGAAACAAAAAAAGGTCTTCAGTTTTTATATATATAGAAAATTTGAAACTGACACGGCTAAAAAAAAAAAATGTCCTCAGTTTTATATTTTCACATTTATAACTTATTATTCACAGAGTGAATTTTTTTAAAATAACAATTGTATTTCTTAATTATTTCATTTGCCAGGGGGGTGCAAGTGCACCTCCTTGCACCCCCCTCCCGGCGCCCATGTGTATATTTATCATTGTTATTAACCAGATACTGATGAAGTCTTCAACAAGACGAAACGTTTATCAAAATAAATAATGTTATGCATAGACATAGAGAATGGACCAGGCATCTGACTCGAACACAGAACCGTGTCAAAAGAAAGAGATAGAAACAGGTTTGATATAACTGTGTAACTCTATGTCTATGTTCCAAACTACACTGCATCTCTCTCTCCTTTTTTGAACAGATGTTACACCATTGAGTTAATACAGAATGCACTGTCCATTCTCTATGTCTATGATGTTATGTACATTGTGGTGCCATCTGTACGCTGTACGTAAAGAAACCAACCCATAGTTCTTAGGGTTCTTAGCTTCAAAGTTTGTGCCATCTAGTGTTTACAATTGCAAGTTAAATTAAAATTATACTTTTAGTTACCTATATCAATCAATAATGCCTATATTTAGCCGGATTAATTGAATTGAAAAAAATACGAATAAAAGTAGATACAAGATTTTAAAACCAAGAGTTGTAAATATAGTTAATATCGTATCTGTCTAGTCTCGGCGTGCAGCCCCAGTAGGATGACCAGGTCTCCGGTTTTGACCCGGAGTCTCAGGGTTTGCACACTGGATCTCCGATCAGGGTTTGGGTGCAATTTCTCCGGGTTTTGCAAAAAATGACAAAAAAAAAAAAAAAGGTCGCCAAAAATTAGAGCAGGGGACATTACAGTGCAGATTATGATAACAAATTTTATGAAAATAAAAAGAATAAAATTAAAATAAAAAAGATAAAATAAAATAAAAAAGGGGTCTTCATTTACATCTCAGGGTTTACCAAAACTAAAATCTGGTCACCCTAAGCCCCAGTCCAAACCGGTGCATCCATCTAAGCTGTAGACTAAAGACAAATCTCAATTATAAAATGTTTTATGATCACAATACTCCCTTACACGTATAAGAAGATAAGTAATACATGGCCGAGAACATTTTTTGATGTCCGTTTGTCAGGATCGGTGCAATACTCTAAGCTGTAGACTGAAGACAAAAAAACAAACAAACAAGCATACACAGAAAGCCGAACACATGTTTACCCTCATTGTCGGGTAAACATTGATTTACACTGTTTTCAGTTTTTAATTAAATACTTCCTCTACTGCTCTTTTCTAAACCTATATAATTTATCAAATGATAAAAAATAAAACACCACAATTACAATATTATATTAAATATATCAAATTTTATTCAATAAATATATCATTTATTACTGTACAGGGTATCCAGCTCCCAAGTTAGTTACAAATGTGGAAACAGTATCAACTATATTTGTTCTAACTGCACTCGACTCATATCACATTTTACACATTGTAATTACAATTTAAATTGGTACAACTTTTGAAATTTTTATCAAACAGTTACCTGAGAAGAACACTTACCGTCCACTACTTAATTATCTTATAAGCTTCCTAACTACTAATAGTATTGGGACAGTAAATTTATATTGAATATAAAATCAGCACAAAATGATACATAGAAAGTACAATTTTAACAAATACAGTTACTCCTACTCATAGTCCCATGCTAGGTTTTCTAGCAGGTCCCTATCTCTTAAGAAGGTTAATTATTAATAGATCAAGTCAAGTCTCCGTGATCCTGCTTTTTAAATGCTACAAGAAACTTCCCGGTCCTTTTACAAAACCTCAGACGAATGCTTTACTTTGTGGTTCTTCAAGTAGTCCTTCCGCACCGAACTGAACTCGCACCGGTCACATTTAAACGGGCGCTCTCCCGTATGCTTCCGCCTGTGTATCACGAAACTATCCAATCTGCACGTCTTGTAGTCGCAACTATCGCACACGTAGTAATTATCACCCGAATGCATTTTCTTATGCCTCGACAGGTGGTGCTTCCGCACAGCACTAAACTCGCACTGTTCGCACTTAAACGGTCGTTCGCCTGCATGTTCACTCTTATGTATCACAAACTGCTGCTTATTAATCGTGTTGTAATCACAAACATCACATTTCAAAACCCGCACATGTTTCAACTTATGTTTCGCAAGATTACTCGGCTGTCGTGTATTAAAATCACACAAATCACACTTAAACGGTTTCAAATCCGAATGTGTCATCTTATGAACAACAAGATTTTGCTTCTTGATCGTACTAAATCCACATACATCACATTTGAACGGTTTCTCATCACTATGCTTGCGTTTATGTATCACAAAACTATCCAATCGGCACGTTTTATAACCGCACACTTCACACACATACGAGTTTTCACCCGTGTGGATTCTCTTGTGCACCTGCAAGTGGTACTTCCTGGTCGCACTATATTCACACCAATCGCACTTGTGAGGCCGTTTGCCGGTGTGTTTTATCTTGTGCCTGGTCAGGTATTGCTTGAACGCCGTTCTGAAATCGCACTGGTCGCACTTGTGCGGACGCACACCGGTGTGCTGGCTCCTGTGCTTCTTCAGATTTTCCGGATAATGTGTTCTGAAATCGCACAGTTCGCATGCAAACGCTTTGTTGTCTGAGTGGATCTTCCTGTGACGTATCAGGTACTCTTTCTTCGTTGTGCTGTATTCACAATATTCGCATTTGTGACGCGTGCTTTTTGTTTTCATGTTGCACGTTTCGAATTGATTCTCTTCATCTTGAATCGAAACATCAGAAGTGTGTGAAATGCGTTCGTGTTCCTCTTTTATTTGAATATCTGATTGGTGATTATCGTCGTTCCATGTATTTTCTTGAATAAAGACTTTTGTAAATTCGCCCGGTGCGTTTGGTTCTTGTTTGACACTAACATCAGAAAAACTATTTTCATTATCGTTATCAATATCTTCTGTCTTTTCATCTTCGTTATAATCTAACACCACTGACATTTTAATTGATTTAAATATACTGAAAAAACATTAACAATCAGTAATAAGTATTTAATTTACTTACTTAACAATAAAACAGAATAATTTTCATCTGGTATTTATTTAATTCATTTACCAGCTCAGAATTATTTTCCTGTCAAATAATATTTCTGTGACGTGTACACAGAGGGCGTATAATATGACATTCAATTGAATCTGATTGAATCCATACTAATATTATAAATGCGAAAGTGTGTCTGTGTCTGTTAACTTTTCACGGCTAAACCGCTGAACTGATCTTGATGAAATTTGGCAGTGAGATAGCTTGCATCCCGAGGACAAACATAGGCTACTTCGTATTACGAAAATTCAACCCCTAAGGAATTGCAAGGGGGTGGAATTTTTTTTTTAGTAATTAATATTTTACTCCCCGTTACATATGAAGGGTTGTAATTGGGTTTATTCGATCCGGCGGGAAAAATACTGCGGTGGCGGGTGATTCAAGAGGAAAAACAACCCTCTATCTCGCATAGGAACCGAGATATTTACGATTTTGAATAATGAATGAAAACCAAAAATAATAAAAATTTAATATTTCACCCCCTGTCACATATGAAGGGTTGTAATTGGTTTCATTCGATCTGGCGGGAAAAATATTACAGAAGAGGGGTTATTAAAGGAAAAAAACAACCCCTTATCTCGCATGCGATGGGAGTCGAGACTTATATTATAAATGCGATAGTGTATCTCTCAGTCTGTCTATTTGTTACCTGTTCATTGCTAAACAGCTGAACCGATCTTGATAAAATTTGGCAGTGAGATAGCCTACATCCTGAGGACGGACATAGGCTACTTCGTATCTCGAAAATTCAACCCCTAAGGAATTGTAATGTGGTGGAAAAATTTATAATTTTTTTTGTAATTAATATTTTACCCTGTTACATATGAAGGGTTGTAATTGATTTTATTCGATCCGACAGGAAAAATACTACGGGGCGGGTTTTTTATCTCGCATAGGAGCTGAGATATTTACGATTTTGCATAATAAATGAAAACCAAAATATAGAAAAATTTAAATTTTTTACATATTAATGGCTTTAATTAGTTAGAAAAAATATCATGGGGATGGGGGTTTCGAAATCCACACGAGTGAAGCCGCAGGTAGCAGTTAGTATAAAATAAAATAAAAGATTATGTATTTAAAAAATATTTATTTACAAAGTGTGACATAAAAAAATATTAAAATCTACGCTTTTGATTTTTTTTATTAAATTTATTAAATTTTCCGGATTCTTTTGTTTTCCGTTCATCGACTTTCTTCTTCTTTGGTTTGTACCTCATTGGGACGGACATTTTCCTTTTTCTATTATCTGTATTTCTTTCTGGGAATAGATCTGTAAATAAAATAAATCTCTATGTATAAAAATGAATGTTCATTTGAATGAGGTTTATAGACTCA
This sequence comes from Sialis fuliginosa, assembly GCA_961205875.1. Classification (NCBI taxonomy): domain Eukaryota; kingdom Metazoa; phylum Arthropoda; class Insecta; order Megaloptera; family Sialidae; genus Sialis; species Sialis fuliginosa. Next base: position 2,715,349 of record OY540820.1, read on the forward strand.
GGAATTACTTAACCGATTTCAATGCGGTTTTCAACAATAGTTAGATAATTTTTCTGAGCAGTATCGTGGCTATTAATATTTTATGAAAACCTAAGATTTAACATCAAAAGACTAAACAAATATTTATCAAGTCGTGTTTTGTTTCCATGATGTCACAGCATACAACTGTCATTTATATAAAAACACAGTAGCCATGGAATAAAGAATTCTATAATTTACAAGAATTTACGGTTTCAACATTTTATTTAATTTAGGTTATTATTAGGGGTGTACTGGAACTGGAATTTTCAATTCCGGCCAGAACCGGAATCGCCGGAATTCACACAAAAAAATCTATTTTAATTATTAATAATAATAATCAAAACAATATATGTATGGTTTTTTACATAGGTTATTATCTTAAATTAATATTTTATATGGTATTTCTTAAATATTAGAGGTGTAGAGTCCTACATTAGTTAGGTATATTATAAAAAATATTCTTTTTTACAAATCTTGTAATTTTTACAGCTTCATAAGATCGATTGTTTTAAATTGTTTGCAATCATACGTTCTTCTTGATCGAATCTAATTACATTTCTATTGTCAAATTATAAATGTGATAAATCACAAACAGAATCTAGACATATTCACAATAGAGAAGATTGTATAAATTTTTACAGATAAAAGAATGCCTACTACTTGAAATAAAAGCACCAATACATTACTATTAATTAAAGTGCATGTATCATAATGCTAATAAATACTATTAGCTAAGTTCAGATAGTTTTTAAAGAAAACATATTTAAGTGGGGGGGGGAAGGTTTGTTTCGTCGAAAAAAGACCTTTTTCATGAATTTTTTAGAAAAAATTATTACTGTAGGTTTATTTTACTTATTATTATATGAAAGTACATTTGAAGAATACTTAAAAAAAATTTTGTTCAAAAATAGCGAGGAATAGCGGATTTATCGTAGATCTCCGCAGGCGCCTCGAAAAAAAGTTTTTGTGCGGTGACCAGCCTACAGCATCACTGGATCATTTGAAACCAAAAAATCAAAATGCTTTCTCCAGTTTATTACTTTATCTTTCAATTGACGTCGAGTTTTTTTTAATTTTTCAATTTTTCAATTTTTGGTACCATTTTGAAGCCAAAATGACGATTTTAGACGAAAAAATCGACCTATTTGTTATTGTAAAATTGTTAGTAATTAAATTTTTTTGAAAAACTCGACGTCACTCGAGAGCTATATATATGTAGAATATTTGTACAAAATTTCAAAACGATCGGTTCAGTAGTTTTTTCTGTAGGCTGGTCACCGACTTTAAAAATGACGTGTTTGGGAAAATCGATTTAAAATTTTGTACAGTAATGTTTGTAAGTTAGAGGTACGGTTATTCAACCTACTGTAACTTCGTTAGTTTTGCTCCGAATGACCTAAAACTTTAATACAATATTCTTGAGATGTTGTAGGTTCAGAAAAAAAAATAATAAAAAAATGGAAAAAAAAAGTTGTCAAACCTTACCCCCCCTTAAGGCTACAGTATTATTAAAAAATTCAGAACAAGTCTTATTTTTACACCATAACAATTGGAAATTTAAAAAAATCTTTGATATACAGAGAGACTCATATCAGGTGGAACAAACTTGAAAAGTTTATTAAGAAAAAATTCATATAAACATGTGTCCGGAATCTCTCCGTGAGGGAGCTACAGACTCTCAAAGATTTTGTCTCAAATTAGTTTTTATTTAATATTTTGAGAACCCATTGTGATACATTACTTAAATTTGACTCCCGGTTTAAGTTATCGATTTCCAGTATATACCATTAGAACAGGGATATATGGGGCCAGTCCGACCAGTGGGCCGATTGAGTTATATCTTAATTTTTTTCCAAAACAAAATTAGTTTTTCAACCCAGAGCAGTCGCCCAACCTCCCTCCCTAAAGCCAAGCAACGAATTTTTGATAAATATAAAAATTTTAAACATGCAAAGCTTACTTGACTTTTTAATATTACACTCGAGTGATTGTTGTAGTTTTGGTTGACAATCGACTAGCAAAAGTAGTTTTCCAGGTAATTGTGATTTTTATTCAATAATGAATAAAATGCGTTGTATCTTTGTTACGAGTTGTTTTGTTATCGAAATTACGAAAAGCTTTATGATCATTTTTTAAAGAAAAATTGTTCTACGATTTCAAAATTTTCACTCGATCTTTCTGTTTATAATCGGTTTAGTATTAATACGAGTATAATACTAAACGGATTGTATTTCACAATAGGTTTCTCAAAATATTAAATAAAAACTAATTTTAGACAAAATATTTGTTCTCTCGCGAAGAATTTTTAGACACGTTTATAAACTTTTTTTCTTGAAATATTTTCCTCGATCAACTATTCAAATTTGTTCCTCCTGATATGATCCTGTATAATTATATTTCAATGTCCGTAACATAATGACATTTTTGTTAATATATCATTATAAAAAAATTACTATTTTTTTAATGTCAATTAATGTTATAATTACAATCATACTTTTGCTGCACAAAATGTTAAAAAACGGCATTTGAGTTATGAAATGATTGTGTCCATTAAAATTTTTGCTAATAAAATGTTATTATATCATAATTATTATATTTATGTTTGATTTTTTAAACAATTACAACCTATATTATTTATGAATTTCTTAGTATAAAGGAATAATAAAATTTTTAAATTCCGGAAAATCCGACCGGAATTCATTAATTCCGGCCGGAATCGGAATAAAATCGTGAATTCCGGCCGGACCGGAATTTCGGTACACCCCTAGTTATTATGAGCACGTCTCTTTCATATATTTTGTCGAACAATTGGATGATTTTTGACACATATTAACAATTAAATATTTAAAAATATATTGATTGAAAATTAAAATATGAAGAAACGTAAAATATCGAAATTGATTATGATTGTTGCTAACCTATTTATTTATTATTATTTTTTCATACAAATTCTAAGATGGGATCTGGTATTTCTTGGGAGTTTGAAATAATAATTTTACACGATTTTCTCAGTAACTGAACAGATTTTATTTCAGTTTTCACTAAAGGATAGATTAATTTTAGATGTATAATTTGTGGATATTTTGTGTAAATTCCACGAAGTCGGAAAAAAACAATTCGTGGTGAACCGTGTGTTGTGGGCATGTTGAGTGGGCATGTTGGGTAAACATGTTGGATGAGTATGTTGGGTAAGCATGTTGGGTGAGCATGTTGAATGAGCATGTCGAGTGTGTATGATTACTTTATGTTTAATTAAATTAATATCCCCGGGTAATACCGGGTCCAATGTGCTAGTAATTAAATAAACCAAAATTTAAATAAATAAAAATTATTATTACCTTTGTCAGGTTCTGCGCCAACTTCTTCCCTGTAATATTCTGCGTCGTTGTCTTGAACTTGCTCCATGTTTTCTTCGTTGAATTTAACACTTTTCTTCTTCATTCCCTTCAATGATTTTTCTTTATGTTCTTGTTTTGTCGTTTCCTTTTTCTTTGCATTTAACTCCTGTGTTTTCTTTCGGTCAGCTTTCAGTTTCCTAATCAAAGATAAAAGTTATTAAAAAAATTAAAGGGTTTATTATTTCGGAAAAAAATTAAAATTAAAATCTTTGTTAAAAAAAGTCGTAAAATGATCATTCAAATCAAATGAAACCTTTCTATGATTTTTTCCATGGAATGAAAGCGACAAAATTTAAACAAAATTCCGTTTTTTGTCTTTGATTTATTTAAACTTGAACAACTTTGCGGAATAAAATAAAAGAACGACCCTCCAAAAAATAATTTAAAGTTTTAAAATGCAACAAACAAGTTAATTTTTCTATGATTTTTTTTATCATTTGACAAAGATTTAAAAAAATCGATATCCATTTTTTAGGTTTGTTTTAAACTTGAATAACTTTGTAAAAAAAATTGTAGAAAGGTAGACTTAATTGCATTTCAAAGCCTGAAATATCAGCTTAAAGATGGTTTTTTGAATAATTGTTCTACGATTTCTTTTCACAAAGTCATTAATGTTTAAAGCCAAGCCGTAAAACAGACATTTCTATTTAAAATTTCTTCAAACTCCCATCTGATGGAAAAAAAAACGTACAAATGTGTGCTTGGTTTCATTTTAAAACTTGGAAAATCAGCTTGATAATGCTTTTTGAATAATCATCCTGTGAGTATTTTTAACAAAGATGTAACGATTTGAATTTGAATTATATTTCCAATAACGTACATTTTCGCTTGACGTTTTCTAGCGATTTCTGCTCTTTCTTGTTCAGTTTTAACAACTAGTTCATGATAGAGTACTTCTCCATCTAACAATCCATCTTCTACTTTGATCAACTGAAGGGTCAGTCTTGGTCCGATCTCGCTCAACCTAATCGCCGACTGCTCAGACTCCAAGTTTCCACGAGTTGATAATTTCTGCGGTAAAATCACCTGATTGTTCAGATCGTCTTCAAATTCACTTTCCGACAGTATTCCAGATCTGTTAAATTGAATTTATTTACTCATATTAGTGACAGATAATATGAAAAATTTATTTAAAAGCTACAAAAAATTGTTTTTAGGTCGATAAAAAAACATAATATTGTGTTTGACAACATAGAACTCTGTAACTATAAATCACATAAACTTCAGATTGGTTTTAAAAGTCATTATCAAATCTAGTTTTAAGTATAAAAATTTGTTTGTTTTGCATGAATCATTTAAAAGATAAGGTCTGTTAAATAAAGTATCGGTATCCGAAGAGTAAGTAGACTAATTCATGGGGTTCGTACATTTTATTTTGACGGCTAATAATAAAATGATTCATCAAAACGATCTGAAATCGGAGGGTGGGGGTGAGTTAAAATTTTCAAATGGGAACCCTTATTTTTTATTAGCTTATCAAGTTCTCCGATCGAAAGTAAATATCTTCTGGCCGAAACTTTTTTTTGTTGTGGCTAATCCTTTGCCACTAATGAGCATGAAACAGCAAAAATCAAAAATGTTTTCACCGCTACCACTGGCTTAATTTTAAATATTTTTCAATGAAAATTTCACAAAATATTCTTAAAACATTACTCAATAATGTATAAAAGTTGTAACCAAATTAATAAACAAGGTGCTTTGAAAAAAAATCGCAAAAATATGCTCTTTTTTGTGCGTCTCAGACCCTTTTCCCCCCTTAAGTGTCTAGTTTTACCGAATTTGAAATAGCAGAGAGTTTTTAGTATCACTGAATTTTCAGCCTTGTTGATATTATTCATCGACATTTTCATTGAAGTTTTTGAGTGATTTTGCATAGTTTTTAATTACCTTATTGAAATAAATGCACTAATAGAAGAGGAGAGAATATCTCTCTTGATGATGCGAGGTTGGGGAGATCAAGAGCGACCTCCCCCTAAAACCAAGCAACTTTTGTCCGAACATTTTTTGGTTCAAGGCAAAGAAAAAGAGTTATTTCGGGGAATGAAAGTTGATTTTTGAACATTTTTGATTTTTGCTGTTTCATGCTCATTAGTGGCGAAGGAATAGCCCCAACAAAAAAAAGTTTCGGCTAAAAGATATTTACTTTCGATTGGAGAACTTGATAAGCTAATAAAAAATAAGGGTTCCCATTTGAAAATTTTAACTCACCCCCACCCCCCGTAAGGGGGTGAGGGGTTGAGGGGTGGTTTGGTGTGCAAACGATCCTATCCTCGAAACCAAGCAACTTTTTCCTCAAATATTTTTTGGTTCAAGGCAAAGAAAAAGTTATTCCGGAGTACCGGGATTTTTTGTACACCTGTATATATCAATACAATATAGTTTCTATTCTTATATTTTTATATTTATTAATATTCAATGTGCCGCCTATCTCTAATAACGTGCCCAAGTAGAAAACATGATGTCTATTTTGCACTGTCAATCGCTTAAAATTTTTATTAATTTATATTAACAGTGAATTATCATGAAACGCTCCCTAAATATTGATAATCTGTGTGTTGTAGTGAATTTTTTTAAATATATTTCAATAAAATCCATCAAGTAGAAGTTGTTCCACCTTATTCTAAACAATTACTGAATATAGTTGTGCAGAGGTTAATTAATAGACTTACTTTGTTATAAGTTCGGAAATATCTTCGCATTTACTCAAATCTGGAACCTTTCCTTGGATCATTTTCTTGACCCCTTTTGAAACCCCCACAGGTAACACTTTAATTCCGTAATGTCTAAAGTCTATCAACTTTGTGTCTCTATTGTAATTTACTAAAACACAACGACGCAGGTCACTTAAATTTATCTAAAACAAAACAGTTTATTTAATAACGATATTATTTGTTGTAACAATCAAAAACACTAACCGTTCTTAAATTTAAAGATGGAAACATATTTTGAAACATGGACGCCATCAATCTCATCTGCATCCCTTCACCGGTTAAATTATTCATAACAATCAGTGGTGAATGTTTGAATAGTTCTTCAAATACCGATTGTTTTTTTAAAGACGATAAAACGTCTCTTGATAGCGAAAAATTATGTACCTTAAATGTTAATGTTGGACCTCGAGGGATTCTACAGAGCTTTAAATAGACACCTTGTTCTGATCGTGAGAATATACACAAGTGTGAAACATGAAAAACTCCAGCGATTGATACAAAATCTTTGATTGAATTTCTTTTCCGTTCCTATAAATGATTAATTAATATACTTTATTATAATTGACTGTAGTTAAAATACTGACCTTAAGCGAAGAGGCAGTGAATGGTTCCATAACTCTACGAAAGTCTTTAGCTAGTTCTGCTACATGTCCTCCAAGTAATCCTCGATGCAGCACGAAAGAATGCGGTGCTTTCAAAAGATGATCAGGTTCTGTATTTTGTACTTGTTGATTTTTTTTAGCACAGCGACCTTTTCTCCGTTTACCCATCTCAAATGTAATTATTTATGTATTCAGAAAACGCGTGCAAGTATTTATTAGGTTATGTCACACGTGTCGAAAGTTTGAAATGTCAGATAACAGGGTGGCCAACATCTCGATGACAAATTACTAGTTATGAATTTTTGTAGCTGTATGAACTTAGCGACGTTCCATCGACAGTAGTGACACCAACGTAAAATAAAGAAATTGTACAAATTAAAATTGTAAATAAAACCTAATTAAAGTATCGGGAGTGGAATTAATTAGCCTAATTATAACAAACAAACGATTATCTTTCTTATTACGTGATAATTATTCATAATATGTACAACAAATAAATATCTAACAATCTAACTTATTTACTCTATGGTACCATAGATTCAAAAGATGTTACTGTAGTGAAATTAGGTTAATATTGCTGATGACATCTTTCGATGACATATTATGCCACTGTGGAACTTTTTGTTGATTTGTGTAAATTTGTGAAAAACTTTATTTACGTTATTTCAAAAACCGCTTTAGTTATTAATGAAAACAATGATAATAGTAAAGTTTAAGTAAGTAAGGAATTGATCACTAAAAATTGCAGTAGTATAAATTTCATTAAAATTTGTACCAGAAATGACTGTAAAAGAAATTCAAAGAGCAGTTGTAGCTGCTTGGTCTCCTTCAGGTACTCATTTAGCAGGCGGATCAGCAGCACAACAAGTTGATGCTTCTTTTAACACATCTGCAGCTGTTGAACTCTATAAATTAGACCTAACAGATTTTAGTACAGATCTCATTACGGTCTCTTCAATTTCGAGTAAACACAGGTTTCATAAAATAGTTTGGGGTAATAATAAAGATGGTGTTATTGTTGGAGGTTGTGATGATGGAAGATTACAAATATATAACGCAGGTGCTTTACTGAACGGAAATGATTCAGAACCTGTTCTCTGTCAAGATAAGCATGTCGGAGCAGTTCGTGCTCTTGATTTTAACCGTTTTCAAGAACATTTGCTGGCCACCGGAGCATCTGATTCTGAAACATACATTTGGGATTTAAACAAATGGGAAAGTGGTCCAATGACACCTGGTGGGAAACCGCAACCTTTGGAATCTGTACAATGTGTTGAATGGAATAAACAAGTACAGCATATTCTTTCTTCTGTATTCTCGTCACGTTGTGTTGTCTGGGACTTGCGTAAGAATGAACCAGTTATTAAATTGAGTGATGGCGGAGGACACGTGAAATGGCATTCATCTGCATGGAACCCTGATGTATCAACACAACTTTGTCTTGCCTCAGAAGATGATCTATCTCCTGTTGTGCAGTTGTGGGATTTGCGTTTTGCTACTTCACCACTGAAATCTCTTGAGAATCATACACGTGGTATTTTAGCTATTGCTTGGTGTCCGCATGATGCTGATTTACTATTAAGTTGTGGAAAAGATAACCGAATACTTTGTTGGAATCCAAACAGCAACGTTCCTGTATGTATTATTTTACTTTCTGTATTCAGTACGTTACTGTTTTTAACATACCATTACTTTACTAGGGAGGAGAAGTCGTATCTGAAATAACATGTTCAAGATTAAGTTTCGATGTAGCATGGAATCCTCGAAATCCATTACTTGTATCAGCATGTACATCAGATGGAATTCTATCAGTTTATTCTATAATGGGTAGTGGAATATTACCATCAAACTCAATCCAAGAAAATAAGCCAGATGATTTCCTTGGACAGACTGATCAGTACGGAATTAAAAATATAAATGCCACTAGCCATGATCCTATAAAATCACCTAAATGGTTAAAGAAACCAGTTGGAGCATCATTTGGGGTATAATAAATTCATTAATATGAGATAAATTACTTTAATATTTAATGTTCAATTAATAAACTCTATTTATATTACAGTTTGGAGGAAAATTAGTTACGTTTGAATACAACAAAATAACAACAAATCAAATACATGACCAAAATGTACACATTAAAAATACAGTGTACATTAGCCAAGTCATTACTGAACCTGAACTTGTAAAAAGATCAGATAGACTCGAAGAAGCTTTACAAACAAATGATCTAGCTAGATACTGTTATGAAAAAGCTGATGAGTCTAATATTCAAAACCAACGTTATGTTTGGTATTTCTTGAAAGCTTTATTTTTGAATAATTCTCGTACTGAGTTACTTGATTTGTTAGGATACAGTAAAGAAGATATTGATGTTAAGTTAAAGAAATGCCTTAGTAAACCAGCAAATTTGAAACAAGAGTTAAATAATATTACAAATGATTTTGCAGAATTAAATTGTGATAACAATGTAGGTTTATAATTTACATTTCTTCTTTCAAGTTTACATTAATTCAATTTTAATTTTAGGTACATAACAAAGGTATTTCTCAAAAACCATTTGAAATAAATACTAGTGATGGTATGTAAACAGAAATATATAACTTTGATATATTATTAACAATGCTTTTATGACTTTTAGAACAAGAAGGTCTAATAACTCAAGCACTTTTATGTGGTAACATTGAAGCTGCAGTAGAAATATGTTTTGAAACAAATAGAATTGCAGATGCCTTAATATTAGCTATGTCAGGTATATTGTGTTATAAAATATATGATTTAAATAAAAGATATAATATTTTAAATAAAATTACAGGTGGTACAGATTTAATGGCAAAAGCAAGAGAGCGTTATTTAAATTATAATAAACATGCAAAACTAGCTCCAATCATTAATGCTTTTATAATGCAAGATTGGACTCGTGTTATTGATAGCTGCCAACCTCAGTCATGGCGTGAAGCAGTTGTTGCTGCGTTAACATATTCAACCGATGCAGATTTGTCTGTTTTATGTGGTACGTAGTTAAATTAAATTAATAATTAATCAATTAAATTAATCTGTTTTTATATTATTTATTTTATTTTAACAGAACGTTTAGGAGATCGACTTGACGATAATGATAACGCTCTGCTTTGTTATATTTGTGCTGGAAGTCTAGAAAAACTTGTTTCCCGATGGCCAAACGTTAACAATAATCTTCATGATCTACAAGAACTTATAGAAGTAGCCATAACACTTCGTAAAGCTGTTGAATTGCATGGCAAACAATCTTTTGTAAGTTGTCTTATATTTATAGTATTATTGTTTATTTATAATTTTAATTTTACACAGATGTCTGAAAAATTCACTAGTCTTCTTTCGCAATACGGGCTAGCTCTTGCAACTCAGGGAAAACTCCATGCTGCACTTCGTTACCTTGATGTTCCTACAGATGACAGAACTGTGTGTGATCTTAGAGAAAGAATCCGTCGTAGACTTGATTATCAACACCGTGTTCAACCTCAGCCACAACAAAATCAACAAAATAACATATATCCAACCAACAATGCTGTACCAAAACCTGCTATGCCTGCAAATAATGTTTTCAAACGTGACCGACACGATAGTTTCAACGTGAATGCTATAAACCAACAGAGTCCTCTAGTTACGTCCATGGAAAATGTATTTAATTACTCTCAACCCCCTCCTCCTCACATCTCTAATGCTGTTCCGCAACCCCCAGCTGCTGTTCAGCAACCCCAACCTGTTCTACAACAAACTCAGCAAGGATTGCAGTATCCTCCAAAGCCATTTACACCTGTTTCTCAAATGAATATGTCACCAACTCATCCTCCAAGACCCTGGAGTGCTAATTCACAAGGTAATAATTATATAAAAGTATAATATATGTATATACAGGTGGGGCATTTAAAGTGTTACAGATTATTATCTCAGAACTATTGCATATTTGAAAAAAATGTTTAAACCAAAAAATGTTTGCTTGTGAAGGGATAATTGAATAGTAATATTTATTTGTTATTTTAACGAGGCCTTCAAGGATATTTGAAGGTCAACATCATTTTTTTAAATAGGAACCTATAGTTTATACTTACAAATTTTATTCTACGTAAAAAAACACGAATCTTCCATTTAAAACTTTTTTTGAACAACCAAGCTTTCCAAGATATCTACAAAATAATTCGAGATTTTGATCTTTCAAGAATTTTTACTCAGAAACCATAAACTTTAGAAAAAAAATACGAGATACAAAAAATTGTTTATTTTGGTCTAATAAAGCTTAGAGAATTATTGTAAAAATAAAAAAAAAACTTATTAAAACTTTTAACTTATTAAAAATCTGGATATTGATGGAATTATCCATTTTGACCTTCTCTTAATCCATTCTGACTATTTTCGCCATGATGTCTGTGTGTCCATCTGTCTGTCTGTCTGTAAGTGCTGTAACTCAAATACGACAAATCGTAGAAGGGTGAAATTTTATATTTATGATTAATTTTTGTCTGGGAAGAAAACGTCCTATTTTTGAAAAAAATCTTTCAACCGGATACGAATGTTTACCTACATCGATTTTTTAATTTTTCGAATTACTCTGAAACAGTGCGAAATAAAGAAAAATGGTCAGGTTAAAAAATGTAGTTAACATCTATATCTATAATTTATATTCTATTCATTTTTTTGTAAAAACGAATTTTTGGAAAAAAAAAATTTTATTATAATTCAAATGGTTCATAACAGAGGAGAAATATCTGCCATGAGTGTCATGAACAGTACCATGGGACTTTCTTATACGTAATACTGAGAGTGAACAGTGTAGGTGAATCTAAATAATTACATAAAAAAATTATTTCTTGCTAAATCATAAATGTTGGAAAAAAATGTATGGGGAATAAATTATAGATAATAACATACTCGACATTTTTTATCTAAAACATTTTTTTCTTATTTCAAAAATAATTCGAAAATTCAAAAATTTACAAGAGTAAACATCTGTTTTCAGTTATTACGTTTAAAAAAATCACTTGTTATATAATGGAGAGAATAATATTTCTTATATTTTTCATTTTATTCTATCTTGTTAGTTTATCAGAAATGTTTTAATAAAATAAGATTCACGTATATTATTCACTGTTAGGATTACGTATAAGAAAGTCCCGTGGTTCCCAAGGCAGATATTTATATTTATTTTATTTTAGCAAAAATAAGAAAAATACGAAATCTTAAAAAAAATTAAGAATAATTCTCCATGTTTTATTAGACCCAAATAAACATTTTTAGTATTTTGTACTTTTTCTCTAAAGTTGATAAAAAAATCTTGAATGTTCAAAATCTCGAAATTATTTTGTTAGATATCTTATAAAGTTTAGGTCGTTCAAAAAAGTTTTCAATAAAATAATTGTGTTTTTTCATGTAAAATAGGATTATTAAAAAAAACTATCAATTCCTATTTAAAAATATCTGCCTTGGGAACCACGGGACTTTCTTATAATCCTAACAATATTCAACTTTTTTTTTAAACATTTCTGACAAACTAATAAGATAGAATAAAATGAATGGGACATAAACTATAGATCAAATTATTCTCTACATTATGTATCAAATGAATTTTTTTGAACGTAATAACTTAAAACGGATGTTTACTCTTGTCAATTCTTAAATTTTCGAATTATTTTTGAAATAAGAAAAAAATGTTTTAGATAAAAAATGTCAAGCATGTTATTATCTATAATTTATTCCCCATACATTTTTTTCCAACATTTATGATTTAGTCAGAAAGAATTTTTTTATATAATTATTTAGACTCACCACACTATTCACTCTCAGTATTACGTATAAGAAAGTCCCATGGTACCTACGGCAAACACACACACTGTTCAATCTCTAATACATATAAGAAAGTTAAACGACACTCATGGCAGATATTTCTCCTCTATTTTGAATTATAATAAAAAAATTTTTTTCAAAAATTTGTTTTTTCAAAAAAGTTCATAGAACATAAATTATAGATATTGATATTACCTACAATTTTGAACTTGATCATTTTTCTTTATTTTGTACTGTTTCAAAGTAATTCGAACAATTCAGAAATCGACGTTGGTAAACATCCGTATCTGGTTGAAAGATCGTTTTCAAAAATAGGACGTTTTCTTCCCAGACAAAAATTATTCTTCAATATAAAATTTCATCCTTCTACGATTTGTTGTAATTGAGTTACAGCGCTTACAGACCGACAGACACACAGATATCATGACGAAAATAGTCAGAATGGATTAAGGGAAGATTCCATCAAAATTCGGATTTAGAAAAAAATCGGCTTCACTATACTTATACTATTGTATATTTCATATATCATACATGGTATAAAAAAGTAAAAATGATGTTGACCTCAAATATCCTTGAAGGCCACGTTAAAATAACAAATAAATATTACTATTCGATTACCCCCTCACAACCAAACATTTTTTTCAAATATGCTATGGTTCTGAGATAATAATCTGTAACACTTTTATTCCCCCAACCTGTATACACAGGGTGTCAAAAATGTTCCGGGACGGTCGAATATTTCGAATGGTGTATACAGCATCGAAAAACAAAAAAAATGTGTTCAATATTTTTGAAAAAGCTATTCAACTACACCAAACTCGACCCTCCTGCCTCTGTGGGTGGGGGTGGGGGTAACTTTGATATCTTAAATGGAAACTCTCATTTTTTATTGCAGATTCGGATTTTGAACCTAAAAATACGTAACTTTTGCCTCAAACATTTTTTTGTATTCGGGGCAGATGGCGCTGTAATTGCTGCCCAAAAAGAAAATTTTTATAATAGAAATTATCAATAAATTATTGAATTAATTATTATCAATAAAGACGAGGCTTTGATTAGAAAAGCATTATTGTCAATTGACTGCAACTTGAAAAGTCTTTGAGGCAACCTTATACTGATAATTTTCATTTTATTACTTTCAGAAGAGTCCTTTCCAATATTTTTTTTATTACTGTACAAATAGTACAACTTATTTTCCGGTTATGATTTATTTTCTATCTCAATCTTACTGAAAGATCATGGCGTATGTTAAACTTTCGGAGTGGTAAAGGGTATTTTTATTAACAATTATGCTTTTCTACTCAAAGCCTTGTCTTTATTAATATTTCATTGACAATTTCTCTTACAAATTTTTTTTTTGACAGTGACTTCAGCGCCATCTGCTCCAAATATAAAAAAAAAATTCAGACAAAAGTTACGTATTTTTTGATGTGGGTAGGGGGTAGAGTTTGGTGTAGTTGAATAACTTTTTCAAAAATATTGAACACGTATTTTTTGTTTTTCGATGCTGTATACCATTCGAAATAGTCGACCGTCCCAGAACATTTTTGTCACCCTGTATATATTATGCCAGTGGTTTCTAAATTGTGGTATATTAAACTGTGATTGTTGTTTTATTCGAAAAGTAAGATTTTTGAAATTTCTAATTTGTGTAAAAGTAAACTTGAAACATCCAAAAATGTAGAGTTATATTCTGCATGCTAAATAATATAAACAAATTTCTTCCTTTCAGGTGGATCTGGTTTGCCACGTGCAAAATATGTTTTAGATCCTTCTGTCCAATCAAACAACTCATACGGAAGTTACGGACAACAATTCAATGCCTCAAACTTTAACTCACCTGCAGGGTATACAAATGCCATACAGAAATCTTCATATCCTCAAGACCCTTCGGTGCCGAAATCTCTATTTGTTCCTCAAGCGATTTCTAACTCTTCATCATTCCCTATTACATCTCAACCAATGGTACCTAACGCAGCTCAGTCACAAGATTCATTCTATCCTAACATGCCTCCGATGCCTGTCGATAACACAAATTTACCACCACCTCCACTGTCTGTTATTGCGCCATATTCACTTCCAAGTAACCATGGATGGAATGATCCACCTGTTATTGCTAGAAATCAGGTATATATCATTTTAGTTTTTTATACCTTGATTATAAAAGAAAAGATATATAAAAAATATCATCCTTAATATACAGGGTGGTCCGGTTTGGGATACAGATATTTTAAGAGTTGATTCCTTGGTTCATTGTGAGTAAAAAATTGTACGGGAAGGGGGGTCTAGCTTCAACACCCTCTGAGCTACAGGTTGTTTAAAAACTTCCTTCAGAGTAGTATTTACAAACAAAGATTATCTCATCCCAGTGAACATTTTATTCCTATAAAGGAAATGTGTCGTTTGCGATGTCGTTGTTAAGTCACACTTCCTTTAATTTGCGTCAAATAACACACAAAATATTGAGTGACGTCATAACTCGTGTGCAATTTGACACCAAAAGGGAATTGCGTGCTCTTTTACACAGTCTAGGAATTGCATTCACACACAAGGCATTGTTACATAAACAGATTTTCAGAGTAACACGGAGTAGGAAATGTGTGGAAAAAAATATCGGCACTGTGTCTGTGCCTACCCAGACACAAATAAGTAGTTTTAGAATGCGTAGTGCGACACACTGTAGGCATTGTGTTCTTGAAGTTACTCGGTAATTTTGTGTGTAACGCAAAGTAGAAATTTTACCCGTGATTTGTGTAAAGACACACAAGTCAGCTCCGTGTGGCACAATTAAGAAATGTTTGCTACTATTTTCCTACATTAACACAATGCACTTGGATTGTAACACATAGTAGAAATTGTGTTCGGTGCGATTTTCAGTTTGTGTACTAGCACGTGTGATAAAAAAAACAAAGATGTCGTCTAAACGGGTTCGCAATTACAAAACAGCCTCATCATACTACCGAAAAATTAAACAAATCGATAATAATTTTTGTTCAGCATTACACCACCAACTAAAATAGAAAATAATTTATTAACACACGAAAACAACGGATATCATGTGGTATAAATTTTAATATGTATCGTTCCTGGAAGAGTTGAGAAATTGGATTCTTTCATTTAAAATTTCTAATCGAGTCGTGAACGACGATTCTAGAACTATTCTTAAGACTCCTAAATCGGTCAATATTGTACCCATGGGTGTTGGACATTATTGGCATAATGGATTAAATAATTGTTTCATGAATTTGTTTATAAATTTTAAGGAACCGACAAAATCTCATTCTTACCGTTACAGAAAAGTAATAAAACATAATTTCAGCTTATTCTTTTTATGATCTCAGAGTTTCCTAAAGAAGGGGGTCTCAGTAAAGTAGACGCATTTCCTGAAGTGTGTGTGTGATTTAGACTGATTACACACATACGGAATTGCGTCACAAGATTCCTTATTTGTGTTAATAACGACGACAAATGGGAATTGTGCGTCGCCGTGAAGGAATTGTGTTACACATTACCCACTTTACGTCTTTTTCTACATTTAAGGCAAAAATAGGGAATTTGGTGTGTTTCGGCCATATTTTCCATTATTTTTTCTGTTCAGTTTTTTTATCTTAAAATAAAAACACCTATTTTGCACAAACTAAATAGAAATTTTATTAATCTTGACCGAATTAATTGCAAACCTTACTTATTAAACAATTTTAACCAGTCAAAATTTGATTTGATATTTTTATTTTTTTTTGAAAATCATATTTTTGATGAAAAAAAATATTACACATATTTATTTTTGAGGCCCTCGTTACTAAAGTTAATATCTAGGAAAATTGAACGGAAAACATGTCGTGGCAAGAGAAAATTGACTTCGTTAGCGGGAAAAAGTCAATATAAATGGCATATTATTTCATTACAAAATGCTGATGTATGTTAAGAATAATTTTACAAGGCTAATAATCTGAAAGAAACATTATTTATTTAAAAAGGAATATAATTCCTAAATTGTGTGCAGTAGTCCACCAGATATTTTAAAAATTATTAAGTAGGATTTGTGACAGATATAATTCCGGATCTGAGGCAGACACAATTGTGCAATTGTGTCGGCAAATCGTTAATAAAAATTGACAGGTGAAGGCACCAGTACTGAAGCAATTCCCAAATTTATCCCTAAATGTGTTGTGTCACGGTGCTTCACTTCCCACATATTATTGACACATAGAGGTTATAGATTCGACACATGTGTGTACAACTAGACACAGAGATCTCACACAATTACTTATTTGTTCCTTGAATGATACCAAATTTTGCTCACTGGGTAACTTCCAAAATAACGTAACTAGAGCAACCACAATGAGTCAGTTTCATAGGTAATTAACTAACGTATTTTTCAGTATTAGCGTTATTGCTAGCCGTGTTTCCAGTTCAGAGTTATTGCACATCAAAGTCAAAAAATATATTTAATTTTTTGAAAATTTTTATGAAAATTACATTTTTTTCCAAAAGTACCTATAATATGTGGTATTTTTTATCATTATTATGGTGTGTCATAATGTTACCTACAAATTCACTATGCCAAGTTTGAACCTGGGTCTTACAGTTTTCCAGTTATAAATTTATCTAAATAATCCCCAAAGTGACTATTTTGCTACCTACCCTATTAAATAAAACAGTCATAATTTTTTTTTGTTTATAATTACATAATTAGTTTTAAAATTATGTAAATTAACATTAACAATAAAATTATGTTATTTAGGTAATTTAATCCTAAACAATAATTCCGTAGTCCGTGCGGGCGAAGCCGCGTGGGCACAGCTAGTTTATAATAAAAGTAATTCAATCATTTAAAAGTTTGCATTTTATTTATTTTTATTTATTTTTTTAAGGCAAAATTGGAATATAATCAACAAGAGCCAATAACTCATCCTTTGTATGGATCCATGCCGGATCAACAACAAATCCCACTAACTGATAGACCACCAAACTTTTATAACCCTGTAGAAGAAGCAAGACCTGTAGAACAACAACAATACGGAAACAATATGTTCTCGGCACCACCAGCTGTGTCGACGCTCTATGCTTCTGAACCTACACAACAAAACGCAGTGCAGGAAGCCCAAATTGCAGAACCTCCTAAAGAAAAACCTCCAATAGCCTCTGAGTATGCAAATATTCAAAGAACTTTTGATAGTCTTCACACGTCATGCTCAATTTCTATTAATAATCAGGTAAATTAACAAAACAGATAATATAACTGTTTGAAAACCAAAGTTATTTTATTCCACCCACATTTCATTTAAATTAGTTTGGTGTCATTAAGTTACAGAACTTTAAAATTTATTATTTCTATCTCGAACTGAATTATCCAGGGCTTCGAACCGTTATTTTTTTCATTTCGGTTTTCGTTCCGGTTCGAGTAAAAAAATATATTTCGGTTCGGTTCCGGTTTTCGTTCCGCAAAAAATAACGGTTTTTTCGGTTTTTGGTTCAGCTCCGAGCGATTAATTAAAAAAAAATTATTTGTATTAAAAAAAATTTTTGTACCATAATTTAGAATATTTTATAGCACTTGTATGATAGTCTGAACGACAAGGAAGTGGGAAATAAGATCATGTTAACACGAGTATTTTAACATGTACTGAACCGTTAAAACCGATATTTTTATTTCGTTTCTGTTCCGGTTTTCGTTTCGGCAAAAAATAACGGTTTTTCCGGTTCGGTTCAGTTCCGGTTCGAAGGCCTGGAATTATCTTAATTATTTTACTTAGAAAAATATTAATTTTATTTTTTATTTGTGTAAGAAGTTCATTTGACTTTGATATGGCTCATATTTACATTACATTATTTATTGTTTTAGCAAACAAGAAGAAAACTTGATGATGTTAAACGAAAATTAGAACTGATGTATGATTTTTTAAGAGATCAAAAGGTAAGTCAATTTTTCCAATATTTACCATTTTAATTTTCAATTCTTAAGGGGTTACCTGCCTTCAACCATGGTAAAAATCATAGACATAGAGAATGGACAGTGCCTTCTGTATTAACACAATGGTTACCTAATGGTGTAACATCTGTTCAAAAAGTGAGAGAGATGTAGTGTAGTTTGGAATATATCTATCTCTTTTTCTAAGAATCTGATTGGTAGCTTACTATAGTTCAGGGTAGTATTTCTGTCCGATATATTTTTGTATATCCATCTTGTGATTTTTGTGCAATAAATTTTTTATTAGAAAAGTAAATAATATAAACAATAAACATACTATAATGGTTCATATTTCATCGAGGAAATTTAAAAAAAACATCAATTGATCTGATAGACATTTGCAAAATTATGAACAGATATTCCGGAAAAATAACATTTTTGCTACCAAAAATATTAAATATATATTAATAAAAAATAGTTTTAAATCAATTCCCATGTGGTTGCTACAAAATGATTAGGTGGATTGCACTTACAAACAGCACATACAAGATTTACTTAACAAAATTTTAAATATTTTTTTTGATATTATGTAGGTTACATTACGAAGCTACGGAAATGGAAAAACAAGATATTAAAATTGGGTAAAAAAATATCTCCTATGTGACAATATTATCAAAAATGAGATTTTTGAATATTACGGTTGGTCTTTTTTTTCTCTATCTGTTCAATAATATCCCATATGTATATCAATCTCTGTTCCATTTTAATGAGTAAATTTAATTTATCCTATGTGATAGGCTCGTATAGCTGATCCATAATTTGTCTTATGTGTCATATGCAGCATATAGAAGAAATTAAAGAAATCAAAACAGGTCTATTTATACACATAGGGGTTTTTGTTTCCTAAATATAAGAATATTAAAACAGCTAAAACTTGTGAATAATTTTTAAATAGTTTTTGATAATTTATTCAAACAATTGAAATTTGCACATAGGAGATATTAAAATGACAACGACGTTATATTATTTAGAAATCAATAATTTTTTTTATAACTTAATTATTTTTTGTTTTTTAACCTCTTTATATATATCTATAAATATTTTTAATGTTCGGGGCCAAGAATGAAATAGTTACACTCCTGTTTAAAAAAAGGACAAGTATATTCCAAACCTGTTTCTATCTCTTTCTTTTGACACGACTGTTTTCGAGTCAGATGTGTGGTCCATTCTCTACGTCTATGGTAAAAATGAATATTTTTAAAGATGTTTTTAAGGGGATGTATTGTAAAAAAAAAATTTATTACCTATGATTTATATGAAAAAATTAATTATGTTAAATTATTGAGTTTTATGAGATTCTTTAGACCACCACTGAAAAAATGACACCTCATAATCTGCATAATGTCATATTATTTAGATATATTATGTATATTTTTTAAATTAATATAGAATTTATGACAATAAAACGTCTAAAATTTATATTTAACAAAATATACAAAAAATTCAATAAAAATCATGTTTTATATACAAAAGTATACATCAATAAACATAACTAATAAAATCAAATTCAACAATTATAGGCCCTATTGAATACATGCCACGTGCCTAAACTCGTGACACTAATAGGCACGTCTAACGGAGTGTTAAATGCAATAATCTAATATGTAGTTCTACATTAAATTTTTTAATTAATTAAATTTTTAATTATATTTGAAGCAAATATTTGAGGTTATTCATAGTTGTTTTTCAATCACGCCAAAGAAGTATAACTTCTAACGCATGTACAGTCGCCTGCATTAATGGTCTTGCAGTTTGTATTCATTTTCTTTTATCACAAACCATTTGATTATTATAATATTTAAATCATTTCTCCTTGTATCAAACAAAGACAGATATTTTGAAATTCATTTGCTAGATAAAGAACTACTCTTCGTTTATAATAGGTACTCATATATATTGGTGCAATTAAATTATTATGTAATCTATTGGAAATTGTACAAGTAAATTTTGTGGCAATAAATATTTGATATTCCGAATTTTAGTATATAAATATATTAAACTTGATAGAAAAAGATAACCGATGATGTTTGTCTTTAAATTTGGAATCTGTTGTAAGCGATTCTAGCCTTTAGGGTGTCAGACGAGTTCTGCAGGCGACTGTACATACTGGATGTATGTAACTCTTTTAAAACCTGAAACACATCAATTAATTTTAATTTCAGTATTTTTGCATCTAACATAATTTAAATATATGAATGTATTAATAATTATTCTATTATTTTTAGTTGTCTGCTAATACTGTTACCCACCTGCAGACCATTGTACGAATGGTAGAAGGTAACGACTATGCCAGCGCACTACAAATCCACACTCAGCTAGTATCAGGTTCTGATTTTGTTCAGATAGCCAGTTTTATGCCAGGTCTAAAAGTACTACTGCAGTATGCCCAACAATATGGTGTATATGTACGATAATATATACTATAATAATAAATAGAAATGCACTAGATATTTAATTTATATGGCTATTTGTGATCTGATAAAAAAAGAGGTTAATATGTTTCAAATTTTATATGTATATTATTGTAACTGTAGGATTGAACTTTTTGATAGGCTGTTATTAAAATTTATAGTTACATCATATTATAGTTCGTAACGTATATATGTCTACTTAATGTCAGTTTATTTGATAAAGTTGTCTATAAATGGTGATTAATATAATATTTTTATTTGCATATGTTATGTTACATAATAAATTCTTATTCGTAGATTGTTTTTTTAATCAATATCATTTGATTAGGGAAAATAAAAACTCGTACTAGATTACATTTTTTTAAATAATTAATTATTTTCAGAGAACTATAAAGAAATTTTTTATATATCCTTGATTTAACTGCATGTGGTTATTTTCAAAAATATTGATTTTTCCGGTCGGTTAGCTTAAAAAAACTCAATCACAAATCATTTTTTAAATAAGTTAATATAACATTGTGCTTTTTCTTATTTTTTATTTATTAAATAAATAATTAATACAATATAAGTAGAAAATATAAACCGATTATTTTTTATATAATTTATTTAAATAATAATTTGAAGTAAAATAAATTCATTTATAAAATTTGATATGTAAGAACATAAGTACCATAGGCCAAATTATTATGAATTTGATAATTTAAAAGACCTATAAATATCTTAACAAAATATATATTAAATAAAAACTTAATTTATCTTACTCAAGAGCATTTTAAAAAATACTCATTAGTATTCTTTAAAATGTGTATTTAAAAAAAATCAAATTGACTTTATAAAGCTAATTAAATAAAAAATCTTAAACAAAATAAAACTTAATTACAGTAAAATTTTAATTATCTGTCACTCTTTTAATAACTCTTAGATATTTTTTATGATGCACTATTCTGCCACAGTACCGTAATATAGTTTGCTATTGAGTACGTTTACATAGCGTTGTTATTCTGGTTTTATTAAAACCGGGTGTAAAAGTTCGTGTAGATGGTACTTTACACCGGATATAACTAATCATGTTTAGTTGTGCTATTCCTCTTGGTCTACAGGAATAGCATAAGTAAACTGGAATAGAGCAAGAATCTTCGAAATATAGGGATTTTATCGCAATGTACTTCACATTAACATTTGATAAAGCGTCGTCAGTTAAAATATGGTTAAAACACTTGAGACGAAGAGATAGAAAACAAAAGAAAACGTGATTTGTGGGACTTAAAGGAGACAAAGTATTTTTGAGATTTCTTGTTGGTACGCCATCGAACTTATTAACTTCAAATCAGAATTATAATTCCAGCTGATGTCACTTATTCTCGTATGTGTAAACAGCACCACTTAAAACGGTTTAACTACATCGGTTGTAGTAAAACCGAAATAACAGCCCTATGTAAACGTACTCATTGACACCACATATCACACAGTCTTTGTTACATGTAGCAACATGTAATATGCAGATATATTATTAAGATTTTTATTTTGATGACATAGTCTATTGTCATGATCCTAGTTTTGTGCATGATGGATAAATTAAATTTTACTGTACAACTCATTACTTACAATTAGATGAAAAATAAATTATGTTATTTTTAAGATCAGATATTTGCTATTCAGTATTTTGAGGCAATTATTATCTAATGCATTTCTAAATGTGAACTATTGTGATCACAAGAGTTGTGCTTGGTGCGTAGATGATATATATATATTTATATATATTAGATATTAAATAGTTTTGGTAAGTTTGTGTCGTCGAAGGAATTTTACATTAAAAATAAACAATTTTGTGGTTTTTTATAACATAGTTTCTTTTTGCTTCTGTTGGTGTGCTTGGTTTCCCATTTGATATAAATTTCATATTTATTTATGTAATTTAATAAAATAAATCTCCTTATTTGATATGGATAGTGAACGTGTTTTTCTGGGTGTTCTTTTTTAATAGTTGTTATATATTCAGGGCCGTAACTACCACCGGGGCAGTGCCCCGGGGCCGCCCGCAACAGCGTAAAAATTGGAGTGAGCAAGAAAAAATAAATAAATTGAAGATTTTTAAAAATATATTTGGTGCTAACTTGAAAACGTGATTTACTTATTACTAATTTTGATTTTAATGACCTTTTTTTCGGCTTATGAACTTCAATTTTACACTTATTACCCATTAAAATTACTAAGAAGTGTAAAATTCTAGCTGGCAAGCAAAGAAAAGTCATTCAAATAAAAATTAGTAAATTAGTAAATGTAAAATTTGTAAGCTATGATCCAAAAAATAGGTCTTCAATTTTTATTTTTTGCATATCTGGGGGCCCCTCGGTCACCTCTTGCCCCGGGGTCCCCGAACCTCTAGTTACGGCCCTGTAATAGTTTATTATTTAAATTTTACCTCCAGCAACACAAACTTCCTGTACTATTTATATAATTGAAAATTTATATTATAATTACTACATGCATATATAAATTGTTATAAAATAATAAATAAACGATTTTTAATTTTACTAAATTAGTTTTTCTTACCTTTTCCTGAAATTGAAACCAACAATGTTTTAAACTCTAATTTCACAATATAAAATATTTTGAAAACTATATTTTATTTATACAGTTCTACATTTATTTTTATGGTAACATATATGATGCAAATATACCAATTAACTATACTTAAAAAAATTGTCAAATTATTATTTTCAATTTTATAATATAATAAATGGTTGGTGTAAGACACATAAAAACATTACACCTCTATATGCTACATCGGCATTTATCTCCCCAGAAAAAAATGTACTGTTCTTAATAATTATAATAATCTGTTAAAGGTAAATTTTGTCAAAATTCAAATATAAAAATGTATAATAATGTATATTATTATAAAAAATAATAAAATTTTAACTCGACTATCTATATTATTTCAAATATAATTCTGATATTAAATAAAGGGGTAGATTGCCCATTAAAAAAATACCCTCGTAAAAAATCTTCCTCAATTCCTGCCCATCACTGATTACTTAATAAAGACAATGAAGATAAATACATCATTAAAAAGATATAAAAGTAATTTCTGATATCAGTCAATTCCTGAAGTTATACGAAATATATACATATATCAACCATTCAAAAGCAAAAACGACCAACCCATGTTTTGCCAATTTTATAATCTTGAGTACTTATAACTTAAGTATGAACTAATACATTGCAAAACATTTTCTAACTCAAAGATAACTTTATAGTATTACAAATATCGTTTTTAACGTTTTATAGAGTTAGTCGTTCAAAATAATTAACCGTAGATTTATTAAATAGTAAGATCATCTTAAAAGTGTATATCTTAAAAATATAAATAATGTAAACATCTGTAAAGTTTTCTGTGCCCAATATAATCTGAAAATAAAAAATTATATATATAGTAAATTTTTAATTTTAATACATTTTTCCATTAAACAAGGCCTACAGCCTTGGCACTTTACAGAAACGGTGTCCGTCAGCGCTTCAACCTTGCAAATCTATTATATGTGATTCAATACAAATGGCATTTTAGCTGCGTCGAAACGCAGCGGCGTTTTTTTTTTATTTAATCACATACAGATGGGGCATTTAAAGTGTTATTATATCAAAATCATCGCATATTTGAAAAAAATGTTTATAGCAAAAAATGTTTGGTTGTGAGGGGGTAAGCGAATAGTACATTTATTTGTTATTTTAACGTGGCCTTCAAGGATATTTGAAGGTCAACATCATATTTTTAAATAGTAACCTAGTTTTTATTTAGTAATCTTATTCTACGTGAAAAAACACGAATCTTTTATTGGAAACTTTTTTTGAACAACCTAAGCATTCCAAGACATCTAACAAAATAATTCGAGATTTTGAACATTCAAGATTTTTTTACTCAGATATCACTAACTTTAGAGAGAGAGAAAACAAGATAGTAAAAAAGTTTATTACGGTCTAATAAAACTTGGAGAATTATTCTAAAAAAATTTTTTAACATTTCGTATCTTTTTTTTGTTTTTGCTTAAATAAAATAATTATAAAAAAGTTCTAAAATTTTTAAAATAATTCTTCTAAAGTTTATAATTTCTGAGTAAAAAATTCTTGAAAGTTCAAAATCTCGAATTATTTTGTTAGATATCTTGAAAAAGCTTAGGTTGTTCAAAAAAAAGTTTTCAAACAAATATTTGTGTTTTTTACGTAGAATAAGATTGCTAAATAAAAACTATAGGTTCCTATTTAAAAAAATGATGTTGACTTTGAAATATCCTTAAAGACCACGTTAAAATAGCAAATAAATATTACTATTCGATTACCTTCTCACAACCAAACATTTTTTGGTTGAAACATTTTTTTTCAAATATTGTATATTTGAAATATTTTTTTTTCAAATATTGTATATTTGAAAAAAACATGTTTCAACCAAAAAATGTTCTGAGATAAAAATCTGTAACACTTTAAATCCTGTATAATAGATTTGCAAGGTCGAAGCGCTGACGGACAGCGTTTCTGTAAAATGCCAAGGCTTAAATCCCAAATTACATGATGTGGTTCAAATACATAACAGGTTTTCATAATAAAAACAATTTTCTAAAAAAAAATTGGGGCGGACTCAGGTTAACAATGAGACACTTAATTTTATTGGGTAATATTAGGGTTTAAGTAAGTAAACATTAAATAATAATAAAATTGATTATAAAACTTATCACATTATTTGTCATCCTTAATCAATAAAAATTACTAATAATTTATTACACGTGCATACCGCATGTGCTAATGTTAATATTGATTCAATATATTTTTATTAGTATCTAGGTTTGAAGCTTTCTCGGTCACAGGGACGTAATCAACATTTTTATAAAACATTTATAACAACTAATTTTTAATTTTAATCCTTCGTCCAATTTACGTCACAAAACCAAGGCCTGACACAATATTTACAATATTTTTACTTTCTTACGCCTATGGTATATGAAATATACATACATATAGTATAAGTAAAGTATTGTTAAGCCGATTTTTTTCGAAATTCGGATTTTGATGGAATTATCCATTTTGACTTTCCCCGAATCCATTTTGACTATTTTCGCCATCACAATTCGGATTTCTTTAAAAATCGGCTTCACTATACTTACTTATACTATTATAGATACATATAATAATATTTCATTATGGTATAAAAAAAGCAACTAACTCTTACCTTTGTAGTTTTTTCCTAGCATTTTTTAGTGTTTCACAATCATCTTTGAGTACATATTTCCTGATGCCAAGCATGTAAGACTGTACATACGGGTCCCACTCAAACTCATTCCTCATATTGCACTCAAAGTCTTCAAAGTCAACCGCATACGATTTCAGATCTTGTATTAGCTTCTGTATGTTGTCATTGTGGAAATTCCATTCATTTAAGGCAAAGAATTCACCAGTTTTTGCTGCACGTTTGAATTTGTTTGATATTTTTAACATTCTATAAAAATAAATTCGTTTATACATAGCTGACTATTCAATGCTACGCATCATCTTCAAATCGCTGTAACTCCGTCAGTTTTTGGAATTGAGGTATAAGGTTTTGAACACATATTTTTAAAACCCTGTTTATTGATAAAATGCAAAAAAAATTGTTTGATATTTTCACATTTTTAGACTAGAATACCCTCTTAATAAGCGAAAACGATTACTTATATGAAAAAAGTTGTAAGGTCTTTATTGTAGGTATTTTTCTAAACTTTATATTTGATAATAACTATTTTAGTCATAGAACCAATAGATACAGAGATATTTACTTAAAACTAATTGTTAGTACCTTTTGTGGGCTGTAAAAAAGTATGCTCGCATGGGATTGTTGGGGACTTTTGGTACCTTATTTATAAAGACAAAATGAAGGTGTATACAAAAATTCAGCTTATTGCGAATTTTTCCCCAGAGAAAACCTAATGTTCCTGGACTATATCTATTATTATTATTTGGTAAATTAATAATAATTATTATTATAACTAGTCAAACAACTGCATTATTGAACAAATTTGTTCATTTATTATTTATTTATTAACATTAAATTAATAGGATGGATAAGCCTTCAGATCCGCGTCGCCCTTGTAAAAATGCCGTGACGCATAATTTGGGAACCACATCCTATGGGAACAAGCAGGCGTAGGTCTATGTAGATTTACAATTTGAAGGGGGAATCATTATTTAGTATATTTAATAAACATTTTCTAATTGATTTGCTTTAATTTATGAGATTTGGGAAGGGGGTCATGTATTTTTGTGTGATATATGTATATTTCTACAAAATACTTGAAAAATGCGTTAGACATACATATTATTTATGAAAAATTCATTACATGTATTTAATTATTTATGTAAAAAAATCAAATTTAGTGAGCTTAATTCAAAGAATCCTAGCTTTCATGGATACTAGACAGTTTTTCTAATAATTAAGCCCAATAAGCCCCATCTCAATTTCAATCCGATAGATTTTTATATAACGTAAAATATGTTATCATAGTGCCTATTTGTAGGGTTCCGAAGAAACCCTATTAATCTCTTTGTCGTTCATCCGTCCTTTTCAGTTAAAGCAAAATATCTCACTAGAAATTTTTACATGTAAAATGATGTCTTCTAGTAAATAATTTACAAATTTGTTGAAAAAAAAAATTGTCAGGGGGGTGGGGCGCTAAGGAGCTAAAGTCATGTAATAAATATCTTTTTTATACCAAGGCATGTGGCATGTCAAAATATATAACCAAACTAGTGGAATTTGAACCTTTTTCTTATTTCTTTCTAAATCAAAAATGGCGCCTGCAGAGGGTTTTAAAGCAAATCCAAAAAAATAAATAAATGTATACCAAGACGTATTTTAGAAAAAAAGGTCATATTCTACTAATTGAGATCTACATATCGACACTCCACATGCCTAGATATGAAAATAAAAATAAAAAAAATTATGACGCCCCTCCCTATTATTCCAAAATTTAAAATAATATTGTTGACTTTAGTATTTGTCGTTGGTAATCCCACCAAAGCCTCGTTACCAATTCTTTTTCAGATTTTTTGAGCCAGTAGTTACCGAGCTAGAGGGGGGAGGGCGAAATAAAATACTGCTTTTAGCCCCCTACTGACGCCATTTTTGATTTAGAAAAAAATAAGAAAGAGGGTAAATTTCCGCTGCTTTGGTTACACATTTTAACATGTCACATGCCTTGGTATAATTTTTTTTTTACCTAGCTTTAACTCCTAGCCTCCCCCCCCTCTGAAAAATTAACAAGTTCCGCCTAGGCATAAAATGATTTTTCTCATGGTTGCTATGGGTACTAACATTTAAAAAATCATTTTACCCTATTATTCGATAGGCTAGTTTTTTTTGCAGCCAGCTCTCGCTCAATTGCCATTCGCTTATATAATTTATAATAGTCTAGAAACATTACTTACATTGGTTTTGCACCCTGTATTCTAAGCAAAATATCTACGAGGAATGCGGGAACTGTGTGTAGGAACACTTCAACGAACTTGTGAACAATCCTATTTGTCCTGAAGGAGAATCCTGGATAAAACATAACGTATTTGCTCGGGTTTGTTATTGCGTATTTCTTCGTCATATTGCCGAAATCCTGCCACTTGACTCCATTCAATTGGCCACTTGTGCAGTTGTACACTCGAACGTGATTCGGTCTGAAGTATATTTTAATGGTGTGTTAAAGAATGTAGAAAAGGCTATAGCCGGGTAAGCATGCAAAACATACCTTTACATGGATTTGGCTGATTCTTTTTTTGGAAGTTACATTCTATTTAGTTTTGACCTGACCAAATATTAGCTTCCAAATATTTATAGTTTTCGAAAATTTTCTTTTGATTTTTAAATGCGAATTTATACGAGTATGTTATACCTTTTGAATCAGTTTGGAGTTTTGATATGTTGTTTGGGTACATACAAGGTATAATATATAAAAAAAATGGTGATTGCTCTCCGAGTAATTTTTTAATTTAACACATTTTTTTTCTGGTTTACTATGTATGTACACAGGACCATAATAAAATTACCTCTGATGAGTCATTAGAACCTCTATAATATACTACAAGCACCATCAAATTCGATTGACAGATAATAAAAAAATAATTATTTTTTGAATATCAAAAAATATTTTTTTTTTAAAACTATAAATTTTTGGAAGTTATTATTTCGCCAGGCTGAAAGTTAAATAGAATGTGACTTCCAAAAAAATAATCAGCCAAATCCATGTAAAGGTATGTTTTGCATGCTTACCCGGCTATAGCCTTTTAAGTGCTGGTATAGTATTATATTGATTAAAATAAATATAATCATGGATCCGTGAACCAATCATTCTAGGTTGTCAGTTTCCTCAATAAAATGAATTTATTTATTAATATTTATTTATACCCACATTAT
Source organism: Sialis fuliginosa (assembly GCA_961205875.1). Classification (NCBI taxonomy): domain Eukaryota; kingdom Metazoa; phylum Arthropoda; class Insecta; order Megaloptera; family Sialidae; genus Sialis; species Sialis fuliginosa. The sequence goes on from OY540820.1 coordinate 2,744,708, forward strand.
CAAGTTCACTGACAAATTCATAAAAACATTTAACTGCCCTGAATCGTTCATATCTCTGAGGTTTCCAGAACTCTTCCGTTTATTAGATTTTTTTACTCATTTTAATCAGTATTAGCGCTTAAAATTTTGATACTTTTATATTTTAACAATCTGTATATCAATAAAACAATATACATTAACTTTTTTAGGAATCAGAAAATAAATATAGACAGTAGAAATGTTCTGCTGAGAAGTAATAGAGAGTAAAAATCCAGTGACATTTAAACTGTTTAATTTTGCAAGAAAAAAGCAATATGTTCAATTGTAGTCCACACACTTTTTTTAAGCTGTAATAACTAATAAAGTTTAACGTTTTTTAAGTTGATACCTCTGGAAAATAAACATTCTGTAGTACAGAACATTCACTGAAAATTAGGACCTGATATCATCAACTGTTTTTGTTTTATTAAATTGCTAATGCAATCATGCTTGTCTTTGATTAACAATAAAATTTTTTGTAAAACCTTTATTTTTGTACAACTGTTTGTATGTGTTCTCGAAGACTTATATAATCGATTATTAAAAGTATTAAGAGTAAACTAACTAGCCAAACGGAATTATATTCAGAATAAAATAAACTATAACATATATTTTTAAATTAATAATTATTAATAATTTGTGTCAAAAAGTTGTTTTATATAATTCTGTATTTTGTCGATCAAAAAGCTCTCATGATAATTTTGCCTAATATGCACAGTTTTTAAGATATTTGGCATTAAAAAAAATTAGCTCTAAAATTCAATACGTTATAACTTGTTTATAAATAATTATAAAAAATAAAAATTATGCTGGAACATATCCTTACAAAAGCCTTTATAACATATTGCAAATTCATGAAAATCCTCAAGGTTGACCTAAAAAGTGATTTTTTATTTATGGAATGATCCATTAGAGAAAAATTGCCCTCCTTCCCCCCAATAAAAATTAATATTTGCATCACTGACAGTATTCAAATAAAAAGAAAATCATATGACTATTTATTTTTAAATGATTCGGGATAAATATTAATAATATTAATAAATCTGGTCAGTGGTAATGCTTTACCTTTCATATGCCGTATGCCAAGCTGTTGTGATGAGTGTATTGACTACCACATCCACGGGGATGAGGTCCATCATGAGATTCTGGTCACAGATGATACTGCGAATAGTACCGCGACCAATTTCCATCATAATTCCAGTTATCCCGCAAACATTATCCACCCATCCGGGGAATGGTTCCTTCCAAGCTGCGGTTACTGAAACAAATTATTTTTCACTGTAAAAACAATAAATTGAAGTAGTGGCGCCGTAACCAATTTTTTTCTGGGGGAAGGCAGTACGAACTTCAAACATTAATGTTCGGTATTATAAAGGAGCTAGCAAATTTGCTAGCTAGCAAGCACTTTCAAATGAGATATCAAACTTATATGACAGTTATTTTGGAGTTTGTTGAAGACTTTGGCAAGTTTCGCGCACGCGTTGTAGGTAAATACAAATGGTATTAACAGTGGTGATATTATGAAAATTATTTTGTACGGTAAAAGATACCAACTGTGTTACAATTAGTTGAAGTGTCACTGCTCTCAATTCCATAGCTAATCCATAGATACTAGTACAGAATAATACCCCATTTGAAAGTGCTTGCTAGCTAGCAAATTTTGCTAGCTCCTTTATAATACCGGACATAAGCTGGCCTAATTTTACTTGGCGTTCTTAAAAATCAAAATTGACTTCAATTTTTTTTTAGCTTGATTAATATCGTATTATTTGTTAAAAAATAAGTATAAATACAATTAGTACGATTTTAATGGGACTGGGGAAAACACGTACTAATAGTCCGAGAGGTGAGCGACAAAAATTGCAACTACTTTATAAAGGCTGATTTTTTGATATTACGTCACATTTGTGGTGTAGAGAATAGTAGAGATACAGCCTGCCGTCAGTCAGCTAGTTTCGTTAGCGTTTAAGGCAGGGGCGGCTTTATTTTTGTAAAAATGTTGCAACTACTTTATAAAATCTGAAAATTTATTTGTAAGCAGTATACTAAGTAAGAACCCCTTTTATCATAAAAGCCTTCAAAATCTTGCAACCAGGCGCGTCAGCAGCGCGTTTAACTTAACGAGTTTAACATACGTTCGATAATGCATGCTTGTTCAAAATTAAAAAGTACCTAATGGTATTTATTTATTGGAAATATTTACTCAATAACAATCCCTATTTTCCGTCCATGATCCACCTAGGGTGACCAGATTTTAGTTTTTGAAAACCCTGACATGTAAATAAAGACCCCTTTTTAAGTTTTATTTTATAAAATTTATTAAAAAATTGACTAAAATTTATTTCCCTAATCTGCACATTTGCGACCCTTGCTTTATTTTTGATATTTTTTTTTGGTCATAATTATTACAAAACCCGGAAAAATTGCACCGACACCCTAAGCCCGGAGAACCAGTATACAAACCCTGAGACTCCGGATGAAAACCTGAGACCTGGTCACCCTAGATCCACCTCAAAAATCTGTTATCATTTATTTATTTATTTTTAGAATATTTATATTTTTACGAAACCTATATTTTTACAAACCTATGGACGGTCTGACAATGGCCACCGGTAAACCTGCCGCTTGCTCCATCACCACGTGCTCCGCCATCGCCTTGGTCAGCGTGTACGTGTTGGGGTGTTTGCCTTGCAGCTTCTCTGCGACGAACGAAAGCACGTCGCCCGGTAGATTCTCTACGCACTGAGCCAAAGCTTTTGGGTCATGTGGTGGTGGGTAAACGCATTCACCTACTTCGCGTTTATCGGCGTTACTATATGCTGTTGATACGTGAACGAAACTCTGAAAGACAGGGAAAGTTTAAGGCAGCGATTCTCAACCTGTGAGGTGCGCCCCCCCCCCCCCCCCCCCCAAATGGTGCGCGCGAGCATATCGAGAAAAAATGAGAAAAAGTAGTATTACAAAATTTATTTAAAAGCAATAAAATACATTCTGACATAAAAAATACACGTTTACATTTACACTAATACACATTTCGAAAGAAGAATGAAAATTGTGATTAAAAATTGGATCGCGAATACTAAATGGTTGAGAAATGCTGGTTTAAGGTATGCTGAAACTAAACGATTTTTTTATTCAAAAGTTTAATGGAAAAAGGTCATTTGAAACCAAACAATGTTTTTAAAATTTACTCCCCCCCTAAAAAACATCCTAGTTACGCCCATGAGATTAAGACAATACCGTTTGAATTTTAAAGACCGTCTTAAATTTCTGTATTTATAAGTATTTATAAGTAGGTATTTAAAACAAATATTTATACTTCTTAATTTATTTTTATGAAAATTAACGTCAGTCAAAATGCCCTTCTTTATTACATGAAAGAAAATAGAAAATAACATTGTTTAGAAAAAAAATCACACGAGACAGAAACTATTCTCGTTCTCGAAACTGCCAGTTTGAAGAATTCGAGTTGGAGACGAAACTTCAGTTAGAAAAACCTAGACGAGACGAGAGTTGCTTAAATCTCGTCTCATGTGCAGCCCTTGTTTAAGGCAAATAGTCGGAAGAATTTAATATAAACATTAATTTAAAATATTTAAATATTCTTACCTTTAATTTAGTCATACTTTTACATAATTCTACAATTTGTTGTGTTCCCAATGTATTTAAAATGAAGGCATCTTTGAGGTTTTCATTAAATCTGCAAGAAACAAGAAAACATAAAATATTTGTAACTAATACAAAAACGATCCTCATATGAAATTTTTTAGGTTTTTGTTTTTCTAATATTTATATGATAATATTTATGAGTTTTGGCATGGTATTTTCTAAATTATTCAATGTAGTGCAAAAATACATAGTACCTATACAGGGTGATTTACAACTAGTGTAAAAAAAAATTACAGTAGATCGAGGATGTAATTTTAAGTAAAAAGCCTTATGTGAACCTATATCAGGTAATTCTTCGTGAGGGAGCTACAGTCTTTTGCCTAAAATTAGTCCTTATTTAATAACTATAGAGAACCCATTGTGGTACAGTTATACACCCCTGGTCTAAATTATTATTATTTGATACTGGAAATCGGTAACACTTATTACTACGAAACCATATATCAAATTTCATAACTGTACCATAATGGGTTCTTTAGATATTAAATAAACACTAATTTTGGGCAAAAGACTGTAGCTCCCTCACGAAAAATTTCCGGACATAGGTTAACATGACATTTTTTGTTTAAAATTACATCCTCGATCTACTGTTAAATTTTTTTACACTAGTTGTAAATCATTCTGTATATATATAGGATAAATAAAAAGTAAAGAACATTGCCTGAAACATTAACTTTTTTGAAATTTTTTTTACAAAATTTGATGGGCTAATTTTTTGGCACAACTTTCCAACTTAAAAATTTTAATGTAACGTCATGCTTCATAGATATTACACCATCATCTCTATCTTTTTTTAAATAGGACTCTATATTTTTTGTTATACCGTTATTTAGTAAAAATATCGCAAACAATCATGTTGAAAATTTGATTTTAACATTAGTATCATTTAATTATGGCTAGTCACGTAATGCAGTAATTTCTAAAGAAATAAATCACAATTCTAAAATACAATTTTCCACATGGTTTTTCTTAAAAGCTTTACTGTGCATTGTTTAATATTTTTCATAGATGAAAAGACAATAAAATATATAGGTAAGTGAAGATACTAGGTTATAGTGTATAAATAATATAGGATTTATTATTTTAAAAAAAGTTGATGACGTCATAACTCATAATATCATTAAAGAAAATAAATGTTAAGGCCAATTTATGACAAATAGTTAGCCAATGTTTTTTTTATATAGGTATAAAGAAATTAATATTTTGGGTAGTAGAACTAATGTTTCTTAGTTTTTATTCATTCTGTATATGCCAACAATATACATACTATATACTCAAATTTCAACGGTCCATATTAAGCAATTAATTTTTTAGAACATTCGCGAAACCTGAATAGTCAATTCGTAACACATGATTCAATAGGTAATTAATAAAATGGTTTAAATCGGAAACAAAAAGATCCATTCATGCTCTAATTAGATAGATTCAAACAACAAAAACTTTCAGATAGTCTTACCTAACTGTCGCAGCTGAATGGAACGCTATGGTGACATTGGATGTTAGTATTTGTCTGTCAGCATCACTGATGCCAAGGTTTGGTTGACTTACATCACCAGAAATAATTTTTATCTTATCGAATTGATCGGGATTCTTCTCTCGAATTCTATCGAACACCTGAAAATAAATCATATGAAGTAGGTGTTATTTATAAACAGTAACGAATTTTCTAATTGATTAGTACATTACCCAGAGGAAAACTGTAATTATTGACCAAAGGGCCAAAACAGCAACACAATTTTTCTTTGACAAAATAGTAACAAAACCTATATAGTCCAGTCGTCAGACAATTGAGCTAGAAAAAAATGACATACGTTTTTTTATAAGAAATTGGTAGATTTCGATGTATAGAACATGACAGTAACTTTTCCCCCCTTCGAAGAGGAGTGTATAACTTTTTAGAGGCTCACAAAGCTGTCGATAATCACTTATTTCAAAAAAAGTCGAGTTAGTTCTTACAAAAAAGGGAAGCATTTTCAGTAAAACTTTAAGTTACTGAGAACTTTGATTGCTCATAAATCAAACAGTTTTCAAGATATTGAAATTATATTGAAAGTACTGTACAGAGTGTTATTTATTCTATCAAATACTATAATTTTAATTGAAAATTCGATGAAAATCGTATTAAATACAGCGGTTAAACGAAACTCTGCATTTTTTGCGTAATTTCCAAAATCGACGTCATTATGTGATTTTTTCGGGTGCTCTATTTTAACAACTATTAATACTATGTAATTTTTAAAAAAACATTTTATTCAGAATTTAATCAGCTTTAATATTTGTATAACTAATATTACCCTAAAATTAACCGTTCTCGAGTTTTTTTTTTAAATAAGTGATTATCGACAGCTTTGTGAACCTCTAGAAAGTTATGCACCCCCCTTCGAAGGGGAGGGGGAAGTTACTGTCATGTTGTATACATCGAAATCTACCAATTTCTCGAAAAAAACGTACTCCGTCATTTTTTTCTAGCGCCGTCCCTATACGAAATTGTCTAGCGATTGGACTAATAGATACATTTTTAATTAAGTACGAATTTTTTTTAAAAACATCTTGTTGCTATTTTATCTTTTTGGTCTAAACACGGCATATCACAAGATAAAACATTTGTAATTATTTAAATATTTTTAAAGAGGTCAATTATTTATGTGTCAATACTTTAATTAAAAGCTAAATGCATTACTTATTTAATATACGACTTTAATATGATATGAAAAGAATAGCATATTATAATTATAATTTATAGTCTAAGCGTTATTATTTTAAAAGCTACGCATTGAACGACGCTTAAGTGGGAACGTATGAATAGACGGTGGAAAAAATAGATGAATTTTGGGAATTATTATCTCAAAAACTAATTGTTCGATTTCATCCAGATTTGTTTTTTTTCAAAAGTATATACATATATTGAGGTATGTTTATAATTTGTTTTATCAATTGGGAGCGCTGCTGCCGAGGTCAGCATAAAACATGTCCTTCGATGCATTTCCCAGGGTTACTGGCAGTCGGTTGATTTTCGTTACGTAGGATTTTTTTTAAATAATTTTTTTTCACAAAATTGAACATTACATTCATTTTTCAACCACAATTTCCGACCCTTCTGGCTTGATAAAAAAAAACAATTGAATAAAAAAAAATCTTACGGAGCAAAGGGCATCATACATTAACTTCTATGAAAATCTTAGAAATTTCTTTTTCAGATCCCGACTGTCAATAATCCTGGGAACCGCATATAGGGACATGTTTTACGCCGGCCACAACAGTAGCGCTCCCAATCGATATATATTCATAAAAAAATTGTAAACATACCTCAATATACAGAGTGATCCGGTTTGGGATACAGATATTTTAAGAACTGATTCCTTGGCTCATTGTAAGTAAAAAATTGTACGGGAAGGTGGGGTCTAAGAGGGAGAAAGGGGCGTAAAGATTTTTTTATTTTTCTGTCTGCATAACTAAATACTCTTCTATTAAAATTAAAATAAATGTTTATTGCGATATATCAAATTTCAACAATTGTTTCAGAGTTTGGCCTCATTCAATTGTAGCAACCCAAATCTCTGGACTTAAAAATATGAAAATGGGTGTTTCTTTTTTTAAGTCATAATCATAAAAACTCTCTAATAAGCGGTTTTTTTAAATTCAACCGCTAATAGAGGTAGTAGTGGGAGGGCGTTAAACTTTTATTTGCATTAATACGTTTATTTGCATAAATACTTATATTATAATATTAACATAAATAGGGCTAAGAAATTATTTCAGACTGACAATAAAAATGGCTTTATATTATATAAATGCTCATATAAAAGAATACAACGCGGGCGAGTTAGTCCAGGCTGTGGAGGCTAAAACATTATTTTTGCATACAGTTTTAATACTTACAGGATATGTTACAAAAGTGGTATAGAATAATACCCTAAGTTTGTTCCGATTTTGGTTATCCGCGACAGAAGTTATCCATGGTTCAATTGCAAAATTCTTCAGATTTTTAATTTTTTCTAAATAGCGGTCTGAATAAGTTTATACAAAAAAAAGTTTTAAATAAAAGTTATTTGATACAAAATTCCCTACAACCTCCATTTTGAAAAAAATTAAAAAAATCATTTGTTTATCCGCTACGCTAATTACAACGGCTGAAAACACACTTTTTTAAAGCTGTAATATCTTATCAAGTTTTACTTTTTTTAAGTTGGTAGGTACCCCTGGAAAATAAACATCACTCGTGTGGCGCCTCGACTAACAAACATTCACCCTCGTGCGAAAAACTATCATTTTACACCCTAGATACACAAATAACTATTTTTAACAAAATATTCATTTGTCTATATTTTTAATTTTAACTAAAAATATACACCTTAACCACAATAAAACAATGTCACTCGACACGTGTTTCGACTTCACAAGAAGTCCTCATCAGGAACCTAACAGTTCCAGACTGATACAGTCTTGATCAAACCTAATATTTATACTAAAAGGGCTTTTTCGCTTCAATGATTCTGACCAATCAACTGCAAGGTCTAGAATGACTGAAGCTGGGATAGGTCCAGTACCACTATTAAAAATCCTAGTCTTATCTCTCAAGATTTCTAAGCTTTCTGCTGCGTCCAATTGATTATTATTACTGCATGTTTTAATTAGTTTTAAATTATTTATATATGTTGTGTGATTTAAAGTAGTCATATGATGAGCTACGCTGGATTTATCAACCCGGTTGTATTTAAGGTGAGCCATGTGTTATTTAAATCTAATGTTTATTGATCTCTTAGTTTGTCCTATGTAACTTTTGTCGCAGTTTAAGCAGTTTCTTTATAAATACCCGATTTTGCATTTAATTCTGTTTTATCTTATATTGTTTATTAAATCTTTCATTAGTTAAAGGGATACTGATTAAACGATGTACCATCGTATTAAATGCCGCGATTTTATGTTGGTAATGGTGATTTGAGTCAGAAGTTATGTATCTTTTAGTGGTGGTATCTTTCCGATAGATATCAAATTCTATTTTATTATTATTTCTTATTATTAATGTGTCAAAAAAAGCTAGTTGCCCATCTTTTTCTATTTCACATGTAAATTTAATGTTTTTAAACTGTGTGTTTATAGTATTAAGGAAATCATTTAAATTGTTATTTTTAGTGTCAAAAACAGCAAAAATGTCATCGACGTACCTAAACCAGGTTTTAGGAAAATATTTAGATATATTTTTTAAATTGTATTCAAAGTTGCCCATGAATAAATTAGCCTCGAACGGCGAAAGACAGTTGCCCATAGCCGTATCTTCATTGAAATCGATGCTATTTTTAATCTCAAAGGATTCTGGTTTAGTTTATAAATTACTGAATTTAAAGTTAAGCCATTTCGATATTAAGTAGGTAGGTGAATTAATACCGGATACGATGGGGCGTATAGTATTACCTGGTTTGTGAATTTTAGGAGGGCCGTACAAAAAACATAATTAAATGCAAAATCGGGTATTTATAAAATAAACTGCTTAAATTGTGACAAAAGTTACATAGGACAAACTAAGAGATCAATAAACATTAGATTTAAATAACACATGGCTCACCTTAAATACAACCGGGTTGATAAATCCAGCGTAGCTCATCATATGACTACATTAAATCACACAACAGATATAAATAATTTAAAACTAATTAAAACATGCAGTAATAATAATCAATTGGACGCAGCAGAAAGCTTAGAAATCTTGAGGGATAAGACTAGGATTTTCAATAGTGGTACTGGACCTATCCCAGCTTCAGTCCTTCTAGACCTTGCAGTTGATTGGTCAGAATCATTGAAACGAGATAAGCCCTTTAGTATAAAAATAAGGTTTGACCAAGACTGTATCAGATGAGGACTTCTTGTGAAGTCGAAACACGTATCGAGTGATATTGTTTTATTGTGGTTAAGGTGTATATTTTTAGTTTAAGTGACTAAGAAACTACAGTTTCTCCGTTTTTCCAGTAGTATATTTTTAATAAAAAATAAAAACAAAAATGAAAATGTCAACAAATTCTCATGCTTTGATTTTTTTGAAAATAATATATGTTATAGCTTATTTTATTCTGAAGATAATGTCGTTTGGCTAGTTAGTTTACTCTTAATTAATACTTTGTAAGATATAAATTTTTAAGTTCAGTGCCGAACGACGCGCCCGTATATAGGAAACTCAGGCTAGTGCTCGGACAATGCGGGTACTTAAAAATTTATATCTTAAAAAATATTAAGAGTAAACCAACTAGCCAAACGGCATTATCTTCAGAATAAAATAAGCTATAACATTTTTTATTTTTTTATTTTTGTTTTATTTTTTATAAGAAATATAGAGAAATTAATATATTGTCTCAAAAAGATTTTTTTATAAAATTCTGTATTTTGTCGATCAAAAAGCATTTTTGATAATTTTGCGTAAAATGCACAGTTTTTAAGATATTTGGCATTAAAGATAATTTGCTAAAAATTTTAATAAGTTATAACTTTTTTATTAACAATTATAAAAAATTAAAATTATGCTGGAACGCATCCTTATAAAAGCTGTTATAACATATTGTAAATTCATGAAAATCCTCGAGGTTGACCTTAACAGTGATTTTTTATTTATGGAATAACCCATCAAGAAACCAATAAACTCAGTCTTGCTTAAACTACAAAAATTAACGATTACTTACCGGATTTTTGATGAGTTCTTTAAGTCTCTGTTCCACAGTAAGACCTCGTTTCGGTCTAATTAGTATGTAAATGACTTGCAAGTCGACACACGTTCTTAACAACTTCTCTAGCAGCGCTTTACCCACAAAGCCGGTAGCGCCTGTCACAAATACCACACTGTCTCTGTAGAAATCGGCCACTCCGTGAGGTTTCCGGTTAGTTATATCCGGAGGCGAAGCCGGACGAAGTTTACCGGAACGAGTTTTTAATTTTGATCCGCCCATATTTGGATCTGGAATAAAAATGTCATTAGTAGACACCTATTGTTTTATTATTATTGATAAGATGTTTTCATAGAGAAATGTAAAGGAAACGATTCCTATTGTTAATAAAACGGCCAAGTGCGTGTTGGGCACGCACATGATAGGTTTCCGTAGTCATTACGTTTTATAAACAAGAGTTATTTCAACGGATGCTCTGATAACGACATTTAAATGCAAATATATCGTGACTGAAGGGTTAAAGTCAAAAGATCATATAACATTTTTTGTTGCATTTTAGGAGACCTATCTAAAGATACCCCACTCAATGGAGTAAGTGAAAAAAAATATACTCACGGACGACAAAAATGTACTCACACACGATCACGCACGGTTGTTTTAATTTGACTCACGATCACGCCCGTTCACGATTCAAGATTTGAAAATCGCTCGCGCTCACGCGGGTCAAGGCCGTGACCCGACGTGACCCGAAAAATTCACGGCCCGCGCACAGCTCTAGGACGGGTGTAGGTACGTAGAAACAAAAGTTATGGTGCAAAACAAAATTTGCAATCGAAACCGTTGACCTACACCCTACACTTAACCTCTTTATTATTATTTCAGGTACGTTGATTTTGCCTATACATTATTACAACAAATTCGTTAATGTAAGTAGCTTTTTTTACTATCAAATATTTATGTCGACCAAAACGAGAAGAAAAAAACTAAACCCCTCATACAATTGCATTGTTGTGAACAATTTTTATAAACAAATAAATGCATGAACGTTAAAGTCATTATTATAATAAAGTTTCTTCAATAGTTAATCAATAAGATAACAAGGAAGTACGTGATATGTGGACAGCTAAATAATAATATCTTTTTATTGTGGCGGAAGAAAACGTACAAATACTATTGATTTTTCAATGAATTACGTGTTTCTTATCAATATAGACGTAAATGTATTATGGGTAAGTACAATAGATTGTATATTATTTATTTGTTTAAACAATTTTTATCAGGAAAATGTCTGGTCCTATCTTATATAAAGGGAATAACATATATGCAATTCAGTTCTAAAAAAAATTTAAACATTAAAATTTAGGAAAAATGTTTATTTTATGCTTATTTTGTAAAATTTAATCTTTGTATAACTAACATTAAAATTCACATTTTATTTTTTGGTCAGGTTTTAATTTGCATCGTGTGTAACACATAATGTGTTATCTATTTTTCCCGAATAAATAAATTTGATATGAATATTTCATAAAATCGATACACATACATTTAATATTTTATAAAAAAAAATGCACATACAAAAACTTTTAATCGAAACTAATAAATTATAAAAGTAATGAAATAAAAATAAACAATAACGACTTAATGGGTGAAGTAAAAAATTTTTTTTTTAATATTCTTTTCAGTGTATAAGAAGGGGGTCCAAAAACTTGTTTTTTCTAAAATCTCAACATTTCTGTTTTTTGGTCATTAATCTAGGTCCGTATGCCAAATTTCATCTTAATAGGTATATAAATTTTATAGACAGACAGACAGAGCGAAACTATAAGGGCTCCTAGTTTTCTATGGACATCACTAATAAAGTAAAGCAACGTGGAACTAGTTTTTTTGATTTCTAAATGCTAATAAATAGACCATATTATGTATATGGTATAAGGATTAAGGATATCATATAAAAATGTTGTTTTAATGATATGTTTTATATAAATTATTTAATCGATTTTATGTTCAATCCAAAGAGTTTACTCCACATAAGGGAAATTAATATTCCAGAACGAGGAGAAATGGGGTTATAGATGAAAAATACTGACATTTCCAAAAAAACTATATTGAGTTATAATATAAGTGACAAAAATATTAGGATGAGAAAATATCTCGTATATAGTGAATGGAAATAGAAAAAATAATTTTGATTTTTTCATATTTTAATAATTATTTTTCTTAAAATAGTTATAAAAGTACAATAATTCGTCAGAGGAAAGTTCCCTCGGCACCTCCTTGGATTCAACACTGAATAAAAAACCCACGCCTGTTACCTGTATTGATTTTAATACTTTGCCGATTATCATTATATATTTACAATGTCTTTCAACCATCTGTCATAAAATTACCTACAATTCATGTTTCTGGTAAAAAATGACTCCCTGTAAGATTGCTGTATAATCAGTTAAATAAATTATGTGTACTGTTAGTTAGAATTATAGATCATTTTCTGTATTTATAACGTACAAATGCATAATTTATTTTAAACTTTTCCCAACTGCTCTCTATTTAAAATTTAAAATAAACTATTATTTGCATTTTATATACCTATTTTGTTATTATAGTATTGATCAAAATTATATATAAATTGATAAACTCACGTTTGGATATAAAAAAATAAAATGTAGGTATGAAACTACATACACTAAGGTAAAGGCACCAAATATGGCCGCTATAAGAGCAAGTTTTCGTTTTTTTTGTATTAATGGGCTTGTTTTTTGTAATTATCATGAACTCATGTTGCTAATAAAACAAGCAACTCTTTATTTAATCAGTTTAATTACCAAAATCCGCAAATATAGTTTGTTTTTTAAATTATAGCCTTTTATTTTGTACATGTTTTTTCTCCAGTAATGGCAAAGGTAAAACCAGTAATGAGCACCCGACCCCACCCCCCATCGATATTGCGCCACTGGATAATATAATAATTAATAAATAAATTATACTAATAATTAGTTTAAATGTCCACCATTTTGACATCTATTGGCCGATTGTTATCAAATCACGCTGTAAGACAGTTAAATGTACCTATGTATCTATATAGATTAATATTCAGAAATGGTAGTAATCAAATATCAACACATATTATTCAGTACATTTAATTAAAAATTTGCCATTACTGGGGTCCTTGCTAAGACTGGTGCCACTACCTTATATCAAGAAGAAATAACATTGTTTATATTCTAACAATAATCAAAATAAATATTTTAGTTTCGTAAATATAATGTATGTATTTCAAATGTAATTACAATCAGATAATTATATTATTTTCGTAAATATTTGTCAAGAGAAGGACATTTCACTTTTGCTTGTTTTTCAGGATAAATATTTTAATGCCATGAATATTAATTTAAAAAAAACGTCATGTACTCTCCAAGCTTAACTTTTTCTAACCCAATACATTAAATGTGATTCAAAATTTAATTTAAACTAAACAAATATTATTTTTATAAGGATCTTGTTGAGTTATTATGGACAAATACACCTTGACTATAATATATGTAAAATATGCAATGAATAAAAAAAAGTGTCACAGGTACCAGGTTTTAGTAAATATCTATGTATGAATGTATGTATATGTACAATTTTGTTTTAACTACAATAGGATATTTCTATATGAACAGGTGTAATGTACATAAACTGACCAACTCTACAAAATAAACAGTTAAAGAAATTGTTAATGTTTCTTTTTCTGAAAATACTATCGTCGCGTTGTCTTCAGAAAAGATTATTAAACAATATAATTATAATTACCTCTTACAAATTTAATATGACGTTAATTAGTAACAACACACACTTAAGTTAGGAATATTAAAGCACAAATACAATTATAACGAAACTGCAAAGATTATTATAGTGCACGAATTTTTTTCAATTAGAAAATTTCATTTCCCTGGAGTGTCTCGTGTATTCACTTGAAACAGTAAAAGAACTGTGAAACACGTTAGATACCGCATCTAGATATCTGTAATATGCAATGTATTGTTAGGTTTTATGTTTGCACAGGGCCGGCGGTCGTAAAGATAGCGGAATATTTATTTTTAACGAATAGGTTTATCCATAGAATCCTACTACAACAAAAACTGATTAAAGCGGGCCATCAGTTTTTTATAGAATTTAAATTTTCGTACGAGACGATTTTCTTCAAATATTAATTGCATAATTTTTTAAATAGTAGCCCAAAACCTATATACATATAGGTACATACCGGGTGGTCTATTTAAATTGAGACAAGTAAATATTTCGAAAACTAAAGAATTTCAGAGAAAATGTTTGGTACAAAAATTGCAGGGTTAGAAGGGGGAAAACTAATGAATGTAAAAAAATTGAACTTGAGTGTATGTTTTAAGGTCATTTTGAGGTCAACTTCATTTTTTTTAATGGAAATATATTTTTGCATATTCGTATTCTACAATAAAAAGGAAATAACTTTTGTCTAAAAAGTTTTTTCGAAAACCTTCCTGTTGAAACCACATTCTTATTTTTTCTTCATCCGTTAGCTTATGTAGTTCATATAGCGCTTGATCCAAAAAGTTTCGATATTTTACACCATTCAAGTTTCCATAACAACAATTTATTTGTTTTCCAGTTTGGCTAGGCTTTCGAATTATTTTGAAACAATAAAAAACAATAAAAAAATTTTAAAATTAAAATTGGGATTTAAAAAAAAACTTTTTAGACAAAAGTTATTTCTTTTTTGTTGTAGAATACGAATATGTAAAAATATATATATATTCCATTTAAAAAAATGAAGTTGACCTCAAAATGACCTTAAAACATAAACTCAAGTTCAAATTTTTTACATTCATTAGTTTTCCCCCTCCTAACCCTGCAACTTTTGTACCAAACATTTTCTCTAAAAATTCTTGTTTTTTAAAATATTTACTTGTCTCAATTTAATTAGACCACCCGGTATAATAATAATAATTCAAAACAATATAAAAATTTTTTTAAACAGTTGCACGTATTTCATAAATACATTTGTTACAGGTAGACCAGGCGCTAGAAGGAAGTGAGTGGACATAATATGACAACCGGTAATTATGTTCAGATTCGTATACCCGAGACAAAGTCAAGGTGCCAGTCGGTACTTGGGTGCAATTTTTTTTAAAGCGCGAAAAGATCCTACAAAAAGAAAAAAATGTATCATTAGGCCTTTCCGCTTAAAAAAGGTCCTTACACTCATATAACTCTACTCATTTATTTGTTATAATTTTTTTAAAGTTCATAAAACCTTGAATTTAAGTGTTTTCAATCATGAAAATGTACACTTTAAAACTAATGTACCTATTTATATTTAATTTTTTTTTATAATCTTCAAACGAATGTTAACAATATGGTATACTTCAATTTTAAGACTATTACCGGCACCCACCTTTATTTTAATTAACAACTAAGCGCGTTTCTCTACTCTGTGAGGGTAATTAACACAGGGCAATATGAGCGCGCAGAGTAGAAAAACGCACATAGTTATTAATTAAAATAAAGGTGGGTGCCGGTAATAGTCTTAAAATTGAAGTATACCATATTGTTAATATTCGTTTGAAGATTATAATTTTTTTTTTAAATATGATAATATTAGTTTTAAAGTGTACATTTTCACGATTGAAAACACCTAAATTCAAGGTTTTAGGAACTTTAAAAAAATTATAACAAATAAATGAGTAGAGTTATAGTTATAAGTGTAAGGACCTTTTTTAAACGGAAAGGCCTAATGATAGTACAAAAAAAGTTTATATTTAAAAAAATTTTTTTTTCTTTTGTAGGGCCTTTTCGCGCTTTAAAAAAATTGCACCCAAGTACCGACTGGCACCTTGACTTTTTAAGTTCTTTGAGGTCTCAGGTATACGAATCTGAACATAATTGCCAGTTGTCATATTATGTCCACTTACTTCTTTCTAGCTCCTGGTCTAAGGATAATTTTCAAATAAAGGTAGTTTTGTAATTAAACTATTCAAAAAACAAAGGCGTTACTTACAGTAAGACTCTGTTAAATTGAACACCTATAATTATAATTTTTTAATCCCTTAACTGTCTAGTTAAATAAAATTACGCTTCCGAATTTACGAAATGATACACTTTTCACTAGTTTAAAATTTAACAAAAAATATGATTAATTAAGTAACAAAAATTATTTAAATAATATTTTAAAAATAATACAGCTCTGTTATCTTAAGAACTGTAAATATTTATATGCAGTTTATTACTTTATTATGAGTATAAGTTTTTATTAAATAGAAAACACTTGAGATTAAATTACTTACTCTGCTTTTTTGTTTCTATCCCTATAATTTAAAATTACATTCTAAATGTATACCTAATAACAAATTTATAATTGGCTTTATTATTTTGAAATTAATTTTCAGCAGTCAACTACAGAATGGCCTCCACAAAATGAGGGGGTAACAGGGTTCTAGCCTGGGGGTCCGGGTTTGAACGGGGCCCGGCGCGAGTCAACAAGTTTTTTTTTATTGTCGTCGAAAAAAATGACATACTGCTCGCATTCTTGTATCAGAATTATGTAACTAATATTTATTTATTTAATTAAATCATCACACTCATACATATAGACCAAGAGCTGGCTGCAAAAAAACTAGCCTATTGAGTAAGATTAAATAATAATTAATTAATAATATAAAATAAAATTATATGACGCCCCTCCCTATTATTCCAAAATTTAAAAATATTTTGTTGACTTTTGTATTGGCCGTCGATAGTTCCACCAAACCCTCGTTACCAATTTTTTCAGATTTTTTGAGCCAGTAGTTACAGAGTTTGAGGGAGGAGACAAAATAAAACTGTTGGAAGACCCCTGCTGGTGCCATTTTTGAGTTATAGAAAAACTAAGAAATAGGGTCAATTTCCGCTGGTTTGGTTATACATTTTATCATTAAATAAAAAGTTGCATTTTTATTTTCCTGAATGAATGTAGTAGCAATTTTATACCAAAACAGCCTAAGCGCATTTGCATACGGGAGTTTTTACAAATTTAACGCGAAATAATGCTGATAACTATAAAGCACCTAAACATACAATCCGCTGCAATATTATTATTTATATATTATTATTGATAAATTAATTTACCTTATTTACTTAGTTTTCAACATTTTTTAGTTTGGAGTTGTATGTCAATATACGAGTATTATAATGATTTTAAAAATTTACCTATGCTTTTGACAACAGTCAATTTAATAAATTATAATATTTTGTAGAAGCAAATATCAATCAACTAAATAAATATTAGTTGATCAATAGAAATTGCTTATTTTCATGAAGACTTGCAATGCAAACAATTTTTTGAACAATAAAAAAAATCTAAAAATCTGATCATACTTGTTTAAAAAAATAAAAAATCGAAGGCCAAAATTACAGATAAATATACATAGCAAAGGGGTCACGAATTTTTAAACTAACCTAGGGCTGCACAAATCCTAAAAACTACAAATTCGGAGCACGATAAAAATGGTTAGTACTTCACTAGTACGTCTCTGTATAAATTTTTTTATTAATAGGCCTTGTGGAAAAAAATTGACAGCCGTTTGAAATTAAATTAAATTATTATTAATTTGCCTTAAATATCAAACATTTATTAAAATGCTTGCTTTGCAACAATATTGCAGAATATCTTTTAAACTTATAGGTAAATTGTTGTTATTTAATTAAAAATTACGTTAAAATGGCTGTTTTAGCTTCTTAAACTGATAATTGTGATAAATGTACTTATATGAAAATTCTATGTAACATAATTTTACAAATTTTAATATATAGATATAGTACAATATACGAAGTGTAATTGTTCGTAAAATATAATAATTTTGTAAAGCAAACAATTATGTAAATTTTAATAAAAGACACACCTCAGTACCTTTATTTGTTTTGAAGTTATTCAACGATAATTAAATTTAACTTCATACGTAGTACGTGGCCCAGATAGGGGGGGGGGGGGTGCTAGGAGGGCTATTTGGCCCAGGTTCCTGTGGTTTCAGGGACCCCGAAAAAAAAATTTTATTTATTTAAGTTATACTAATACTATTTTTACTTTCTTATACCATGTATGTATATATGAAATATATAATATTATAAGTAAATATAGTGAAGTTGATTTTTTTCGAATTCCGGATTTTGATGGAATTATCCATTTTAACCTTCCCTGAATCCATTTTGACTATTTTCTCCATGATGTATGTGTGTTCGTCTGTCTGTCTGTCGGTCGGTCTGTAGCACTGTAACTCAAATACGACAAATCGTAGAAAGGTAAAATTTTGTATTTAATATTAATTTTTGTCTGGGAAGAAACCCTATTTTTGAAAACGATCTTTGAACCGGATACGTATGTTTACTAAGCTCGATTTTTGAATTTTTCAAATTACTTTGAAACAGTGAAAAATGGAAAAAAATTGTCAAGTTAAAAATTGTAGGTAAAATTAATATCTATAATTTATGCTCTATTCATTTTTTCGAGAAAACAAATTTTTGAAATTAATTCAAATGGTTCATAACAGAGAAGAAATATCTGCAATGAGTGTCATTGAACTTTCTTATATGTATTACAGAAATAGAACAGTGCGTGTTTGTCATAGGTACCATTGGACATTCTTATACGTAATATTGAGAGTGAACAGTGATTCTAAATAATTATTTAAAAAAAATTTATTTAAATAAATTATAGATTATCACATACTCTTTTTTTATCTAAAACATTTTTTCTTACTTCAAAAATAATTCGAAAATTCAAAAATGTCAAGAGTAAACATCCGTTTTCGGTTAAAATGTTCAAAAAATTCATTTATCTATACTTTTGTCCCATTCATTTTATTTTATCTTTTATTAGTTTGTCACAAATGTGTTTTAATAAATTAAGAACCACGTACACTGTTCACTGTCAGGATTACGTATAAGAAAGTCCCTTGGCAGATATTTAATACTAAAATAATATTAGAAAGTTATAAGAAGCTTTTAAGGATAATAAGGAATTTTCTTACGCTCGCGAAAAAAAGAGCCCCTGAAATGATGTTTGACCCGGGCCCCATTGAAGTTCTCTCAGGGGCTGCGTACTAGTGTATGTAACTATGTACTACATGTTTACGAATTTTTCCTTTCGTTGTTATAATGACAATAATTCATTATAAAATATGTATATTGCGGCTGTCGCCAACCAGACCAAATAACCAATAGGATTCGATTATACGTAGTCGTCAAGAAAACGGAGCTACCCGGAAATCATCGTTATCGTTGTGAGTAACATCCACAACAGCCCACGAAATACTTCATTACAACAATATTATATAATATAGATTTATTTTAACTCACACCTTTTGATCTTTTCAAACCAGGTCTCTAATAAAATGATTTAGGTCTGGTTACTGAAATTTTATTTTTATTTTAAGAATTAATTGTTATACAGTGTATTCCTGTTTTTATTTATGTATAGATATTTATTATATTAAAGTACATAACTCTACTGAAGGGAATGAAATGGGAACATTATTTTATCATTAAAAAATAGCAAATAACACTAAATTTTCTCTTTTTATACCTCATTGCGTACTAATAAATTATTAAAGAACTTGTCAAAGATTTCAAATATTTATTTACTATATTCTGACTTTACTCTGTTCTGTTCTGTCATCAAAACATACTCTCTTCGATAATGATTTCTATGTGAAATTTCCAAATAAATCATTTTAAAAAGACTTCATAATATCTATCTAACAATAATTAATATATATTATAGCAATTTACCTTATTTTATTTAATCCAATAACACGAACACCATAAAAAAACTACACTACATTCTGCAGTACAATTTCACAGATGATTTTACGTACGTATTTTTCTTACAAAAGCACGAACGGGTGTGTAAGTGTGAGTGCGAGTGTGTATGTGTGAGTGTCAGTAGATATGTCACAAACCACGCAAGCTGTCAGAAGAAAACTGAGTCTGAATGTAGCGACCTAACCGCGCGAGCTCCTTACTTCTTTCGCAGGTGTAAAACTCAGAGAAAGTTAATGCGAAGAAAGCTTATTGCCGGTGCAGAGACGGACTTTATGAAAAAAATCTGCTTTTAATACAATTTTTTTATTTTGGTAAATTGTTGTAACATAAGATTGCAAATGGATTGGAAGTTATAAATTGATGGTTTAATACAGGGCTGGTCAACCCGCGGCCCGCGGGCCGCATGCAATCCGCGATCTGTTATGTGCGGCCCGCGGCCACATATGAACAAATTATATTTTTATAATGTTTATTTTAAGTATCAGGTGTTTCAGAATTACTAAGGTTGGTTTTAATTTCCTATTGATTTCTTTAAAATATTGTTCTATTTATGTGACTTAACTAATCATTTTAATTGTAATTTTGTTTTATAATATAATAAAAATTAGAATTTGAAGTATTTTTGTGAATAAATAAAACCATTATTAATTAGTATTTTAAATATATGATATCATACAAATATATTTTGTTGTTGGTTAAACATATTTTTTTAAATTTACTATAGTTGAACTGTTGCTTGTTTTTCCCCTCGGATCGAATGAAACAAATTACAACCCTTTATCTGTGATGGGGCGAAATATTGAGATTTTTCGCTATTTATTTTTTATACAAAATCGTAAATATCTCGGTTTCTATGCGAGGTAGTGGGTAATTTTTTCCATAAAACTTTTACACTTATGTAGGATTTTTCCCATCCAATCAAATAAGATCATTTGTGATAGGAAGCGAAATATTGAAAGTCGGTTATATGTATAAAATCCTATGAAAATTAGTATTACATTTTTTATGCTAACACTTTTGAGTTTAGGGATGGGGGTTAAAAGTCATTATATTATAAAATTGATTATAAAAGTTATTTATTGGTTTTTTATTTACTGATCTATGATTATTAGTTCCGGAAATATAAGCTTTCAAAGTGTGACATATTTTCATTATCTTCATGTATCCGAGGTTATTTCCTAATATTGCCGAAGAAGACGTAGTACAACTTAAAAAACAGAAATTGATTAGAAAAAAAAGTTTTACTGTAATACATTTCTGGTCTCTTTTTTTTGTAGTTAAGAGATAAAAAATGTTGCTAACTTGTACTGCATTGCTGGATATATATAGATATTGATTTTAAATATGTTATGTAAATACAAGTTAATAATAAAATTTCAAAGTACGATAAAATCTTTAACTACTTTATTCAATTATTCTTTGATCGAAAAATAAAAGCAACAATTTTAAATAAAAGCATAGGTCTTTATTTTACAATAGAATATTACCTATTGTTTCAACAACAAATATCAATCTTTTTTTACTTTAATCTGTAACCACTCTTTGTTGGAAAATCTATTTCATTGAAATATATTTAAATAAATTTGATGCATCCAATTAACCAACAATAAGATTGGTGTACATTAAAAAGTAAATAAGAAATTTAGTGTCTATTACTTTAAATGATAAAGCATTTTACTCGTACATTCAAATTATATATACATATTATACATATATTTTTATTATCACTTTGTCAATATTATTTTAATAATTTGACGCAGTGCTTCTAAACCTGTGATGGCCGCTAATTTAAATGAAAAAAAAAGATTTTACTTCCATGTTCTGAAACAAATGAAAGTATTGTAATACCATCGAAAAATCGTGTCCAAGATAATGACAGATTCTGATTGTACTAACTTCAAAACTTAAAGAAAAGTTAATTTCCGTATGGCGGCTGTGCGTGTGTGTCTGTGTATCTGTGCGGATGTAGAATTTTCTTTCGTTCACGATAACTACTGTAAAAATACACCGATTTTTGCGTCTGCCCACCCCTTATCCCCACACTATGTGTCCGCCTGTGTTTTTTCGGTCATCTATAGATTAAAACCTATCATCCTTCAAAAAATTCAACAATGCTCAAATGAGACAATTTTCATTTAAAAGATTGCATGTTTGAGCGCGTCTGCCCGCCCGTAATCCCCATCCTACGCGTCTGCCTTTGTTTTTCCGGTCATCTACAGATCAAAAACTGCCATCTCTCCAAAATTCATCAATGCTCAAATGGGGCAATTTTCAAAAAAAATATTGCATCTTTGAGTGCGTTATAATAAATTTTTTTTTCAAAAATTCAAATGGTTCATAACAGGAGAAATATCTGCCATGAGTGTCATGGGACTTTCTTATACGTATTACAGAGATTGAACAGTGTGGTTGAGTTTAAATAATTACATTAAAAAATTCTTTCTGGCTAAATCATAAATGTTGGGAAAAAATGTTTGGGGAATAAATTATAGATAATAACTCGAAATTTTTTATCTTAAACATTTTTTCTTATTTCAAAAATAATTCGAAAATTCAAAAAATTACAAGAGTAAACATCCGTTTTCAGTTATTACGTTCAAAAAATTCATTTATTATATAATGTAGAGAATAATATTATCTATATCAGTGATTCTCAACCTCCTAGGGAGGCGTGATAAAACTAAATGGGGAGCGCGAGCATATCGAGAATAAATATTATTAAAAAATTTATTTAATTTACTAAAAGAAAAGCAATAAAATGCATTCTGACATAATAAAAAATAAAATACACGTTTACATTTACACTGATATAATAACTTATAAATAGGATTGTATCAGTACTTAACAATGTATTCAATAATTAACTTATCAATATTAAATTAAAAATAAGATTAATAATTATTAGTGACACCCTTGGGCCTGTCTTGCAGAGTAAAGTTTTTCGAAAGAAAATATAATTAAATTAAATAGAAACTTGTATTACAATTACAGCACGATTACAGTGAAAAATATTGTATGAGGGGGGGGGGGATGAGAATTGTGATTTAAAATTGTGTCGCAAATACTAAAAGGTTGAGAAAAGCTGATCTATATTATTCATTTTATTTTATCTTATTAGTTTGTCAGAAATGTTTTATTAAAATAAGAATCACGTACACTATTCACTGTTAGGATTACGTATAAGAAAGTCCCGTGGTTTCCAAGGCAAAAATTTTTTCTTGGTTTCAGTTTCGGATTAGGATATGGATATTAAATTATTTAAATACGGTTTTGGATACGGATTCGAATACAGATAGATGTTTATTACATTTGTTAATATTTGTTTTTGCCCGCAGTTTGTGTCTGGCTCGGAGCAACGAGTAGAAAACTATCCAAAACAATTATTTCGGATACGGTTTCAATTTCGGAGGTCAGAATACAATTATTTCGAATACTGTTTCGGATTCGGATATCCGATAGTTTAAACATCCCTTTCCTGAACACAAAGTGAAGTAAAAAGAATTACACGAAAAACTGATAAACTGAAAAAATAACATCATAAATGAAATAAATATATATAAAAAATGGTTACGTTAAAAACCAAGAAAAATATTAACATAATAAATTTTTACTGCCAGGTAGAACAATATGTTACCTATATTTATCACGTTACACGAAACATTAAATATATAATATATTTTTATAGCTTTGAAGAGAAATAAAATGTAGGGATTCCGTGTACTTTCGCATTGAATATACATACATATTTAAAATAAAGAAACATCCTTCGAGATGATTTAGTTTGGTGCAAGTTTAAACGGCTTGAATTTAATCTTTTAAAGTGGCGTCATTTATTTCACTCACAACACGTCTAACTCATCAAAGATTTATTACTACGTCACTAGGTGGCGGGAAATTTGAATGACGTTGTCGGAAAATTCAATTATATTGATTAATCGAAATTTGCGAATTGTGGGAAAACGCAAAGGCATTTACATCTAAACAGACATGTATTTGAATTTATTAGCTTTTCTGACAGGGCTGTATTAAGTGGAATATTTAAACTGAAACATGGGAAGTGATATTACAACAATGAAAACTAGTGTTTTTTTTAATTTTTACATATTTTTTAATAATAGTTTAGAGAAGATTTTTAACGGTACTTAGATATCGCAATAAGTTCTCCCCCAGAAATATCGACTTTTGAAAATTAAACGTAATTTTTTTTAAAACGAAATATCTCAAATCAAAGATAGGGTGAAACTACAAGAGATCAATTTTGTGAAAAAATGTATGAAATTTATTTATTTTAATATTTCGCTCCATAAAATTTTTGTTTAAATATTTTTTGTAAATAAATAAAAATTACTTAAACAAAAATTTTGTGCAGCGAAATATTTTTTAAAATAAATTTCATACATTTTTTCACAAAAATCTTCTCTAAACTAATACTAAAACATATGCAAAAAAAATTTGGCGACTACAACCAAAAAAGTGTGTAGTTATTTATTAAATGACCGATTTAAGAAGAAAATTAAAATAATCGAATAATTATAATAATTCGCACGTATTTAGAAGAACAGCGACAAAATCTTAGTAACGTTTAATATTAATAATATTATAATTATGAATAATAATCTCACTAAACATGAGTTCATAAATAAAGGTTTTCACAAATTGGAAAATTTTTTGGAAAAACAAAAAAAATATTGAATCATTTAAAATTAGAGTAAGTTGCTGTTATTAAAATTTTATTTTATTATTGCAAAATTACTCATTTACACTTATAATATATAATTATATCAAATATAATTTATTTTAATTGCAATTTCTGAAAAACTACAAAATCCACTATTACTTAAACGTCTTTGTTCTTCCGAATCAGCAAATCAGTATAAAAATTAATGAGAAAACCATAAAATAAAACAATTTTAAAAATTAAATTTTTCTTTTTTAATACTAAATTCAATCCACATAAACTTAAACATGTATTTGATTTTAATTGACTAGATGTAAACAGACAGAAAGAAAATAAACGACTAAAAGAAACCATAGTAGATATATGTATACGTGATGTTTGCCGCATAAGATTTATAAAAAAACTTTAATAATAACTTTGTGAAATTCTAAATTGCTTGCCGCAAAATTCAACTCAACTATACATGAAATATGTACTACATACATATTTATGTATACATTATATCTAGATGTAAGTTTTATCAATATTTGTTTTCATATAAACAAATCTTGAATTTATTTTTCATTTTTCAGGAAATCAATGACATAATAAATCAGGAAACTGAATAATATCATAAATAATGATCAAGATGAATCAAAATATTATTTTTTAAATAACCGAATAATTTTTGGATTTATTACAATGCTTTGGTGTAAAGATTGTATCTAATAATAAAATAAACAAACTCTAGTTAATTTGATAATTGTTTTTTCTGGCTGTCTGCAATAAATACTTAAGCATTTTACAGGAACGAATCGAGCAACATTTGGCGAACACTCCGAACAAATGATCGTTGTTCATCCCATGGACCGCGCTTCTGATTCAAAAACAGAGTCGTCACAAAAGAAAGAGATAGAGTATGCGATGGGTTATATCTCCACCTTCACTTATGTGAAACAAATTTTACACATTACGGTAATACAGAATGCACACTCCATGTCTCTATGTCTGTGGTTAATCCCACAATTATCTTGAATTTAAAAAGGGAGTTGATTGCGAAAATAGCAGTTTTTTAGTATTATACCGGGTGTCTCAGATAACTTTTCCAGCATGAGGATCTCAGTATCTATAAGAGATTCGGATTTGATTAAATGAGATGAATTTGTAAAGTAGGGGTAAGTATTACTACATCAAAAAATATTTATAATTCTATGTAAGTCTTGAGGCTTCCGCGGTGATCTTGATATGGATCTTGACTTCTGGGTGTAAGCCGCGTCGTTTGCAGATAACACGACCAAACCGACGCGGCTTACACCCAGAAGCCAAGATCCATAATTCTATGTGGTTTAGATGATATTCCCAAATAATTCGGGCAAGACATACACGAGTGTATGCCATAAGGGTTCCGAAGTATGTACTACGTGGAATGTTTGGAACCACTTGCAGATGCATTTTTATATTAGAAAAAAATATAAAAAAGTGTCAAGATCTACTAATTGAGATCTATATTTTAACACCCCACTTGCCTAAATATCAAAATAAAAAATTCTATGACGCCCCTCACTATAATTCCAAAATTTAAAATTATATTGTTGACTTTAGTATTTGTCGTTGGTAGTCCCACCAAAGCCTCGTTACCAATTTTTTTTTCAGATTTTTTGAACCAGTAGTTACAAAGATATGTGTATAGGTGGTGGGGACAATGTTAAACAATGCTTTAGCCCCCTACAGGCGCCATTTTTGAGTTAAAAAAAAAATGAAAAATATGGCCATGTTCTACTAATTGAGATGTACATTTTGACATCCCACATGACATGCCACACGTTTTGGTATACAATTTTTTTGTTTTTTTGGGATTTGCTTTAAAGCCCCCTACAGGCACCATTTTTGATTTAGAAAAAGGGTCACATTCCGCTTGTTTGGTTATACATTTTAACGTACCACAATGCCTTGGTATAATTTTTTTTTTTACCTAGCTTTAGCTCTTTATTTCCCCCAAAAAAATTATTTATTCAATAAATTTGTGTCATTTTACATGTTCAGTAAAAATTTCAAGTTTCTAGCTTATATAGTTTACGAGCTATTTAGCTTTGAGTGAAAAGGACGGACGGACAAAGGAACCCTAAAAACTGAAAATTCCGAAATTAAACAAACAATAAAATAAAAATACAAAGAAAGTTTGGTAATCCAAGTTTTGGATTCCGTGCATGGTCAAGGGTATTTCTCATTTTTCATATAGAGAAATTAAACAATGTACCCTGTCCTATAATTTAACTTTAAGGATTTAATTCTTTGTATTTCCTATTATCATATTTTTAAGATTTTTGAAATTTAGTTCATTTTTGTGTGTACCTATAAATCGTTTTTTAAGATACATAGTATGACTATGAAAATTTAATATATTTTGATAAACAAATATACCTATATACAGGTTGAGTCATTTTAATCAACGCAGTCAAATATCTCGAAAAGTAAGCGAAATTGAGAAAAACGTTTCAAACAACAGTTGCTTGGTTTCAAGGGGGCCAGACAATGGTGACCTTGCGGTTGACTTTCAAACCATTTTTCAAGGTCAATAAAGGTCAACTTTGATTTTTTAAATAAAAACCTATATTTTTTATTGCATATTCGTATTCTACGTGAAAAAGTTAGTATCTTTAGTAGGAAAAAATTTTCTTAAAAATGCTTTCTTCTCTCGGTGGAGGGCGCTGTAAGATTTATCAATGAACTCAAATATCTGAAAAAAAGTTGCACTTAATAGCTTAAACTACTTTTAGTATTACCCAGAAACAACGGCGTGGACGTAGTAGTTGTATATTTTTTTTGGGGTGTTTTTTGAATGTGACTCCCCTTGCCTCCCACATTAATAAAGCACTCCAAAGGAAACATACAACTACTACGTCCACGCCGTTGTTTCTGGGTAATACTAAAAGTAGTTTGAGCTATTAAGTGCAACTTTTTTTCAGATATTTGGGTTCGTTGATTAATCTTACAGCGCCCTCCACCGAGAGAAGAAAGCATTTTTAAGAACAATTTTTCCTACTAAAGTTACTAACTTTTTCACGTAGAATACGAATATGTAATAAAAAATATAGGTTTTTATTTAAAAAATCAAAGTTGACCTTTATTGACCTTGAAAAATGGTTTGAAGGTCAACTTCAAGGTTACCATTGTCTGGCCCCCTTGAAACCAAGCAACTTTTGTTTGAAACGTTTTTCTCAATTTCGTTTACTTTTCGAGATATTTGACTGCGTTGATTAAAATGACTCATCCTGTATATAATGTAAAGATATACTTTGAAATATTGAATACTACAAACATTACGAATACTGCTAGCAAATTATTTGTTTGGTCAAGCATTGTAAAATGTGTGTTTGCTTTTTTGAGAAAGGTAATGACTAGCCGAATATTGCTTCGTTCGGAGTAAAATGCTCAAGTTAAGATGCACCATATGAAAGTAATATGTATAAACACACAACTCTAAAAATAAACACATGCAATTCCTATGCTTATTATTTTCTTTTCTCCATAGCAACGACATAAAATTTACCTACAGAAAGATACACATCATAATTCGAATAACCGACTCGTTAAATAATAATTTGCATACATTTCTCCGATTGTTCCCTTTCTCTTGACAGCATTGCGGTTGGCCTGACCTACTCAAGTCACATGAATAGCACGACTGCACGGTGAAAAAAATCAAACAAAACTTCCGTTACTCTATTGTCATTTATTTTTAAAGGCTAGTAAACTTATTAATGAGGATTTATATGAAAAAAAGCTCTGAGCTTTTAGATATATAAATATTTAACGGTCCTTCAGATTGTATGCATACATGTTTTATAAATTTGACAGCTACTCATCACTTGATTTTCAATGGCACGTGCCGAAATCAGAAAATATTGAATATTTATGAAATCACCACTCTATACGTCTATGTGTCTGCCACACGCTTTTAATTTTCGAACCGCTTCATTTGACAAATTGAAATTTTCCACAAATATAGACCAAAAATAACCATGAATTGTTTGTTTTTTTTTTTACTAAATATCGGATGTTTTAAGGAAAATTAGGTGGGAACTATCAAAAAATTTTGTTTACCATCAATATCTCCAAAAATAAAGTAAAACAAAAACTGGGAATATGTATGTGCTTATGATTTCCTGTCACGGGTGATTTTCTCTGAAATATTCGACATAAAATTTTTTAATTTAGCACTAACAAGGGAACCTTTTTAAGTGATAAAATCGTATAGAATTCAAATTTTGTATAGTTAGAAAAATTATTAGTAAGAAAAAAATTATTTTAACTGCGGTAAAACGGTTTAAGCTAAAATAATTTTTTTCTTACTACCCTTGACCCCCTCTAACTATATACAAAATTTGAATTCGATACGATTTTATCACTTGAAAAAGTTTCCTTGTAAGTGCTGCGATTGCCCAATTATAGACATAAAAAGTTGAGTTTTGATTCTTGGGATTAATTTCAGGGGGTAAATTGGGATATGGAAAAAAATCAAGGGCATCATGTAGGAGTAGGGTGTCATTGAAGCACGAATTCAACAATATATATGATGTATTTTTATGCATTTTTTAAAGAAAAACTCTTAGAAATTGCTGACCCTCACCCATATCAACAAAAGGATCGCTCAGAAAAATCTTAAAAAATTATGAACATGAGAATTAGATGTAGATTGAGCCAAAATTATCATAATTGAAAAATTCTAGCGCGATCAATTATTATAAATAATTAAACTGTTTATTTCCTTGTAACTGCAGAATCATTGGTTTTAGAGACATTTTTTTCGAGAAAAATATTTCTCACGATGTCAGGAACAACTTTTATCTTTACACGTTTTCAAACTTTTCAAAAATTTGAGTGGGGGGGGGGGAGACTGATGACACGGAATACTAACTGTGCAAGTATTCTTGCACTTGTCTTAATTAATTTTTTTCAATGCGGCGAGTGCAATAGAAAAGGTACCATCTCGCGCCGGTACAGTCGCGCAAACTGATATAAACAATAATTAACATGTCAGTGAGTACGTTTACACAGCGCTTTTATTCCGGTTTCACTATAACCGATGTAATAAAACCGTTTCAAGTGGTGCTGTTTACACATACGAGAATAAGTGACGTCAGCTGGAATTATAATTCCGATTTGAAATACGCTATAAGTTCGATGGTGTACCAACAAGAAATTTCAAAAATATTTCGTCTCCTTTATGTCCCACGAATCACGTTTCTTTTGTTTTCCATCTCTTCGTCTCGGGTGTTTTAACCATATTTTAACTGACGACGCTTTTTCAAATGTTAATGCGAAGTGCATTACGATGAAATCCCTATACTCCGTAGATACTTATATTTTTTGAGGTTGGCTAAATAGGTATAACTATGTCCATGCAGTTTACACGCATTTTTACTCCTGCTCTATTCCGGTTTACTTATGCTATTCCCGTAAACCAAGAGGAATAGCATAACTAAACCCGATTAGTTATGTCGGATGTAAAGTGCCGTTTATACGGACTTTTACACCCGGTTTTATTACATCGGTTATAGTTAAACCGGAATAAAAGCGCTGTGTAAACGTACTCAGTGACAAGTAATTCCTGTATTGATCGGTACGGAACACTAAGCGTGCAAGACGTACTTCTTCTATGTCCGTCCGTCCGTCCTCAAAAATTTTAAGCCGATTAAGATAAAATTTGGTATAGGAACGAAGAGTGATATGTAACCCAAAAACAGAAATGGTAAGATTTTTGAAAAACAAAATTGTTAAAAATGTTATATGCATTTTAAGTTCAACTCTTCAGTCACGATATATTTGCGTTCAAAGTCGTTATTAGAGCGTCCCCCCAACCCTTTATTTTCTAAACTATTAAAATTAAAAATCTGAAAAAATTCAAGAATGTAGCTTTTAATTAGTACTTTCACTGAAAATTATAACAAACACTGGACACCCTCCCATAGACTGAAAATTGTGCTCACATTTTTTTTCAGTTTCCCCATTGAGTGTGTCTTTAGATAGGTCTCCTAAAATGCAACAAAAAATGTTATATCACCTTTCGATTTCAACCTTTCAGTCACAATATATTTGCTTTTCAGTGTGGTTATCAGAGCGCCCCCTCCCCCTTCTATTTTATAAACCTTCGATGCAAAAAATCTAAAAAAAATCCAGAATGTAGTTTTTAGTTAATACTTTCAATGAAAATTATAACGAACACTGTAGCTAGAATAGTTTGAAATAGTTGAAATTTGAAATAACTCTTTTTTATAAATCGTAATGACTACGGAACCCTATCATGTGTGTGCCCAACACGCACTTGGCCGTTTTATTTAAATAAGATAATATTTACCAGGGCTTCGAACCGTTAGTTTTTTCGTTTCGGTTTTCATTCCGGTTTGAGTAAAAAAATATATTTCGGTTCGGTTCCGACTTTCGTTTCGCAAAAAATAACGGTTTTTCCGTTTTTTTCAGTTTTCGGTTTAGCTCCGAGGGATTAATTTAAAAAAAAAAATTTGTATTAAACAAATTTTTTCTACCATAATTTAGAATATTTTATGGTATTTGTATGATAGTCCGAACGACAATTGAAGTTGTAAATAACGCGCGTATTTTAACATGTACTGAACCGTAAACACCGATATTTTTATTTCGGTTCTGTTCCGGTTTTCGTTCCGGCAAAAATAACGGTTTTTCCGGTTTTCGGTTCAGTTCCGGTTCGAAGCCCTGATATTTACAATCACTTCATGTACAATAAATTACAATAATTATATTGATATGTTTAAAAAATATAAAATTCAATTTACAGCAAGAAATCTGTTTATGCCGGCCCTGATGAAAATTTTTTTTTTAGATCCTTGATCTTTGAAGCAACTATGCAAAGTAGATAACTGCAATAAAATAAATTATATGAAATTCAAAAAATTTTCCACAAATTTTGTACATAATAATATGCAAATATTTATATTTATATTTTTTTTATAAAATGCATATTAAATATAAATAATTGGTGTAATTTACTTATGTATAAAGCCGATAAAAATTTCATCAAAGCTCAAGGATGTCTTATAATCTGTATTAGTATTTAGTACCTACTTCTTAAACTTTAAAAATCAATATTAATTAATGCAAAACATTTATATGTCTTCGTGAAATTCATAAGTATTATTTTAATTACTTACTACTTATTAAATAACAAATCTTATAGGAGCTCCCAAAATATTTTATAGGTGGGGATAAATTTTGTTCCTTGGTACGTTCTGCTTTGATAGCATTTATCCATTTTTACTGTATAACACACAAGTAAAAGTGTAATTTTGTATTTTGAGCAAAATAATTTTAAATTACAGAACACGCTATTATAATTAAAAATAATTAATTTAAAGTTAATATCACCAAACAAATATCTTCTTATCATGCTTAATAATCCAGTTCATACTAATCTAACCAATGAATAAAATTTAAATTTCCATTTATAAAAAAAATTAACTAGGACGATTATTCAACAATTAAATATTTCAATTTACTATCACTTTTGCCCTTAAAATGTTAACATTTAAACTAATAAGTAGATCAACCTGAGTCTGCAAAAATGCTAAACAAAAAGGAGGTAAATAGATACTCATAACACTTGATGAAATGGTAGGGGAAATCCAATGTAGCCGGAAGAACAAATATTTTGTTGTCGAGTTGCAAAATCCCATCGATCGAACAAGATTCGAATTTCTTCACTCGCTTATCCAACGCAAGATGTCGCAACTGTTGACTCTTAAGTATTTCCTACAGCAGGACTGGCGTAGACAATATTTAGAAACTTATTGATTTATGATTCATCGCATCAACTTTTGCAAAACATCTCTAGAATTTAACTGCGATACACGGAAAAATATCTGCCTTGGGAACCACGGGACTTTCTTATACCTAACCTAACCTAACCTAACCTAACAGTGATTTGTATACGTGATTCTTTGTTTATTAAAACATTTCTAACAAACTAACAAGAAAGAACAAAATGAATAATTTTATATTTATATAACAGTGATTTTTTTTAACGTAATAACTGAAAACGGATGTTTACTCTTGTAAATTTTTGGATTTTTGAATTATTTTTGAAATAAGAAAAAAATGTTTTAGATAAAAAATGTCGAGTATGTTATTATCTATAATTTTTTCCCCATACATTTTTTTCTCTGTTGAATTATAATAATTTTTTTTTTCAAAAATTCGTTTTTACAAAAAAATGAATAGTACATAAATTATAGATATAGATATTACCTACATGACCATTTTCTCTATTTCGCACTGTTTCAGAGAATTCGAAAAATTAAAAAATCGACGTAGGTAAACATCCGTATCCGGTTGAAAGATCGTTTTCAAAAATAGGACGTTTTCTTCCCAGCCAAAAATTAATCTTAAATATACAATATCACCCTTCTACGATTTGTCGTATTTGAGTTACAGCGCTTATAGACAGACAGACAGACAGACACACAGACATCATGGCGAAAATAGTCAGAATGGATTAAGGGAAGGTCAAAATAGATAATTCCGTCAAAATCCGAGGTTCGAAAAAAATCGGCTTCACTATACTTACTTATACTAATGTATATTTCATATACATGGTATAAGAAAGTAAAAATATACTGTAAGAATTACAGTTTTTTCTGTCTATCCCGGATAGTAAGCGAAAACATATAATATTTTACCATCTGAAACTGTAATAATATAATTTAAGGCTATAATGTTTGCAGTTTATCCATCAATTTATATTAAGTATTATATTACATAACAATCTAAAATTAAATTATTGCAATTTCAGACAGTAAAATATTATATGTAGATGTGTACCGGAATTCCGGCCATAATTCACGTCTAACGTCACTACTATTATATTTATACATATACATATTAGGGTGTTTTTTTATTTTTATTTTTTCGGTCCCGCAGGCCTATGTTTAAAAGTTAATTGTCTCAAAATTTCAGGCTCATAGATCAAACCTGTGGACGTCGCAAACCTAGTCTTTTTCCCATTTGAGTAACATGGGAAAAATTACTTTTTTACTTACGCGTGAATATCTCGTTGAAAATTTTTTTTTTAATTTCTCAGGGGAATATTTTGTAGAGAATTAAGTTCTCAATTCATAAATTCAATAAATTTTAAGAAATGTTTGTTTAAAAATTATCATAAAAATTGGATTTTACTTTTTATGATAATGTTTAAAAGAACATATCTTTAAAAATATTCGGTCTATTTTTTGTAAGAAATATAATTCTCTATAAGCTGCTGTAAGAAATTAAAATAAATAAATTTTTCAACGAGATATTCACGTATAAGTAAAAAAGTAATTTTTCCCATGTTAATCAAATGGGAAAAAGACTCGGTTTGCGCCGTCCACAGGTTTGATCTATGAGTCTGAAATTTTGGGACAATTAACTTTTGATCCAAAGCTAAAACATAGGCCTGCGGGACCGAAAAAAATAAATAAAAAAAAAACATCCTAATATGTTATTATTATTTTTAAAGCTTACGACTTAGAAAAAGTAGCTTATACGTAAATGATCGTTGATTGTTATTTTTTTAATAAAACAATAGGTTGGTTTGAATAAATGCCCTTATGAGGATTATGACACTTTCATTAAGTTTAAAAATAATAATACTTTCTATTTACATCCATTTATAATTCTAGTATAGTATACGTTGTAAATATCATGTTTAGTAAGTAAAATGGAATGTTATTTTTATTACGTATTTTTGATTTATTATAATATACATATATATGTACCTACGTATCTTAAACGCTCATGTTAACCTAAATTTTTGATAAAGTTATATAACATAATATTTAAAAACATGTATTTTCATATGTGTTACGATTAAATAATAATGACTTTTTATGTTAATATCAGTACATATAGATATTTTAGACAATTAATAAAAATATAATATAGGTAATAATTTTTAAGTGTTTCTTTGAGCTTCGCTTTATTAAAATAAAAATATATCAAAAATAATATGTATTTAAAAAAATCTGTTTTGAAAAGCACTGTTCTATAATTATAATCATAATATCCTCGAAAAAAATTTCAGATCTGAAGTGATCAAATCAGATCTTAATAGATCTGCATTTTGAGACAACAGCATATTTTTTCACTGGTTTTTGATCTGTGGATACCTACAAAGTTCTACAACGACCTACAAAGATCTACAAAGATTTCTAAAGATTGTTGAAGATCATTGTAGATCTTTGTAGGTATCCACAGATCAAAAACCAGTGAAAAAATATGATGTCTCAAAATGCAGATCTATCAAGATCTGATTTGATCACTTCAGTCTGAAATTTTTTCCCGGGATGTCAGAGTATGTTCAAATATCCACTTGCCAATCAAACCATGCTGAATTTCTGCTGAAATACAAATTTCGTCGGCTTATAAGCAAAACACAGTAATTCAAAAAACTTGATTTCCAGAAAATCGAGTTTGTAATTTTTAATTATTCCGTAACTCCACTATTAAAAATTATTCAATGAATGCAATGGAATTTCAAAAATAATTCTGAATACTCACATTCAATATATGACATTGTTATAAAAAAATGACATTGACTTAATGTATTTTTCCGACATGCAATGCGTTGTTTTTTTTTTTAATTAAGATAAAACCTAAAAATATACATATATGTGGGTTTTAGTGTTAAAGCGAAAGTAAACGTCTTTGTCGATAGAGTAGAAAAGAATCCTACAATCGAACTAATGAGTTTCGTTTGTAAGCCGATGATTCAATTTACAATATCACTAGTAAAATTTTGAATGAAACTTATTTTTAATAACAATAATAAGAATAATCGAACACGTTCGAGTCGGAACGTGGCACTTTCACCTGAATGTGACGAAAGTGTCGGATGCGGACCTTGACTCGAGAGAGGTTTTGCAGCAGCCAACTGGTTCGTATGACGCAACATACAACGGTAACAAGTAGGTTTACATAGCATCGTAACAACTATCAGAGGCGGAATTAACTAAAATACGTCTAAAAGGGGTAATCTCTTACTTTAAACAAATCGCATTTTTACTACAATTTGATCATAAAAATTACTTACAGAGAAGATTTTTTGTATAGATTCAGTAGAAAATTGTTTAAAATTATGTGTAGATTTATTATTTATTTTCTAACTGATTCAAAACTCGTTGTTTCAATGTAAAAACAACAAATCGTCAGTGATCATAGTTAACCATTTTTTTCTTGATCGATTCATAATAGGCCTGATGCCTAATTTAAACAAAAAACTATTTTATAATGATCTTACGTGTCTCCTATTTCCAAAAAAATACTTATTTCTGCAGGAAATAAAGGTTTAACCGCAAAAATTGACCTTTTTAAAACTCACTTTGAATTTGACGCCAAAACGCTCGCAGGTGTCATGGCGCATTTGTGACGTCACGCCATAAACACTCCTTGTCAACAATAATAAATCCTTGTTCCATCGCTAACGTTTCTCGGTTTTAGTTTATGTAACACAAAACTAAACAAATTGATAATTTAAAACCACAAAATAATTTATAAACAGTGCCGATATTAATGATACAAAATGATGTTTACTTAGGCGTGACGTCATTCGCTCTGATTCGTGTTCCATCTAACACAGTGGATTGCTGTATTTTGTGTTTTTATTTTAACAAAAATTATATTAATCTCGCTTTTAATATAAAAATAAATACATTTTTTAGAATCTTTTTAACCTATTTCTAGAGGTGTACCGGAATTCCGGCCGGAATTCACGTCTAACGTCACTACTATTATATTTTAAATATAAATAGGTAGATTTAAGATCTGTAATTTTTACAGCTTCGTAAAACTATTTGTATAGCTATAATTTCGTTAAATAATTTGTATAGCATACAAGAATGTAATTACATTTATAATGTCAATAATAATATAATATAAAAATAATAATAATATAATAGTAGTGACGTTAAAATATTCAGTTTAAATCTACATCGTGAGTTCCGGCCGGAATTACGGTACACCTCTACCTATTTCATTATTTAAAATCATAATTTCAGTGATACTTTGTTACTGGCATCATACCTATTATACTGTTTAAAACTGAATCAGCGAATAGACACTGATTATTATCTACTCTGTACTGTGTAATAGTGAAAAGTAGACCACTGCTAACTAGTGGATAATCACTGATAAAATCAGTAGATCATTGTTAATATGGCCAAAATCACTGGTTGACCAGTAAAATCGTATGTACCACTGATTTTCAATGACTTACGTTCACTGATGAAATTAGTGGAATTCTCACTGACTCAGTTTCAGATAGTATCGTTACCGTAAGAAAACAATATAAATTAGTGTTATTATTAGGTCAAATTCGCGCATTAGTTCAGATAACATTTGAAAAACTGTTATAGTTATGTACTCAATCACATACTTTAAATATGTTGTGTTAAGTTAAGGTAATATTGAACTATGTATACATATAATGTATACAATAAATGCAGTAAAAAAACCCAGGTTCCCTAAACAATATTGTCCTTATATCACAACCCACCGGTTTTTGGGGTCGCTGATAACGAATCTGAGCACAGAATTTCAAAATTCAAAATGGCGGATAAAAGTATAAAAAGTTGCTCGAGGAAAGTTAAAGTGGGCATTCGGGGGTTTTTGGGATCGCTGATGGCGAATCTGAGTTCAGAATTTCAATAGTCAAAATGGCGGATCCAATATGGCGGACAAAAGTACAAAAAGTTTTATCATTTTTGTCCGCCATATTAGATTTTGAATTTTGAAATTTTGACTTCAGATTCGTAATCAGCGACCCCAAAAACCCCCGCATACTAATTTTCAACGTAATCTAATAAATTTTATCATTTTTGTCCGCCATATTAGATCCATCATTTTGAATTTTGAAATTTTGACTTCAGATTTATAATCAGCGACCCCAAAAACTTTTATAAAGCTGATTACCGATTTTTTAAGTGTAATAGATTTGCCACAGTTACATTTAATCTGCAAAATAGCTACTTTTTTGCTCTTTATTTATTTATAAAATGCAGTAATTATTTAAAAAAGCGCATATTACTTTTCTTTTATAACAATTGATGTTCTAGGATACTTACGAAATGAATTTAGTCAATAAAAGTGCATGAAATATATGTTATAATATTAAAAAACTGCATTAGAAAAGGTGTTGCTGTACAGCAACACTATGTAACAAAGGGTAATATAACCAAAGCGAGAATAACAAGTCTTCATTAGTTACGCTCCTGAAGACTATTGATTGTCAACCGACAACGTTATTTCCCCAATTTCTTAATTCCTTATCACGGTGACAGTTACACGAGACCGATAACCTGAACTGGGGAAACTCCTTTATTTAGCAATCAGTACTCGATACTTTATAACCAATGTTACTTTAACAATTCCAGGTCAAAGAACTCCAAGCCATAGTATTTTTATTTGCAGAATCTTATATAATTTTTTAAATATCTTCATAGAACCGCTGTATTTCGTATATGAAGAAGAAATCAAGTAAAATATGGATCTATATAAAAAAATTTATAACCTAGGGTCTAAGAAAAAACTGAATATATCTTACCATACATTTTAACTTTAAATTCTACCAGGCTTCAAGAACTAGTACATTACTACCACATAAATGTGACATTGCTAAAAAAAATAACTATAAAGGAAAGGAAGTTATACATCCGTCTTTCTTTAAAAAAAATAGTTTTTTCAATGAATTGTACTGCAATCGATACTATTTACAAAATAAGAATATACATATTATAATTTGTCAGTAAACACCGTTAGCTATGTCAAAGATAGATATATAAATATATTATTTCTAACAGCTTTATAACAGATTTATACCAAGCTTTTAGCATATTATTTGCTGAAATTGGTCAATATTCCCTCTGGACCCAGTTTTATTAATACATTTTAATCTGGTAAATTGAGACGCATCAGGACTTGTAATCAAGGCCTGATGCTAGTTAATCGGCTACTATTATCGGCTAATATTACTGTAAATACAGAAATAATAACGAACAACTACATCTGTATAATATGTATTATATTTACACATATCACCAGCGGCGGATTTAGGCATGGGCAACATGGACTACTGCCCAGGGCGGCAGATTCTGGGAGAATATAACTTAACGTAAATTTGCCGCTGTATATCAAATATTGTACAAATCTTAAGAATATACTTAATACGTATGTAATAAATATGTATATATACTATCTAATTACTATATTTTTATTAATGAATATTATGCATACACGCAAGTGTGTAACTATACAGAGAGATATGAATAAAATGTCTAATTTTTTTTGTGTTCTATTATTTTATATTTTATATTTTTATATTTTTTATTATTATTCTGTTTATTTGTATTTTTATTTTATTGTTTTGTTTATTCTTATATTGACATGTTCTATACTCGATGCAGAGTTTTACAGAATAATAAATATGTCTATGTCTATTATTGTCTATAGTAATTTAAACAAAAATGCAAATATATCGTGACTGAAGCGTTAAAATCTAAAGGTCATTTAACATTTTTTGTTGCATTTTAGGAGACCTATCTAATGACACCCCACTCACTCTCCCTTAGACTTTTCAGTCTAAGGGAGAGGGGTCCAAAAAATGTTGACAGCGTTGATTATAATTTTCAGTTAAAGTACTAATTAAAAGCTACATTCTTAATTTTTTTCAGATTTTTCGAATTGATAGTTTAAATGCAAATATATCGTGACTGAAGCGTTAAAAATCTAAAGGTCATATAACATTTTTTATTGCATTTTAGGAGACCTATCTAAAGACACCCTACTTAATGGATTAAGTGAACATTTTTTTTGAATATACTTTTCAGTCTATGAAAAGGTGGTTCAAAAAATATTTTTTTTTTAAATCTTATCAGTCTTCGTCCGTATACCAAATTTCATCTTAATAGGCTTAAAATTTTTGAGGACGGACGGGTTGACATGGCGAAACTATAAGGATTCTTATTTTTCTACGAAACTCTAAAAAAATGACTGCCTCCATTAACTGGAATCCAATATACTAATTGTATGCATTGTATGTTTTAATTAACACCAGAATATTTGAAAAATAAATGAAACGAGAAATAGCGTTTTTATCTAAACATCGCAACAAACAAAAATAACAATTCCCTGGTGCAAAATAAACTGTATGACCTGCTCATCTATACTAAAATAACATAAACATAAAGAAGCTATAAAAGATCCAGCTAATATTATAATTAGTGTACGACTAGCAGTTTAATTACAGTTATAAATAATACTTTTACTCTCTACCAGTTCACCTTGTATAGTATTTATTATTTTAAAGATTTCTTTCTTTGAAGACGGTTACACAATTATTATTTTTTATTTTACTTTCTTATCGGATGTGACGTAGAATGGGAAATTTTATTCAAATAATTAAAAAGTACTTAATATTAATAAAATATTCGTAAAGGATGTTATCAAGTTCCAAATTAGAAATCGATTTTATAAAAAAAGGTTTAAAGTCATATAACAACTCTCATTTCCGTTACAATGTTTAATTGATTTGGGTATTAAATATTGTAATTTTTTTAAGTTGTGATGTAAAATACTAATCCATTTGAGTAATCTTTAATTTCTCCATATTCGTTAATAACAGAAACACTTTTTTTGTTTCAAATATGAATATGTACAAATATGTGCGTCTATATTATTAGGATTGAATTACGAAAATTTTCTCAAGCAAACTTACTAAATAAGAAAATTAATAATTCCAAAAAACATTATTTAGTAAGGTGTTTTCGGTTTTTGAACAACCTAGTTTAAAAAAATCTGAGAAATCAATGCACAGTGCTTCCTCGTGTCAAATTCACCAAAGATAGTTAATTACTGAACAAATAAAAATCGATCAAGTGCTCAGATAAATTAAATAAAAAAATCTTAGTTCGAAATTTTTCTTAAGATGTACCTGATTATTTTTTCGTATATTTTTATTTTTTTGACAATTTCGATCTAAATCTAAAATTCAAACGTCAAAATGACATTTAAAACGTCAAAATGACATTTAAAACGTCAAAATGACATCAACAAACGTTGTAGACCTATATTATAGGAAATTGAATGCTCTACAAAAAATATCCTATAAAATTTTTACATACATAACATGTATCGTTCTTGAGATATCTTGAAAAAAGAAATATTTTGGGATGTCACTCCTCCCCCTTACACACGATTTTGATGATTTTGAAATGGGACCGTGCTCAAGCCAGATCCAACCATCCGACCAAGTTCCAATAATATCGGTTAAGTGGTTCATGAGTTATACGTGTGACAAGGATTCAGGGGACAGACACACGAACGGGCGGACAGACAGACAGACAGACACGGAACGAAAAGTGTTTGTCTTGACGTGAAACGGAAAGATCAATTTAAAATTTTGAAATTAGAGAACAAATTTTTTGTCTCAATCTAAAACGATCGTATCTTCGATATTGCGAGGAAGCAAAAATATATCAAAATCAATAAAAACATTAAATCAAAATTCCATCTTTTAACAAGAACCATTATAAGCACATACTTTTTTTTATTATTCTAAAACCCATAAATATGAAAAGCTACATTCCATATATTTAATCATACATTATATCCAATAAATTACAAAATATTGTACATAAAATGTCTGTATTACTATACACTAGCTACTCTATGGTATATAATGCGGAAAAAGCTCTATATATGTATTAGTATCATACATATATACATGCACACATACACATTTAAATTTCAAATAAATTCCTTCATTCCCCTTTGACATCAACGTACAGAAGTGAGGAGTTGAGATTAGTAAAGGGGGACAGTGCTCATATATACGAGTACTGTTGTGAATATAGCAGCAATCGAAACCGAACGAAACAAAAGAAGATCGTACATATTTGGATGGTAAATAATGTTGGGTAATAAAATGTATTATTTATCATTTAGCATGAGTAGGTATGTATAAAGGAACGAAGAGTATATATTTATATGCATGTTTGTTTTCGGGAATGTAGATTATTTAGTATTTGAAGTTCTGTGTGGATATTTTAATATGAACGAGTTTCGATAAATACTTAGGCTAGAAGTGTTGATTGTATTAAATTAGTTTGAAAGTATGTATAGTTAATCGGAAACGATAATATTAATTTCTTTAATGTTTGCTTATAAAAATATATAAGGTACTGGCATCAGTTATGGCCGCTATAAGAGCAAGGTGTATTGTTTTTGTGATTGACGGGCTTCTTTTTTGTAAACTCATGTTACTAATAAAACTAAGTAACTCTATATATAATCAATTTAATTACCAAAGTCCGCAAATATAGTTTGTTTTTTAAATTATAGCCTTTTAGTTTAGGTTTTTTCTCCAGTAACGGATAAAGTAAAACCAGTAATGAGCACGCAGTGATGATTATAAAATGATAAGTACTACGACACAAAAGATATAAAAGAAAGAATCGTCAAAGAAACAATGTAAAGCAGTGCTATGACAATATAATGATTAATACATAAATTATTATTATACTAATAATTAGTTTAAATGTCCACCATATTGACATATACATATATGCCATCAAATCACGCTGTAAGACAGTTAAATCGAAGATTGGTGCCAGTACCTTATTATGCTTTATATGTGTACAATCTTAATGTACAGGGTGAGTCATATCAAGTGGAAAAACTTGAATAGTTGATCGAAAAAAATATTTCAAGCAAAAAAGTTCATATGAACATGTATCTGGAAACTCTTCATGAGGGAGCTACAAACCCCCAAAGATTTTGCCTAAAATTAGTTTTTATTTAATATCTGAATAATTGTGATAGAGTAATAAAATTTGATACACAGTTTAATATTAGTACGTATTATTTTTGTCTAGTATTTTTTTGTTCTTAAATTTTCTCCTATGTTTAGCACTTTTATAAAGTAATATGTCACGAAATAGACAGAAAAATACATTCTTAATTTGTCACAAGATCAAGCGTTTACGAGAAATACGATAGTAAAGATAGTATTGCAGAATTTGACTTAATACGGATGCATCAAATTACACGAAATACACAATTGTATATTCTTGTTCTCTATAAATGCATCATCAATAGATAGCAATTTTACTTCCATGTTCCGAAGGAAATGGAAGTATTGTAATACCATCGAAAAATCGTGTCCGAGAAAATGACAAATTCTGATTGTACTAACTTCAAAACGTAAAGAAAAGTTAATTTCCGCATGGCGGCTGTGCGTGTGTCTGTGTGTCTGTCTGTCAGGATGTAGATTTTTTTTTCGTTCACGATAACTACTGTAAAAATGCACCGATCTGAATTATTTTTGGGGAAAATATTTGTCTCAGTGAGTACTCCAGACCTATTGATTTTGGTGCTAATCGGATAAGGGGTTTTGGAAATATTAGAAATTTTGTAACTTTTTTCGTCAAAAAAATGAATATTGCGAGTATTATCTCACTAATTTTGATAAGATTTGGTACATTTGCAGTTCAATTGAATCTAAGGGACATTTATTATTTCTACGTGCCTAAACAGCCATTAAAGGGATGAAAAACACACTTAAAATTTGAATTTTAAATACTAATATGTCATTAATTCATGTTGCCATGGAAACAAATGCAACTTAATTCAAATTGTCAAATTAGTTTTTCTACGAATGTGAATTATGTTTTTGACATTAGAAAACTAATATTTATATACAAATGGCAAAAAGAGCTGTAACCGTTGTAAGTATATATGTTTTTTAATGTATTTAAAATTAAAAAATGTATATTTAAAAATTATTTAAAAAGATAGATAGAACATGGAAGTCATGTATGGTTCTCCATACCGATATTTTAGTATTATAAGTACCTAAGTATAGTGAAGCCGATTTTTTTTTTAAATCCAGATTTTGATGGAATTATCCAATTTGCCCCTCCCTTAATCCATTCTGACTATTTTCGCCATGATGTCTGTGTTTCCGTCTGTCAGTCTGTCTGTCGGTATGTCTGTCTGTAAGCGCTGTAACTCAAATACGACAAATAGTAGAAGGATGAAATTTTATATTTAAGATTAATTTTTGGCTGGGAAGAAAACGTCCTATTTTTGAAAACGATCTTTCAACCGGATATGGATGTTTACCTACGTCGATTTTTGAATTTTTTGAATTACTCTGAAACAGTGCAAAATAGAGAAAAACGGTCAAGTTAAAAACTGTAGGTAATATCAATATCTATAATTTATGTTCTATTTATTTTTTCATAAAAACGAATTTTTGAAGAAAAAAATTTATTATAATTCAAATGGTTTAAAGCAGAGGAGAAATATCTGCCATGAGTGTCATGGGACTTTCTTATACATATCACAGAGATTGAACAGTGTGCGTGTTTGCCATAGGTACTATGGAACTTTCTTATACGTAATACTGAGAGTGAACAGTGTGTGTGAGTCTAAATAATTACATAAAAAAAAAATATTTTTGGCTAAATCATAAATGTTGGAAAAAATGTATGTATAATAACATACTCAACATTTTTTATCTAAAACATTTTTTTTCTTATTTCAAAAATTTACAAGAGTAAACATCCGTTTTCAGTTATTACGTTAAAAAAATTATTTGTTATATAATGTAGAGAATAATATAAAATATTACCTATATTATTCATTTTATTCTATTTTGTTAGTTTGTCAGAAATATTTTAATAAAATAAGTATCACGTATACTATTCACTATTTGGATTACGTATAAGAAAGTCCCGTGGTTCCCAAGGCAGATATTTTTTTTAATCAAATTAGTAAAGTACGTATTTCAATATTACAACTGGCTCATATTAAGAGAGTTTGTTCCACGTGTACCTGATATGACCCACCTTGTACATATAAAAACGTTGGTACATATGTATGTTACGTCATCACGACTAAACCACTGGACGTATCGAAGCCATATTCTCACACCTAACAAATTATTTTTGGGCAGAACAACGTTTGCTGTTGTAAATACATATTTTGAGCTATCTTAATTTTTGTATACGTTATTTTACTGAAAATAACTAGTTTTTGTCAGTTATTTATTTCAAGTAAACTTTAAACTACCGAACCGATTTTGATGAGACTTTCGC
Source organism: Sialis fuliginosa (assembly GCA_961205875.1). Lineage (NCBI taxonomy): Eukaryota > Metazoa > Arthropoda > Insecta > Megaloptera > Sialidae > Sialis > Sialis fuliginosa. Next base: position 2,789,677 of record OY540820.1, read on the forward strand.
TGTGAGCAAACCTAAAATCCTAGAATTAGTTTAGAATAAATATAATCGCGTAATATTAATTTCAAGACACATTTGACACAAATGAGCGAAACGAAATTTAGATTTACGTATACAGGGTGGGGCATTTAAAGTGTTACAGTTGATTATCTCAAAACCATCGCAAACATGAAAAAAATGTTTCAACCAAAAAATGTTTGGTTGTGAGGGGATAATCGAATAGTAATATTTATTTGCTATTTTAACGTGGCCTTCAAGGATATTTGAAGATCAACATCATTTTTTTAAATAGGAACCTATAGTTTTTATTTAGTAATCTTATTCTACGTGAAAAACATGAATCTTTCATTGAAAACTTTTTTTCGAACAACCCAAGCTTTCAAAGGTATCTTACAAAATAATTCGAAATTTTGAACATTCATGAATTTTTTACTCAAAAACCATAAACTTTAGAATAAAAGTACAAGATACAAAAAATGTTTATTTTGATCTAATGAAACTTGGAGAATTATTCTATAACTTTTTCAACATTTCGTACTTTTTTTTATTTTTGCTAAAATAAGATAAATAGAAAAAGTTTTTAAAACATTTAAAAAGTTTTTAAATTTTTTAAATAACTCTCCGAGCTTTATAGACCAAAATAAATATTTTGTATCCTGTACTTTTTTTCTAAAGTTTGTGGTTTTTGAGTAAAAAATTCTTGAAAGTTCAAAATTTCGAATTATTTTGTTAGATACCTTGGAAAGCTTAGACTGTTTGAAAAAAAGTTTTCAATGAAAGATTCGTGTTTTTCACCTAGAATAAGATTACTAAATAAAAACTATATTTAAAAAAATGATGTTGACCTTCAAATATCCTTGAAGGCCACGTTAAAATAGCAAATAAATTATATATTAAATTATATAATATTACTATTCGATTACCCCCTCACAACCAAACATTTTTTGGTTGAAACATTTTTTTTCATTTTTGCGATGGTTCTGAGATAATCAACTGTAACACTTTAAATGCCCCACCCTGTATAATTCAATAAGTATGTACCTACCTTAAAAATATACAATATAAATACAATATTAACAATTCTAAAGCAAAACAAAGATATACACGAAAAAGCAACTGGTTCATTTTTCAGTCCGTTTAAATATTAATTATAAAAATATCAATTAAATACATAAATTCAGGATTCACGAAACAATTCGTTAATTGACTGTATTGTGAATTCAATTATGTTAAAAGCTTATTTAAATTTTTGTAAAATGTAACTACATATATTCTGAAGTAAATGAGGTTAATTATGGTAATATTCGTAAAAAGTTTAATTTTTAAATGAATGAAACAATTCAGTGTTATTTCTAAGAACTTAAGATAAATAAAAATGCACCATACCTTATACTGATTTACCAATCAGAAAACATAAATCCGGTAATAATAAATGACACTTTCTGCGCACATATTATCAGTAAAACCATTTATTAAAAAAGTAAATCCGCGGTAAGGCAATTTAAATCACGTAAAGCATTAATACCTCACTTCAAATATTTATATTGAATACGAGACGGTAAAAACTAACACCGGCGTCAACTCCTCGAAAAGAAAAACATTTTATTTATTTGATATTTTGCATGCCTTGACAAATAGTAGCTACGCATTGCCACGTCTACAAATAAAAAAGAGAAACGGCAATATTAAAAAGCAGACGATGATAAATAACAAGGTTCATCTGTACTTGGGGGTTTTGAAAGGGGAAGGAAAGAGACTTCTGCTACAAATATGAGAGGGTTAAATGTACACAAAATAAACGTGCAGGTCCGAATCCAGTTTTAACTGTAATCTACATATTTTCGTTTAATAATGTAAATATATTTTGAAATATCTTAATTTTATATTGTTGCGTCCTTTTTAGGTTTCCGTAGAAAACTAGGAAACCTTATAGTTTCTCCATGTCCGCCCGTCCTCAAAAATTTTAAGCCGATTAAGATGAAATTTGGTATACGGACGAAGACTGTTAACCTAATAACAGTAATGATAAGATTTTTGAAAAAAAAAATTTTTGGACCTCCTTTCCATAGACAAATTTCACTTAATCTATTAAGTAGGGTGTCTTTAGATAGGTCTCCAAAAATTCAATAAAAAAGGTCATATAACCATTTGATTTTAACCCTTCAGTCACGATATATATTTATATACATATACATTTTTTTTGTGGTCATTTTCTTAAATTCTACATAAATTTTATATATAGGTACATATACAGGGTGGGGCAATAGTGTGTGGAAGTTCGATAACTCATAGACCATAACAGATAAAAAAATCTTTCTAATGCAGATGTAATCTGTGGGTAAATGCGCATACATAGAAATTATTTTCAAATATACAGGGTGCTACAAAAAAGTGTCGCACGCTTAAGGTAATTTTTTTTTAATGGTATGCCCTGAATATTTTTGCATATTTAACACTTCTCTTGGGATGTTTATTCATATCTAAAATATTAGCCCCATCTGATGTCCGGTTTAGACGTAATAATATTTTTTTCAAAAAAATTGACTTTTACATTACTCCACTTAAAAATTCATCACTTCCGCGGCCGCAGCTTTGAAGACGAAATTAAATATGGATCTTATTGTAGGAGGTTGGTGGATGCTTTTGTTTAATTATCTTAGAGCCACCATGTACATGTTAATTTTCAAATTTTGAGAACTTCAAATTTTTTTTTCTGTTTTTTCAAATTGCTCAATAAATCAAAAATGGTTACAAATAGCCATAAGGATCTACATACAAAAAATGTTCGTTAACATTATTAAAAAATATATAGGGTGTTCCATTTGAAAAAACTGAGAAAAAAAAATTTGAAGTTCTCAAAATTTGAAAATTAATTTTGAACACCCTGTACATGGTGGCTCTAAGATAATTAAACAAAAGCATCCGCCAACCTCCTACAATAATATCCATATTTAATTTCGTCTTCAAAGCTGCGGCCGCGGAAGTGATGAATTTTTAAGTGGAGTAATGTAAAAGTCAATTTTTTTGAAAAAAATATTATTACGTCTAAACCGGACATCAGATGGGGCTAATATTTTAGATATGAATAAACATCCCAAGAGAAGTGTTAAATATGCAAAAATATTCAGGGCATTCCATTAAAAAAAAGTTACCTTAAGCGTGCCACACTTTTTTGTAGCACCCTGTATATTTGAAAATAATTTCTATGTAGGCGCATTTACCCACAGTTTACATCTGCATTAGAAAGATTTTTTTATCTGTTATGGTCTATGAGCTATCGAACTTCCACACACTATTGCCCCATATAATATAATATATCAATTCGAGCTTTTAATTAGAACTTTCACTGAAAATTATAACGAACACTGTCAAAATTATTTTGGACCCCCTCCCATAGACAGAAAATTTTACTCACATTTTTTTTCATTTACCCAATTGAGTGGGGTGTCTTTAGATAGGTCTCCTAAAATGCAACAAAAAATTTGATTTTTGACAATATGGCGGCCAGATAAGTAAAAAAAGATAAAATAACGTTTTTTATATGTTTAAAAAACGAAAATCATGGGAGGAATAATTTTTTTTTACAAAATCTTATGTAAGTATTTTAAAGAGGGCACTATCAGCTTTCTAATGATATCAAGCCGATTATTATGCAATCATTATTTGAGAATATACAGAAGTTTAAATAACGCGGTCAAAAAAATGTACGGAGATGAAAAAAAACGCATTTTCAAGAGAAAGGAACAAGCTTTCGAACGCTTTAATTGAATTTTTCGTAAGCAAAAATTTTACGCCTTCAAAGTTCATAAAAAATTAAGGGATAATTTTTCGAACTCTTTTAACCCTTGGCACAGAGCGGAAGGGGACGATAAAAATTATTGAGCTCTTGATAAAAAAAACTAGAAGATACAAGCTTACGAATGAGCTTTAGATCATGCAAATCCAATCGTTTTTCGTCGAGATATAACTGTTTGAAAATTTGAAAAAAATTTACTTTTTAAAAATTATCTACTGGAAAAACGGAGAAACTGTGGTTTCTAGTCACTTAAACTAAAATATACACCTTAACCACAATAAACCAATGTCACTCGACACGTGTTTCAGTCTGGAACTGTTAGGCTCCTGATGAGGACTTCTTGTGAAGTCGAAAGACGTGTCGAGTGACATTGGTTTATTGTGGTTAAGGTGTATATTTTAGTTTAAGTAAAAATTATCCTTTAATTTTTTTGATGAGTGTATATTCAAGTGTTTTTTAATAGAAATAATTAAGTCAGCTATTTTAATAATAAATCTAATAAAAAATTGTAATTTTTAACCTGTTTGTTGCAGTGTTTTCAAACGCGTCTGGCACATCTATCAGTGGTACTGTCAGAATCTCCAACTATGTTATTGTAAGTTGAAGTATCACTGATCTATATTCCAAAAAAAAAAACATAAATATCACAAAATGAATACCCTGTTGAAAGTGCTTGTTAGATAATAAATTTTGTTAGCTCTAATTAAAATATGAATACATATCTCTAACTGGCAATGAATAACAAATACATCTTCAAAATTTAACAATAAGGCATATGATAGTCTCAAATTTTTTCAAAGGCTATATATTTTAGAGTCGGTACCGATTTTAAAGGTTTAAGGTATTTGAAGGGTTCATGTGTCTAAAAATAGGGTGTTTATTAAAAGGTTTTTAAATACAAGTATACTGACTTCCAAATGTTCACTAAATATCATTAGATTTCGATCAACTTTAAAAACGCTTAAAAGGTATAAAAAAAACAGGTCATAAAATATGCGAGTAACACCCGACATATGTAATATCGATAAAAATCTGGTATATTTAACAAATCTGTGTCATAAACTGCAAATAAAATCGAGAGCGCATTATTTATTTATACATACGATAACAGTATAGAGGTATATTTTGTAGATTTTATCTGGCTGATATGTATCGGTTAAGTTGTAAAGTTGAATGACGCAGGAGTGTATAAACAAACATATAAACTTGCCGATGTCGTTAGGCCGGACGGAAACAAAGCAATCCGTACGGAAGAGATAACAAAACACCTTCGGTAACGCATTAATAACACCTGAATGTAACAGGGCCGGATTTAAAAGCGCACACATCATGATTATTTACTTATTTCAATTATTTTTAGAATGGAAATAACAATTGGCAGTTTTTAATGTGAAAAACTGAAAATTATCAATGCAATTTGTCATTATTAGTACTTATATTACTTAAAATTAAGTAATACTCCCTCTGCCTCTGTCCCATAATACTTGATAGTTTTCTTCCTTTTTCTTGTCCCATATTACTGTATATGTTTCTTAAAAATTAATTTTTTGACAAAAAAGTTAGTATATTTTTATTTAAGAGTAGTTTATTTTTCAAAAATGATAGTTCTACTACATAAGTACATCAATAAAAATAGTATAATCAATTAAACTCATAAGAAAAAAATATTGAGATAGAGCCATATATTTTGATAAGCCGCGGCCACGAAATGAAAACTATCAAGTATTATGGGACAGAGGGAGTACATGATTTTAATTTTATATAAAACAAAAACCATGACACTGAAGATGGTAGGGGTCGAGAAAAAAATTAATTTTGGAAAATTTAAATATCAAGAGTTGTTAAGATATGCTCGGAAATATGGTGCGGGTGGGAGACAAAAAATGGTATATGAAAAATTCTGTACCACTGAATTTTTTACAAAAAAAATAATGTTTTCATACATGTTACACTTTTTTCTAGGGTGCATAGTTTTCAGTTATTTAACAAAAACTAAAAAATTATAAAACTTTGAGGGTGGTTTTCTCGTAACTCTTAGAATTGACTGAACTACAAATGTACCAAAAGTCTCAAAAAAATATGCGAAATACACCTTGCAACGTTCCCTTGTTATGCGATAATAGACACAAAATATGCATATGCAAAATTTCGAATATTTCCAAAACCTCTGATCCGGTGCTAATACACTGAGACAAACGTTTTGTAAAAAAATCACATACGCACTGCCATCATACGGAAAATAACTTTTCTCTACGTTTTGAAGGTAGTACAATCAGAATCTGTCTTATCTCGGACACGATTTTTCGACAGTATTACTATGCTTCTATTTCCTTCGGAACTTGTAAATATATTTTTCATATTTAATAATTTAAATTTTCATATATAGTTAATAATATAATTTAAATAAGTGTTTATAACGTCGTTTTCTGTAATTTAAATAACTACATATTTTCCACCTTTGCGAGTTGGTTGATTACTAACATTTACTAGTGGTGTCTCCACGAACTAGTTGTACTATCTTCAGTGCTATCTTTTCTGATTACAATCCCGTAGAGACGCGCACTATCCAGCTATCTTGTTTATTTCCAGACAGTAAGGTATAGTCGCCAAATATAGTCCCCTTTCTTAAAATCCTATATATTTTCCAAATTATTAGAGATATATCGAAAATAAAAAGGCAGTATTATCTACGATTTATACTTTCATTTAAAATTGTTATCAATTAGCAATCAGTTTGGTTATTCTTTGTAAGCTAGTATTTTTTAAATTATATTTGGACTCCAAATAACGTCCCCGGGGATGATATTAGTGCTATGTAACATAATCATCTTATTATCATCACAAAATAACAGAAACTATTATGAAAAATAGAGTTCAGATCAGGTTTAAAAGACTTAAATTGACAATCAGTTCTCAAGACAGGTAGAGCATATACATTTAGGATCCGGATTTTCTATGTTGTTGATGGTTCTACGATGGGCACTGGTCTTAAGTCTACTTGAAAATAAAACAAAACTATTGAAAGAAATAACAAAAACTGTTACAAACGATTAAATCCATAACAAAGGTTTCTAATATCGTCAATGGGGTACGATATTATAATTTTTCTCTCGAATTTGAATTTTTTTAACGAAACGGGTGTATAACCTTAAACTTTTTTGCATCGTTAGAAATAACGAAAGATAATTGAGATTTTATGTTAAAAAAAAGCAAAGTAGATTTGAGCCGTCACCTTCAAAATTACCAAAATGGCCGTAAATGATAGGTACTGGTTATTTTCTTCAAGGGGGCGAAATTAGGATCGGAGAGGAAATCTGGAGACTATACCTTAAATTAGATAGTAGTTTAAGATGTCATTGATTTTAAAAATGGCACGTTTCAATTTTCAGATGAAAAAATAGGTAAAAGTCAATCGAAATATTAAAGGTTACAAAATATTAAATATCCTATAAAAAATCTAACTCATCTTTAGAATGCTTTAATAAAAATAGATATTAATTTTAATTTTGAGATATTTCCTTCTTTCTTCATTATTTTCTTATTGCAACATTTTAATCTCATCTTAAATATTTCTACTAGTTCAAGTGCAATTTTCTTCATCAACGCCTTTTTAAATTAAACTGTCATGATACTTTTGCGTCTTTAATTTACAGACACGGTAGCAACGTGATAGGAAAACTAGCCCTACAAGGCAATTTTTACTTTCAAGTGAAAATTCATAAAGCTGCATCTTTAATGAAATCTTAATGTAATCGAAGAAATTTTTTTGACAATTTAAATTTTACAACTACCTACTTATTTAGTAATCAAAATATAAACATTCCATTTTATTAAATAAAAAACTCTGGTTGCTGCATCACATTAAGTTAAAAATAACATTCTATCATCCAATATAACAAAGATATTCACACACAAAAACTGTAATTATCTAAAAATTAGTAATGTTTTTTACTATTTTAAAAACTCAACAACAGTTCCATTATTTGCTTCTAAGTGATCCATTAGAAAAGTTTGAAGAACCACTTTGTCAATACTAGGAAGTAACGAGTAAAGACTCAAGAAAAAGATTATCAAATAAAGATTATTCGCAAAAAATATATAGTAATATTCCATATTGTAGAAATGAAATTCAGTATAAAAATGCCCTCATTACTATAATCAAAAACAATTACTGTTTGTAATCAGTACCGTCTCTATAAGTAGTATAAAAAATCATGAAAACATATTTAACAAGCCGTGGATTGGACCCTTGAGGGCAACACAACCAACTTCCCAACATGGGATGATGACTACTGATTATTTATTGTTTATGTGAATAATTTTTTAAATATATACCTATATGAAAAATTTTAATAGAATTGGTCAGAAATCACCTTTGTATTATGAATATTAGTTTTCTAATAATGTCAATAATATAACACACATTTGACAATTTGATTTAAATTGCATTTGTTTTTATAATAACTAATAGTATAGGAGCCAGCTGCAAAATCGGTGTACTTAGGTTTAACAACCGTCTGCCGCTGTGGTTACTTTGAAGTACTCACTCAGACAAAGCTTGGACGATGAGACGGTTACTTAAAGTAGACCCCAATTTAAGATGTTTTGGTGCACGTAAAAAATGACACGCATATATGTACGTACATACACACACACACATACATCTTTCTGAAAATGGTGTAAATATACTATAGTGACCTTGAAACATATAAATATGTTGAAATTTTTGATTTTGATTTTCGGACCGATTACAATAACTTCCAGTTGGGAAGTTGAAACATCAATAACAATTTTAAATTTAAACAAACTATAGTTATATCGAGCTATTTAAATAAAATGTACGTATATATCTCGTATATACTTTGTTAATCCTGATTATCAATTGCAGGACTTCTTCGGTACATTAATTCTAATTCCCTTTTCGCTGTCTTTTTCAGGTGAATTTCATTCTCAGTTTGCTATCCTTTGGATTATTGGATTATACATGTCACATTACTTTGTTCACTTAAGTATTCTTGCTTTATCCCGTAATAGATTCAACATTTTTACTTTAAAACCTTTACAATACGAAAGATCATATTATTTTATTTCGACCATAACAATGTTTTTTTTATTTTGTTTATTTACATAATTTCAGACTGCTCAAAAATTATAATATTTATTTATACATTTTTAGGAGCAATTTTTAGGAGCTCTAAGAAAGACATGTTACTTAAAAAAGACCATTGAATACTTGAGCCTAGAATTTTTAGGGTTTCTTCCTTTTTTTACGAAAACACTCACAAAGAAAGAATTTTCCGAAATTCAACTACTGATGGGGGAAGGGAGGGGGGGTTATTATTTGTGTTTTTATTTTAATACGTTTATTTGCATAACTGCTTATAATATAGGCGAATTTCATAAAAAAAATTCTTCTAATGAAATTAAAAAATATAGATATTTTTTCCAGATTTATAAATTATATAAGTTTTCATAATATTTTATAATATTTGATACTTTCATTAATTTGTATTAGTTAAAGTAAAAATATTAAAACATTATTACATGAATTTAATTATTCTATCGATTGCTTTTCTTTGTTATTGGAATTGATGTTAAGTGATGTTTTAGAAAATAAAATTAACATTTTTAAATTAATAAAGTTTTCATACCTACTCGTATATTATTAATTGAACTCGAATGGAAATTTATTTTCATAAAACACTTACTCAAATTTTATTACATCGTGTGCCTTTCACCGATAAGTTTTTATTATATTTTTATGACTGCAATTACTAATTAGATAAATGAACGATTATCTGTTTTTCTTTTCGCTGAATCGTGTAATGTTGGTTCAATTTTTATTTTTATTAATCGTTACAATACATTTCAAAAATTGATCGTTTTTGTTGCGTACAAGAAGCATAGAATAAATTTCGTAACGACGATTTTTGTGATTTTCGCTTAATTCGTGTGGCACCCATTTATCAAGCTTTTTTGATTTTTGGTTCTACTTGTAATTCTTCTGCAAGTTCTCGAACAGTTGTATGTGGGTTAGCTTCCACTATAGCTTTCAACATGTCGTCATCAACAGCAGAAGGACGTCCGCGACCCTCTTAGTTTTCCAAATTTACTTCACCTGCACCGTGAATTCATCAATGGACCCCTGCCCCAAAATTTTATTGATGTTTCTGGCCGTTTGCGTTGCACTGCGGCCGAGTTTGAACACATAAAAATAAATTTTTCTAAAATTCTTTTTCGACACCTTTTTTTTAATCACCTTAAAATAGGTAAAAATGAAATTTTATGAAAAATGTTCAAAGAAATAAAGTTAGTCAGTAAAAAAATCTTTAATATGTTATATAACACTTAGTACTTTGAGTAACAATTTTAAAAGAAAATAGTACCTAAATCTAGGCAAAGGAAAAACGTTAATTATTTTTACAACGTTCTAATATATCCCGAAAAGTACTTTCAATTTTGGATGCGTCATTTGACTCATGGAGTACTAATAATATAATACTTTTTTTATAAACACAATAACGTTTTGTAATAATAAGACTGGCAACAAAAATGTGATAGTATGACGTGAATAACGTCTAGTGTTTTACGGCAGCCTGATACTGGGGGGAGTGTATTTCAAAAACTTTATGTAACGTTTTCAGGGTGATCTAAAACCATTGAATAACTCAGAAACTAGAAGTCCGACTAGGATGATTTTGGTAACATTCTAACCGGCGTATTGGTCTGTACCCATTAAATATTGATCCATGAGCTAAAGCGAAAGGGAGGCTAAACGCGCAGCGGTCATTCTGCGCGCTAGTGTAAATTTACAATCAGTATAGCTCGATACTTAGAGCAGCTATCGCGCTGGTTTTGGTCTCAAGTAATAGATATCGATTAAATCTACGAGGTACAAGTACTACAAGTTTTAGTGAGTAAAAATCTCCATATAATGTGATAATAAAAATAAATCATAATGTCGGCTTAAACAAAAGCCAGTATGAAATATAAATGACGCACAGCATTGGAAAGAGCAGTTAGTGGAAAATATACCATTACCAGGAAGTACAGAGCACATCAGAAGTTTGAATTTTATTTAACCCCACTGACACAAATGACACGACCTTGGATTTGGAACGTATTCACGTCAATCCATCGACTGTGCAGCCCGACACAGTCACACCCATTTTTTGTCCGTTTGTTTATTTCAATACGAAAAACGCTAAATTAATTTTGATGGGACTTTCACTGTTAAAAAAATCCCTTAAATTTATTTAGGCTATATATGACTTACGACAGACTTGCACTAGTAAAAATATATAAAAAATTAATGAAAATCAATGGTATGTGTACTTGTGATATAGGTTTGTAACTTAACCAACAAACTATATTAAACAATTAGGTCAGGCACGTATTAAGTAAAATGCACAACAGATATTTTCTTATAAGAAACGTATAAAAAGATAATCAATGATACCAGTTTTTAGATAAAGCAGCAGAGCTGTCAATACTTCAAATAAATACTTGCAAAAGTACTTCAATAACTTTTTAATATGTCTTTACTTCAAGTACATCTAAAAATAAATACTTAGTTTTAACAAATAAATAACTAGAAGTATTAATATTTGAAAATAGCAAAATTTACTAAATACTTTTTCATAATACTTGAATTAAATATCTGATTTTAGCAAGTAAAATACTTTAAGTACGCTTACTTCATATATATTTGAAAATAGCAAGAAGTACTACAAATACTTTCATTGACAATGAGTGCAGCTCTAATAATAATGCGGACGTCCACTGATTTTTAAATGCACGCAGGGGAATTCTACAATATAAGAATTGTTCCTAAATAAGCCCCTGTTTGGCATCGGGACGCTATCCGCGGTCGTCCATAACAACGGCGCGCGCGAGGGGGATGCAGCTCGACACAGAGCACAGTAGCTCCGGGTAACTCGATAGCGCACGACGTGTAGCTCTATCCCGATGGACGACGCACAACCTGCCCGTCACGTCGTCAAGTAAACTGCGCAAACACCCGCGAGTGCAAGAAGTACGTGTTGAGTGCGTGTTGAAATGTCACTACTACTGCTGACATATACGACTGCAGGAAAAAGTAAGTACACCTATATGTATGGAGGTCTGCTTTTATTGAGAAAGATATCTGATCTGTTGATGTATCAGGAGAACATGCGTAATTAAATAACAATAAGTTTATATTTAGAATGTATAGGTTTTAATGTCTATGTGGTTTTTGTTGCCCCAGTAAGTGCGTTGTTGTTATTGTTGTTTTCGACTAAATTGGTCAGGAAAACATATATGGTATATATAAGAATATGATATTTATGGAAGATCATGTTATACTGATAGGTGTTGTTTATGATGTTATCCTTATTTTCAGTAATAAAATAAAAATCTGTTTATTTAATAAGATTTAACTATTTTTTTGTCAATTAGGATATACCTACACAGGGCTGTAACTAAAGGCTCTGGGCGCCCGGGGTAGCAAGTGATCGAGGGGCCCCTTATAAAATTTTTTTTTTTTTTAATTATTCATATTTTTTTATTAACAATTAAAACTACACCAGTAAATAAATTTTTTGAAAAAAAAATGAATTATGAGGTTGTTTTAATGTTTTTAAACCTTGTCGGTTTCATTAAAAAATGTAAACAAAACTATATTTGTGTTAAATTTCAAATTTTTACGTCGAATAGTTTAAGAGAAAATTGCTTGTGATAGACAGACGGACAGGTGGACATCAAAGTGTTTCGTTTTCACGGAACACTAAAAATGCATTTTGTTCGTTATAAATATAAAACTTAATATTTTAAAATCTTATAATTTTATTACATAACCTAAAGAAAATAAAAATCAAAACATTAGTAATTTTTTGTAATGCCCATTAGTAAATGGCCTTTAATAAAATTTTAAGAAAATGTATTCCTTATGATTATAAATACTGACCGACCGAAAAATATTTTTGAGCTGAAACCGATTTTTTTTTTTTAATTATTGAAATAAGTTTACTTATGTTTTTGCTCATTTTTGATTAGGAAAAATAATATAGATTTAAAATAATTGCAAATTGAAATATATTATAAATTCAAAATTAATTAATTGCTTAAAACTAAACTCAAAACAACTACATAAAAATTATGAATCATTTATTATTATTATTTTTTAATTATTAAATAATATAACAAAAATAGATTATCTTAAATTTCATAAAAAAAATTATTTAAATTTTTTGGCATTCTTCTTTACAAAATCAACCATCTAATTTTCTTTAAATGTTGTTTCTCCTTCCTTATATGTGTTATAAATTATTAATATTTAAACTACTATATGGTAATTAAATTAAATTAAATTTAAAAATGAAAACTTGTAATTTCAAATTCCAAGTTTTTTTTTATTTTAAATTCTTATATTTTTTTAACATTATTAAAAGCTTTTATGTTAAAAACATATTTTTCAGTGTTCTTTAAAATCCATTTCGAATTCCCTTATGAATAGAACATTAATTTCCAGCTTCTTCTGGTCACGTCTGATAAAAATTGAAAAGAAAAGTATTTCCTTAGCAGCAATAATAACTTCTTTCATTCCTCTTCATTTTTATTGTATATTCACTTGCAGAAAAAATCTGTATAAAAGATCCCGTTTCTTTTATAAAATATAAAAAAAGTAGAGCAAACTAGTTGCGTTTTGTTTATTACTTTTTAAATGTTATATTTTCATTTTCTATTAATTAGATTATCAACTATTATATTTATAAAAATATGTATTCATGAGCATATAAAACTCTTTGGTAGAATGTGATAACTTTAGCATGGCCCCTTATTCAATCACGAGCCCCCAGGTTGGAATTGTTGACAGGCTCTCTCACTTTAAGTAAGTTTGAATTACTTTTTTTTCGGTAATTTAATTGAACGTTTCAAATTCATTCAATGGGTCCCTTAGCACCGAGTCCTGTCAGCCCCCTCTCCATGTGGAGAATAATTATATTTTCAATTCTTTAACAATACTTATACTGCTATATTATTATACATATGTATAATAATATATAATAAAGTTCTTATTAATAAAAGCAAATATCAGATATACAATACGTTCCTTAGAAGTAAAATACGTCTTTGTGACAACAGTTATTTCATCAAGTAATCAAGTTTATTTTATTTTTTTCAAAGAAACGGTAAGACTTGGAAATATTATTCAATAAATAAAAGTATGCATACGATTCTAATATATAAATACACTTACCGATTTTTTAAAACTAAATAATATCGCAAAATAATAAAAAAATATCGAATAGTGTTACATGTTAGCAAAATAAGATATTTGGGAAACTAATCGAGTATTTTTTGTACTTTTTATAAAACACGTAGGTACTATTTATATAGGTTGAGCCAAAAGTCACGAAGATGTCTAAAGTTTAAGAGCCCGGCCCGGTCTCGCTCCAGTCAAATATTCAGTATAGTAATACTGTAGTATATACCTATGGATGCTTTCATTGTTTATTGTTTATTTATATTTTGATTGGAGCGAGACCGAACCGAGACTGGTTCGATAGTCTGGATCGATCCTAAATAACATTTTTTTATTAATTTTTATTTTGCAAATTTTCTAGAGAAAACCTTAAAAATTTACCATGGAAAAATTCACGATCGAACAGAGAACATAAATTGTGAAATTTTACTATCGAAACCCAGAGTCAATAATTCTGACTCAACGAGCACATCGTCGTCATTACGGCGTGAGAGATTCTCCAAGTGAATTAATGATTAGACGTTTGATTGGTCGTTTTGATAAATAAGGTTCAGTAAGCGACCTATTCCGCGAACGGTAAGGAACAAAGTCACACTTGAGCATGTAAGAGTGAGTTTTGTGGAAGATTTAAGTACATCAACTGAAACTTGAACATGTTTCCATATAAAATCCAATTGGTACAATAGCTGAAGCCATCAGATTATGCCCACAGATCCCGAATTTATTTACAATATAACACGGTGGGGTATTTAAAGTGTAGCAGATTATTGTCACCATCGCATATTTGAAAATAATGTTTGGTTGTGAGGGAATAATATTTATTTGTTAATTTAATGTAGCCTTCAAGGATATTTGAAGGTTAACATCATTTTTTTTAAATAGGAACCTATAGTTTTTATTTAGTAATCTTATTCTACGTGAAAAAACACGAATCTTTCCTTGAAAACTTTTTTTTGAACGATCTAATCATGAAAGCATCCCTGGTACTTATATTCCATATCTTGATGGATAAAGTAAACTTCTGATTCAACGTTGACAGCTATATGGGTCATTGGGTCATTCCATCAAAAAAATTAAAAAAACATTTTTTTTGTATAATTTCTAGATAATTTTGTCAGAAAAACGTTTTAGTACAGGCAAATTAGACATAAAATCGACCTGAAAAGAACATAATTCTTAGATCTATTTTTTTTGTTTTAAATTACTTTGTTATATATATATATACTTTAAGAATCCAATGAGTCCCGAGTTTTAAGGCTGTTGCGTATGTGCATATTGGAGGGGGAAAGGTTGCGCGCGGATAGCTTTTATATTGTTGATGATTTTCTTTAATAACACATTAAAGACTGTCTTAATTTTAAATATTATACACCTAATATCTATTTTAGGGTTCCGTAAAAAACTAGGAACCCTTATAGTTTCGCTCTGTCCGCCCGTCCGTCCGTCCGTACGTTTATATAAATTTTATACTGATTTAGATAAAATTTGGTATACGAACGTAGATTGATAACTCAAAAACAAAAATGATGAAATTTTGAAAAACAAATTATTGGACCCCCTTCCAAAAGACTGAAAAATAAATTCAATTTTTTTTTCACTTACACCATCAAGTGGGGTGTCCTTAGATAGGTCTTCTAAAATGCAACAAAAAATGTCAAATGACCTTTTGATTTTAACCCTTCAGTCACGATATATTTGCTTTTCAATGTCATTGTTAGAGCGTCTCCACCCATCTAATTTCTAAACTCTTGATTCAAAAAATCTGAATAAAATCTAGAATGTAGCTTTTAATTAGTACTTTCACTGAAAATTATAACGAACACTGTCAAAACATTCTTTGGACCCCCTCCCATAGACTGAAAAGCGTACTTACATTATTTTCGTACATTTGATCGAACATGTCCATTTTACCCCACTTTTCCCTCCATAATTCTAATAATTTTACATAATGACAACATTATTTTACAAAATATACTCATTAACCTATAAAATAATCCGTTAAATCTTTATTTATAAAAACTTAAATATTCACGATTTTTTTTCATGGAGTTAGTCGTTTTGTCTTTTGAGTTATATCATTTTGTATATAAAAAACTATTTAAAGATACCATCTGCTATAATTTTTATAAAAAAGTTTTTGCTTGAAAACCCTTAGTTTTTGAATAATATTAACAAATATACTGAGATATACAATTTATAAAGCTCAAAAACTCTCTTTAGTAATGAATAATTCAGATAACCTCTGATTGTTATAACCAAAATAATTTTTTATGGGTGCAACAGTATCACCTAAACATGTCCCCATATGAACAAAAATAAATATAACCCACTAGAAAGAGCTAACAATTTTTTAAAGCATTGGCAATACGCGGCCGTTCAAAGCTGTTTATGGAGGGGTTCTCCTCCTTCATAATTAAAAAAAAATAGAATGGTTACATTCTATTAGACATATATTATCCGATTTTCATAAAATTTGTTTGTAGAACACGATAAGCCGGTAAATGATCAAATTTCAAGACTAGCTTCATCGCTTATTTGACGCGCCCTACTTTAAATCAAAATACCGGCTAAAGTACCCCAGTCCCGACTAGGGACTCTTCGGTTTCTTAAAGATAAAGTATTTCTGAAGCCATTTCAGGAGGTATTTCTAATCTTTCCATTTCTTCCTTAATAAAACCTAATTTTAATGCACACGTGTCAATTTTATGTAAATAAATATTTACCGTTACAAAATAATTAATTTTACCTTACTATTTATTTTTTGTCATTTTATAACCCCCAGTCCTCTTCCCAACATTAATTTTGACCTCATTAAGTACTTAATGTTCGTTATAAACTATTTAGTACAGGGACATTCATTATTTTCATACATTTGATCTAACATATCATTTTTACCCCACTTTCCCCTAAACGCAACAACTTCTGACCTCGGGACTCATTGAATTCTTTAATGAGAAATACTATTGGATACATTTCCGAAATAAAATTTGATCTAATAATTAAGTTTTAGTTAAATGCAAATTTGCCTGTACTATTTGACAATAAAAAATTAAAAACATTGATCTTTAAATAAATACAAAATTGATTCTAAAATCAAAAAAGAGCATTCCATATCAATTTTTAACTGGCGCGACTAATTTTTTTTCAATTTTAATTTTATAATCAAATTTTTTTATTTCAAGATCAATATTTTCATTGTCAAGCGTTTTTCTCACAAAATTATCTAGAAATTATACAAAAATTTGTTTTTTATTTTCTCTTGATGAAATGACCCAATAATGATCCATATAGCTGTCGACGTTGAATCAGAAGTTTACTTTATCCATCAAGATATGGAATATAAGTACCAGGGATGCTTTCATGATTATTCTAGATTTTTAGAAAGAGTTTAAGACAGTTTAGTACGCAGGTCTTTGAAAAATCGAAAAAACACGTGTATTTTAAATTGGAAAATCACCCCCCTCTGGTAATGGCCATTTTTTTAAGATAGAGGGTTGAAACTATTTTCACATTCTTTTTGAATTATTTGGAGCTGATTTGGGGGGGCGCCTCGGTCAATATTCGTCCTAACCCCATATAAGGACCACCCTAATGTATACGTATAGTTTTGTGACTTGTTTTATTTTTTTTAAATTAATTAAATAAAATATTTAAAAACACTAATTCTGTAATTTTTGTGGAATTTCGGATTATTGGACCAGCCGCTTAGTCGGGATAAAATGTACTATTCCCGATGTGTCCCGATTAAGCGGAGTCGGTTGTATATTAACCCATTAACGCCCGGCGTACACACTTGTGTACACCTCATTTTATAATTCGTGTTGCTTTCTATGGATATTAATTCACAATATTTCCTTAAATATCAGATGCTAGTAGTGCAACAAACGAAATCTGTTAACGTTATTAGTTTCATGAGTGTTTAAACGTGTTTTAATTGCTGCGAATTATTTGTATATGAATAGAGGCATGTAATGTGCTAATATATTTTATCCAACTGAAGCATGTGATTTCGAATTTTGTTAAATCATACGGAATAACTTAAATATATGTAACATGATTTTTAAATGTAATTTATCTAAAACAAAATGATATCATAAAGCAGTCTTACACAAATATGCTTCATATCTGCCAAATTTACCAGCACGAATGCACACCGTTATTTTTTTCTAAATATAAAAAAAAAGTTTTTGTTGTAATATTCAGTTAAATAAATTGTATGTAATACTTAATTTCTTCTGCATGTTTTTGTTTTCTTTTGGGCGTTACTGGGTTAAATCAGTTATTGACAAATATACACACAAAAATATGTAAATGAAAATAATAAAATGTATAATATACGACTTTACAAAGTACTACAATCGAAAAAGATAATCTAAATGATTATGGTCCATTACAGAATAACTGTGCAAATAGATTTGTGTGGACGTCGGTTTAACCTTTATTGATGCCAGTGTTTTGATGAATGTAAACGACATGGAACATTAGTATTTACACATGGGCATGTTTGTACACATGCACATAGATGTTCTGTTGTGAAGATCAAATGGTTTTATGTTAACAAATAGAAAAACAGATTAAATTGTAAGTGCCCCTATATATGTTGTCAAGTACATAAATTGACATTGCCCTCATATTGAACTTTTACCTTTTTTGTTTTACTAGTTTTGGTCGTTTGGGGAGGAATTCTCTATGGGTCGATTCGATATATTTTTAGCAATAAAATAATTCTAAATGTCGTAAAATTTATTTTAGTTTTCTTTTAGATTTATTTTATTTAATATCACAAGCCATTTTCAACAATAATGTATATGAAAATGAAATGTATCTTATTTATTATTATTCATTTCTTATTACTATACATAAATTATAATTATTTATAAAATAAATGTGTAGGTATATAAAATACGCATAACATATAAATTGAACGTAATATTTTATACGCTAAAAATGAATACATTTGTGATATTGTTACATTTCATTTTATTGGAAAATATAACTAAATAAGCAATCCTCCAATCCGCAAAGAATGTTTTGCAGAGATTGTTTTTGTTAATTTATAATTTAATTAAAAATTTTGTAGCCATCAGCTATTTCGTATATTGTTGTATTTATTTTGACTAAAACATTCGTAACTCAATAATGTTTTTTGTAGGTTGATACATAGGCACAGTGTCCATCTATACTAATATTATAAATGCGAAAGTGTGTTTGTCTGTCTCTCTGTCTGTCTGTTTAGTACCTTTTCACGGCTAAACCGCTAAACCGATCTTGATTAAATTTGACAGGGAGATAGCTTGCACCCTGAGAAAGGACATAGGCTACTTCGAATCCCGAAAAAACAACCCCTAAGGGATTATCAGGGGTGGAAAAGATTGTATGGGAAAAAAATACCGATCTTGATGAAATTTGATAGGGAAATAGCTTGCACCCTCAGAAAGGGCATAGGCTACTTCGAATCCCAAAAAACAACCCCTAAGAGATTATCAGGGGTGGAAAAGATTGTATGGGAAAAAAATACCGATCTTGATGAAATTTGATAGGGAAATAGCTTGCACCCTCAGAAAGGGCATAGCCTACTTCGAATCCCAAAAAACAACCCCTAAGGGATTATCAGGGGTGGAAAAGATTGTATGGGAAAAAAATACCGATCTTGATGAAATTGATAGGGAAATAGCTTGCACCCTCAGAAAGGGCATAGGCTACTTCGAATCCCAAAAAACAACCCCTAAGGGATTATCAGGGGTGGAAAAGATTGTATGGGAAAAAAATATCGATCTTGATGAAATTTGATAGGGAAATAGCTTGCACCCTCAGAAAGGGCATAGGCTACTTCGAATCCCAAAAAACAACCCCTAAGGGATTATCAGGGGTGGAAAAGATTGTATGGGAAAAAAATACCGATCTTGATGAAATTTGATAGGGAAATAGCTTGTACCCTCAGAAAGGACACAGGCTACTTCGAATCCCGAAAAAACAACCCCTAAGGGATTATAAAACTATTTATATATTAAAAATTAATAAAAGAGTATTTTCCCGAAACCACCTATATAACTTAAGCAGCTATACATAAACATATAAATGAAACACATATTTCAGCATTTCCCAAAATTCAACCCCTAAGGGATTGCAAGGGCGTGGGTTTTTGATATGTTTATCTGCATATATATGTAGGTGGATTCGGGCAAAATAGTCTTCAATAAAAATATAAATTTCGACATTCAACCCCTACTGGCGGGGGTAGACAGGGGATGGGTTTGAATGTCGAAATTTGTATTTTTATTGAAGGCTATTTTTCTAATATTATAAATGCAAAAGTGTGTCTGATGAAATTTAGCAGTGAGATAGATTGCATCCCGAGGAAGAACATAGGCTATTTCGTATCTCGAAAATTCAACCCCTAATGATTTACATGGGGGTGGAGAAATTTATAATTTTTTTTAGTAATTTATATTTTAACCTACGTTACATATGAAGGGTTGTATTCGATTCGACGGGAAAAATACCACGGAGGCGGGGGTTTTAGGGGAGAAAACAACCCTCTATCTCTCGTAGGAGCCGAGATATTTACGATTTTGTATAATGAAAGAAAACCCAAAAATAAGAAAAATTTTATATTTCACCCCCTGTCACATATGAAGGGTTGTAATTGGTTTCATTCGATCCGGTGGAAAAAATATCATGGGAATGAGGGTTTCGAAATCCCCGCGAGTGAAACCGCGGGTAGCAGTTAGTATATAACAAAATTGAGTTGTTTTCCAAATTTAAAAAAACGACACCAAGAAAATAAAATTATGAAAAAAAAACGTAAATGTGCAGTTCAAAATCGCGTTCAAATATAACTAGTAACTCACTGGAAATGGCTATAAACAAAAGAAAATATTAAATTCTAGAAGAATTACAACATTTTCAAGCATATTGTCTAAAAAAGGCGCTTCAAAATTATTTACAACCAATTTCATCATGTTGGTCTCTGTATGAAAATCTTTTCTGAATTGTTTACCTAGGATAATCTCCGTTGAGGCTGAAATTTAATAGCTCTTGCAACGTTAGAACTTTAGAGAGGGGTCTACAGCATCCCAATGGAGCGATTTGTTCAATGTTTTCATCAGTGGTTGCAGTTTCTAGTCTTATACTTTAACAATGCCTTAGTTTGGTGCCATTTTGTGTACATTGTTTTATTTAACTAAGCAATTATGTAGTTATAGAGATAAATGAAGCTTTTTTATATTTACATTTACATCATATTTAATTGATATTATTTACTAAATAAAAAACTCAATTTTCCAAAAAAGAACCATTAAAAAACAATTCATTTCTCATATATACAATGTACAGACAATGTAGATTTTTTTTTATTAAACTCTGTTCATTAATCAAGACAAATTTCATGCCAAACTTGGCAACAATATTTCTCGTATTCATTTATTTTCATTTTCGTTTAAAATTATATAAACCACAAACTCGAACAAAAAAAAACTAAAACAAAACAACATAAATAACGAATTGATTAAATTAACTCTGACGCAATTTTATTCTGTGCTTTATCTCCTGTTTTGTGTACCTAGTACCTTTACACAGGATGTCCCAAAATTCGAGCCCAAATTTCTTAGCCTGATGTGCATATCGTGAAAATAAATATTTTTTCCTTTGTAATTTTTTTTATTTGAGGTCTTTTTATTGAGAAAGGGGTATTTTTCGCAATTATAGATAAATGTTTTTGTAGTTGTTTGACTTCATGAAATAAAATTTCCTTCTAGAACGATTTTTGAGAAAATATTTCAAAATAAAATAAAAATTAATTTTTTAATGTACAATAGTCGATTATAACTAAAATTCTCTAAATGTAAAACACAATGAAAGAATTTGTTATTTGATTTGAAATGTTTTCTCGAAATTTATCGCAATTTTAAGATAACTTTAGTCAAACAACTACAAATTTCTATAATGATTCAAACTGAGAAAATAATTTTTTTAAATTTACAGCAATTTCTAAAAATTATTAATCTTGTTCTAAAATTTAAAAACTTGAAATTTCTATTTCTGTGCAGTAAACTTATATTACATAAAATATAAATTAGTACTTAAATACGAAAAATGTAAATATAAAGATGTGTATATAATAATATAACAAATTCATTTTTCTTTTTAACAAACAGACCAGAATATTAAATTCGTATCCACAATTCATTCTAATTATTTCAAGCATTCATCGTAAAAAAATGCGTATGCAAATACAAGTAAAAAAATTGAAGAGTAAATATGTTTCATTATTTCAAAGCGTAAAATAAAATGGTGCTCTATGTCGAATAATTAATCACAAAAAAATTCTCAGAAGCTTGCATAAATTTCATAAAATTGCGAACAATGAAGCACAACCGACGACTTGACGAGAATTAGCTAACAACTTTCACATGTCAAAATTCCCAACGCCTTTGCATGTATGACAAAGAGATGAATTAGTGGTTTGTAAAATAGAAAGAGATGGGGACACTCGAGGGATGAATAATACGTTCAACAACAAAAGATAAATATTATTACAAAATGTGGAAACTAGTGCAATAATAGAATGAAAATAAATGAATTGTAGCTGTATTCAATTACATTTCGAATTATAATACGTGTTTGCAAAGATAATACAAACATCATTGTTATTTTTATTGGTATAAATTTAATTAATTTGTCTAGGGAATTCTGGTTATTATAAAGAATTAATCCTATCCATAGACATAGAGAATGGACAGTGCATTCTGTATTAACACAATGGTGTAACACATGGGCGTAGCCAGGGTGGGGCAGGGGGGGGCGCTTGCCCCCCCCTAGCTTGTGGACAAAAAGTAATAAGTAAATCAGTATTATTGTCCAAACAGGGATATTTCTAAACTTCTATGATGTTTATTGGATTTTTGAACGTAAATTTATATTTTGGATCCAGAAAATCAAATATCAAAGTTTTTTTAATCACAATCTTTTATTTTTACATGTAAACTAAAATATCAGGAAAAATTAAAAACAAAATAAAAACATCTAAAGGCAAAGGTCGCAGTGTTGACAACAGTGAAAACTGTGTTTTGTGTTAAAATAACTACCCACAAAAGCAAAGCATGGTCGTAGCCAGGCATGGGCAAGGGGGGACGCTTGCCCCTCCCCCTAGCTCGTGAACTAAGAGTAACAAATGAATGAGTTCATTGGCTAAATATTGACATTTTTAGATTCGAAAATTTAAATATCATTGTTTTTTTTTTATTGCAATCTCTTGTTATAGCGGGTAAACTATTCATGTCATTGCCTTTTTATACTTTTTATACAAAAAAAAGTTTTTTTTGATATTTCAACTATACATGTATTATCAATTCAAATTAGATCGATTTTTTACATTAAATAAAAAAATTATAAATAAAAAAAAAATCAAAATAGCAACGCAGAGTACATTTTTGTAGAGGATTTTGACTTCAAAAAGATATGCACATATGTATGTACATATAAATTTAATTGATTGAAAAATATGTGGCGAAAATAAAAGAAGAAATGAAAAAAGAATGACTTTTTATTGTTACTTTTTGCGCACCTATCTTTTACAATTCCTCGATAATAATCAACAACACACCAAAAAATTAAGTTAATGAAAATCACGGATTTTCAGGAGCCAAAGTTCCAAGTTGCAACGAAACGATAGAATTTAATTTAAGAAAAAAAGGATTTACCAAATTTTGTTTACATTAATGGCCATTTATCAGAGCCGTTCTTACACATTTCGAGGTCCCAGACGTCAAAAATTTGAGGCCCATTGAAAATATTTTTATTAAAAAATTTTTTTATAAAACTTTTTAGGTAAGGTTACCATAATAATGTGAGAGCTTTTTTTGCTCACCCCTCTCTCATTACCTCGGGGTCCTAGGCAAAACACGGCGACCAATCGGTTTCAAAAAAAATATTTTTGCCCCCCCCTAAACAAAATCCTGGCTACGCCCATGGTGTAACATCTGTTCAAAATTTCAAAAGGTGAGAGAGAGATGCAGTGTAGTTTGGAATATATCTATCTCTTTTTCTAAGAATCTGATTGGTAGCTTACTACAGTTCAAAGTAGTATTTCAGTCAGATATATTTTTGTATATCTACATATCTTGTGATTTTTGTGCAATAAGTTTTTATTAGAAAAGTAAATAATATAAATAATAAACATACTACATATAATGGTTCATATTTCATCGAGGAAATTTAAAAAAAAAACATCAATTGATCTGATAGAAATTTGCAAAATTATGAACGGATATTCCGGGAAAATAACATTTTTGGTACCAAAAATATTAAATATATTCATATTAATAAAAAATAGTTTTAAATCAATTCCCATGTGGTTGCTACAAAATGATGAAGTGGATTGCACTTACAAACAGCACATACAAGATTTACTTAACAAAATTTTAAATATTTTTTTTGATATTGGGTTACATTACGAAGCTACGAAAAAGGAAGAACAAGATATTAAAATTGGGTCAAAAAATTCGAAACTTATATTATTTAGAAATCAATAATTGTTTTTTTTAAATAAAATTTTTTTATAACGTTAATTATTTTTTGTTTTTTAATCTCTTTATATATATCTATGGATATTTTTAATGTTCGGGGCCAAGAATGAAATAGTTACACTCCTGTTTAAAAACAGGACAAGTATATTCCAAACCTGTTTCTATCTCTTTCTTTTGACTCTGTTTTCGAATCAGATGCGTGATCCATTCTCTAACAAATAAATGTGAAAAATAACATTAGATAGAAATATTATATTTGACCAGTGGCGTAGATAGGGGGGTGATTAAGATGATCAATCACCCCCCCCCCCCCCCCCGTGAGAAAATTCAAAGATTTTTTTTTTAATTTCCTAAGTATGAACAAAATAGTAGAAGTAAATAGGAGGAATTTGGTAAATTGAGAGTAAAAAAAAAAGGTCTTCAGTTATTTGAATGACCTTTTTTTTAGTAGTAAGAATCAATGATAAAAAAAGGTCATTCAATTTTAAATTAGGTACATTAATAAATTTTTTGTGTGCATATTTTAGAGGTCCCTCAACCGCCACTTCCCCGGGGCCTGATCATATCACCCCCCATCGCAAAAAGCTATCTACGCCACTGTGTTTCACAATCATTGGAAATATATATTTTTTTTTAAACATTTAAAACTTATAAACTAGTTAAAAACAAATTCTAATACCACATTTTAAAATTTTATGTTATAAACATGTAAGAAATTAATTTTTAATTTTAATGTGTACATATTTACGACATGTGCTGTATAATTATCGTAAATATTAAAATTAAAAATTTATTTCTTACATGTTTATAACATAAAATTTTAAAATGTGATATTAGATAAGAATTTGTTAATAACTAGTTTATAAGTTATAAATGTTTTAAAAAAAAAATTATGTTTCCAATGATTATAGGTAATATAATAAATAATATAATATTTTTTTATTTAATATTTAAATTTTTTTATAGAAAATTTTGTATCCTCCAAAAAAACCGAGTTACGCTACTGAAAACTACATGTAAGTGTTATTAAAGCTTTCATACATTTCATTGTTTTAATTTTTAACTGTTATATTATACATAACATCAGATAATATATGATCAGATATTCTCAAACTAACAAATTAAATTATGTGAATGTAATTGTAAGTACTTACATTTCATTGTTGAATTTGCGTACGATAAAACTGGTTTCACAAGACACTAAAGTTAGAATCTATCGTTTTATTCCTAAAATTACTATTTATATTCATAAACAAACCACCTTTTCAATACAACAAAAAAATCTGTTTATATTTTCGCGAACAATAACCTAGGTTTACTGCATTTTTAAATATTCACTGTCAATATCTGATACATTTAAAATTTTGAAGAAAATTCAGCAAATTATTTAATATATTTTGATTGTTGTCTTACATTTTTGTTCCTTGCTGTATCAAAGTATGCGCAGTAATGCGCACTTATAAAATTGATTTACAATTAAAGGCGTACTATACATAGTTTGTTTAAAATGAACTTTTCAGCGTTTACAATGTTATTGATTATAGTGTGTAAGAAATATAGTGTGATACATACAACTAGTAACTAATATTAACTTAAATTCATGAATTTTTGGTAATAATATATTTTGTACTTACTTGTCGTACATAATATGGTAAATAAAATAAATACAATTTTTTAGATGTTATGAAATTAGTTTTATAGTCAGGGGTTATTTTAGTGTGTAGTTGTAACTTGATTCTGCAGTTCCAAAAATGAAAACTGCAGTTGTAAAAGGTAATTTGTGTAGTCAAAAAATTGCAAGTAGAAAGAAAAATATAAAAAAGTGTAAGTGTAGAGCAAAAAAAATCACTCTAATTTGTAAGAGAGAAACAAAAAGCAAAAAAAAGATATTTATAGTTGAAATATTTTATATTGTTATAGTATAATAGTACTGTAATAATGTTTGTTTTAATTTTTGAGTAATTCATCCCTCATTTTCTTCTATGTTTGTAGACATCTAGCTTCTACTTTATTTTATGACAGAAAATCTTTAGAACTCAAACGTAGTAAATTCACTGTTTTACCTCTAGTATTGATCCGAAATGAGTAAGGTATTTTTAGTACCTACTGCGGCATTTTAAATTCATTCTTACTTCCCTTAAAAAATCATTCTTTTTATTTTTTTAATTCAAAAACAATTGCAATAATAATTTTGATCTACATGGTCAATTTGTCCACTCCTCTCTTTGAATACCAATGCTCGCTCTTAAAGTACTTTACTTATTCATTGAAAGAATTTGAATTTTTAATAATTAATACTTCACTATACAGTATACAGGATGATTTACAATTAATTTAAAAAAATAATTAACAGTAGATCGAGGATGTTATTTTAAGCACAAAACTTTATATGAACATGTATCCGGAAATTCTTTATGAGAGAGCTACAGCCCACCCAAAAATTATAAGTTTTATTTAATAGGTACCTGGAAAACTCATTTTGATAAAAGAAATATTTGATAATCGGTTTAATTAATACCTATTAACGATTTTCAATATCGATCAATAATTATTAAGTATAAGGGTGTATGGGGTAAATAAAGAACAAAAAACACACAATATGTTCTCCAGAAATTGAATAAAAACTAATCATTTTTAAGGGGCTGTAGCCCCGAGTAAAAAAAAAGCGGCCGTACTATGACCGTGGTGCATTCACTGTTTCACAAACAAACCTAGGTACATTAAATTAGCACAATAAATGTAGCACACATCGATAAAAAAAGAATACTAAATTAGAGCCTATTTAATGCTAATTTAGTACGCAAAAAACAATTATAACTCTTTTATTGAAAAAATTACGAGCGAGTGCGCCAGCTTAAGATTAAGCCAGCACACTCAAGTAAAATAAGGACAAATCTTAACAAATCAGGTGTCAAACATTTAGTACTAATTTTAATTTTAATTTAAATAAATAATAAATAAAATAATTTAATAATATAAATATTTATATATAAATATTTATATTATAAATATTTTTTGGATTTTGCATTTAAAACATAATAAATTAATAACTAGGAAAAACCAAAAAAATCTATAGTCCAGTACATTTAGACGAAAAATAGCTGTGTCTGGGGAAAAATTCGCAATAAGCTGAATTTTTGTATACACCTTCATTTTGTCTTTATAAATAAGGTACCAAAAGTCCCCAACAATCCCATGCGAGCATACTTTTTTACAGCCCACAAAAGGTGCTAACAATTAGTTTTAAGTAAATATCTCTGTATCTATTGGTTCTATGACTAAAATAGTTATTATCAAATATAAAGTTTAGAAAATTACCTACAATAAAGATCTTACAACTTTTTTCGTACAAGTAATCGTTTTCGCTTATTAAGAGGGTATTCTAGTCTAAAAATGTGAAAATATAAAAAAATTTTTTTTGCATTTTATCAATAAACAGGGTTTCAAAAATATGTGTTCAAAACCCTATACCTCAATTCTAAAAACTGACGGAGTTACAGCGATTTGAAGATGATGCGTAGCATTGAATAGCCAGCTATGTATAAACTTTGAACACGTTTTTCTAGAAACTGAAAACTGAAAATGGCTGCCATAATATCACAAGATCTACTGAACCAATTGACTTCAAATTTGCTGTGTATATACCTTCAGTACACATGTTTTTAGCACCGTTAGCAGAATTGCGTCAAAAACATTTTTTTATTGTATAGATAGCGAAAGATTAAGTCATTAAAAAAATAACAATGAATAGTCACTTTTCAAAATGCCGCCATTTTTTTATTTTAATTATTTTTTTTATTTTTTTTGCAACCCGCTATAGCCCAACTTGTATATATAAAGAAAATTATTGGTTTTATTGGCCACTGATATAATTACGATAAAAATTACCTACATACAATTCATTTTTATTTTTTTTATGTTTTTATTCTTTCGCTATCTATACAATAAAAAAATGTTTTTGACGCAATTCTGCTAACGGTGCTAAAAACATGTGTACTGAAGGTATATACACAGCAAATTTGAAGTCAATTGGTTCAGTAGATCTTGTGATATTATGGCAGCCATTTTCAGTTTTCAGTTTCGAGAAAAACGTGTTCAAAGTTTATACATAGCTGGCTATTCAATGCTACGCATCATCTTCAAATCGCTGTAACTCCGTCAGTTTTTAGAATTGAGGTATAGGGTTTTGAACACATATTTTTGAAACCCTGTTTATTGATAAAATGCAAAAAAAAAAATTTTATATTTTCACATTTTTAGACTAGAATACCCTCTTAATAAGCGAAAACGATTACTTGTACGAAAAAAGTTGTAAGATCTTTATTGTAGGTAATTTTCTAAACTTTATATTTGATAATAACTATTTTAGTCATAGAACCAATAGATACAGAGATATTTACTTAAAACTAATTGTTAGCACCTTTTGTGGGCTGTAAAAAAGTATGCTCGCATGGGATTGTTGGGGACTTTTGGTACCTTATTTATAAAGACAAAATGAAGGTGTATACAAAAATTCAGCTTATTGCTAATTTTTCCCCAGTGAAAACCTAATGTTCCTGGACTACTAGTAATAACTAAATGTTACATAACTATTTTTTTTTATTAAATGTATTTTTGTGTTAATCTGATCCTATGCAAAAAACATCTGCCAAGTAAATGCACAGTGCTTCCTCGTACTAAATTCACTAAAACCGATAGTGTTAAGATAAATTGCCTGGCATTGATTAACCATTTAATTTTTATACAAATTTTACTAAAAAATCTTAGTTCGAATTTTTTCTTAAAACGCACCTGAATACTTTTTCATATATTTTAAATTTTTTGACAATTTCAATCTAAATCTAAATTTATGCAAATGTCAAAATGACATTTAAAACGTCAAAGTGACATTTAAAACGCCAAAGTGACATTTAAAACGTCAAAATGACACTTAATATATCCAATCAAATATCAATTTAGAAAAACAAAACACGAATTTTTAAAATTAATTTAGATAAATCTTTGTAAGGGAATATTTTACAACAAACGTAGTAGACCCATATTATAGGAAATTTTATTCTCTACAAAAAATATTCTATAAAATTTTCTCGTAACATGTGTCGTTCTTGAGATATCTTGAAAAAAGAAATATTTTGGGGTGTCACCCCTCCCCCTTACACACGATATTGATGATTTTGAAATGGGACCGTCCTCAAACCAAACCCAACCATCCGACCAAGTTTCAATAATATCGGTTCAGTGGTTCATGAGTTATGCGTGTGACAAGGATTCAGGGGACAGACGGACGGACGGATGGACGGACGGACGGACGGACGGACAGACAGACAGACACGGAACGAAAAGTGTTTGTCTTGACGTGAAACGGATAAATAAATTTAAAATTTTGAAATTGGAGAACTTTTTTTTTGTCTCAATCTGAAACGATCACATAGCTTCTCGTATCTTCGATATTGCGAGGAAGCAAAATACTATTTAAATTTTTTTTATTGAATTAAAAAAAACTTTTCTCGACATTTTAATAAATCAACTTTATCATTTGTCATCTGAATGATTCATTTAGGTTTTCTCGTTTATTATTGATCTCTTGGCAAATATAAGCCATAGATAAAAGGAAATAATACATCTTGGAATCCAACTATTTGAAAATATATTCTATAGGAACGTATTTGTTCGATTTTCAAACAAAGGATTGCTATTGTTTTTATCGTTTAAAGGAAGCGCTTCCCTATATGTTATTTCCGCTTAATTTTAGCTAACAATAAGTGCAAGAAGACAAATGCCAATAAAACAGCATTACAATTTGTCATTACATTATTTATTAAACTTCCTGATTTGGTATAAATAATGAAATATTTGTAAATGAAAAAAAAGATAAAAAATAGCATTACACTGTAGTCAGTGGCTTTTAAACGGTATTACGCGAACATATTACAATTGTTCCACATAATTGTGAAAATGTACATTATGTTTTTTGTTTAAACTTAAAATTGGGATTGTCATCATTTAAATAACATGTTAATGTTTATTTATAAAAAAAAACTAATTTTAAAGCAGACAATGTTCCATTTTTCAACACATTTCACAAAATATTTAGATATTTTTAATCTTTCAAGAATTTTTTAATCAAAAACCAACAATTTTAGAGAAATTTTTTTTAGATAAAATTTGGTTCGTTTTAAGTAAATTATGTTTTATTGTGACTCATCGTGTATTTTAATAACTAATCAAGTTATATATATATATATATGGCTCTGACATGTGTACTTTGATAGCTTATGACGCCTTATGATATAACTTGATTAGTTATTAAAATACACGGTGACTCACAATAAAACATGATTTACTTAAAAGGAACCACCAAAGGCGTATTTGGAGGCCATGGCCTAGGGCTGCAGACTGAGAGGGGCGGAAGATTTTTTTAGTATAATATAGTATATTTTAAAAATAGAAATAGGCAGACAAAAAATGAATAACTTGATTAAAAAAAAAAAGTCTTCAAGTTTTTATTTCTCTATCTTTCAAACTTTTTGGTTAATAAAATCAGAAATTTCAACCAAAAAAAAAAGGTGATCAGTTTTTAATTTATATTATATTTTCCACTAGCTGGGCCCACGCGGCATCGCTCGCGTGGACTACGGAATTATTGTTTAGGATTTAAAAAATATATAGTTGAATTAATTACAAACACGATTAGTTATTAATGTAATAAAAACCAAATAACACTTAAATTACCTACCTAACAAAAACGAATCAGAACAAAAAGTATAAATAATTTTTGTTCAACAAAATAAACAATTGACAATCAAAAGAATACCGGCCTGTTCCCTTCTAGTTGGTACGTTCCATCGCCATACACGGGTCACCATCGCACGAATAATATTTTCCCGTATAACATATATTTCGATATTTTCTAAACTATACTACCAAATTGGATGCTGTAAATGGCAAATTATATCTACATTAAGTACTTATGACGATGACATCATTTATTTCGATAAGGATTCATGTTTTGCATGTCATAAGTCCACGTAACCCAAATATTTTATGTTTTCTTTGTAACATAAAAGCAGTCATTGTGGCTTAAATATAAAAGTTAGACATATGCTGTCGCGGACTTAATTGTAGAACTTTTGATTCTGCACAATTCTTTAATACATTATTTTGTTCTATATTGAACGGTTTAGGCAGCGTATTACAAAACAGCGCGCCGACGGCAAAATTTGTTCCGACTTGATTTACTATTATCGTCACTGCTTAGTTGTTATGTTACCTAACGTAAAAAAATATAGCCTATAACCTGGCCAGAGAACGTACCTATGAATTAAAAAAAAAACACGTAAATCGGATAAGTGGTTCTCGAGTGATAAGGTAACTAACGGACAGACAGAGAGATGTTGAGCTTTATATATATTAAGGATTATTTGTAAAAATTCTCGCTTTTCAGTTCATATAGAAATTCTAACTGTCAATAAATATAATAATAAATTATATTTTCCCTTAGTAAAGGGGCGGCAATTTTTCTTTGCTCAGGGTGGAAATTTTTTTTGCCCAGGGCAGCAATTATTTTTTACCCAGGGCGGCATTTTTTTGCCCAGGGCGGCACTTAACGTAAATACGCCACTGGGAACCACTATTAACTTGTGTGGAATGAAATGACCTCGTATGACACTGTATTACAAAAACTGACCTGCTATGACGTCATGACGAATAATATAACGAGACCATCAATACTACTTATTTACAATACTTTTATTTACAAAAAAACAAAAGTTTATGAATATTTGACGAGACCATTGTATTCTTATGTATTTTGACGCCCTGAATCCGAATCTGAGGTCCGTTGACCTTGGTTAGCTCAATTTCAAGGTCATTTTAAGGTCAAATTTTTATTTTTAAAAATTGCTAAATGAATTAGGTAAAAGGTGATATATAGGGTTCTCTGGTTGCTGATTCTAAATTTGATGTCTGTTGACCTCTACGAGGTCAGGTTCAAGATCAAAGTGGGAAAACTCGCTCAAAACAGTACATGTAGGTTTGAACCTGACCTTTTAGAGGTCAATAGACATTAAATTCAGAATCAGCGACCAGAGAAATATATATATCACCTTTTACTAGATTCATTTAGCGATTTTTAAAAATTTGACCTTGAAATAACCTTGAAACTGACATTGTAGGGGTCTACGGACTTCAAATTTTAATACAGCGATCCCAAAAACCTATATGTACTGTTTTGTCAGAACTTTCGAGTGATATTTCCCACTTTGACCTTCAAATGACCTTGAACCTGACCTCGTAGAGGTCAACAGACATCAAATTTAGAATCAGCAACCAGAGAACCCTATATATCACCTTTTACCTAATTCATTTAGCGATTTTAAAAAATAAAATTTTGATCTTAAAATGACTTTGAAAATGACATTTTAGGGGTCTACGGACCTCAAATTTTAATTAAGCGACCCCAAAAACCTATTTGTACTGTTTTGTCAGAATTTTCGAGCGATTTTTCCCACTTTGACCTTGAAATGACCTGGAACCTGACCTCATAGAGGTTAACGGATATCAAATTCAGAATCAGCGACCAGAAAAACCTATATATCATCTTTTACCAGAATCATTTCGCGATTTTTAAAAATTTGACCTTAAAATGACCTTGAAATTGAGCTAACCAAGGTCAAAGGACCTCAGATTCGGATTCAGGGCGTCAAAATACATAAGAATACAATGGTCTCGTCAAATATTCATAAACTTTTTTTTTTTTGTAAACCTGTGTTATTAAATAAATGTGAGCCGCTGCAACCAAGAGGAACAAAAGTCATTTTAATACTGACGTTTTATGACGCGTGATAACATGTTATGACGTCACATGACATATGTACGTTTCAGAAACATTATAATATAAATATATTATAATGTTTCTGAAAATGCTTGTGAAAGTTACGAAGTATTTTCAAACCTCTCTTAACCACAACTTAAAAAAGGAGGCAGCTTTAACCAACGATAATTCTAACTTCAGCCAACTGTATCTCAAAATCCTGAAGCTTTAGGAGATTTTACCCATTGAGACATTTGATCAGAGGGACAAAATACGCAACATATCAAAAATTCAATCATTTTAACGGAAGTTAGATAATAGCAAAAGTTAACTATTTTTAGCAGTGTTGTCTTATAAAATATTATATTCAATACTATAATATAATAATTATTTTATTTACTACTATTAAAATAAGCGTTACGTAAATAAGTCCGATTAGAAGTATTCCGCTGTTTCAAAAAAGTTTAGAACCACTCCTATAAATATAAAGAAAGTAGTATATAAAAATTTAAAAATAAAATCTTCTATTACATACAAAAGAATATCTATTTCTCAAACTTGACTCCAACGATCTTACATTAGGATAAATGACTCCATTCACCGGTCAAATACATCTCCACTGCACGCACTCCGCGCGATAAGAGACGCAGAAAAAATATCCACCAGGATAAATAATCGTCCTTCATGAACTTTCTCACAGCGCAACGCGTATAGAAAAAACGGCTCGTGGAGATTAAGGGCTGCGATAAGTTTCATTGTGCTGGAGAAAGCTACATTGACACTCGGCCGAGCTAAAATATTGCACGAACACGATATTAGGTATTTACGTGATTTTCTAGATGGACCGAACAATTCGTGGCCTAAATTTCCAAATTGACGGAAATTGTTCAATGATGATGAAAAGGTTTCAAATTGGCGTTGGGTTGAATTATTGAATATAGGATCGCAGTTTTTTCAATACATGTCCCATAAAAAATATAAGTATTTCACTCTTTGATTGTTACAGTGACAGATTTCAGTTATTTTTTATTACTTTATTGGAATATTTTTTTTGATATATTATCCTTAACCCATTAACGCCGAGGTGATCAGAATTTTTACTAACTTTTCAACGTGTTTATTTATTATGTTATCGGACCAAAAAAATAATGCAAAAATTGCTATTCCAACGCGATATTTGATGCTCTTTCAGAATCTGAGCTCAAAATTTCGATTAGACACAGAAAAAAAAATATGGTCGATTGAAACGTGAAAAACGTAAAAATTTTCGAAAAAAATTTTTGTTCGCATTTTTTTTCACAATGATACCGCAAAGGTATCAACTTTTTACTATGATCAGAGGTGATCATGGCACTCGAACATTAAGAGGAATTTTCTTCAGAAAATTTCATCGACGCGTTTTTTCAAAATGGCGGCGAGAATTAAAAAGTTTTATAAAAATCTTAATCTATCGTTTTCTTAAAAACTATAAACTTTAGAAAAAAAATTCTCAGAACAAAAATGTCTTAAAATTAGTCAAAGAACACTCAAATTTTTTCAGAATTTTTGAATACAATTTTTGATTTTTGAAAATTTCAAAAAATCCAATTTTTCAAAAATACCTGAAATTTTTTTGAAAATTTCACCCTGAATCCACCCCGGTCAAGAAATACATCACAACCCATAGCTCTTGAGAGTTTTTGTGAGATACGGCTATAGATCTCTCGAGATCTGAACGCCACACATTTATTTTATTTATTTAAACCTAGACTTAACGAAAAAAATTTTAAGAACAAAAAAGTCTTAAAATTAGTCAAGGAACACTCTCAAATTTTTTCAAAAAATTTTCAGGTATTTTTGAAAAATTGGATTTTTTGAAATTTTCAAAAATCAAAAATTGTATCCAAAAATTGAGAGTGTTCTTTGACTAATTTTAAGACATTTTTGTTCTTAGAAATTTTTTTCTAAAGTTTATAGTTTTTAAGAAAACGATAGATTAAGATTTTTATAAAACTTTTTAATTCTCGCCGCCATTTTGAAAAAACGCGTAGACGAAATTTTCTGAAAAAAATTCCTCTTAATGTTCGAGTGCCATGATCACCTCTGATCATAGTAAAAAGTTGATACCTTTGCGGTATCATTGTGAAAAAAAATGCGAACAAAAATTTTTTTCGAAAATTTTCACGTTTTTCACGTTTCAATCGACCATATTTTTTTTTCTCGGTGTCTAATCGAAATTTCTGCTCAGATTCCGAAAGAGCATCAAATTTCGCGTAGGAATAGAGGTATTGCATTATTTTTTTGGTCCGATAACATAATAAATAAACACGTTGAAAAGTTAGTAAAAATTCTGATCACCTCGGCGTTAATGGGTTAATATACCGGGTGGTCTATTTAAATTGATACAAGTAAATATTTCAAAAATTAAAGATTTTCAGATAAAATGTTTGGTACAAAAGTTGCAGGGCTAGGAGGGGGGAAAATAATGGATGTAAAAAAAATTCACCTTGAGTGTATCAAGAGACGTCAAATCCGGTGATCTAGCAGGCCAATTAAACTTTTTGGATCAAGCGCTACATGATTGCATAAGTTAACTGATGAAAAAAAAAGAAGTAAACTGTTTCAACAGGAAGGTTTTCGAAAAAACTTTTTAGACAAAAGTTATTTCCTTTTTGTTGTAGAATAGTTTTTTCGAAAACCTTCCTGTTGAAACAGCATACTTCTTTTTTCTTCATCAGTTAACTTATGCAATTATGTAGCGCTTGGTCCAAAAAGTTTAATTGGCCTGCTAGATCACCAGATTTAACGTCTCCTGATTTTTTTTTGTGGGGTTACCGGAAGAAAAAGGTATATCGAAACGTTCCAACTACTACTACTATGTGCAAATATAGATAGACAATCACCATTGAACGTTACTAAATGTTTCACAAAGCGTGTTGAAAAATGTACTGAAGTTGTATTCTTTTTAGTTGAATTTTTTCTAGGAGATTAATTTAAGATATTTTTAACAAACAAAAAAATATTTAACTAAATAAATTTTTTTTTAATTGGGATTTAAAAAAACTTTTAAGACAAAAGTTTTTTTTGTTTGTTGTAGAATACGAATATGCAAAAAAATATATATAGGTATTTCTATTTAAAAAAATGGATTCATTATTTTTTAGGTAATTTTGGTTTGTATAATTCAACTATAACACATCCTAAACAATAATTCCGTAGTCCGCGCGGGCGAAGTCACTCGGATACAGCTAGTTAGCTAGTAATATAATAATTAATAATAGTTAAAGTGGTCATAAAAATAATATACAAGAAAAATAATAATAATTAATAAAAATAATCTATCCTATAATTTTTAGGTATTATGTTGTACAGGTAAAAAAATTAATTTCAATTTATTTTTAATGTATTATATAATTAATATTGAAACAATTAATTAATAAGTTACGAAAATAATAAACTTACAGTTTTCATTAACAGGTCCAAAGTTTTAAGTTGAAACTAATAATAACACGTGCTCTTTTTACTTCATCTGCGTTTGTACAAATACTGACAATGGTAATGAATAGTATTTCATACCATTGTCAATATTTCTGAAATACAACAGTCATAATTTAAATTTTAAGTTGGTATGAATAATAAAGATACTCGTATGTACTATTTAATCCAGGCCACAGACTAGAGATACTAATTTTTGAGTTATTGTAGGTATATTAGATAACTACTGTGATAACTACCAATATCTTTATTATGTGCACACTACACAATTTTTATAAAAATTGATTGTTTATACAATTAATTAACTCTGCTTACATAAAAAGAAGCTTATTTTTGTATTTTTTACCGCTTTTCTCGAAAACTACTGAACCGATTTTAATGCGGTTTTCACCAATAGATAAATAATTATTCAGAGCAGCTTCTTGGCTATTATTTATTTAATATTTCTGGTTCTATGAAACAATTGAATTGGTTTAAAATACAAAAAACTCAACAATAACATTTTAGTGTTACCATTTGCCAAAGAATTGAAAAATTTTACTTTTTTATGGTGGAAATCGATTATATAAGTCTTTGAGAACACATACAAACAGTTGTACAAAAATAAAGGTTTTACAAAAACTTTTATTGTTAATCAAAGACAAGCATGATTTAGGGTTGCCAACATTGCGTCGATGCTGACCTGGAGAAAAAAAAATTTGATGTGAAAAAAAACGGGGTATAAAATAAAATATTTATTCTTGATCAAACCGGGCGCATCAGCAAGATTTTGAAGGCTGCTTATGATAAAAGGGGTTCTTACTTACATTAGTATACTGCTTACAAATAAATTTTCAGATTTTATAAAGTAGTTGCAACATTTTTACAAAAATAAAGCCGCCCCTGCGTCAATTGCGAACGAAACAAGCTGACTGACGGCAGGCTGTATCTCTACACCACAAATGTGACGTAATATCAAAAAATCAGCCTTTATAAAGTAGTTGCAATTTTTGGCGCTCACCTCTCGGACTATATGTGTAAGATGAAGACGCAACATAAACAGACCTGCTAGATCGGTTCGTTTTTTATCATAGACTTATAGAATTGACTGAGCAATAGCCTCACAAAATTGACTCTCTCTAGAAAAAGACGAAGCGACTGTTCAGCCAATACCTGTCTCTTTGCTAATAAACGCTATTAATCTTTGGTAAACCCGAAGAATTTTATTGAAAACCCGGAGCCCGAAGAAACATCGCAAAACCCGGAGTCTTCGGGTCAAAATAGCAATGTTGGCAACCCTAGCATGATTCCATTATTAACAATTTAATAAAACAAAAACAGTTGATGATATCAAGTCCTAATTTTCAGTGAATGTTCTGTACTACAGAATTTTTCATGGCGGTAACCTAAAGCAGCATGGGATTATTAGGAGATAACGATGGAGTTTTCCTAAATTAGGTACGCCCCAATCACTCCTAATTAGGCCATTTTGTAAAAAAATAAGGGGAATGCCTAAATTAGGTATGTCTTATGAAAACGTGCCTCAAAGTGGATGTAAGTTAACTCTCACTGTCCGCGTATTTATTGTTCCGTAACATAGACATATATCCACCGAATAACAGTATATCTATACAGAGTGATTCAGCGCTGTCGTGCCAAACTTGAACAGTAAATTAAGAGAAATATTTTAAGCAAAAAGCCCTCCAAAGATTTTATTCAAAATTAGTTTTTAATTAAAATCTGGAGACCCCATTGTGCTAAAGTTATGAAATTTGATACAGGGCTTAGTATTAATAAGTGTTATCGATTTCCAGTATTGAACAATTATAATTTAGATCAGGGCTGTATGAGGCCAGTGGACCCATCGATTTTTATCTAGTTTGTTTTTCTTTAATTTTTTCCTAAATTAGACATTTGAATAAGATTGTATGGCACAAAATACACAAAAATATACTTTGCTCATTTATCACAGGATAAACCGATTATGAGAAATATGGATGCAAAAGAAAGGATGCAGAATTTTACTTAATACGGATGCTTCAAATTACAAAAAATATTTTTATATTCTTGTTCTATGATAAAAAATAAGACAAAAAAATAATAAAAATATACCTCCAAAAATTTACCCTTGCCAACAAATAGCCATTTTAAGTATCGCTTTCTACTTATGTTAGTAAATTACTTGCAATATTAATAGAACTGGCTATAGGTCTTAGAGGACACGTATTAGGTGATATATGTACATGGACTTTTTTCTTACCTTTAATCAAAGAACAGGAATATAAATTTATTTTGTTTAATTTGAAGCATCCGTATTAAGTAAAATTCTGCATGCTTTCTTTTGCATCGATATTGCTCGTAAATGGTTGATCCTATGATAAATGTCAACGTATATTTTTGTGTATTTTGTCTCATACAGTCTTATTCAAATTTTTAACTCAGGAAAAAATTGAAGAACAAAAAATACTGAATAAAAATCGACGGGCCTCCTGGACCCATACAACTCTGGTCAAAATTACTATCGGTTGATACTGGATATAGATAACACTTATTAATACTAAACCCTGTATCAAATTTCATAACTATGGCACAAATAGGTTCTCAATATATTAAATAAAAACTAATTTTGAGTAAAATCTTTAGAGGGCTGTAGCCCCCTCATAACAAATTTCCGGACACATGTTTATATAATGTTTTTTGCTTAATTTTTTTTTCTCGATGTACCGTTCAAGTTTGGCACGACAGTGCTGAATAGGTAAGTCCATGATTATTCTCAGCAAATAATCTGGTGTCTTCTATTATAGATCGTGACTATATAGAACCAATTCATCTACCGTACGACTATTTATAATATGATAAATGTTTAATGGATCTATCTGATTTCAGTAAATTCGCATTGGGATATTATATACAGCTCCGCACACCAACTACTATGATAAATTAAAATGGTACCCTGTATGCATCACATACATATATTATATATGCACTATATATACCACCCTATACACAATCATATTGAGTGTGTATTCATTATAATTTAAATTCTTATGGGTTTTACATGGGGTTTCCCAATTAGGCGGGCATTGGGACAAAACGTTACTTAATTTGCAATGTCTAGGTGACAAAATTACGTTGTCGTTTTAAGTCTCTTTCTATTTCCACTCTTCTATTAATCTTTATTACTTTTCTCTATCCAAAACAAACAAAGGTATACAGTGTAAATTCGCTTATAGTATATCTTTTAAACTCGACAGAATACACTGGACAGTGTCAACGTGGCTTAACCGCGAGGGGGGCGTCTGAACCCAGCAGACGTCTCATCTGTCACGCGGGCAGCCGGCGACGCGTCGTCGATAACATCGCGACATTGTAGTAGTACGCTCTACCGCCTGCAGGTGGCACCAAGATAAAACACAGTGGTGAAATGTGAAAAAGGCGAAAACAATGGAACGCGATCTTTTGTAGCTTTATGTAATCAATGACGGCTCGGAAAACAAATGAATACTCGTCGAATGACTTGCGAAAAATATCGTGTTTAAAAAAACCAGCTATTTTTCAATTTATGAATAATAAAAGGACGTAGCTGATATTGAAACTACAATAGGACTTATATAACAGTTTTATTCGAGCACCAGTATGATCAATAAAGTCAAAATACTTTATGTAAGTAGGTTTGATTAACAAAATAAAATCATGTTTTTGAACTCCAACCCGCCCATTATATGAACTAACACATTTATAATAATTGGTAATTTGAAAGATATGTATTAAAGTATAAAGTATTATTTGCTTACCTTTGTATGAATATACCAGTTTATTACAACAAAATATGATTCAACACATGCACAAATGTCACTCGAACTGCAGTTGGTGGAATACCTATGTCGTTACTTCATAAATTAGTTCAATCAGCCGTATACTAAATGGCAGTCACAAATTACATATAATATTATATGCGATTTGTGATGGCAGTGCTCGAATTTTTTATTTAAGTATTTTCGGAATTATAGTATATTAGACAGTGACCGATATTGCCCGCCATTCCCCCATCCTAGCCTACATATAATATATTTATACCTAAAAGTTAATAACGAACGAGTAATTTAAACGACAATCATACTGTTTATTTATCCAACGAGGTCCGTTATATCGAGATATTTAAATAAAAATTTCAGTACTAAAAATGAATTTTATTTGTAGGTACTAAAATTCTTTAGCCTGATTTACAATAAATTTTCACTTTGTATTTGCACGTCATCGCTCGTAAAATTACAAGATCTCGTAGGTATACCTAAATAAAGGTAATTAATCAAAGAAGGATTTAAATTTAACAAAGAAATATCAAAGTTCGTGAACTCTAATTGGATGCTACATCAAATATAAAATCTACATTCACAATTACACTCTGATGATGAAGATACAATCTGAGTAAATTTAAAAAGAGCAACAATCAAAGAATATTTAAATTCGCTACAAGAGTTTTAAAAAAAATGTCGTTAAACTGCTAAAGAAAATTCGTCGAGGCATGAGTTGTTGAGCAGGGATGGACTAAATATTTAAATATA
Organism: Sialis fuliginosa; assembly: GCA_961205875.1. Classification (NCBI taxonomy): domain Eukaryota; kingdom Metazoa; phylum Arthropoda; class Insecta; order Megaloptera; family Sialidae; genus Sialis; species Sialis fuliginosa. Next base: position 2,831,072 of record OY540820.1, read on the forward strand.
AAAATAAAAACACAATCCATATAGAAAACATTGTCAATTTTAATTGTAATTTTTGGTCCGAAAGTTACTAAAGGAATCATTTTTTTATGTAGGTAATACATGAAGCATAGGGGAAAATATCTGCCATGGAAGCCACGAAACTTTCTTATACGTAATCCTGACAGTGAACAGTGTACGTGATTCTTAATTTATTAAAACACATTTCTGACAAACTAATAAAAGATATAATAAAATGAATGAATGGGACATAAAATATAGATAATATTATTCTCTACATTATGTATCAAATACATTTTTTTTAACGTTTTAACCGAAAACGGATTTTTACTATTGGCAATTTTTCGATTTATTTTTGAAGCAAGACAAAAATGTTTTAGATAAAAAATGTCGAATATGTTATTATCTATAATTTATTCCCATACATTTTTTTTCCAACATTTATGATTTAATCAGAAAGATTTTTTTTTTATAATTTTTTAAACTCACCCGCACTGTACCTATGGCAAACACGCACACTGTTCAATCTCTGTAATACGTATAAGAAAGTTACATGACACTCATGGCGGAAATTTCTTCTCTGTTATGGAACCATTTGAATTATAATTAAAAAAAAAAATTTTCAAAAATTTGTTTTTCACAAAAAAATGAATTAAACATAAATTATATAATAACATTACCTATTAATTAATAACATTACCTACAATTTTTAACTTGACCATTTTTCTCTAATTCTCACTGTTTCAAAGTAGAAATCGTTTAAAAAAATAGGACGTTTTTTTCCCAGACAAAAATTAATCTTAAATATAAAATTTCACCCTTCTACGATTTGTCGTATTTGAGTTACAACGCTTACAGACAGACACACAGACATCATGGCGAAAATAGTCAGAATCGGCTTCACTATACTTACTTATACTGCTGTATATTTCATATACATGGTATAAGAAAGTAAAAATATGATAAAAATAGTATCAAGAGAGTTAAGACTGATCCAATTTAAATTTCCCACTTTTTCACACACTCAATCCAACTCTGATAAAGTAAGGCCTAAGGTAAAAAGGTATTTTTTAAAATAGAACCAATAAGAAATTAAAATTGGTCTAATTAAAATGTTTCACACCTAGTCCAATCCTGGCAAAATGAGACCTGGAGTGAGTTTGTTCATTGAGAAGCACCCCGGTGTGAACGCGATCCAATTTCAGCGGAAAGAAGTCAGTGCAAACAAGAAGGGTTCCGAGACAGAGCTACCAATTACCTGGAGATCTTCAACCATTGAGTTCATTGTTTGCTTCATAATGATAGTCGTTCTTAGGCGTGGTGATAGCGTTTCTGTTGATCTAGGATAGTGTTTTTGCAACATGCAAAATGAGAACCTTGAATAAACACTGCTTTATTTTCGAGGTTTGTATTGTAAGCTGTGACGCAGTGGCGTAGATAGGGGGGGGGGGGATTAAGATGATCAATCACCCCCCATGAGTTTATTTAATGAGAAAATTTAAAGACATTTTTTTAAACTCGTCTAGTATGAAGGTCTTCAGTTATTTTATTTTTCAATTTTGTATGACCTTTTTTTTAGTAATAAGAAGTAAACTAAATGCAGTTTATATGATCAAAAAAAAAAGGTCATGCAATTCAAAATTACAATAATTTTTTTTTTTATTTCGCAGCCACCACTCATATCGCCCCCCATCGCAAAAAGCTATCTACGCCACTGCTGTGACGTATCTTCTTCGTCAGTCTAGTACTTATTTGTGAAATATATTTCCCCCAATTTTAATTGAATCTATTTTTTCTACTCGTATATGCAAATAGGTACTAAATACTAACTTCGCCAACGTGGACTACGCAATTATTGTTTAGGATTTTTGAATATAAGATAGTGGCATCAGTTTTAGTAAATTTTTAATTAAATGTACTGAATTAGAAATATGTGTAACTGTCTTACGAACGTGATTTGATGACAATCGGCCAATAGATGTCAAAATGGTGGACATTTAAAATATGACGATTTTTTCTTTTATATAATCATTAGCAAGTGTCCATCACTGCGTGCTCATTACTGGTTTTATTTTTGCCATTACTGGAGAAAAAACATGAACTAAATAAAAGGCAATAATTTAAAAAACAAACTATATTTGGGGACTTTGGTAATTAAATTGATTAAATAAAGAGTTACATGAGTTCATGAGAATTAGAAAAAACAAGCCCATTAATCCAAAAAACGAAAAGTTGCTCTTATAGTGATCATAACTGCTGCCTTTACCTTAGTTGAATTAAAAACAAACACGATTAGTTATTATTGTAATAATTACTAATCAACACCTAAATTACCTAACAAAAACGGATCAGAATAAAAAGTACAAATAACACAGGTTTACAAAAAAAAAAGTTTATGAATATTTGACAAGACCATTGTATTCTTATGTATTTTGACGTCCTGAATCCGAATCTGAGGTCCGTTGACCTTGGTTAGCTCAGTTTCAAGGTCATTTTAAGGTCAAATTTTTAAAAATCGCTAAATAATTCTGGTAAAATGTGATATATAGGTTTTTCTGGTCGCTGATTCTAAATTTGACGTCCGTTGACCTCTAAGAGGTCAAGTTCAAGGTCATTTCAAGGTCAAAGTGGGAAAAATCGCTCGAAAATTCTGACAAAACAGTACATCTAGGTTTTTGGGGTCGCTGAATTAAAATTTGAGGTCCGTAGATCCCTACAATGTCAGTTTCAAGGTCATTTTAAGATCAAATTTTTATTTTTAAAAATCGCCTAATGAATCTGGTAAAAGGTGATATATAGTATTCTCTGGCCGTTGATTCTGAATTTTACATCCGTTGACCTCTACAAGGTCAGGTTCAAGGTCATTTCAAGGAAAACTGGGAAAAATCGCTCGAAACGGTACATATAGGTTTGAACCTGACCTTGTAGAGGTCAACGGACGTCAAGTTCAGAATCAGCGACCAGAGAAACCTATATAAACCTTTTACCAGAATCATTTAGCGATTTAAAAAAATAAAATTTGATTTTGAAATAACCTTGAAACTGACATTGTAGGGGTCTACGGACCTCAAATTTTAATTCAGCGACCCCAAAAATCTATATGTTCTGTTTTGTCAGAATTTTCGAGCAATTTTTCCTACTTTGACCCTGAAATGACCTTGAACCTGACCTCGTAGAGGTCAACGGATGTCAAATTTAGAATCAGCGACCAGAAAAACCTGTATAACACCTTTTATCAGAATCATTTAGCGATTTTTAAAAATTTGACCAAGGTCAACGGACCTCAGATTCGGATTCAGGACGTCAAAATACATAAGAATACAATGGTCTCGTCAAATATTCATAAACTTTTTTTTTTGTAAACCTGTGTAATTTTTATTCTAACGTAACAAAATATATCCTATAACCAAGCCACAAAACATATCTATGAATTAAAAAAAAACACGTAAATCGAATAAGTGGTTCTCGAGTGATAAGGTCACTAACGAACAGACAGACAGAAAGACAGAGGTTACACGATCATTCATTTATTCCATTCCATCAATTCAGTCCGTGATCAAGACTGAGCGTGTAATGCATTGAATGCGGACTGATGGAATGACAGAATGATCGTGTAACCTCTGTCTTACTCGCTCAGTCTTGATCAAGGTCACGGACTGAACTGATGGAATGGAATAAATGAATGATCGTGTAACCTCTGTCAAACGTTGAGCTTTATCTATATACATACATATAATAACATGTCCTGACTGACTGACTGATTCATCATTGCCCAGCCGAAACCCCTGGTCCTAGAAACGTGAAATTTTAAGGGTGTCTTCCTTTTATGACGTAACCACCCACTAAGAAAGTATTTTTTGATAATCAACCCCTAAGAGAATAAAAGAGGGTGTATGAGTTTGTATGGGAAAAAATATTTTTTGGTCGGATTTACTTGAAACTTACTTCAATACAAACAATGAAACACGTATTTCAGCATTTTCCAAAATTAAACCTTTAAGGGAGTGCAAGGGGGTGGATAAGTTTATATAGGAACAATATTTTTTGATCGGATTTACTTGAAACTTAAACTAAATACCCCACAATACAAACAATGAAATACGTATTTTGTATAATGACTAAAAGTTAAACAAAATAAAATATATATATTTCGCTTCCTGTCATTTATGGATTTGTGCGACCCGGCGGGGAAAATACTACGAGTGAGGTGTTTTTAGGGGGAAAAACAACCCCCTATCTTGCATAGGAGCCGAGATATTTACGATTTTGTATTGTCAATAATAAACAAATAAAGGAAAAATTTAATATTTCACCCCATGTCAGTAGTATGCAAGTTTGTAATTAGTTTCAAAATCCACGCGAACGAACCCGCGGGTATCAACTAGTATATTATATTATAGATGTTCTTAAACTTGGTAGGTAGAACAAGTTTGATGAATATTCTGACATCTCTTTGTAATTATAATATTTATCAGTGCTATGTATTACAGATTACAGCAGGTTCACTTTGGGTGTGCTCACGTTTGACCGCTATCGCAAACAGCGCGGAACACACAAAACTGTATAGACTGATATTTACATTACCGCCATCAACGTGGAAAAATGATTGTTCACTCAGTATTTTGTCCTGAAACCACTGAACAATGATCAACTTTCTGTTGGCGAATGTTGGCGTTTTTGTTTTTTGTTTCCAAATTAAAGAAAGTTATGTCAACAAGTATAAGCTTTGTAGACACACTAAAGAAATATGCATTATGGGCATTTTAGTTTTGTTATTGGTTGTCAGATTGTTATAGGAACAAACTGTATCCACTGACGCAACAAACTTATGCTTATGCGTAAACAAGATGTGCCCGCGCGGCTTCACCCGCGTGGACTACGGAATTATTGTTGAGGATTTTTGAAAAATATAGTTGAATTAAGTACAAATACGATTAATTATTATCGGAATATATTTCGATATTTTCTAAACTATATGATCAAATTGGATGCTGTAAAGGGAAAATTACATCTACATTAAGTACTTATGACAACGAAATAATTTATTTCGATAAGGATTAATGTTTTGCAGGTCATAAGTCCACGTAAACAGAACCCAGATATTTTAAATTTTCTTTGTAACATAAAAGCAGTCATTGTGGCTTAAATATAAAAGTTAGACATATGGTGTCGCGGACTTTATTTTAAATCTTTTTATTCTACACTATTCTTTACTACATTATTTTGTTCAATATTGAACGGTTTAGGCAACGTACTGCAAAAGAGTGCACCTGCGGCAAACTTTTTTCCGACTTGATTTAATATTATCGTCACTGCTTAGTTATTATGTTACCTAACGTAAAAAAATATAGTCTATAATCTATAACCTGATCAGAGAACGTACCTATGAATTAAAAAAGAAACCACGTAAATCGGATAAGTGGTTCTCGAGTGATAAGCGTACTAACGGACAGACAGACAGACAGAGATACGTTGAGCTTTATATACATATATTAAGGATAAGAAACATAAACTTAAACTTTTTTATGCATGTACAGTCAGATCTGGCCTTTGAAAGTCTGGCGCCCTGGGCGAGATTTATTTCGCCGCCCCTTCCCCCCCCTCCCTCTGGGACTATCAGTTCATCAAGTTGACCATTAAAAATACATTTCTTTACTCTAACAATAAAAAAAAATTTATGATACAATTTTTTTAACCAAAAACAGCAAGTACAAATTGATTTTTAATAATACGAATGGTTTAATATTTGATAATTTTTAATCTGCACTAAAATTATTGCAAAGAAATTTTAAATACAATGATTTTTAAACTTTTTTTTTCAATACTTGCAAATGCCATTTTCCATTTTTCACCCTTCCAAGGATTGTACACCCGCTATCGATGCATGCACTAAGTTGTTACTCTTTGAGCTTTGTAACAACACCACATTAATGATTTTTCTAAATTTTCATATTAATATGACAATTTTTAACAAAACTGTGTTACATTGAAAAAGTGTCCCACTAATTGTGACAAGCAGTGTATAATCATACGAGACAACATCTGTAAATTCGTTATGATATATTAACACAAAAAATCTACAATTCGTTCTTCTGAAACTATTATTTATATTCCAAAACTAAAAACCATGTAGTATGTTTGAAACATATTTTCCGAAACTTTTTGCACTTTAGAAAAGCAAGCAGCTACGAGTAACCTATATCACGTATTTGGGTCACTTTTTACTGTAAATAATATTTCATCCATAGCGTGTAAAAATGTAAATTAGTAAAAAAATATATATTCGTTTACCCACTTCTTTATCACAAATTACAGGAATGTATAATTTCTATTTGTAATTAAATATTTGCGTTTAATGTAAATAAGACAATAAATATCATTATTTTATTTTTGCATGTACTCCTGTATAAACCCAAATAAGAATTTGTATGAGGTAAAAAGGTTATATATATTTATGTGTTTTATAGTTTCTCAAAGTACTCTCTGATGGGTTGCTAAGGTCGAATGAACATCGAACAATTTACTATCGATCTGATATTTTTATTAATACCAAGAGACCGTTGGAGATAGAATTTGACCATCTCCTGAGATATTCCAGTGAAAGCGATTTTTTCGCTCAATGATTCCAAACTTTTTGTGGCTTTTGTGTTTCCCGAAGAAAGTTTTTAAATATATTATACCTGAATTTACTTTTTCATCAGCGGTTTGACTTTTTTTTATTTATATCAGTGATAAATTATCCGGCAGAGATTAATTTAAAGTATGATTTTTATTGACTGGATATATTATACTGGATATATGTATATATTTTCGATTTTATACTATAGGATCATTCCATATAAAATCATCAAGGTGCTGAAGTTGCACCATTTTTAATTTTGATGAAAGTTTAATCAGTTGTTATTATACTTATTAGATAGCAGAAACTGTAAACTGTAAAATTTTAACGGCCATATTTTGGGGGTGGTGACCGTTTTACCCTCTTAAGATATGAAGATTTCGTCGATTTTCAACGATTTTTCAACTCGCTATAGCAGGCGTTCTAATAAAGCAATTATAACGAACTTAATGTCATTTGAAAGACTAAAGAATCTAGTTTCAATTGATCTAGCACAATTTAAAGTTTAAATTATTTTTTTTGTAGATAGAAAAGTTGTCATTTTTTCTATTTTTCGAAATTTATTGTGGCTCTAAGGTTAAACTGAGAAAGCTATAATTATGTGTAAGTTATGTTCATTTATAGTACTCAGCACCCACAAAAAATCAGCTTGATTGATGCACATCTTTTATTAAAAAAATTTAGTTAAATATCGCAAAAATAACGAAAACACCAAAATCAGCTGTTTTCGAAACAAAACAAAAATTGTGGGGGACGAGATAAAATTCTGAATTTTTTTTACAAATGCTATAAGTAGTTATCCTTGAAGGCCTTATAGATTCGTTTTGTTATTTTCATTTTTATAGCAACCGAAAAATACGAAAACTTCAAAAACAAATACAGACAAAAAATAATACAAAAATATGTTGGGCACGAGATAGAATTCTGAATTTTTTTTTACAAATGCTCGTTATAATAGCGAGTTGAAAAAACGTTGAAAATCGACGAAATCTTCATATCTTAAGAGGGTAAAACGGTAACCACGCCCGAACTATGGCCGTTAAAATTTTTCTAAGTACAGTTTCTGCTATCTAATAAGTATAATAACAACTGATTAAACTTTCATCAAAATTAAAAATGGTGCAACTTCTATATTTTAATAAATTTGATGATTATAAATGGAATGACTCACTAGTATTACTCAAGTTTCAGTTTTCAAAATCTTATTTTTTGATATTCTTATAATAATAACACTTTTATACAAAAATTCTAAGGGTGTAGATACATCTCTGAATAAAGATGACCCATGCATTATATTGATGCGAACTAGCCCTTCAACAACAAAAAAAGGTTGAACCTAACAATTAACTCCATTAACCCTCTTTGAACCTATTCCTAGTTTACGCAAAAAATCTCTTTGAAAGCGTATACTTATTACATTGTAGCTCGAAAAAAAAACATATCATACCATATATCATCGAAAACGTACAGCATTCACATCACGTACAAAAGAACAAACAAAAAAAACATAAATAAATTAAAAGCTTGATTAACCGAGAATAGCAAACAGAGCAACACTCGTCATATACACGAACAAACAGTTAGATTTAAATGCAGTCGAATTGTTGTGGTCATGTTACAATTCGTAGCTACATTCGCACAACACTGCAGGGAAATTACTGTACGGAATATGCACACGGATCTGAATTCATTTCGTATGGAGTAATGAAGTAGATTAATTTAGAAAACGCTGCATGTAATTGCACGATTACGCCGTCGAGTTGTCGACGAATATAATACATACAACAGAAAACAAGGGCGTAGATTGTGTGAGGTAGCAGAATAGGCTTGTTCGTGAATTTATTTGGAGATTTTGAATAGAGCAGTGATTGTCAAACTGTGTGCCGCGGCACAGTAGTGTGCCCAGGTTCGGATTTACCGAACAGGCAGCTGCCTAGGGTGGCAAATTTTGGGGGGAACTTTCAAAAATTGTTTTACCCACGAGGAACTGGAACTTGACAGTAATGTCAACCAAGAATGTTTGTAAGGTTAGATTAGGTTGAAACACTCGATCTGAGGATTTTCTGCCTATTTAGTTGATTCACGTACCAACATAATAAGTGAAAAATCACCAAATTGAGAAAAGAATCGATTTACAAAAGCGTATTATATAATTATAGAGTTGAAACACTCGTATGTATCGATGTTTCCCTGATATTGAGTATTCGATAAGTATCGATAGTAAAAATCATCTTATATGCCCTACAGTGTATATTGTGAAAAACTCTGTCATTTTACTGAACATAATGTAATTGACTATCGACGTTATTGTTAATTAAAAAGTGTTACACGTTTCAACGTCACATATTGCAGATTCGTTATTTTTACAAAAAAAATTCCCACTCACGGGTTTCCAATAATCGACACGAAATTAACAATTTTCCTAAAGTGATAGGTCATTGGAGGGGGAGGGGGGAGATTTTCCAAACTGCCTAGGGGCGCTACATTTCTAAATCTGGAGTGTGCCAAGAAAAATTCTAGGTGTTCCGCGAAAGATTTAAAAAATATAGGTTTATATTAACCCGGCAGTGGAGACGTGTGGTTGATCTGACCCAACGACATCTATGTAGAGCTCTATTAACAAAACGAAATTAGTTCTTTACTTGTCCGCCAGTCTACCTTCAACAACAAACTGAATCATGCTGAACAGCTGACATTAATTAGTTTGAGTTTATCACAGAAATGTGGTGTTTTATTGCTTCTCAAAGTTGTTGATCAGTCAATTTGACCCAGCGTTCCCGTTAACGTGAATTTTTACAACATGGCCGGATCATTTTTTAAAAAAATCAGATCCAAATGATATTGAATTAATTCAATATTGAACCCTTCCGCTGTTTGTTTAATTAAATCATACATATTTTGTCAATATTATTTTGATTAAGATAATGTTACATTTTCATAATTTGTATGTTGTATAGGTATTACTTAACCCTGTGGAATTATTACTTCCACTGAATGAAATACTCCAAAATCACTGTTATTATATTCCTTAGAACACCTACATTACGAAAAGGGGGGGAAGGATTTATAAAAACCTACCAGTAATCTAGAAATTGTATTTTATTTTTGGAAAATGACACTTATATTTAGTCGCCATATTGTAAGTTCCCATTTATTAATATAAATTTCGATTAAGACAAATAGCTTTTAAATTTTAAATATTGTATTGTAATGTGTACAATTCCTGCGTATACGATATTTTTTAAAACATATTTTCCAGCCCTCTATTTTAAGCTACGCCACTGACTCTAAGTACATTATAGCCGAAACAAAATGGTAAAATATGAATGTGGATGACTGTAGTGAATTATCATTATCATTAGTTAACTTTATTGTGTTTCTCTTTCTTCTGATACATAGGTACTTCTTTTTTTTAAATATGGTTTTGTTAAGACAGCAGGATACAAAATGAAATTTCTGAATTACACATAAATGTTGAAATACGTACTAAAAATGTCATATTTTTTCTCTTGTTTTATTAAAATATTATTTTCAAAGAGAATGAGAGAAGAAGAAAAAATGTAAAGTTCTGTCTTTTAAAATATTACATTTTTGGTATAGGTAATGATTTTTACTTATTAAAACTTAGATGAACTGGAAAAAATATCAAGGTAGTAGTTTTTTCCTCTTCTTTTAAAAGAGTTTCAACTGGAATTTTTAACATTCCATTATCGATAATTGTGCTATTGAAAAACCAAAGTAACTAATTGTATGTCCAAATCTTTCGTTCTTTTTTTAAATTGTGATACTTTATTACTTCATTGATTGATTGATGATTGGTGTCGGCTGGATTGCCCCTTTTCCAATAGCTCAGAGGTGTTTTTGTGTTGTCTTCGTATTGTGGGAAATATCAGGGATGCAAGATGGGAGAGGATTGTACTGATGGGCAGTGGCGTAGATAGGGGGGTGATTGAGATGATCAATCACCCCCCATGAGTTTGGAAAATTCAAAGATTTTTTTTTTAATTTTCCAAGTAGGAATCAATTTGGTAAATTAAGAGTAAAAAAAAGGTCTTCAGTTACTTTAACATTTTGAATGATCTTTTTTTTTAGTACTAAAGTAAACGAAACACAAATTATATGATCAAAAAAAAAAAAAAAGGTTATTCAATTTTAAATTACATCAAAATAATTTGTTCTACATATTTTAGAGACCCCTCAGTCACCACTTGTCATATCGCCCCCCATCATAAAAAGCTATCTACGCCACTGCTGATGGGCCGATCATCGCAAGTTAATGACGTGTTTAGACCAAAAAAACAGCAACACGGTGTTTTAAAACATTTCGTATTTAAAAATGTATAGGGTTTGTTGCAATTTTGTCAATAAGACATGATATTGCTGTTCTGTTTTTTTCGGTCTAAACACGGCATAACACATACAAGGAGCTTAATTACTTGATTAGTGAAATATTTTTCAGAAATGTATATATGATTTGCTCAATGCTTTCATTTAGTTCTTAATCCGAGTAAAATCAATTATAAGAAAATACTTACCTACATGAATGTACCTACTGACAGTGGCGTCGCTAGGGGGGGTGACACTCGATGCAGAAATCGAAAGTGTCGGACCCCCCCCCCCCCCCTCCCGCGCCAAAAAAAGTTAATAGGTTTTATTTTTTACACATTAGGCGGGTGTCTCCCATGTGATTTTTTAACGACAGAAAAAATATTTTTTTTTAATAAATTGGATGGTTATTACAACCCTTATAGACTTTCAATGACCAAAAATAAATTTACACATTTTAAAATAACCAAAAAAATAAGGTAAAATGGTTATATTTTTTAACAAATTACACGGGTGTCACTCCATGAGGACCGCCCCGCCCCCTTTAGCGACGCCACTGCATACTGATGCAGAATAAAAATGTTCATAAACGTTCATTACATATTTTTTATATGCAAACAAAATTTAGCTTATAAAATTTTGTATACCAGCTGTGTAAAATACTGAACCATAACCAAGCCTTTATTTGAATATTTTAAACAAAACCTACATATTTACTTTTTCGTTTACTTAAATATTTAATTTAAAATCTCAATTTATGTTTACATACGAATATTACCTCACATAATATATACATATAATTTTGTGTATTATAAATAAATTATTTAAGAAAGCACAAGCTATGTATTATATATATATTTTTATATACCTATATCAGTGGCATAATTACAAGGTGGCTGGACTGGTAAAAAAACAACAGGAGTCCTGGGTTTTAAGGGGCCCCCAACAAGTATCCAGTAAGTCTTTTTTGGTTACCTTATTCCCTGAGTTACTAAACTTTTTCTAGATGGCCCCACTTTAAAAATTTACCAGAGGCCCTAAATTTGTAGTTACGCTACTGACCTATATCCAATTAATTTAGTCCACATAGTCGAATGATGTTTAGAATCACGTACAATCATAAAATTATACAGATAACAAAAAATAATACAATTTTTTATAATATTACGCAGATATTATAGTTATCCATAAAGAACCAGCTGAAATCTATCTTCAGAATTTAAGCTATTTTTTACTACATAGATTTCCTTCACTTTATTCGTTGAGCTTTTATATTATTAGTAAATAAGAAAATAGAAAGTAATAAATAAGTTTATGAGTAGTTACTAAATAAATTCTAAATAAAAGCAAAAATCAACTCTCTTACTTGTGACGTCATTGTTGTCTATAAATCCTACGCTCTTTTGAAACTACCTTGCTAAATTACAAAGACAACATAATGCAACCAGGCGCGTATGCAAAGGGTTGGGGGTCAAGTGGTAATGACCCCACCCAAGATTTAAAAAAAATACACTAGATATTATAAAGAAATCAGAAAGTTATTTAAAGTAGTCAGATGAGTTCAAATCATTATTATATATAATAATAAATTTTAAACTACAAAATCATTTGAATAAAAAATTTATATTATGGTTATTAGCTGCTTGACATGTAGAAATGAAGATTGACATATTATTTTTAATATACTTAATTAATATTGACCATCGTTAAAATAATTATTTTATAGAGTTATAGGAAATTGATTTGACTTAATTTCTAGTTATTATATTGTACATCTCTCTCTATTACTGTTTATTGCAAAATTCGAATTTGTAAAATGAACAATTAAAGAAATTGCAGTCTAGAAAACGTTTGTTAACTAATATCTCGAAATACATATAAACAACAGCTCTAAATAAATTTTGATTTACAGATTATTAATCAACGAATTTTTCAACATACTGGTCTGGAACAGCCTGTATATATATAGGTACACTAAACGATAAAATATTTAGAGATTTATTATACCTTTATTTCAAATTTTAAATATACATATATACTGCTATTAGAAAATTGTTATTCTAATAGTTAAATTCATAATTTTTTTCTTTATCACCCCCTACAAGAAGTTATGCTGTATATGCGCCTGAATGCAATAGGCATGATGCCTAATTTTTAAAAACTATTTTATGATGATCTTACGTGTCTCCTATTTTAAAAAAATACTTATTTCTGCAGAAAATAAAGGTTTAATCACAAAAATTGACTCTTTTAAAACTAATTTTGAATTTGACGCCAAAGCGCTCTCACGGTGCGTTTTTGACGTCACGCCTATGTAAAGACTCCTTGTTAACAATAATAATAAATCCTTGTTCCATTGCTAATGTTTCTCGGTTTTACTTTTGGTAACACAAAACTGAGCAAATTGATAATTTAAAACCACAAAATAATTTATAAACAGTGCAGATATTAATCAAACAAAAATTATGTTTACTTAGCCGTGATGTCATCCACTCTGACTGGTGTTTTATCTAACATGACGTATTGCTGTATTTTATGTTTTTATTTTAACAATAATCATATTAATCTCACTTTTAATATAAAAATAAATACATTTTTTAGAATCTTTTTAACCTATTTCATTATTTAAAATTATAATTTCAGTCATACTTTGTTACTGGCATCATGCCTATTGTCAAAAAACTTTAATTTGAATAAATTATTTGATGATAAACGACTTGTTCATTTGTATTGTTATTAATTTATAAAGTCCTATTATTAACATGTAAATAAAAAGTGTTTATTAATAGTTATAACAATTAATCAGCTTTCAAATACTAATCTAAAATCAATTAATTATTGTCATCTAAACGTTACGTAATCTAGAATCAATACTGAATTAGTTACATAGTAAATATATATGTTTATTAATTGCATGTCTACCTAATAGGATTGCACCGGATGATTGAAATGTACGATAATAGGGCTTTAAGTTGAAATCATACAAAATATTCAGAGTTTATAGCTGTACTTAGCGCCGGACGAAATTGGAAAACGTAATTGGAAATTTCGAACTATAATGAGCTTTCAAATATTCATTGAATATTTAATCCCATTCGACCGTAATACATTCAGAAATTAGCAAAACTTTATATAATTTATATCTATTTGATATGGATTTATACATATTCGTATTTAAAATTTCGCCGGTTCGGAGCTATTAATTACGAGTATTTGCAAAGTTTAGAATATTAAGAACATTAAAATTATTGTTATTCTAGAATATAAATTCTTATATTTTCTGATACATAGGTACTTCTTTTTTTTAAATATGGTTTTGTTAAGACAACAGGATACAAAATGAAATTTCTGAATTACACATAAATGTTCAAATACGTACTAAAAATGTCATATTTTTTCTCTTGTTTTATTAAAATATTATTTTCAAAGAAAATGAGAGAAGAAAAAAAGGTAAAATTCTGTCTTTTAAAATATTACATTTTTGGTACAGATAATGATTTTTACTTATTAAAACTTAGATGAACTGGAAAAAAATATTAAGGTAGTAGTTTTTCCTCTTCTTTTAAAAGAGTTTCATACACAATATTACAATTAAATACGATCAATAAACATTTATATTAAACTAGCTGTTACCTGCGGCTTCGCTCACGTGGATTTTGAAATCTCCATCCCCGTGATATTTTTTTCGCCGGATCGAATGAAACTAATTACAACAATTCATATGTAAAAGAAGGTGAAATACAATTTTTTTTCTTACTTTTGGTTTTAATTCATTACACAAAATCGTAAGTATCTCGGCTCCTATGCGATATAGGGGGTTGTTTTCCCTTTTAAACTCCCATCCTCGTGTTATTTTTCCCGCCAGATCGAATGAAACTAATTACTTTTGTGAAATATTAATTACCAAAAAAAAATTTCCCTATACAAATTTTTCTACCCCATTGCAATCTCTTCGGAGTTGAATTTTCGGAATACGAAGTAACCTATGTCCTTCCTCGGGATACAAGCTATGAGCGATTTAGCCGTGAAAAGGTAACAGACAGAGAGACAGATAGTGCTCGGTCCCGGCTTTAAATTTTGAAATAAAAAATACTCCTCTAAAACTTCGTGAGTGGATTCATTTTAGCGTAACCTACAACTTTTTATCTTCGAAAATTTTTAGAATTAGGGCGTTTTTGATGTGGCATGCGTCAAACATGTCAATTTAACGATGTACTTATAGGTTTACGAATAACCCTTTCTTTTTTACTTGAATAACAAGATTTTATAATGCAAACATCGGGAAATATATTGACCTGCAAAAATATTGGGGCATTTGGCGAGACCTACAACCTCAACATGTCAAATTCATGATGTTATGTAATTTATAAATAACCGGCTGATTTTTGCACAATTGCTAGATAAATAATAGTAAAATGTAATATTTATACTGGCCTACAAAAATCAAGGGTCTTTTGCCCTAAACAACACCCCGTGGAATTGACATATTTAGGGCATAGGTCAGGGCAAAAGACCCTTGATTTTTGTAGGCCAGTATAAACATAACACTTTACTATTATTTATCTAGCAATTGTGCAAAAATCAGCCGGTTATTTATAAATTACATAACATCATGAATTTGACCTGTTGAGGGTGTAGGTCTCGCCAAATGCCCCAATATTTTTGTAGGTCAATATATTTCCCGATATTTGCATTATAAAATCTTGTAATTCAAGTAAAAAAGAAAGGGTTATTCGTAAATTTCATATAAGTACATTGTTAAAGTGACATGTTTAAATTTTCGAAGATAAAAAAGTTGTAGATTACGTCAAAATGAATCCATTCACGAAGTTTCAGAGGAGTATTTTTTATTTCAAAATTTAAAGCCGGGACCGAGCACTAAGAAACACTTTCGAATTTATAATTTAGTATGGATAGCAAAAATTTTACATAAAATTAGTAAAACTATGTAGACAATAACTTGATATTTAGAAATTTTACTTTTTATCAGTGTGATGCATTATTTTTCAATCCTTTTTTATTTTCTATTTCAAAACCCTTATAATAGTGTTATTAATTTCGTGTTTTCCACCTTGTATCAACTGTTCACTGATTCTGTTTTCAATATTTAACAATTATTTTTTCAAACTAATAACATATTTTACACGATAGTCAAACAAAATGAACGTTATTATTTACAGAAAAATAGACTTCTAACCAATCCGTCCGACAATGGCCGCCGAATTCCCACCGGAGTCGAACCCGTTAAGTCCGTCAGTCCGTGATTCCGGTTGCGGGTGTTTATGTCTACCCGCGCTAGTCCGGAACGTGCGGCGACGGCGGAGGACTCCAGCGGTCACCGCCTCCCCTGAGCCAGCGGCCACAATCCGGACCACCAGCTTTGGGTACTCCGGTGCACCCGCCGTTGTACCCGGACACGACTGGTCACTGCTGCTACCCGGAATGGCAGATAAACATTGTAGAAAGTTGCTCAAGAATAATGGACATCCTAGCAAGGTATGTAAGCATTTACTTTTAAAGTTAATTCGAAAAGTTTTGTATTTTGTACGGATAGTTGTTTGCAAAAATAAACCCAACTCTTTCTTCGAGTATTTTCTGTACGATTGACAGTTGGATAACATTGTCTTTGGATTATAGTGATTTAGTTTTTATTAGGACAAATACATACATAAACAAAGATTTTATACAATAAAAAACTTAAAAACCTGAAAAGTTTATATAATAATTATTAAATTTAACAGTTTTTTATTTAAGTTTTGGCACCTACTTCAAAAACTGTTAAATTTATTATATCATAAGTATACTTTTCAGTATTTTGAGTTTTTTTTAAGTCAGTTTTATTTATTTTTTTTAAGTTTTTTATTTTTTCCCTTTTCAGTAGCTTATCTAAGAAATCCATCGTCAGATTCTGATAAAATTTATACGGGACTACCTCGGGAGTATACTCTTTCAAAAAAAAAAGTTTCACCGAATAGATGCATATTTGTTGGAGTTATACTCTAAAATACATAAAAAAATATATACAGCAAAATTGAAAACCCCCTCCTTTTTTTAAATCCGGGGTCAAATTTAATAAAAAGTTATGTGGGAGTTAAATCAGGAGTATATTCTTTCAAACAAAAAAAATCGTCCAAATTGATCCATGTTTGTTAGAGTTATGCCCGAACATACAACAAAAAATATATATAAAAACGAATTGAGAACCTTTCTCCAAAAAGATTCTATTTAGCTTTTCATTGCGATAAATTTTTTGTATTAAGTATGTCAACAGTCTGTTAAATTATGTTACCTGTCAGTAATACCAAATAGTTTTGTTAATATACCCATTACCTACAACAAACCTAAATAGAGAAATATTTATTAGAATAAGAGAGATTATTTATTTGGGTAATATATTTTTAATTTTTTTTTTACATTAAATTATATCTCATAAAACATTACTTGTAACTGACGTTCATTATGGACCATTATACATCAGTTTTATTATGCCTGTGTACACTAATAAAGAATTTTAATTACATTCTCATTGTCAGTAAAAATTTATAATAACTATTTATCATATAAGCTATAATTTTAAATGGTAAATTATTATTTCTAGATCCTGTTGTACGCTGAAGAAGGTTGGGCAAGAAGTGCCTCATCTTCTTACTGGACTGTAACTCCGACTTGGTGGAGTAACAGTCGCTGTCACGTTGTAGAAGTTTCAGGCACCAGAAGGTACGTTATACAACTAGAGCTAGATAAATGTTTGTTTATAATTTGTATATAAATTAAAGTACTTACATTACCTACATACGTATGCAGACAATGTCAAAAGTTACTCTCAATATATCAAAATTTTGCAAAATATTTAAGTTAAAGAGAAAAGTAACTTAAATAGAACATTCTGTTGTACCAAAACTTCTTATTGTCAAAAATCAAATATAAAATTAATTTTATTTATGTATGTATAATTATAAATATTTCAAATGTAGTCCACTGAACGCAGCAATTTGGATTTTTTTGGATCTGTGCGATGATGTGCCCCAGAGTTATTCAATTTTTACTGATTAGGGCCGAAAATTAACAAGATTTCGGCTTTTTCACCCTCAAGGGTGTTTTTTGATTCGTTTAAGTATCAGCTACAAATATCAATCATAATATAACCCCATCAATGATTTAGTTTTTGAAATAAATTTAAAAAAACGGGGAAAAAACGCGATGTTCAACCTTTTATCCCATTTTTAGAGGTGAAGCCCCACTCCTCACGCGGGTACGTTATTTTTTTCGTATTCAGTGACTCAAAATCTATAAGAATCAACCATAAAATTGCTGTTCCGGAAAATTCCCCATTTTGACCATTTTTTCTGCTTCATTGGCTAGACCAGGGATGAGGAACCTGCGGCCTTAAGGCCGCATGCGGCTTTTTTAACACTTCATTGCAACCGGTAAATATTTCAATTATTTATAATATATAATCTTTCATCTCAATTTATTTTTAATTTTATTCTGCCAAGAGACAAAAATAAAAATGTTTGAACAAATAATCTACAATAATCAAACGTAAATTAAAATTGGCTATTGCGCGTATATTCTGAAGTTATTTGATATGAACTTCCTAGTGGGGATATATTTCAAGACGAAGACTACTTGAAAGATGGTAAGTATGCGGCCTGCTTATTATTTTTAAATTTAAATGTGACCTTCTATGATAAAAAGGTTCCCCACCCCTGGGCTAGACTAATTAGCATTTAAAGACTTATTGTTAGGTATAAATCTACTATTATCGATATGAGCTACTTTCTAAAAAATCAAAAATAATTGTCCCATATATTATTTATTTGATAATGAATTGAAATGTAATTCTGTACTTGTATAATAAGTATATAATCTAAATATAATCGTGGAAAATAATAAAAAATAATAAAAAAAATTTCATTTCAATGAACAATATTATATTATTTCTGAATTTAAGAAATAATCATAATTTGAAAGTTTTCAAGAAAATTATGTTATATTTATTAATTATAATCTCTTTTAATAACCAAAAACTAATCTTACTCCAAAGTTTGAACAAATTCTCTAGTTTACAAACTTATTAATTGAAATTCATTCAGTTTTCTCCGCACCTTCCATAGAGTTATGCAACTTACAAGCACGTTTTGCTTGAGTTTCTTAAAAAAAAGGAGTACTAAATTTTATTTAATTAATTACATCTCGAAACTAATATCTCATGCACAAAGCTACGAAGTTGGAAAGAGTTTTTGCTGCATTAAAACAAGTACCTATGTTATTAAACTTTCAAAACATGGCATGCGCCTTGAAAGTAAAGAATTACTCTTTAAACTGAAAAAGTTTCGTGTCGGTCTGCCTTGAATTTAATTTTTATTTTATATATGTTTACATTTTTCATTCGGATATTTTTAGAATGAAATTATGTTTATATTTAACATTAATTTTTAAATTAATAAAAATTAATCGATAGTCATTATTATATATTTTGCTCACATTTTGCCTTGTGCAGTACCTAGATTTTGAACCTAAATATTCAGTATAGTAAATACTGTATTGGTGTGTGACTGGGCCGGGACCGGCAAGATAGTGTAGATTAGAGCTGGGCGCGTGAGTAATTTTTGCTCACGATCACGCACGCTCACGAGAAAAACATTTTTAGTCACGCCCGCTCACTCACGGTTACAAAATAAGTATTCACGATCACGCACGCTCACGAATTCTATTTTTTTACTCACGCCCGATCACGCACGGCGGGTCACGCTCGTGACCCGCTTTAATCTAATTGTTGTAAATTAAATTTTGAAATTATGAAAATTAATGTTTTTTACGTGCAATATACTAGGTATATTTTATATTCATATTATTTTCTTCTAAATTGCATTCTAGTACAGTAATAGCAAACAAAAAAATAAGAAAATAAAGCTATAATATATTTTTACATTTTTTTGGTGTTCTGATATAGTTGACAATACTGACCATGTGAAAGTGCTTCTAAAAATAACATTTATTTTTTATACTGTATTTTTTAATGTCAAAATTCATTTTAAATATTTATGCATTATATTAGTTCAGATATTAAAAAAAATCAAATAAATTTATAAAAAAATTTTCTTCAAAATATAGTCACGGACTCACGCACGATAAAAATGTACTCACGCATGGTCACGCCCGGTTATTTTAATTTAACTCACGATGACGCACGCTCACGACCCGAAAAATTCACGACCCGCGCCCAGCTCTAGTGTAGATCGACCCTTATTATTTATTTATATTTGATTGGAGCGAGACCGCACCGAGACCGGCCCGAATGCGGGATCTATGGGTACAATCCATGCCAGGTTCGATCACACTCCAATAAAATATTCTTTGCATTATGCTGTATCAAAGCGAGACCGGCTCGATAGTCTGGTTCGACCCTTAATATATTTTTTTAAACTCAATAATATTGTTAATTCTATTATGTATCTAAAAGTTGCAATACATATTTATTTTGTGTTATATTCTAGATCGTGAGCTACCGGTAGCTCAAGCAGCATTTTCAGTAGCTCGTTTGATATACATATGTTTTATCTAGATATATATATTTTACTGATAATACTAGTCAATACATTAAATAATAAAAACGCGTAAAGTAAGCATCTATATACATTTAGAGTAACTCGCTAGATAATTTAATTTTTAATAATAGCTCCCATACTTGAGTTTGGTGACCACTGCTCTAGGTATAATTGGGTGGAAGAAAAGAGGACACCCATTTTTTAGAGTAAAATTGTGTTTAGATCGAAAAAACAAAACAGCAACATCGTGTCTTTTTGACAAAAGTGCAATAAACCCTATACATTTTTAAATACGAAGTGTTTTAAAACACCATGTTGCTGTTATTTTTTGTTTAGTCTATACACGGCATAATGTTGACTTGTATTAGGTTTCTTCGTCGAATTCTCGAATTTATTTTTAATAATGTTTCCTTTCAAGCTTAATTGCCTAATCAACACTATTAAAAGTTATCTATCTATTTTTATTAATTGCAGCCAATTGTACATAAAAGTTATTTTCTTCATATAAGTCACTAAAACCAATAAAATCAAAACAAATTCATTATTAAACAATATATTACATCACTTGAAATATTTCAACAATTTCAACTATGACACGAACACGCTGGAACAACAATAAGCCTTCATATTAAGCGATTAATTAATTCCTAAAGTTCCCAGCAGAGCGCTCCCCTTCTTTGTCTATAGAGGACCTCGCTACATGCAATATAAAATAGGTCCTTTGTACCGTCTTGAGAAGCTATCGAATTCTATTCGTACAATACTCATCTGGCCGTCGACGTAGAGGGCGACTTAGAACACTGAACAGGATGGAAAGGGATGGGGTATTTCAGAGGTGGATTTTATATGTTTGGGTACCGATGGAAAATTTGTGAAAATATATGTTTGTTGGTTTTTTTTATAGAGTTTATAATTTGCTCGATTTATTTATTAAGTAACTATTCGCTTGTGCTAGTGTACCATAAGGGTCAGTGGCGTAGGAACGGGGGGGGTTTTGAAGTCGAACCCCCCCCCTCCTCCCCCCCGAAATTTTAAAATATATGAAATTAGTATTACAATTTTGAACTAAATTATCTTTTTTGTGATAATTCCCCCCCCCCCCCCCCCGAAATATTCAATGCGAAATAAGAAAATAAGAATTTTGAATTAAATGACTTTTTTTTTAGTTCTAAAATTAAATAAAAAATAATTTTTAGGTCATTCGATTAAAAACTCTAATAATAATTTCACATATTTTGGGAATACCAAACTTAACCACCCCCCCCCCCCCCACCGGAAAATTTTTCTTACTACGCCACTGATAAGGGTCGATCCAAACTATCGTGCCAGTCCCAGTTCGGTCTCGGCCCGGTCTTGTATGGATCGACCCTAATTGTTTAGACAGTTGGACTGATTTTTGTTATCTAACTTGAAATCAGTTTTGATACTACATACTTAACTCAAATTTTTGGATTTCAATAAGATTTTTTTTAATTGCTGGTTATATGTACCTATATTACATACATATGTAAAAAGACTTAGTTTATAATATATTAATATTTTAATACAATTAATACCATTATCCATTATTATTCTATAAAATCAATTGTAAATAATAATAATATCATTTTGAGAATCGGTTACGTAAAAACAAGGTTAGTCTGGAGAATAAATCGTTTCGTCGAACTCCTACTTCATGTGTTTTTATCAATAGGCATATAGAGTTTTTTAAGAACATAATAAATATGAATTAAAACAATATCAATGCATGAATAAAAACATCTACCAAGTAAATGCACAGTGCTTCCTCATGTTAAATTCATCAAATATAGTTAATTGTCGAACTTTTTAGTTAACTATTTAATTTTTATAGCGATTATAAAAACTTTCGCAAATTGAGATAAATCTTTGTAAGGGAATATTTTACAACTAACATTGTGTTGTAGTTACTTATATTATAGTAAATTGAGTGCTCTACAAAAAAGTACTATACAATTTTGTGTGTCTTTCATGAGATATATTCAAAAAACAACTATATTAGGGTGTCACCTGTCCCCCTTTACACAAGATTTTAATAATTTTTAAATGAAACTGTTCTCAAGCCAGACCCAATCAACCAACTATGTATTATTAATATCGGTTCAGTGGTTCATGAGTTATGCGTGTGACAAGGATTCAAGCGACAGACACACAGACAGACAGATAGATATGGAATGAAAAGTGTTTGTCTTCACCTGAAACGGAAAGATCAATCAATTTTGAAATCGGAGAACATTTTTTTTTCTCATTTTAAAACGATCATAAAGCTTCTCGTGAGGAAACAAAATTTCACATTCTGAATTTATTTCTTTCAATTCGTACAAAAAATGTTCTGTTGTATTTTATTATCCTTTCTATAATACGATCAGGGTCTCCGATGAGAATTTTTCCCTCCGGAATAGTCCGCTCCTGGGAGCTGGGTGGGGAGATGTTCTTGCGCTTCCTCTGCGGAGCCTCATTAGTTACCCTTGTATTGCTATTTATAAGATTTCATGTTCTGAATGCGAGGTTGAAATAACTTTGACATGTGTAATAATATAAGAGTAAGTATCCAATTACGATCATAGTATATTCACTGATTGCTTCATAGTAAATAAAAGTTAAATATTGGTATTATGTATAATACATTTTAAGTCATTTTAATAGAACCCAGAGGTATCCGGCGATACCCCCCTCCCCGGCAAAATGTATCATGACATATTTTAAGAAAAATAAGTACATACACGCATAAAAAATTAATTAAAGCAAGATAAAATATTGTCAAAACAAAGAAAAGTTATTGTTTTCTTCCGACGATATTCCTTCAAAAATAAACAATAATAAAGCTGGATTAAGATTATCTTTCTTGGATTAAGAAAATATTATAATATATTCATCTTACTAATACACATTTGGGATTTTCATATGATACATTTTTTCATCCGAAAATATCTCCCACGTCCCCCTTCTCCCGGAGTAAACATTGTGTATTCTATTAAATAAAAAAACTGCATTGCGCTCATAAAGAGTACACATTTCATTTCACGTTCAACAAACTAACTCGGAACATTTATTTTTGTTAAAACACTAAAGAGAAGAAGAAATTACAAAAAAGTATGTAACAAATTACATGAGTATATGTATGTGAGCATAACCTACTTTCCTGTTGAAAAACTTTACTCTTTTTGCGTTACATTTTTATTTTATATAGGTACGTATACATTACCTACATATAAAATAATTTCATTATGTTTTTAATATAGTTTTATAATTGCATATATTATTTATAATTGAATCATTCTTACAACTAAATAAAGAATCTTACATATCAAAATAATGCAGAAATTATAAATTAATAACATTACATTACCATATTATAATAACATACAGGGGCGCCGACAAGTTAAAAATATTGAGGGTGCTCAATTTTTTTGGACTCTCTTTTCCCTTATATAAGACAAAATAATAATACGGTTATATCTACAATTCTGCATATAAACTCCTTCATTACGTTTTATTGTGCCTTTATTTGTGTACAAAATAAATTTTTATATTTTAAATATTTCATTTGCCTAAACGATTAACTTTCCAAAAATCTCCATAATTCTAATAATTTTTCATAATGACAACATTATTTTACAAAATATTCTCACTAACATATTGGCAACCTATAAAATAATCCGTTAAATCTTAAGTATGTATAAAAACTTTAATATTTATCATTTATTGGGGGGGCTCAGCCCCCCCGACGGTAATATTGGGGGGGCTTGAGCCCCTTAAGACCCATGGAGTCGGCGCCCCTGATAACATAGATACTAACATATATGAAAATCAAATATACAAGTATTAAAGTTTTATATTTCATCTATAATTCCTAAATCAAGATTTTTATAAAAAATATTTACATTTAGTCATTGATATTTAGTAGAGGGAAATTAACATTTTAAAGTGATGCAGTCGGGAAGTTGGATTATTTTTTTATTTTCTCTTCATAAGTTCAAAAATGATTGAAAATCGGCCATGTACATCCCGAGAAAATTGCTTAATTGTGCATTTTTGATACTTTTCGAGTGTATCATTACACTGTTTTTGAAATATCTCCGGTTCTATAGGTCGTAAGACAATAAAAAAAATAATAAAATACTTGAAAGTTAATAGACTATAGAACTGCATATATAGCGTTACTTTCCAAACGCATCCTAACCTCAAAAATAAAAATAAATGCAATAATAAACGTAAAAAATGAAGGGATTTTTACGAAAATAAGAAGAAATATGTCTTTTTATGTTATAAATACGTGATGAAATTTTCAAAAATAAAATTTGATTTTTACGCCCACAATCGACAATTTTTGAAAAAAAAATAATGGAAAAGCTCGCAATTTAATGAGAAAACATCGTAGGGTAATTTTTTTTTAACTGTAGATTTATTTATGTTTTTTTTTGCACATAATAATATGCCAAAATCTGTTAAATAAGTTAATAAAGTAGGAAGGTATACATATAATTATTTAAATATAAAATGAAAAAAAAAGAAAAAACTTAGAAATAAAAATTATATGTTACCCCAGATGCGAAATGGGACCTATATAGTGTCAAAATATCGATTTTAACTTTTTAAACGGTTCCTATATAAAATTTAACGCTCTTTTCAATGAAATCATCTCGTCTCTTGTGTAGAATTTAATTTATAAAATAAAGTTTTAAACTTTTTTAGTATTTTTCCTCGTTTTTTTTTTTAAATTTATCCGCGAATTATGAAACAAGTGACCAATGGTATCTTTTAAAAGAGCATTAAATTTTCTATAAAAATAAATAAACAAATAAACTTATAAACATTATTTTTAATTAAATAATAACTATCAAATTCACAATGTAATAGAAAATGTCAATTACGCTCATAAGTATATATGAATGTTGTATTTTAATTAAATATTTTCTTACAACAACTCATACACAATGCACCCCTTAAGAACATATAATCTTAAATATTTACTCATTTGCATACTTCTGTAGTTTCGTAGCTAATCTGAATCTCCCCCATTGATAATCCCAGTGAAATATGCTCTTAACAAATCCCCCATTGCTTTAAAAATCTACGTTACGGTAATATAAATTTAATGAAGACATTAGTGTATACAATGCACACAAACCTTTATAAACCTTTTTCTCCTTAAATATACATTTTAGCAGAGTGAATTAAAACAAAATAATGAATATTTAGATTTTAAAAATCGTTTTAAATTAAAAACGTTTAAGAAATAAAAATATTTTAATGAGATACTTCAGTAAAATTTTTAAAAATATAAAAATATATAATAGGAAAGTACCAGCATTTTTCGTAATACTCACTCAGACCTTAACATTAAATATCAACCAGTTTGAGTTGGCTCAATTTTTATAAATATTTACAAGACTTTATAATTTTTTTTTTCTTCACAAATTTGTTGTCGGCAGGCTTGGTCCTAGTCCGACAGCTCAGTAGTATCGTGGTGTGTTGTGGTTGTTGTTGTTTGTGTGTGTTTTGGGTGTTTAACAGGGATACGTGAGGGATGGGGAGTTTGCTGATGGGCCGATCATCGCAGGTTTAGACGAACTGGGAGGCCTGGAGTTCCGGAAGTGGGTTGTGGGTACATTTATAATTTTATTAGCTGACCCGACAAACGTTTTGCCCAAAAATAATTTGTTTAAAAATCTGACCATAAATACACATTTTCGTAAATATCTCGACTCCAGCACTAACTTCCAGGTCCATTTTTTGTAAAAATATTTATTTCCACGTAATTAACATATACGGGACGTTCTTTGTCAAACGGAACAAGGCTCTGCCCAAAATTCATGTTGATGGATTTTAGTAATCTTGGGCTTAAAATGTTCGTTATTGATCCCTCTTCATGGGGTAGTGTGGCCTTTTGGAAAATCTCAAAATGGCGGCTCAGTATGGCGGCCAGAAATCAGAGAAAAATCAATATGTTGAATTAAAATGTTAGCGAAAAAAAATATTTACGGCCGATTCGATTGGTTATGGGTGCAAATTGTTTGTAATTGACAGCGCTAAAAAGTTGGATAGGTAGATTGGCGAAATCCAACATGGCGGATCCAAGATGGCAGCTGAAACCTAAAAATCGTCGAAAAATGAACTTTTTGACACTAAACCTGATTATATTGGCCTCAAATGTTGAGATTCAAAAACTTATTACATAAACAGATTATTATGAATCCAAAATCTAAAATGGCGGCTTCGATTAATCTCAAAATGTAATAAAATCGGTAAAAAACGGTGAAATTTAGGTGGAAACAGTCTCGAACGAGTATATTGATGGTTCATAGATCGTCAAATGATTGCGTTTTTATATCGTGAAATCAAACTTCATAAATCAAATATGGCGGAGTCAAAATGGCGTCGAACAATGCCATATATAAGGAAAAACCCATTGTTAAATGAACTCGCACAACCCATTTTGTTGAAATTCTTAAGCGAAACGTGTTATCTCGTTGTTTTGAGCATTCTGAATACTAATCTGTACTCAGAATTGGCCAGAATCAGATTTAAAAAATAATTATTTCTTAGTTTTTTAAATTTTTTTTCTTTTATTTTTTTCCTAATTATTTTTTTATATTTTGTTGTTTAGACTATAATAGAACATCTAGAAAACTGGCAAAAAGATTTGCCATAGTACCAGCGGTAACAAAAATTTCTAAAGCTCATACATTCAAAGTCTCGTCCGATATAACCCTTACTGCATTTAGATAGTCTAGTGCATTCAAAATATTATCAACAACAAAATATAAAAAAATAATTAGGAAAAAAATAAAAAAATAAAAATTTAAAAAACTAAGAAATAATTATTTTTTAAATCTGATTCTGGCCTATTCTGAGTACGGATTCGTATTCAGAATACTCAAAACAACGAGATAACACATTTCGCTTAAGAATTTCAACAAAATGGGTCGTGCGAGTTCATTTAACAATGGGGTTTTCCTTATATATGGCATTGTTCGACGCCATTTTGACTCCGCCATATTTGATTTATGAAGTTTGATTTCACGATATAAAAACGCAATCATTTGACGATCTATGAACCATCAATATACTCGTTCGAGACTGTTTCCACCTAAATGTCACCGTTTTTTACCGATTTTATTACATTTTGAGATTAATCGAAGCCGCCATTTTAGATTTTGGATTCATAATAACCTGTATATGTAATAAGTATTTGAATCTCAACATTTGAGGCCAATATAATCAGGTTTAGTGTCAAAAAGTTCATTTTTCGACGATTTTTAGGTTTCAGCTGCCATCTTGGATCCGCCATGTTGGATTTCGCCAATCTACCTATCCAACTTTTTAGCGCTGTCAATTACAAACAATTTGCACCCATAACCAATCGAATCGGCCGTAAATATTTTTTTTCGCTAACATTTTAATTCAACATATTGATTTTTCTCTGATTTCTGGCCGCCATACTGAGCCGCCATTTTGAGTTTTTCCAAAAGGCCACACTACCCCATGAAGAGGGATCAATAACGAACATTTTAAGCCCAAGATTACTCAAATCCATCAACATGAATTTTGGGCAGAGCCTTGTTCCGTTTGACAAAGAACGTCCCACATATGTATATTCTGAATATGAGCCAAATTGTATCATAAATACCTATTAGGTTAAAAAATATATATAAACTTATCGGAGTACCAAACGAACATACATATTTATTATTATGGTGTGAATATGGCTTCTTATGCAAATTATTGGTAAATAAACAATATGTATACTAAATAGTTTATTTATTTTTCTTAAATGTAAGTGCCCCTAAACTCCTCTCGGAGACTCATACTTAATTACTGGAAATGGTATCTCCCCGAATTTATTTTTGCTAGAAAACGGAAAAATTACTTTACTGTAACTTAGGGACAGACACTATGATAAAATAATATATTCAAAATTCAAAATTTTGTCAAGTGCAAGTCGAGCCTCACATAATAGTGTCTCGTACCGTACATTTTCTCAAGTTATTCGATTATTTTATTTTGAACTAGCGCATTGGACCTGGTGTTACCCGGGGATATATTCAATTAAACATAAAGTAACTATGCTCACTCGACATGCCCACCTAACATGCCCACAACACACGATTCACCACGAATTGTTTTTTTCCGACTTTATGAAATTTACACAAAATATACAAAATTTATACATTATAAACTTTACCTATCCATTTTAGAAAACTAAAAACTAAATATTTGAAAGAAACGTGATCATAGTGACCTAAATTAATAAAATACTGAAACCGTAAATTATACAATTCTGTATTCCACGGCTACTGTGTTTTTATTAAATGACAGTTGTATGCTCTGACATCATGTAACAAAACACGACTTGATAAAGGTTTTTTTAGTCTTTTCATGTTAAATCTTAGATTTTCATAAAATATTAATAGCCGCGATACTGCACAGAAAAATTATCTAACCATTGGTAAAAACCGCATTGAAATCGGTTCAGAAATTCCCGAGTTTATAAGCCTCATACAAACGATCATTAATTTTTATATATAGAGATTGCACGCCTAGGGGACAAAATATTATTACGATTTTTTTTTAAATTTGTTAAACGAAGATGTAAATAAAAACAATTTGACCCATTTTCCCCCCTAAAAAAGCGCCAAAAACTTAAAATGTTATTTTTATAACTCCGGTTTATTATTGTCCACCATTTACTATAATTATGCCAAATTTCAGTCTTTCTTGGCCAAACGATTCAGTTGTTAGAAGACTGTGACAGACAGACAGTATTGATTCCATAACTTTGCTGATTTCGGTACAGAACATAAAAAATGAGAATATAGTTAACATCTTTGACTTATTGACAATACAATTGTTTATAGCCTTATTTGTAATCTAACTTGAATGTATTATTATTACTTTTATATTACTACTAGACGTATTTCGATAGCTTATATATTTTTATGGTTGGAATCTGCATAGGTAATCTGTATAATGTTATTTTGTCTTTTTGTTTCAGACATAGCACGAGAGCTCGGCTGATCGACAATGGTATGGGGACTCTTTGTATTATCGGATCATTCAAGAAAATGAACATCGATTGCGATTTTAAGGTAAATTATTCAAATATAAAACCACGTTGTTACTACAAGTTTTATGTAGGTATTTATTATTAAAATATATTCTTTTATAATAAAATATTATTTATTTTTAAAGAGTAGTTCACGTTTAGATATATCAAATAAAAAAACCTCGTAACTACTTACAAATTTACAAAAATCTTACAAAAAGTATAAATAAAAATATTTTTTCTACATTCGGCGCCAATGTTAAGCTCTTAAAATTTTTAATTTCACAGTTATTTTATCTTTATTTTTACGTGTTACATAATTCATTTCTACAGATTTCATATTCTTTAAAATTAAATTAGAATCTTTGAGAGGAGAGTGAACTTCGTATTGCGCATCTGACTTAATTATTTCATACATTATTATATCCACGTTGTATCAGTGGCGTAGATAGGGGGGGGGGGATCAATCCCCCCCATGAGTCTACGAAAATTATAAGTTGATCAAAAGAATTTATAATAATAAACTCAGACATTTTTTTAAACTCTTCTAGTATGAACAAAATCAACTTTTTTTAAAATGCTATATTTAGTACGAAAAGAGTCTAATAGGATTTTATTTTCAACTTTTTAGTCGATTTTAAAAAGGCAAATTAATTTTTTTTAAACGTTTTTTATATTTTTTATTATACATACATGAAATGTACTGTATAATAAAGTATAGTAATAATGAAAAAAATCGAACTCAAGATTTTAACGGAATTACACGTATTGAGGGTCCCTGAACCAAAAATATGAGATGAAATACTAAGTCATACCCCCCCCCCCCCCCCCCCCCCCATCGCAAAAAGCTATCTACGCCACTGCGTTGTATAGCCATACAATTACTGTTTATTTTTGCACAGTATCAAATCATATATTAATCTACTAATATAACCCATCGGCCGGCAGTTGTTTATTTTGTTTTCAATTATTAACTTTTAAAAACAAAACAAAAATTATTTGTATTTTTTGTTCTGATTAGTTTTTTTAGATAATTTAGGTTTTATTCTTACGATAATAATTAATCGTGTTTGTACTTAATTCAACTATATTTTTCAAAAATCCTAAACAATAATTCCGTAGTCCACGCGAAGGAAGCCGCGCGGGCCCTGCTAGTAGTTAATAAATAAATTGCAAAGTTCTCCATAAATTTAAAATCCACGATACGCAAAACGAACAGAAGTTATTTCCAGATAAGTAAATATCTCATAGTGTCATTAGCATTTAATTTGTATTGATTCAAACATAATTATAAAACTTAAACCCTAAACTAATCTCTAAATCCTGCTACGCCATCAGTATCTATTATCTGCAATTCAGCTTCAATAAAACAGATATATGAAATACATCATTCGGGCGACTTTGATTATCCTCGCTACCCACAGCCAACTAATCTCAGAACTTTCAATCAGTCGTTCGCTCGGCCACTTGATCGTATTGTTTATATTGGCAAAGTTTTGGTATTCATCTGGGATACATGAAGACGTGATTTTTCTCGACAGTTTCGCGGCTTCTGTGATTTTTGTTATTGTGAAACACTTTTCGTACATGCAGGCCTGTATTTGTGGTATTAGAAATAATAAAAATAGCGCAAAATTGATGGAAATTGGTTTTGATCGTTAATTGAAGAATGATACCTGTATCATATTATTCAAAGTAAGACTTTAAAACCGGCGGTACACGATTTGATTTAAGAATTAACGTTAGTTAATTATTATTTTTAATTTAACAATGAACATACCAAATGCTACAATTTACTTTCTTGAAAGAACCTATTAATCCCTTGACTGGCAATGGATCATATATGTACATTTTTAAATAACTTTGACAATTTCTAAAGGATTTGGACAAAATTTGGTATACTACCATTTTTGAAGATACTGAACCCAAATCTGACATCAAAATTATAAAATTCAATATGACGGACTCAAAATGGTGTATTTAAAGTATCAAAATAACTACCTATTATAAAAATATGTAAATTATTTTTTTACAAAAATTTTCTTCAAATTTGCAACGAAATACGATAGGATTTTATTTATTTTTTGTTTTTTAATTTTATTTTGTTTTTTTATTTCTTTTTAAATTTTCTTTTGTTTTTTATTTCTTTTTTAATTTAAAAATAGTTATTTGTGTAATTAGGGTGTAAAATAGCAGTTTTTCGCACGAGTGTGAATGTTTGTTAGTCTCGGCTAGCACCTCGACTAACAATCACACGAGAACGAAAAACGCATTTTACACCCAAGGTGCACACAATATTTTTTCTACAACCCTATTTATTATATAATATTAACAATAATATAATACAATAATTAATTTATATACTTTGTATTTTGCTATATTAACCCATTAATGCGCAAAGGGATGTTTTCAAAAATTATAAGAAATATTTTGTTGATATGTTTATATATTTTTGGGGGACCTAAGTTCCCCAATTTTTAATGTTGCGTTGACGCACTCTTGGGCGTTAATGGGTTAATATTAAAATTCAACTCTAGTAAGCTTTGAACAAAATTTTTGACAGTTCTATTTTCATTAAAAGGTGTTTCTTAATTTGTTATTCTATAATATAAGATGGATAAGTGGTGATACTGAGAAAGAAAGTAAAAATGTATGTGTTACTATGGAAGTAGTAAACACTTTTGCGCACGGCGAGCGCAAAAGTACTACTTTACATACTGAAATGTCAATGAAAAAGCTTACTTTTTTACACGGTGCGGTGGTAGAAAAAAAATATTTTTTAATATTTTTTGTGGAATTTATATTTTTTGAAGTTGAAAATCATAATAATAAAACTAATAATAAACTACTGCGGAACAATGGGCGACACGAATAAACCTCGAATTTTTACATTTGAATGTAAAAAATATTTTTTCTGTAAAGTTCCAAATTTCACTCTCAACTCTTATATTCAACACTTATATAGGGGGTTTCAGATCAGAAAAATAATTTTTGAAATGGAATCAGAGACTCCAAAAAAACCGGAAACTAAAGGTGTTAGTTTTGTTACTTAAACTGATTGTGAGAAAAACCGTGCCAGTTAAGTGTTTAACAACTATACCAAATGTATCCAATATATATAATTTATAAATATGATTATTTGAATATTTAATATTCATATTATTACGAAAAGAATAAAACATTTAATCTTATTAATCTAACAATAAAAAAGAGTAGGTTCTATTATAGTATACACTGCTTGTCACAATTAGTGGGACACTTTTTCAATGTAACACAGTTTTGGTAAAAATTGTCATATTAATATGAAAATTCATAAAAATCATTAGTATAGTGTTGTTTCAAAGCCCAAAGAGTAAAAACTTTGTACGTGCATCGATAGCGGGTGTACAACCCTTGGAGGGGTGAAAAATGGAAAGTGACAAATTCAAGTATTGAAAAAAAAGTTTAAAAACTGTTTATTTCAAGATAATGATAAAATTCACATTAATTTTTATACGTAGAACTTATTTGAACCCTAAAGGTATAAACTATATTTTTAAATCAATATTTAATTCTATTTATCACCTGTTATCATCCCCTAAATTTAGGTTATTAGAAATATAGGAAAATATGAAAGAAATTTTAAAAATCTTCAAGGGTTGTTAGAAATAATCATAATAAATATAAATTTACAATTTCAATAAAATCCAGTAATTTTCAACCACTTTTCTACCCTTTAATATTCAACCCCCTGTGTATTACAATTAATTCGAACAACGTAGGTAAAGATAAATTTTTGAAATTTACAAAATAGGTAGTAAACAGTATACACAACGGTACTGTGTGTTAAAAAACACAAATAAATTATAAGGGTAGGCATCAACCCTTAAATACTAAACCGCCCCAAATAGTAGGGTAGAATATGAAATTTAAGTGTGATTTTATGAGAAATCAATTAATGCTCTTATTTGCAGATTTTTGTGAAAATTTTGTGCACCACAATTCACCCCTACGGATGTAGCTACCCTAAATTTAAAAAAAAAACACTTTTTTTAAAACATCGTATCTAAAAATTCAGTGGAATTTTTTTATCATCCTTTCGTAATATAAAAGGTCGATATTTGATCTTTCTACACCGGTAAAATTAAAACAATACACTATCAGGAACTACCCTTAAATTATTATTTCTTAAAAATAAAATAAATTTTATTTCAATTAATATTGAAAATATAGGTATCTATGGAAATTAATGGACAATTTACGAGTTTTTCATAAGTTTGACTCAAATTATTTCAATCGTTCTGAGACGTTGAAATTTACTGAATGTGTAGTAAAGTGTGTATACAACAGAATTGTATGTTAAAAAACACAAATAAGTTTTAAGGGTAGTCATCAACCCTTAAAAACTAAATCACCCCCGATAATAGGGTTGTAAATTGAATTCAATTGCGATTTTATGAAAAATCAATTAAAGCTGTTATTTGACAATTTTTTTGAAAATTTTGTTCACCACAATTCACCCCTACGGATATAAGTACCCTCAATTTAAAAAAAATATACACATTTTTTTAAATATGGTATCTAGACAGTCCGTGGTATTTTTGTTTCATCCTTTCGTAATATAAAAGGCTGACATTTGTTCTTTCGTTACCGGTAAAATTAAAACAATACATTATCAGAAACGTGTCAAAACGATTGGATTAATTTGAGCCAAACTCGTAAATTGTCCATTAATTTTCATAGATACCTATATTTTCAATATTAATTGAAATAAAATTTATTTTATTTTTAAGAAATAATAATTTAAGGGTAGTTCCTGATAGTGTATTGTTTTAATTTTTTCGGGGTGGAAAGATCAAATGTCGGCCTTTTATATTACGAAAGGATGATAAAAAAATTCCACTGAATTTTTAGATACGATGTTTTAAAAAAAGTGTATATTTTTTAAATTTAGGGTAGCTACATCCGTAGGGGTGAATTGTAGTGCACAAAATTTTCACAAAAATCTGCAAATAAGAGCATTAATTGATTTCTCATAAAATCACACTTAAATTTCATATTCTACCCTACTATTTGGGGCGGTTTAGTATTTAAGGGTTGATGCCTACCCTTATAATTTATTTGTGTTTTTTAACACACAGTACCGTTGTGTATACTGTTTACTACCTATTTTGTAAAT
This sequence comes from Sialis fuliginosa, assembly GCA_961205875.1. Classification (NCBI taxonomy): domain Eukaryota; kingdom Metazoa; phylum Arthropoda; class Insecta; order Megaloptera; family Sialidae; genus Sialis; species Sialis fuliginosa. The sequence continues at coordinate 2,865,790 of OY540820.1, forward strand.
TTCATAAATTTATCTTCACCTACGTTGTTCGAATTAATTGTAATACACAGGGGGTTGAATATTAAAGGGTAGAAAAGTGGTTGAAAATTACTGGATTTTATTGAAATTGTAAATTTATATTTATTATGATTATTTCTAACAACCCTTGAAGATTTTTAAAATTTCTTTTATATTTTCCTATATTTCTAATAACCTAAATTTAGGGGATAATAACAGGTGATAAATAGAATTAAATATTGATTTAAAAATATAGTTTATACCTTTAGGGTTCAAATAAGTTCTACGTATAAAAATTAATGTGAATTTTATCATTATCTTGAAATAAACAGTTTTTAAACTTTTTTTTCAATACTTGAATTTGTCACTTTCCATTTTTCACCCCTCCAAGGGTTGTACACCCGCTATCGATGCACGTACAAAGTTTTTACTCTTTGGGCTTTGAAACAACACTATACTAATGATTTTTATGAATTTTCATATTAATATGACAATTTTTACCAAAACTGTGTTACATTGAAAAAGTGTCCCACTAATTGTGACAAGCAGTGTATAATCTAGATATTATCTTAATTTAATAAAGCTTTGTAGATTATTGCCGAAATAATTTGATTACGTACATATCCGTAACTAGATTCTCATTTAGCAGTCCCTTATGCTCACAAACACACAGCTATACAAACCAGGAGCGTAACATTCGTGGAGAAGATGGGATGTTATTAACTTAAGACCCAAAAATTATAAAAGATCGATGCAATCTCATAATGAGCAACCCAAATTTTATAAAGATTTATTTAGTATCTACTTTACTTTAGGTATATAGTTTTTTATTATTCTTGAATTTATTAAATTTTAAAACAATTTAAATGGCAACTTGGTCTTTTATAATTTACAACAAATTATATATCATTTTACACATTTTCGTTATTATCACTAAATTTGTCTATTTTTTGTAAATATTTGTCCCCGCTATCTAAATATTCACTTATATAACAAACTAGCTGCTACTAGCGGCTTCGCTCGCGTGGATTTCGAAACCTCCATCCCCATAATATTTTTTTCCGCCGCATCGAATGAAACTAATTACAACCATTCATATGTAAAAGGGGGTGAAATATATTTTTTTTCTATATTTTGGTTTACATTCATTATGTAAAATCGTAAATATCTGCTATACGAAATAGGGGGTTGTTTTTCCCTCTAATACCCCACCCCCGTGGTATTTTTCCCGCCGGATCGAATAAAACCAATTACAACCCTTCATATGTGACGGGGAGTGAAATATTAATAGCTAAAAAAAAATCCCCATACAAATTTTTCAACCCCCTTGCAATCATTTAGGGGTTGAATTTTCGTGATAAGAAATAGTCCTTCCTCGGGATGCAAGTTATCTCACTACCAAATTTTATCAAGATCGGTAAAGCGGTTTAACATTGGACAGGTAACAAATAGACAGAGAGACAGACAGACAGTAACACTTTCGCATTTATAATATTAGTATGAATAATATTAGTGAAAATCGTGCAGATTTTACAGAAGAAAAAAAATCTTATTTCTAATGCTCCATATTTATAACAAATATATATCTAGTAGGCATTATTTGTTTTTATTAATTTTACGATATATATGAATTCTCACGGTACACAATATTATACATACATATATCCTATACATTTATGCAAAGAACGAAAAAACTAATTTTAACTATTTTGTCTGATAAGAAGTAATATTATTATAACAAACAAAAAAGTTAACTTTTTCGATCTTTTTGCGTTCTTACTACATCCACCACTGCATACTCACACACATGCCCACTCACACACACACACACATACATACATACATACATACATACATACATACAAACACAGACTGTATGTAGGACAATATCTGTAGCATCTTAATTCAATTTCAGTGTTACGTCTGAGAGGTAATTCTAGCCACCCATTTCTATATTCTGCTGAAGGCGTGCTTCAGATATGAGTATAAAGATAAACGAACGAGAAAGTGAAAATGTAGGATAAACAGTGAAAATGTAAAATAGCTCTAAATAGCACAATTTAATTTTTAACTTGGATGCCGAAACCCACTGAAAATATCATTACTATAATAAGAAGATGATGAAATGTATAAAAGAAGTAAATTCAAATATTGTAGAGTAAATATACTTTGTTTTTATTTTTTGCTTTATAAAAGTATCAAATTTTTATATAAAATGATGTTGATCCGTAGATAATAAATAAGAACATGAAATTCTCTTTTTGATATTTCTAATATTTTATTTGAGTTATCGTATATTACATCATATAGGGTCAACTGGGGTAAAAGTGAAACAAAATACAATTCTTTTAAGGTTTTTTGACAGTTAACGATACAAATTCATACTTTAATTTTTTCTACTAGATGTACTTATACTTATACTTATACTTACGTCATTTGAACTGTACGCTACAACACGAACTTTAAAAATGAAAAAAGTGTGTTTCATTTTTAACCTCTAATTTGGGAAAAAGTGAAATAGGCCTCTAATAGAAAATATTTCTCGAAAAATTAAAACAAAAGCTACTTTGGCAACTTTGATTTATCTTCTTTGTGGCATATCATTGTGAAATTGTAACTTTAATTAATATCTGAGCTATACAGAAAGTTATGTGCAAAGAATTAAAATTTAATTCACACGTTTTGACTTCGACTAACAGGGAAATCTGTAGGGGTGGCACATCACTTTTTAGCAATTCATATTTTCAGGTCGCTTTAACAAACCTTTAATGATGATGTCAGTTTTTATAATTCTCCTATAAACAAATTAGTTTTTTAGTTGCAAGCTTGTTTCACTTTTACCTCATTTTTAGTGTTTCATATTTACCCCGCTTGACCCTACTATACATTACATACACATAATAAAGTACTGACATCACTCTTGGCCCCTTTAAGAGCAAGGTTTACTGTTTTTTCATACGCTATAATACGTGAAAACGATTATTGGCCTATTTTGTGCAAAATCTCTTTATACAAACTTTTCTTTTATTTTTTATTATAAAAAATTAATAGTTAGATATTTCCGAAAAAAACATTTATGCCACTTTTTGTAGAGTATTTTGCGAACAAGAAAATTTTTATTTATTTCTAACGACCGAATAAAAGTTTATATACAAAACTCAACCAGCAAAGTATTCGTTCGAAGTCAAATCTAAATTGACTGGCAATGAGATATTAACAACTTATACTTTACCTTTATGTTAAAATATAAAATCATACACCGGGTTACATCCTTAGATAACGTTATTCATAATTTAATATATAATTTTCATTATATACCTATTACATATACGTTAACAAATTACCTATATTTATTGTTAAAACGATTATTTTATTTTAGTGGGATAGATCCTTAACAAACTAAACATCTATTGCATTAAAGCCCACGGCCAAGGTTATAAATGTATATTAATTTCACCCCAAGGCTTCCTAAATTCAATTTAATCCTTCCTTTGCTCGAGAACATGGCACAAAGACGGTTGACTTTACCCTCTCAGACTTCCAGCATCTCTGAAACCAGAGGCGTCTATATAAATGCGGCAAGACATAAAATAATCATTTTAGATTTTATAAATATCTATTAATAACATTAACGATTTTAAGTATCTGAAGCGTCTTGATAATGTATTTTATCCAATTATTGTACTTACCAGGATGCTGTTTTTTTTAACCGACTTTAAAAAAGGAGGAAGGTTTTCAATTCGTATATATTTTTTAGAGGTGTGCCGAAATTCCGGCCGGAATTCACGTCTAACGTCACTACTATTATATTTTAAATACACTCACGAAAAAATTAAAGGACCACTTTTATTTTTCGAAAAAATTGCTCATTTTCAAAGTAATGCCGAAAGGTTAAATATGATCCTTTTTTTACTTATACGATATGAAAATTGAAGGAAATTTTATCATCTTTTCGAATTTAGGAGTATTTTTGTGTTATTAAACTTATTTATTATTTTATTAAATCGCTGTTTATTAAAAAATAAAAAAATTGATTTTTTTTTGCAATTTTTAAAGTTATGTTAAATTTAATTTACTAAGAGATTTCACGAAAAAATATAATTCGACGCTACTAAATTTGTTTAATACAATAATAGTATTTATAAAATTCATTAATCGTAAAAAAATGTAAAAATGTATGTGTTACTATGGAAACACTTTTGCGCAAAAGTACTACTTTACACACTGAAATGTTAATGAAAAAGCCTACTTTTTTAAACGGTTGTAGAAAAAATTTTTATGTATTTTCGGGCATTATTCCGACAAATATGCATCTGTTTTGTGGTCCCATATAAATTTCATCAGATTCTGACCATAGACTTCAAAGATACACCACTCAAAAGGGAAAAAGAAAAAAAACAAATTAAGAAAAAATAAAATCAACTTAAAAAAAGAAAGCCTTAAAAACACTGGAATGTAAAATAAAAAGTTAAATTTATATAGTTTTTGAAGTGCCAAGGCAATAAAAAAAACTTTTTAATAAAGAAAAAAAGAATACCGATTTCAAAAACTAATTTTAATTATTTGGTGTATTTTTTAGTGTTTTTAGGGTTCTTTTTTGAAGTCGGTTTTATTTTTTCTTAAAAAGTTTTTTATTAAGAATACAAAAATTATGTTCTTGATTAAAGTTTACATAATATTTTTTCGCAACGCATAAATAAATATTGGACATTGCTTTGTTATTGTGTTAATCAATAAAATGAGTAATAAAACACAATATTATAAAGTACTTTTATTTTCACAATATTCAATATTTATTAATTAATCTTCATTGTAAATATGATTTTCATAATATTGACTCTTCCGCATCACATAATTTTCAGACGTCAGTGGCGTAACAATAAATAATAAAAAAGGAAAATTTGTTTCATCCACAAAAAATGTACACCACCATTTAACACTGGCATGTCAAATTCGTTTGCACCATGGGCCACATTAGCCGTTTAGCATTTAATCGTGTGCCGCATAAACCATTTTGCATTGAAAAATTCTTATTCGTGGTGAGAGGGCCCTTGAGGTATAAATCACACAAAAAATCTCTCTTTTGTAAATAAATTAGTCTTTAATAATGTTATAATAATGACAAACTCAAAATCTCAACAGGGCCAGATTAAATATTAAGATTATAGAGCGCAAATAAAAAAAATAAAGTTTTGTAATATTTATTTAAAAAGCACAAATATCAATATTTGAATCCGATATCTCATACCTTTTGCTTTTCGCTAATTAGGCGGCTATTACACTATAAAAAGAAATATGATAAAATTTCTTTGATCAAAGAAATATGACAGTGTGATAAGTCAATTTTTATAATATTTACCTTCATAATATTTCTATGATCATAGTTAATGACAGTCTCTTATATTTGATCAAAATTTTTTGACATCAAAAACAAAATGGCGACTACCAAGTTATCACTGATAGTTACAGTTATAATTAATTATTATTATATGAATATCAACAAAATCCAGTATTATATGATAATCTTTTTATTGATTATAATTATAAAAACCACAAACACGGTTGTAAATTCAAACCTCGATCGCGTCAATTGACGAACATCCACGCACTGATATTCAAAAGGCACCAAAAAAGAAGAAAATATCCCTAGATAATATTGAGAAAATATTATCAAATATTTTATGTAGTGTAATAAAACAAAATCTCATATTTTATCAAAGAAATATGATCAAATCTTTGTCAAAGATCTTTGACATATTTATTTGATAGTGTAATCAGGGCCCGCCGAACGGCCAGGCGACCCAGGCGATAGCCTGGGGCGCCAATTTCGTGGGGGCGCCAATTGTTTTAAACTTATTTTCTATGTTCTGTTCTAGGGCGCCAAATTTAAGCAGTATATATTTTATGAATAATAGTTTTGATTTTTAAATTAAAATTGATAAAACCTTATTTGCGATCGGCTATGATAGAAGTTGATAGGTTGAATAATTTGGCTATTCTTTCAATTGAAAATAAAGTTGTAGCAAACCTCAATCTTGAGACAGCAATCGAAAATTTTGCAGACATGAAAGCCAGGAAGAAATCTTTTATATAATTTTAGTTATATTATATATTATTTATCAATTATGTTATATTATATTATTATATTACACTAATGAATTAATAAAAAGTGTATTTAATGGTATTTTTCATTTTTCTATACATTTTATTCATTTCGATATTTTTCACACACGCTTTTTTTTGTGCGGATAATTTTTAATTATTGTCATTGGAGCGGGGTGGGGGGGGCGTAAAAAAAATCTCGCCTGGGGCGCCAGAATCGCAAAGGCCGGCTCTGAGTGTAATAGCCGCCTTATTCAATATCTGAAGACAGTTCATTAGCACTTTGGTGGGTATAATTTTTAAAAGTCTATTTATTTATTTATTTCCTTAAACCATTGCAGGCATTGGTTATAATATTACAAAAAGCATTTTTGAGTTTCTACAAATCCATCTAGCAAGTATTTATAAAATTCAGATACACTCCTTTCGGTCAATTTTAGTTTCAAATTCGTATCACACTGAATTTCAATTATTTCCATTTTCAAATGACTTAGCGCTTGTTATATCTCCACTAAAGAAATGGTTGAAAATAAAAGAAAACATGTCTAAAACCGACGTTCAAATTCAGTCGTCAAGCAATTAATTTTCTAGCGCATATTTTGTACGAAGTAACTGATTTCATTTGCATTTTCATTTTATAATCATTTTATAAATAACGTTGTGTAATTGTGTATGTTCTGCGATAGTCACTCATTTTTTATGTAGGCAAATTTGACATGCCTGATTTAACTTACCGTAAAATTCAGTGGCGTAGCGAGGGGGAGGCAAGGGGGTCTATCATGCCCCGGGCGCCACTTACAGAAGGGCGCCATAGCATAAATCAAATTTAGTAAGGTCAGAATAGGCAACTGAAGACCTTTTTTTTTTGTGTAAATGGACAATGTATTTCATAATAAGATTAGATAAAATAAAAACTGAAGACCTTTTTTTTATAAAATTATAATTATTTTTTATTTTATTATTTTTGGAGGCGCCAAAAAAGTATCGTGCCCCGGGCGCCAATTATGGTTGCTACGCCACTGGTAAAATGCACTAACTTTGTGCCACTTTTTGATGTTTTTTAAGCATATATTCCTTATTTATTGACATAACTACACATCTCAGGAATATAATCCTGTTGCTGAAAAAAATCCAGGTAGCATGGGATGCGAGACAGAATTTTGTTCTGTCCGAAATAAGTAGTGGTACAAAATTGAGTCACTGGTACAAAGTTAGCGCATTTTACGGTATCAATTTATGATAGAGAAGGTAATCAGGTTCTACATATTTTAGAATCTTTCAGATCTTATTTACGTCGTTGACACACGGCCCTGCTTAAAGCTCTGGATGTGAGATAAACAGCTTGTATCTTGTTTATCCGAGCACTAAAGAAACTGAAACAATAGGTGACAAATATCATGGTAACATCTGCATTTACTTTTGTATTGTTTACGATGTGCTTTCAGGTCGTTGTCACTGACTAACAAATCCTGGAAAAGGGTAACGGAAGAATGTGCAAAAACAATAGACTCTCATTAAACGTGGCTTGCTTTTTGAATAATCATCATTTGAAATAATCACCCGAGAAAGTATTACATGTTGCCAAGATTAAAGTGTGTACGTTCTGTGATAATTGTAGTGGTTTTTTTAATAGTTTTCTTATTCATATTTTAAAATAAATGTTTATTTAGGTTAATTTTATTTTAATCTGTATTATCTAAACTTAAGTATTATCTACCTTCGCGCCAAAATTTCGAGCCTATTTTTAACAATGGTTTGCGAAAAAACTACACGTTATTGAGGAACGGTTTTCCGTATTTTATTAACACACTCTTAAACTTAAAAAAAAATGCGTCGAAACAATTGTTTTTTCAAAATCGCGACCATGGAGCGTCCTTGACCGCGCCTCCACAAAATCGTCACAGTCGACTTTGTGTCACGATTTCGCCATTCCGGTTTCTTGAAACAAAAAATTGAAAAAATGTCTTTAATTGTTATCACGTTGGCTAGGTTAAGACACAAGTTTTTTGAAAAATATCCAAATCTTCCAAAATGGCAGACGTTTTAACAAAAAAATTTGTTTTCGACCGTTTTTTTAATAGTTTAATAATTTTACTTAATACGGATGCTTCAAATTACACAAAATAAGTTTATGTTCTTGTTCTATAATTAAAAATAAGATGAAAAGTCACTAAAATATACCTCCAAAACGGCATTTTTAACAACAAACAGCCATTTATAGTTTCGTTTTTTAGTTATTTTATTTAAGTACCTGTAACAGTAATACAACTGGCTATGTCTATGATGACAAGTATTATAGTGCTGCAACTCAAACCGTAAAAGTCGCTTAGAACGCGAGTAACCGGCAAGATCGAGATAACTCTTTCTGTCCCATACTAATCGAAAGTACATTAGTTGACAATACTTTGGACAAAAATTACCCAAAATTACTGCGTCGGAACACATCCAAATGGGGCTTCACAGTACGCGACACTCACGCGACGTTTTAAACGCTTTTTCCACTGATCTTTTTATGAAATTTGAAATCTTTTGTAATATACTCATTAGGCATACATCAGGCTTCAAGAATATATAAACATATATAAAAAAAATGTTGTTTAAAACTAAAAAAATGGGACTTAAAGGATGATTTCTGGAATTTTTGGGGGATTTTTTAATGACAATTTTAGTTATTAGTTACTATTCTGTGAAAAGTATGAACCTTATACAAAAATGTTTCAAATAAAAGTTGTAGAACATACATTCCTGAACAAAACAAGTGGTTGCTCATTAACTAAAATTGTCGTACTTAGAGTAAATTATAGCAAACCGTACAAAACATTTAATTGACAAATATTTTCAAATTTTTATTAAAAAATCATATAAACTTACACCCATTAATAATATCAAATAAAATATAATATTTACGAGATATGTAAGGTTTTATAGTACATTGACAAGGTGTAACTAGGACACAAAGCTTACAAAAATTACTTCATGTATCAACCCCTAAAATCAAAAAACCACCCCCAAAATATTACTCACCACTAGTTTCAGGTAATTATCTCGATAGTGACCACTGATGGGAGAAATTTTTACTAAACTTAATTTATAGAGAAGGAAATTTTAGATAATAATCGGTAATTATATTTTACATTTATGCATTAAGTAAAGCAGAATAAATATATTTACGTATTGCATTAACACCTTAACCTTACATTCACGACAGAATAAGCAAGCCCATGTTATATAATATGTGTAAGCCCATGTTATATAATATATTCGAATGTATATCAGTTGAGAATACTTAGGACAAAAATTACCCAAAATTACAGTGCCGGAACATAATATAATAGGGTCTTCAATGTACGCGACTCGCGTAAAATGTTTTAATCGCTTTTTTCACTGACTTATTTAAGAAATTCGAAATCTATTGCAATGCACTCATTTGGCAGACATCAGGCTTCAAGAATAATAAACACATATATCAAATATTTTATATTTTTTATATATTTTATATTTTTGTGTATTTTGTATCATATAATCTTCCTCATGAACCCAACTAAGGAAAACAATCAAGAACAAAAAAATACTTGATAAAAATCGGTGGGCCCACTGGCCCTATACACCCCTGGTCTAAATTATTATTATTTGATACTGGAAATCGATAAAACATATTAATATCAATACCTGTATCAAATTTCATAATTATACCACAAAGGGTTCTCTAGATATTAAATAAACACTAATTTTTTACTAAAAATTACATCCTCGATCTACTGTTAAATAATTTTACACTAGTTGTAAATCATCCTGTATATGTAGATTACGTAATGTGTTTACTAAATCTATACCTACTTTAGAAAGAGTAGATAAAAATACTGTTCGAAAATAATAAGAGTAAATACTAAAATATTTTACCATCTATAGTTATAGGTTTTCACATTATCTACGTGAGAAATAGTCCAGGCTAAGAAGTACCTAAAATAGGAATTTGTGCATACAGTTTTAATACTTACAGGATATGTTACAAAAGTGGTGTAGAATAATACCCGAAATGGAGTTTGTAGGGAATTTTGTAGCGAATAACTTTTATTTAAAACTTTTTTATGTATAATACTTAATTAGGCCACTATTTAGCAAAACTCAGAAAATCTGAAGAATTTTGCAATTGAACCATGGTTAACCCCTGTCGCGGACAACTAAAATCGCAGCAACTTAGGGTATTATTGTACACCACTTTTGTAACATATCCAGTAAGTATTAAAACTGTACGCAAAAATAATCGGTTTTAGCCTTACACACTGTGTAATACACAGCCTGGACTAAAAGGTCTTGCTAGTAAAAATATGTAGTCAATATTTAAACTACAAAGTTTACAGCAGTTTTTAAAAAACGAGTTGCAAGGCTTTTAGGGAACGTATGAAAAAATTTCTTGGTGAACAAACTAACTGTTTTATTAAAATATTATAAGTATTATTCTTGTCGCATATACGGTTTACATTTTTTTACACTTCATGTTACAAAAAACAGTATCTGGAGCAGGAGAAAGTAAATTTTAAATTAAAAATAATCTTAATCTCTTGTAGACCTCATACAACAATATTAATTATTACTATTATCTATTATAAACATTTAAGAATATCTAAAACGAACAATGTGTTTTAATTTTACTTCCATGTTCCGAAGGAAATGGAAGTATTGTAATACCATCGAAAAATCGTGTCCGAGAAAATGACAAATTCTGATTGTACTAACTTCAAAACGTAAAGAAAAGTTAATTTCCGCATGGCGGCTGTGCGTGTGTCTGTGTGTCTGTGCGGATGTAGAATTTTCTTTCGTTCACGATAACTACTGTAAAAATGCACCGATCTGAATTATTTTTGGGGAAAATGTTTGTCTCAATGAGTACTCCAGACCTATTGATTTGGGTGCTAATCGGATTAGGGGTTTTGGAAATAATCGAAATTTTGTAACTTTTTTCATCTAAAAAGTGAATATTGCGAGTATTATCTCACTAATTTTGATAAGATTTGGTACATTTGCAGTTCAATTGAATCTAAGGGACATTTATTATTTCTGCGTGCCTAAATAGCCATTAAAGGGGTGAAAAACACACTTAAAATTTGAATTTTAAATACTAATATGTCATTAATTCATGTTGCCTTGGAAACAAATGCAACTAAATTCAAATTGTCAAATTAGTTTTTTTACGAATGTGTTTTATGTTTTGGACATTAGAAAACTAATATTTATATACAAATGGCAAAAAGAGTTGTAACCGTCGTAAGTATATATGTTTTTTATGTATTACGAAATTTATATACATAGTAGTAGATTATATTAATAAAATATTTTTCAAAAAATTTATATTTAAAAATTATTTAAAAAGATAGAAGAACATGGAAGTCATGTATGGTTCTCCATACCGATATTTTTATTATGACATAGTAAGTACGAATAAAATAGTTAACGGTAAAAATGTTTGTTTACTTCTTGACAATACTGATTTATACAACAAATTCCCCCAAGTAAACCACCAACCAGCACATTTGCTCCAACAATGCCAACATTTAAATCACCAACCTATTTTCCACATCGGCATTCATTTGACGCGTCTGACCCACTCAGTGTCGGAACTTTTCTTGCCGGTAATAAATCTTGTGCAAACGTAATTAACGTACAGAAGTTGCTCTGCGAGGGCTCATTTGTATAGCATAAAGTAGGTAATATCGTAAAGACGTGTCACTATTGTGTATGCGATGATAAACTTTTGTATATCGTGTTCGAGCAAAAATTTCAATAAATATTCTAACTTGACTAACCTGGACTCAGTGCCGGATTAAACCAGTGCGGGGCCTGTAGCAAATGTTATAAAGATACCCTTGGTAGTGGCGTCACTAGAAGGGAGGGGGGTGACACCCTGGGTGTAAACCGATAGTGCTCCCCCCCCAAAAAAAAATTGAAAGTGCAAACTTTTGAATGAGCTTTGGATCTAGTCCAGGCTGTGTAGGCTAAAACAGATTCTTTTTGCGTACAGTTTTAATACTTACAAGATACGTTACAAAAGTGGTGTAGAATAATGTCCTAAGTTTGCTCCGATTTTGGTTGTCCGCGACAGGAGTTAATCATGGTTCAATTGCAAAATTCTTCAGATTTTCTGATTTTTACTAAATAGCGGTCAAAATATGTATTATACAAAAAAAAGTTTCAAATAATTGATATTCGCTACAAAATTACCTACAACCTTCATTTTGAAAAAAATAAAAAAATTTGTTTGTTTATTTGCTACACTGATTAAAATGACTGAAAACACACTTTTTTTAAGCTGTAATAACTAAAAAAGTTTAATGTTTTTTTAAATTGATACCTCTGGAAAATAAATATTCTGTAGGACAGAACATTCACTGAAAATTAGGACCTGATATCATTAGTGTTTTTGTTTTATTAAATTGTTAATAATGGAATCATGATTGTCTTTGATTAACAATAAAAGTTTTTGTAAAACCTTTATTTTTATACAACTGTTTGTATGTGTTCTCAAAAACTGGTATAATCGATTTCTACCATAAAAAAGTAAAATTTTTCATTAAAATCTTATTGTTGAGTTTTTTTATTTTAAACCAATTCAATTGTTTCATAGAACCAGAAATATTGAAAAAATAATAGCCAAGAACCTGCTCTGAATAATTATTTATTCATTGGTGAAAACCGCATTAAAATCGGTTCAGTAGTTTTTGAGTTATTTAATGTATATTACACACTACACAATTTTTATGAAAATTGATTGATAATAATTGATAATAAGATTTTAGGGCTACCATTTGCCAAAGAATTGAAAATTTTTACTTTTTGATGGTAGGAATCGATAATATAAGTCTTTGAGAACACAAACAAACAGTTGTATAAAAATAAAGGTTTTACAAAAACTTTTATTGTTAATCAAAGCCAAGCATTATTCCATTATTAACAATTTAATAAAACAAAAACCGTTGATGATATCAGGTCCTAATTTTCAGTAAATATTCTGTACTACAAAATTTTTATTTTCCAGAGGTATCAACTTAAAAAACATTAAACTTTATTAGTTATTACAGCTTTAAAAAAGTGTGTTTTTAACCATTTTAATCAGCGTAGTGGATAAAGAAATGATTTTTTTTTTCAAAATGGAGATTGTAGGGAATTTTATAGCGAATAACTTTCTTTTTTTTGTATAAGACTTATTTAGACCGCTATTCAGCAAAAATCAGAAAATCTGAAGAATTTTGCAATTGAACCATTGTTAACATTGTTAACCAAAATCGGAGCAAACTTAGGGTATTATTCTACACCATATTTGTAACAAATCCTGTGAGTATGAAAACTACGCAAAAATTCTTATTTTAAGTACTTTTTAACCTAGCCAGCCTGGACTAATCATACAAATCTAATAATTATTCGCGGAGATATAATTGTTTGAAAAATTGAATTTTTTTGCCTTTTTTTTAATCATCCCTTAATTTTTTTGAGAAGTGTATAATAAAACACCACTTTTACAGGCAAATTTTTCTCAATTTAATGTGGGAAAATTTAGAAAAATCAATTTAAAAAATCAAAGATCAGATTTTCAAAAATCGATTTTTCGATAAAATAGAATCAAGATCGGAAACACTAAAATTAAATTATGAATTACTGTAGATTTGGACACTCCGTATCAATGGTGGTAAATTCAATAAGAGATATTTTTTCGGGGGGGCCCATAGCATTTGCTACTTCTGCTATATGGCTAATCCGGCACTGCCTAGAATTATAAATAATTACTTTCAGATTAAACGTGGTGAATTGTAACATGTTGTCTACACCCTATAGATTATATATAGATTGTACATTGTATTGAAACTACCTATAATAATCATAGATAATTGTCAGATAAACTTTCAGCACCTCGTAAAATGAAATTTACTTCAACTTTAACTTTGAAGCAATTCCATAATAATAATACTAAGAAGTTATGAAATACAAAACATTCCTCCAATTTATTAGTAAATAAATAACAGTGAAATGCTAGTCGAGTTTCGCGTAGTTGTGTCCCGTACCATATAGTTTTTCAAATTATTCGCTTATTTTAATACAGGGTAGTTCAATAGTGCGTCCGGCTTTCCTAGTGCACTTCCCGTAGGAGATAGAAAAAAAAGTTTGGTACATAATATTATTGGTTTGAAAAGATCAACGTCGTAAAATTATTTTTAACAATACAGGGTGTCCCATTTTTGCGGTATAACAAAAACAAAGATTTTTTTAAATGGAATACCCTGTAACGTTTTATGTCTTCCGATGTCATTTTTTAACCTCTACATAAACGTCTGTTCAATTTTTAATTTAATGACAGTGTTGCCAAATTAGAATTTTTTTTCCGAAAAATAACCCATATTCAGGCTCAACTATAAAAAATCGTAGCGACCTCGTTTTTTTTGAAGTTATGAATTTTTTTAGCAATAATGTTAGTCCAGGTAAAGAGTAACATTTTGATAATAAACAAATTTAATTTAGTTCTACAGGGTGTTAATAAAAAAATGCCAAAGTTTGCAATCTTCAAAATGATAAAACTCATTTTTTTCAAATGTGACTACCCTTTTTTTATTTCACTATTCGATGGGTTTTTTTCTCCTTTTCAATTTGTATAGGGGATATCTTATGTCTAAACTCCATACATTCTGAGATATTCAATAATTTTCACAAAAGTAACCATTTCACCACGTTTTTATGCACCGAAGTAGGCTGTGCTGATGCAAAATAAATGCGAAACAATTACAAAACAAATGCCGGTAAATTGATTTGTGCCTGGATGAAAATGGAAGACATTTCGAACATTTATTGTAGTCTTTTATCTTTTATATGTATTTTCAATTTTGTTACTGATCATAGTTTTTTGAATAAAATAAATAATTTTATTACATAAGTATTATCCGTTTTAATTATAAAATTTAATCAAATGTTACATTGATACTTAAGTACTTACATTTTGGCATTTATTTTGCATCAGCACAGCCTACTTCGGTGCATAAAAACGTGGTGAAATGGTTACTTTTGTGAAAATGATTGAATATCTCAGAAAGTATGGAGTTTAGACATAAGATATCCCCTATACAAATTGAAAAGGAGAAAAAAACCCATCGAATAGTGAAATAAAAAAAGGGTAGTCACATTTGAAAAAAATGAGTTTTATCATTTTGAAGATTGCAAACTTTGGCATTTTTTTATTAACACCCTGTAGAACTAAATTAAATTTGTTTATTATCAAAATGTTACTCTTTACCTGGACTAACATTATTGCTAAAAAAATTCATAACTTCAAAAAAAACGAGGTCGCTACGATTTTTTATAGTTGAGCCTGAATATGGGTTATTTTCGGAAAAAAAATTCTAATTTGGCAACACTGTCATTAAATTAAAAATTGAACAGACGTTAATGTAGAGGTTAAAAAATGACATCGGAAGACATAAAACGTTACAGGGTATTCCATTTAAAAAAATCTTTGTTTTTGTTATACCGCAAAAATGGGACACCCTGTATTGTTAAAAATAATTTTACGACGTTGATCTTTTCAAACCAATAATATTATGTACCAAACTTTTTTTTCTATCTCTTACGGGAAGTGCGCTAGGAAAGCCGGACGCACTATTGAACTACCCTGTATAATGTAATTTTAGCAAATTTAAGAATCACTAGTTATATTTAATAGTTTATTTATTACTTTCGTCGATAGGGGCAGAGAACAGACTATTTTTACGATTTTGTTGAAAATTTGTAAACGAAGATTTTAATAATAACAAAACGTTTAGATATTTAAATTCCTTGAATACCCCACTCGCGAGAAATAAATATAAAAATTTGTGGTAACCAATTTCTCCCCCCACGCTCAAAAAGTGCCAAAAACTTAAATTTTTATTAACAGCAAGATACACTCATGATTTTTTTTGTGCACATCTATGGCACAGTACCTAACCTAACTTAACCTGCTTTTACAACAAAAATTTACAAATAAAAACACTGCAATTGAACGCAAATTGAAATCTCTATACACATTCTCTACGTTTGACAGAAACTCAAAACTATTTATTTTTGCCGCTTGGTGGCGCTAGGAGTATTGCTATGCTGTTGAACGATGTAAGGGGAAATAAACAAACAGCGAGAGGGGAAATCATATGTATATGTTGACTTTATTTTACCTACCTTAAAGTCAACATACACACATGATTGTTTTTGTGCACATCTATGGCACAGTACCTTTCGAATGATATAAATTTCATTCACCTCCTTTTATAATAAATACTAAAAAAAACGTACGACAATTTTCGATATTCACGTATTAATATATAGATTATGCCAAATATCGGTAGATATTCTAGGTTAGAGGTTCTTAAACTTATGTAGTCCAGGGACCCTCTTTTGAATAATTATTTTTCAGGGGTTATTTTAAGAAAATTTTACAACCTTTTTTTTTTGCTCCATACTTACTTTTTGCTCTATATTTTTTACATTTTTTGCTTTAACAACTGCAATGACCTATTTTTTTGCTCTATATTTCTTACATTTTTTGCTTTTACAACTGCATTGACCTTTTTTCCACACATTTTATTTATTTATTATACATTTTTTCAATTTTTTGCACTACACAAATTAGCTTTTACAACTGCAGAAACAAGCTACAACTACACACTAAAATAACCCCTGCCTCCCTGACAGAAAAACAAAGAAGGTCGTTAAATAGTAATTAATCATTGGTAAATATAGAAATGTAAAAGTACTTTAATTTATGCCAAACATGTTTAACGTACCGCTGGAAAAAGTTCCGCGGACCCTAGTTTAAGAACCGCTGAAATAGAGAAATACATAATAATTTATTATTTTTACTACAAAGTTCCAAAAGTAAAATTAATGTTTAGTCTCGATACGAGGTGCTGATTGATAGTTTTGTTATGTTGTGTTATTTATAAATACAACATATTTAATACATCTATCAAACATAAATCAACACTTACATTGAGGCAAATTCTTTATAAAACCGGGCGTTAGCAATTAATTGTTTTCTTCAACTTCCTTTTTTCACATCTGAAGTACCTATTATTTTCATAAATCTCTATGTATAAAAATGAATGTTCGTTTGTTTGAAGCTCATAGACTCGGGAATTACTGAACCGATTTCAATAAGGTTTTCACCAATAGTTAGATAATTTTTCTGTGTATGTTCGTGGCTATTAATATTTTATGAAAACCTAAAAAGACTAAACAAATATTATTATTATATTATTATCAAGTCGTGTTTTGTTTCCATGATATCACATTCACAGCATATAACTGTCATTTATATAAAAACATAATAGCCATGAAATACAGAATTCTATAATTACGATTTAAATATTTTGTAATATATTGATTGAAAATTGAAATACAGTAAAAGCTCCTTATTCGCGCTTCCTTCATTCGCGTTTTCACTATTCACGGATTAAAAAAATGCGACCCAATTCCTATATTCGCGGCTAAAGATTTCTTTATTCGCGGATCTAATCAGTACATGCATAATAATAAAAAGGATTCCAATAGGTATCCAACCCAATATCCTTTATAAACGCCGTCAAATGGACTAATAAAAAAGTAAAATAGACCTTATTACAACTTTGCCTAAAGTATGTTGTTAAGGATGTATGGGATGTATTTCAAAATGCTACCAAATATATGAAAATTGGTTGGAATGTTCCCAATAGCATTCTTATGCAATAGACAAAATATTAAATTGATTCACTAAGCCCTTTAGGAAATATATTGATTTAAATTTAACATGTGTTCTTATGGGAAACTGATATTTTTCGGTATTTTTTAGGTAAAACACATTGATAAAAAGCAAGAAAAAATTACAAAATTCTTTAAACCATTGCCTAAGCCTGAAGATAATAATTAATCAATATGGTCAAAAACTTCAATTAAATTGATTTTTTTATATTGTATTTGTTTATTTATTTTGTCACCTAGGAACGTATCCCCTATAATGCCATATAAATTACCATTCCGTATTCACGGTTTCTGTATTCGCGGCATATTTATGGAACATATACCCCGCGAATAAAGAGCTTTTACTGTATACAGAAATATTTCGCTTTCAAGAAAGGTAAAATATTCTAAATTGATTTTGATTGTAGCTAATCTATTTTTTAGTTATTTATTTTGATTTTCATACAAATTCTAAGTCGGGACCTGGTGTTTCCTGGGAGTTTGAAAATATAATTTTTCATGATTTTCTCAGTAACAATTGAACGAATTTTATTCAGGTTTTCACTAATCATTTTAGATTTTTTCACGAGAAAATCTGTCGAATTAAAACTTTTGACGCAATTGAGTGTCCCCCGTGGAGTAGATGAGGAAATTACATTCTTGTCCATTAATTAATTACCGAAAGTGTCCGCCATCTTGGATTTATATTGCTAATAATAAGCAAAAAGTGTTAAAAGTTAGGAGAGTGGCGCGGTTTTTTCAACTTTTGAGCCATTTTTATTGAAAATAAATATAACCCATTACTTGAAAAAAACATAAATAAAATAAAAGGCTGTAATTTAAAAAACAAACTTTATTTGCGGAATTTGGTAATTAATTTGATTAAAGTGTAAAAAAAATAAAATAATAAATTCCTAATAGCTTTTGTAGAAACAAGTTTTTCGTACAACGTGTAAATGACGGTCGGGAACTCGTTCAATACAGCGGTATTTTTTTATGGTTGAGCCTGCATATAGATTATTTTTCGAAAAAAAAAATAATTTGGCAACACTGTCACTAAATCAAAAAATGAACAGATGTTAATGTAAAGATTAAAAAATGACATCGGATGACTTTAAACATTACAGGGTGTAATGGGAATATTTTTTTTTTGTTTTTTAATTGTTGAAATAATTTTACGACGTTGATCTTTTCAAACCAATAATATTATGCACCAAACTTTTTTTTCTATCTCCTACGGGAAGAGCACTAGGACAGCCGGACGCAGCGCACTATTGAACTATCCTGTATTGTGTTCAACAGTATGAATTCCCCCATACCGCTGTGTTGAGCGCGTTCCCGGCCGTCATTTACACGTTGTACGAAAAACTTGTTTGTACAAAAGCTATTGGCAATTGAGTCTTCTATAACTTTGTCATTTAAATGTGCCACTTATTTTCAATAAAAATGGTCCAAAAGTTGAAAAAACTGCGCCATTCTCCTAATTTTTAACACTTTTTGTTTATTATTAGCAATAAATAATGTTTTTTAACAATATTGACTGTATGAAGATTGTAGAGAATTAAATTCTCTACAAATTTGTTACTTACCTTTTTTATCGAGAAATGCAAAATACGTGTGCAAATCGACAAAAAAACAAAATCCAAAATGGCGGACACTTTCGGTAATTAATTAATGAGCAAGAATGTGATTTCTTCATCTACTCCGCGGAGGACACTCAACTAGGTCAAAAGTCAAATGTTTTAGCTGAACAGTTTTCTTGCATCTTACATTGAATTTGATCTAAAATGATTGAGCTATAGGTTAGTTTTAGGTGTATAATTTGTAGATATTTTATGTAAATTTCATGAAGTCGGAAAAAAAACAATTCCCGGTGAACCGTGTGTTATGGGCATGTTGAATATTTCAGGTCGCTATGATTTTGTGGATATTAACACACCAAGTCCAATACGCTAGTAGTAAATAATAAGTTTAATCTTTTTGTAATACCGATATTATTTTCACAAGTTTTAAACATATAATTTCCATCACAAAAATGTTAAAATCTGTACTTGGATGTAAATTCATTTAAAATAAAACGGCACTCGTTCTAAAAACTTGTTTTATTCAAAATACGTCCCTAAACTTTTGTTTTATCGCACAACAAACCGCCAATATACATGTACTCTAAATTGTAAAATCTTGTTAATAAAATACAATACATGACTACAGTAGCGTAACTTTTTTGGAATTCAAGATTAATTTAAATAATTTAAAGTAAACGTATTGTTTTGGAACAAGCCCTGAAAGGTTAGAATGCATAACTTAATTTAGAGGTAGCAATTGTCTTCCTTCCCACATATCTTTACAAAATAATGTAATTTTCATGTTCACTTCAAAATCGTAAAGATTTTCTTTGAACTTAAATATTAAGTTGTTGCAAAAATAATACACTTTTCTTGATAGTGTGCAACACCGCGATAATTATTTGTCCACTGTTTTTAAACAAAATTATCAATTATCATTAAATTAATCATGCTGTATAAGAAAGTTAAATGTATATAGATAATCAAATATCAACAAATATTTTTAATTCAGTATATTTAATTTAAAAATGTTCAGCACTGTGGTATTGTTCAAGACTGGTGCCAGTACCTTATATTGTGACAGATAAATCGAATTAAATTTATTAATACATGAAATTACTGAAGCAAGAATTAGTTACGGCACTAAAATCCAACGTGCGAAAACAAGAATTGGTATTTTATTGAAAAATGGCTGAAACTTTCACACCACCACAAGTTATTTGTTTTCGTATAAATCTCCGGATTCGGTGACACGCGCCGGAATGTGTCGCGGATCTTTTTGAAAACGTTTCAAAACGCACGCACGCATATTGTTCCTTGCTCTACGACCAGTGACTCTTAACATTTTCAAACGATTAACTCCATTTTTTTAAATTTTATTTATTTGTTTTGATATCTAAGTATAAGAAAGTCCTCTAATATGAACCCCCTTTTCTTCTTTACGACCAGTGGTACTTAACATTTTCAAACGATTAACTCCTCATTTTTTGTCGATTTTACTTTAAATTTTGATATCTAAGAAGATGAATGTCCTCTAATTTAAACCCCCTTAATAAAGTCACTCATTGTTATGCAGTAGAAAGGGTATAGCCGGGTAAGCATGCAAAAAAGGCCCACAAAGGGAATCAAACGTCGAGTTAGCCGTTCGAAAGCATACGGTCCCAATATTTTGAACTTTTAGCCGCCATATTGGATAATTTAGGGAGGGAAACGTGCATTTTCGTTTTTATTATAAAATCTATTATATTATAAATCTATATATTTCTATTATAAAAAAAATCTGAAAAAATTCTTATTAACTAGGTACTTTTGATCTTTATATACGTGCATGATGTTTTTGAAAAAATTTTGGCGGGAAATTTAAACTCAAAAAATGCACATTTCCCCCCTAACTCATCCAATATGGCGGCTAACAGTTCAAAATTTTTGCATGCTTACCCGGCTATACACATTGTACAAAAAGGAATCAATTATAGGTATTTGTATTAAAACTCCAATTTAAATAAATGTTTAGTTCGGTAGATGTTTTAATGGTTACATAAAGGTCAACCTTGTTTTTGTACAGGGCTGGCCAACCCGCGGCCCGCATGCGGCCGGCGACGCTATTATGTGCGGCCCGCGGCCACATATGAACAAATTATGTTTTTATAATGTTTATTTTAAGTATTGGGTGTTTCAGAATGACTAATTGGTTTTAATTTCCCGTTGTTTTCTTTAAAATATTGTTCTATTTATGTGACTTAACTACTCATTTTAATTGATAAATCTTTTTTTGTAATATAAATTACAAAATTAGAATTTAAAGTATTTTTGTGAATCAATAAAACCATTATTTATAAGTATTTTAAATACTTGGAACCATACAGACATATATTTTATTGTTGGTTAAATATTTATTTTTAAATTTAATATGATTGAACACTTGCTTGTTTTTTCTCCTTGGATCAAATGAGACAAATTACAACCCTTTATGGGGAGAAAAATTGAAATTTTTTCTTTTTCGCTATTTATTGATTATACGAAATCGTAAATATTTCGGGTCATATAACTCTTACACTCCTGTAGGATATTTTCCACCGGATCGAATGAGATCAATTACATTAGCGACAGGCTATATGTATAAAATCCTAAGAAAATTAGCTTTATATTGTTTATGCTCAGAAAAAAATTCAAAACCGGAAATCCAATTTTTTTACAAAATTTCTTGTTTATGTGCAACCCTCGGAAAATTTTAGGTCGTCAATACGGCCCGTGGTGCAATTTGGGTTTGCCAGGTCTCTCACGACGGCCGTTGTTCTTACACGCCAGTAAAGCGTTTTTTTAAACGTTTCAACGGAGCTAAAATACCACTCGTATTAAATCACATATAAATAACAGATTTTCAAGGTCGATATAGTGACGGTCTCCGTTTTTGTTAAGTGCCAGCGCTTTATTCTACTTGCAAAATCAAACATCTATTGTAGGAAACATTTTTTTCTGACATCTATTTTTTAAGATATTTAGTAAAATAACTGGAGATTTTCGAACTTTTAAAAACTTTTTAGGTACCTGTAAACTATCAATTTTTGAAAAAAAACTACAAGAGACAAAAAGTGCTTAGAATTTCTTATAATCTTAAAATTCTTGTTATAATTATTTTATTTAAATTTTATTTGAAAATTAAAAATAAATGATAGTAATACTCACCCCTTACATATAAATAATTCATCTCTTTTAACTAATACTGAGACTCCCTTGTTAGAAAGTAGATAATCTAGGACACCCGGTATAATAGAAAATATTAAAAGTCGTAAGTACTCACCTGGATTTGATTTAAAGCGTCCTTTTTACACACACAACTTGAGAAACACTGATTTTCAAATAAGTACTCAGAATTCATTCGAATGCCTAAACATATACGTTTCGATTCTTGTTTTATTCAGTGATTTTAGAGTAGATTTAACAAAAAGGTTTTGTTTTAATGGCAAAACTATGTTAATACGACTTTTTGCAAAAATAGAATTCTATGTTATCATTAATTATTAAATTCGCAATCGGCCGGCGGGCGTCACATTGGGCAGAAATGTGTGAAACATTATTTTCATTATTTATTAAAAACAATGGCGTTTTATTGTTCAAATTGTATACAAATGCAGTACTATTGTTAAAAATCAAACAATCGTTTAGTTTTTTTGATGTAGAATGTGCTTATAGTTCAACTATGCCATTTATAAATACTATTTATTTCTATTTTAAAATGTAAAAGCTATATTTGAGTTAAAATTTAAATTTAAATAAAATTTTAATTTAAATTGTTTAAAATATTATATTTTTTAATGTTTGTCGCGTAATAGAACATAAAATTTCTATTGAAAACACCTCCCAAAAATATGAAAAAATTATAATTAAAAAAAAATTAACTATTCAAAAACAAGATAATATAAAAATTTTAAACATCAACCATTCTTTTTTCCAAAACTTACTTGACTTTTTAATATTGCACTCGATTGATTGTTGTAGTTTTGACTGACGCCTGGACTAACAAAAATATTTTAGTTTTCTATGACAATTGTGATTTTTATTCAATAATGAATAAAATGCGTTGTCTCTTCGTTTGAAAACTTTGCGATCATTTTTTAAAGAAAAATTGTTCTCCGATTTCAAAATTTTTACTCGATCTTTCTTTTTATAATCGGTTTAGTATTAATACGTGTTGAATACTAAACTGATTATAAAATTTCATAACTATATCGCAATGGGTTCTTAAAATATTAAATAAAAACTAATTTAAGACAAAATATTTAATGATAATTTATATGAACTTTTTTTCTTATACCTACCACCTGGTATGACCCTGTATAAAACAGTTCAATGTCCGTAACGTCCGTAATATAATGACATTTTTGTTAATATATTATTATAAAAAAAATGTACTTATTTTTTAAAGTCAATTAATGTTATACATAATTACAATCACACTTTTGATGCACAAAATGTTTTTAAAAAACTGCATTTGTGTTATGAAATGATTGTTCCCATTAAAATTTTTGCTAATATGATATTGTTATATCATAATTATTATATTTATGTTTGATTTTCTAAACAAAAATAAAGTATATTATTTATGAATTTCTTAGTAGAAAGTAGTAATAAAATTTTTCAATTTCGAAAAATCCGGCCGGAATTTACTAATCCCGGACGGAACTGCAGTGGCGTAGCGAGAGGGGGCAAGGGCGTCTATCATGCCCCGGGCGCCACTTACAGAAGGGCGCCAAACGGCCCTTAACCTTTTGAACGACATAGCATAATCCCAATTTATAAAGAGCCATAGGCCAGAATATGCAACTGAAGACCTTTTTTTTTTTTTAGTCACGCCAATTTCAATTCAGATTTATTAGAAAATTATTATTATTTTTTATTTTATTATTTTTGGGGGCGCGAAACAGATATCGTGCCCCGGGCGCCAATTATGCTTGCTACGCCACTGCGGAACTGGAATAAAATTGTGAATTCCGGTACACCCCTAGTATAGATTATATGAAACTAGTCGTATAGCGTTATTTCTAGCTACAAATTCCAAATCATCACCAAAAAACTACACATAATGACAATTTTTAAATTCCTTTAAAATTTCCTTCATATCAAAAAAAAATACTAAAATATAACACATTTAATTTGCAGCTTTGTCTTACCTCCAACGTGACAATATCTGACTTCAACATGGGCTACAGCATGACCGGGACACTGGAGAGAGGTTGCAAGAAGTCCAACAGTTTTCAAATCACACATTTTGCAGTCATCAGAAGAAAGGAGGACTTTCTTCCATCTAAAGTTTGATGCTCTAATATTGGACATTGTGATAAATGTATTGATGATGATTATACATAAGTGTTGTGTTTAGGTTGGGTCGATGTAAATAGTAAATATGGACATATTGATGTGAAATATGGTAGACCAAGTATGTGGAAAATTGTGGTCATTGATGGATAAATCATTTCTAATTTTAATCATAAATATATATGTATTATGTTGGTTAGTCCGTTTTGGTTTTAATGATAGTTTGATTCAATTTTGATAAGAAAATATTTTCTAGTCTATTTAAAACAATAATAATAATATATATTCTCTAAATTACTCTAAAGAAAGTGTAGAATATGTCAACTAGATCTGGGCGTGTGACCCGACAACTTACGACCCTTTTATTATTCTTAAACGGTGAGAGATATCTATCATTTAGCACCCCAACAAATCAATTGTTTAAACAATGAAAAAAATTGATAAAAATGAAAAAAAATTATTTATAATTTTAATTGATATCTTAAATAGTTCAAATAGATTTTCAAATAATAAATTAACACTTTATAGGTGTGCTAAAAGTCGCTACCAGCTTGTTAAAATAGATTTTATTTTAAATATTGAAACTTGTTAATAACTTTTTTTAATTGTATAAACAATTGATTTGTTGGAGGTGCTAAATGATAGATTTAAATGATTGGTGTGATTGATTCAACATTTTTTTAATATATCGTACCATTTAGGAATAATAAAATAATTACACTGTGCGCGAGTCGTGAGTCGTGAGCCAAAAATATAAATACAACAATTATTTTTATTAATAAAATTATGATAATTATTAATGAAGAATAATTATTCAACAGGTTCAGACGCATCTTTTAGAAAGAGATTCGTAAATATTATGAGTGAACATCAACATTTAATTACTTAAATTAATAATTTAATTAAATTAATTAAATAATATAAAGCGTCGATTACATTGAGCGTGTTTACAAGCTACAAGCCAGCTTTTTTACAAGCTGCTTGTAAACTCGCTCAGTGTAATCATGTTCACAACCTAACAAGCTGCTTGTAAACAATCTGCTACTGAAAGCCGAGCTACTTTACTCGCTGGCTTGTAGGCTTGTTTGCTTCTTAGCTTGTAAACTAACCGTGTGTCATCATAGTAGCTAGTTCGCTAGCTGCTATAATCTCGGTTATTCCTGGTTTCAGTGTCTATAAAATGTATTCACAACACGTGGTTTACTCGCTAGCTAGTTGGCTACTGAGCGAGTGGAAAGTTTTGTGTGCCATCATCACTATCTTGTTAGCTTGTAAACTCTCTCAATGTAATCGACCCTTAACCAACAAAATATGTCGTTAAAATTGGAAATCATGAAAGTCAGTAAAAGAATATTTTAAAATCAAATTGTACATATAAAGTTACATAAATATCTATATCAAAAATACTTCCACTATTTATTGAAAGATTATATGTATATTTTTGAATAGAACGATAATATCTAGAAATATTAAGAAGAATGAGAGGTAATTGTATGGAATATTTTTGTATATACTCTTACAATTTTTCTTCCGTTACTTTTTTAATATTTTAATAAAACTTCACAATAATAAAAATTGTTAATAAATTAATTTTACAACTCTTAGTTATTTTTAGACCAAATAACCGACATTTATTTATTATTGTTAAATGTACAATACCCCATTAAAATAACAAACAATTGACAATGAAAGTGCTGCCGAATTTTTATTCCAAATACGGCAAATAAAATGATAAATAAGCGATAACCATAAAATTCGTTTATACTTTATATCATTTATTTTCTTTTAAAACAGATTTCAGCCCGTATTTCCCGAATTCATTTCACATACTCCTATAAATCTAAACTTCTAACTTTTGCAAAATATAATTCCCCTTTCCACGAAAAGTTTTAAAATACATTTACTTGATCAGTGGGATATGTATATATACGTGTATAGCTTGGAAACATTGGAAAAAATGTTTGTGTATAACAGCAATTCAATAACTCTTTTCAAAGCTACTTTTCACTATCACGTATATGAACTCAAATTTATACTTCCTTTTAAAAAAGTTTGATCGTACATATGTAGATTTCGTATATAAACCTACTGAAACTTATTGTATATGTACATGTAAAGATGAATTTAGAAAGCAGAAAACGATAGAGTTAAGAAATATACGTACATTGTAAATAAATCTACTACAACTACAAAATTGCACCATTTCCTTTGTAAATTATTACTAAAGATGCAACGACCGACCATTTACAACAACATTAACAACTAATACTTTGATTTGTCAACTATAATTAAGATGACCAGATTTTGGTTTTTGTAAATGTAAGTGTAGACCCCTTTTTTATTTTATTTTATCCCTTTTATTTTCATTTTATTCTTTTTATTTTATTTTTTTCATAAAATTCATTAAAAATTTATGACTCTAATCCGCACTTTCGCGCTGCTCTATTTTTAACGACCTTTTTTTGCAAAACCCGGAGAGAGTGCACCGAACCCCAGAGCCCGAAGAACCAGTATACAAACCCTGAGACTCCGGATCAAAACCTGAGACCTGGTCACCCTAAATATAATTGCAAGATCAAAATATTTATTGATGGATGTTCCAAAATTTCGTTCGGTTCGTTGATCTGTTACAAGTAAATCTGTATACATATATAATATATACCGAATGAGTAAAAGAGTCCTCAATGGCGACATAGTACCTACTCTAGAACTATCAAATACAGAAATTTTGGATTTTTTTAGTATAGTATTAGACACGAAATCTGCAAAACATATAGGTTAAAAGTTAGTCATATCAAAAACACTGAACAAACAAGTAAATTTTCTATTATAATTATGATAGCAGTTAACAGTGGCGTAGATAGCTTTTTGCGATGGGGGGGGGGGATATGAGTGGTCTCTGAGGGGCCTCTAAAATATGCGAAATTAAAAAAATTATTATTGTAATTTTGAATTGAATGACCTTTTTTTTGGCCATATAAACTGTATTTAATCTACTTTTTATTACTAAAAAAAAAGGTCATACATAATTGAAAAATAACTGAAGACCTTTTTTTTTACTCTTAATTTACCAAATTTTCCCTATTTACTTGTACTATTTTGTTCCTATTAGAGGAGTTTAAAAAAATGTCTTTAAATTTTCTCATGGGGGGTGATTGATCATCTTAATCCCCCCCCCCTATCTACGCCACTGGCAGTTAACAGTTATAATTCATTAATTTTTGTTTGAATATATGAGTCACCCGTCCTTCTATCACTGTTAACACCTAATTTCTACTTTATTTTATGGTAGAAATCTTTAGAACTGAAGCGTCGAAATTTTAGTATTAATTAAAAATATGAATGTCATTCTGGAACACCAATATTTAAAATTCAATAATATTACCATCAAAGTAAATAAGTCCACTTAATTCATAATTTCTTCAGATATTGGTGTTTTTGTTATTCTTTACTTTAAACTTTAATGTCCGGTATTATAAAAGATCTCGCAAATTTGCAAGCTTGCAAGCACTTTCAAATGAGGTATAAAACTTATATGACAGTTCTATTGGATATTTTGACAGATAGTTTCATGTATAGGAAGTAAAAACAAAGGTATGTAAAGTATATTTACTAAAGTGTATTTACTAATCTTCAGTAAAAACGGTAAAAATCAACTTACGGCGCATGAAATTATCTGTTAAAAACTCAAAGAGAACTGTCACATAAGTTTGATACCTCGTTTGAAAGTTTTTGCAAGCTTGCAAATTTTGCGAACTCCTTTATAATACCGGACATAAGGGATGTAACAACTAAACTATATAACGGACATTTTCTATACTATTCCACAGAACAATATACTTCTCCAAAGTTTGCGTGAATTTTATACTTCTAATATGTCACTAAACAGGAACATTTTTTATTCAGCCGGTATATACGATGCTATGTCACTAAATTCATTTTAAATTAGATTTCAACGTCGACGTAAACGTTTTAAAAAGCGAAGTTCAAATATCACATTACCATTAAACCAACATTAACAAAACTATCATAAAAGCCGTTTTCTTTCAACGTCTTTCTAAAACAATTTCAAAAATAGTCACGTACTTTTACTAATATCCAAAATGTCACTCAATAATCCGCTCTTTGTTTTATGGCGAATTCCTCGCGTGTCCTTTTCCGTCAATTCCTCTTCCTTTGTACTTCACTGCATTCAGCAGTCTGGTATTTCTCTTTTACTCTAAAGAATGTCACTGTTCTCTGTTAACGTCATCAATGTTCATGTTTTATAATAAACAAATTTTGAACAGTTTAATTAATGGATGTGAACATTTATTAAAATTAATATGTGATGAGATGAAAGGTTTTTGTAAAATAAAATGAATGGATTTTTAATTGTAATATTATACATATTAAATTTATATCAGTATTTTATGATTACTGCTCGAAATAGAAAATATGAATCGGAAAATTTATTCGATTCGTAATTTATATAAACTGTAGTCAATGTTCCGGTAAATTCCGGTCCATTTCAAGCATTAATGATAATTACATGATTACTATGTCTACTACTCTACAAATGTAGATTAAAAAATTAGAAATTCATTTTTGGTTCATAATATCATATTTTTCTAAATATAATATAAACTACGGTTGTAGTCGTGCTAAATCTTATTTTATTTTTCTATTCTAAGCTCTAATAGCATCGTGATTTATTTATTGTGTGTTCTGGTAAATTTTTAACAACAGATATGAAACCATTTTTGTATATACATTGATCTATACAACAATGTAAATATATTATTTATATTATGTATATTTAAGCACGCATTAAATAATCACAAGAAATTATATATTAAAAATACTTAATCTTAAAATATAATAAACTGAACAGTATTAATTTTTCAAGTGATATTATTTATAATATATTATTGTTTAATATTTATGTAGATTTTATCGTATATTATTGAGTAATACATTTAAAACATGGCAGATCTTTGAATTTTAGTAATATTAACCAATAAAATTGATTGAATTAGGTTAAAAATCTAAAAATTCTGCTTTACAAATATATTTTCATTTTTTGGTCAAAAATCCTGAAAGTATTTTTAAAATTTTAGGTTCTTCAATAAAGCTAAAATAAAAGACAACAATGTGCCATCTTTCAAATGATTTTATGTTCAAGTATTTATTAAGTGTGTGTGTGTGTGTGTGCGTTTGCGTGTGTGTGTGTGTTTGTACAGATGAAGGGGGTCACTCTTGACTGTTTGCAGACTCTGACAACTCTGTACAGTCAACTGTGCAGATATTGATTTTTCAAGCAGTCAGGTCCGTATGCTATATTTTACCTATGTACCGATAGTTAAAACAGTTTCCGATTAAAGCGATTCTCATACTTATTACGAATTTATCTAATTTTGAAACAATGTTACCTAACGATAGCATTTGCCAGTATTTTATTTATTACGTTTGTGTTCGTAACGAAACTTTATTTGTAATAATTACGATTACAACTTTTTGAACATTAACGAATTAAACTACGTTAAAAATCGTTTGCATTTTTCAAAACATGTTCTTTATAATTAAATCTAAATATACAATGTATACAATTAAATAATCTCCCGAGTTGAAAAATAAGTCTTAGTTTAAATTAGCATAAATTCCTTTGTTGTGCATTTAACCGCTTAAAAAAGAAACAAAGTTTTAAAGTATAACATGAAAAATACGTTATAATGATGATGTGTGTCCATTGCTAAATAAAGATGGGTAGAGTAGACTATTTTCAACAAAATATTTTTTTATAAATATTTATGCGATTTTACAATTTGTAGAGTAGCACCGACAGAAGTGGGCCACTGTGAGAAGTGGGCCACCCGCTATATTTGTTTTCATAAGTGTCAACTGTCAACAGAATTATTATTTTTTGTTTTTGACAGAGAAGCTCAGTTTGAAGTAGGTTTTTGAAGTGTGAAGACGTTCATTAGTGTTCTCCAGCGATTAGTACCAAAAAATATATTTTTTCCTTTTTTCTCGTTTTCAAAGTTATCGTGATTTGCATAAGTTTTTCATCGAATTTAATCAGGTAAATAGCCTTTAATTTAGTTTTCGACGTAACCTTCAAAAATTCGAAGAGATTTTAGCATATTGTCACGTGGTGTTCTCGCCACGTGCTTTCGCGTAAAATTATGCTTGCTGTTTTGACATTTATTGTTTTTTTATGAAACAATCTAGTGGTTTTATGAATTAATTTGAATGTTTTAGCGATCATGCCACCAAAAAAAGATAAACCGACTGGCAATAAACCCATCGACTACGATAAATTGCTTGGTGCTATAAAGCAACTTCACTTTATTTTGTATATTTTTGAAGCAATATAATAAACAATAACACACATGAAAATTGGTTTTTACAATTTAATTTCTTAAAAAAATTATTAATTTAACATAAAAAACACAGTGCCTGATCTTTTTGCTTGTTTTAGATGAAAAACTTGGGTGGCCCACTTCTGTCTGCAAAATCGTGAAATCGCAAATTTCTATTTTTTTACTTAACGATGTAAAACGATATGTTAAAATGAAAATTTTCAAAATCTGTGTTTGCAGACAGTTAGGTTAATCCTGCAAATAGACGCAATAAGTGTGGAAAAATTTTAATTTTTGAACATTTTATAGCATGAAAACCAAAGTGTGGCCCACTTCTATCTGTACTACTCTACGTTGAAACAGAATTCAAGAAAACAGATTTCACAGTAAACATAGAATAAGAGGACAAATCTCCTATGTTTACCTTGAAAATTGGTTTCTTTTAACATACAAACTCCATTATTCCGAAAACAATTTTTAAAGTACAAAACTTAATTTATCGCGTAAACATTAAGATCTGGTTTTATATTTCGACTCGGGATTACAGCTTTTTGAACATTAACGAATTAAACCACGTTAAAAATCGTTTGCTTTTCCAAGACATGTTCTTTATAAATAAATCTAAATATACAATGTATACAATTAAATTATTAGTTATACGTTTACGTACATTTTATTCAATAATTAATTGAATTATTTATTATGAGAAAATCAAATAATATTATTCCTAACATTAAGTTTTGTAAGCAGCTCTGATCTATTCACATTATTCATGGAATGTTACCTCTTGACGTCTTTAGACGTCACTACACAAGTATTTCGAGCATAAATAGCTTATACATGCTTTGCATCTCTGCTCATAAACTTGTAGAATAATCTAAAGTGCTTTTCAAGTTCACTGAATATTCAATTTTAAAATTGTTCTAGTACCTACAGATACAATCATTTTTGTGTGTCTAGTATATTATTGTTATATTAATTGTATCCAGTGGTGTACTGCTGAAAAAAGCTAATTATGCGTCATACATGTATATACTTAACTACTGCATGGGATCTACAAAAGAAATAATCAGTTAAATAATTTACTAAAAATTGTATAGAGCAATTCTTGATGGTAATTATTAGTAATTAAATTAAATTAAATAAAATTTTAATTTGTTTCGAAATTTTTACTTAAGTATTATAATTACTTATATGTATGTGATAAATATGGATAATATTGTAGTTTTTTTATTAATTACCTACAATAAAATATAAATCAAATAATTATAATCATTATAAATTTTACTAAAATTAAAATTTGTTTTATCTTATAATTAGATATAAAATCAAAAATACAAAATTTGAAGAGAGTTATAAAATAAAACAATTTTTGATAAAAATCAATATCGTACGTTCTGCACATTGAACCAAATGAACTAATATTAATTAGTGTTTATTGTAATTTTACAACTTATTGTATGTAGTTAATTGTTAGTGTTTAGATGCAGTATTATTAGTGTTTAACTATTTTATTTATGACTTATTTATTAAGTGTCAATTATGGGGTGAATAGTGTCACAGCAAAAAAGTCGAAAAAATATATGTTACTCCTACATAATTTGTCAAAAAAGCGTTTGAAACACTGTGGCGTTTAGATTGCGTTAAATAATTATAATCTCCCCTCCCTTCCTCATATAGAATAATATTATTTATTTAATATTTAAAAAAATATAATATTTAGAATTTTCAAGCAAATTTAATTTTACAGTATACTTATTAGTAATCAATTTGTTAATTTGTTGGTTAATATAATATTTAATAAAATAATCATAAATATCAACATAGTCGATAAAATTTACGAAATTCAGAAATAATTCAGACTAGATATTTTTTTCATATAATGGTTTTTTATGGTGTAAAAAATCTAGTCTGAATTATTTTCTATTCCAAAATACATAACACCTGAACTAAGAAATAATTTTAAAAAAAACTATTTATATCATTAGTAAAATATTATCAGCTATAGTAAAATTAATAAATAAATACGAGATATGACACATCGACCATTGATAGATTGGATATACTAGAGAATGTATTTTTCTCTAAAGGTCCCGTAAAATAAAATTCCGAAATCTACCATATAATTTTTTTCTGTAATTTATTTTTATATACATTTTTTGACAAATCGTGTATTTTAAAATTAAAATCGATTTAAAATATTTCTTTCTTAAAGAAAACATATTAGTCCTGCCCTGCAGCTCATCTGATATGCGCTCAAGTATATACAATGCAAGGAGTAAAGCCTGAAGTTAGTTTTCTCTACAAATCTGTTCAGATTCAGTTTACATCCGTTATAATAAATGTGGAAATTATACAGTATTTATTGACGTTCTCTTCTTGTCCGGCAGAAACAGTTGTTCCTGAAGTAAATATAAAACAATGAGATACAGAAATATTGTTCTCTTGTTTCACTTTATATTAAATTTTCTAAAATATTGTACATATGTGTTGTATATGTTGAACAATATGTTTCTCAAACGATATTATGTTCTTTGTAACGTAGTATAAATTCTCTTGGGCTTCAAAGGCAAAAGTTTGGTCGCTTTAATATAAAGTTGTTTATTATATTCAAATTGTATTTATTTCTTTCTACATTTAAAAACTACAATATGACGATGTTTCTAGTCAAAATATATTATATACCCTATGTAAAATATCATAGTAAAACTGGGGTAAAGTACGAATGTCCAAAAAATCGCCTACTCCACTTCGGGAGGTGATTCGGGACCCAAAAACAAGCAAAAAAAGTTCATGTAAACATAGGTCCGGAAATGAGCCGTTTCCGAGTTATAGCCACTTTTATGTTCAAAAATCGTAATTTAGAATCCGCTTGGCATCCCTCTTTCTTAATTATTTCTCAAATTAAAAAAAATATATATATATATTTATTTAATTTTCAATTTTTATTTTTTTAATTTTTATTTTTTTAGTTTTTTTCAATTTTTCAATATTAAATTTCCGGGCCTATGTTTATATAAACTTTTTTGCTTGTTTTTGGGTCCCGAAGTGGAGTAGGCGATTTTTCGAACACCTGTATACATATTAACTTTTAAATAAGAAAATAATATTTAAGCCTTGGCACTTTACAGAAACGGTGTCCGTCAGCGCTTCTAAATGTACTTAAACATATTTATAAATGCAAATGTAATTATAATTGCAATTACATAAACACCGTATGTTTGTTTGTACATAAGTAATTACAATTTTTGGCAAAATTAAGTGTATTAAGTACACTTACATTTTTCTGTACTTTGTGCAAAGTCAAATCGCCTGATCTCCCGATATAATAGAAAATATTGTAGTTTCGCAGCTTCAACGAGAAATCGGCTTTTAACATTAAGGACAATTATAATTTGACTATGTATTTAATTCGACTCCGGTTCACTGTCTTATTTGTAATCCGGTGCTGCAAGCTACTGCAGAGCGCCCTAGCGGCAGGCTGTGACACTAGAAATGATCGCTTCTCCTGCCATTACACGTAACATGTTCCCTCCAACAATGTATAGTATTTTATGTAAGTTATATAATATCTACGTGTAAGATCATTACTGTAAATGTATGTATGTAGTGTATAACATATGTATGTATGGTATGTATGTGTGTAGGGACATTTGTAAAATGTACACGTTAGTTTTGTTATATACAAAATCAAATAAATGTAAATTAATTTTAGAGCTTTATTTTATTTCAAATGGACCTATTATCTACCAAACATATAGAAAAGTGAGGTAGGTATTTTTAAATTTATTTTAAGCGTTTTATACAAATAGCCCAGGCTGATGTCCATAAAGTGAAGCCCATCCCCCCGAAATGCATATTTTAGTGCAATCGTTTGATAGTGTTTGATAGTCTAATATTATCGTTTGATAGTTATTACATACTTTAATTAGTACATAATAATTAAATATTATTTATTTATTTCGTTCAGAGGCGGTAGCTCATGGCCCCCGCAAGCACTTAGGCCATTGGCCCATTGTACTGACTCTGATGATTGCCCTTACTTCCTTGCCAACAGCCCTGTCCCTTTAATAAAGTTAACAAGGGTTGTCATCGGGAAATTAGCCACTTCCCCTGGTTTAACAAAATAGTCCCCTAGGTATCTCAGCCTTCTGTTCATTAACGCAGGACAGAAGCACCATAGGTGAATAGGCGTTTCTTCGTCTTCTTCACATAACCTGCAGATACTAGTGTTGTCCACTCCCAGTAATTGCATATGTCTCCTGAGGTGGCAGTGACATGTTAAGAGTCCTTCTATATCCCTCAGTGTGTTTCTGTCCATGCTCAGAAACTGCCCAGTTCGCTTGCGATCTGGTCCGTCAATGAGCATTTTGCACTGCCTCATGCCAGGCGCATTTTCCCATTCCACTAGGTGTTGGGTTTTAACCCACTCCCTTATATGGAATTTTGTGTGGCATTTAGCCACCCCCTTGACCCCTTTCTCGCCAGACCATCCGCTCTTTCGTTGCCTACAATGCCTGCATGTCCAGGCACCCACAGTAATGTTACTTTGTTGTTGGTGGCCAGCTCATCCAGTGCTGCCCTGCAATCCTTCAACAAGATCGTGTCGCATTGATACTTATCCAGTGCCTTTAAGGCAGCCTGGCTATCGGAGCAGATACTTATGTTCTTGTTCCTGTACCCCAGAAGACAGTTTTCCTGTGCACAGGCTAGTATGGCTAGTACTTCAGCATGAAACACAGTACAGTGGATTCCCAGAGAAAAACATAGTTCCCTCTTTGACCCCTGTAAGCAGACTCCGGCCCCAGTTCCATCCTCCATCTTGGACCCGTCTGTAAACCAGACTAGCTCCTGCCCTGAGAGTGGCCCCGGTTCGACGTCCCAGTCTTCGCGTTCTTAATAATTAAATAAATTTTATGAAAAAGTTAGCCCCCCCCCCACATTTGATTATATTGTTTATTTTGGATATACAAGATTCCTTTTTATTTAAAAAATGTTTGATAGTACAAACTTATCGTTTGATAGTCGTTACCTTCGCAGATTTTTAACATTTTCGTTAAACAACAATTCAATTTTAAAATTTCCCGCATTCTCGTTTTTAAAATTCTAGCCCCTCCAAATGCATATTTTCAGTTAATTTTATATGCAATCGTTTGATATTCGTTTGATAGTCTGATTTTGTCGTTTGATAGTTACTTTAATTAGAAATAATTAAATAAATTTTATGAGAAAATTAGTCCCCTCAAATTTGATTATTGAGTTCATTTTGGGTTTACAAGATTCATTTTTATTTAAAAATGTTTGATAGTACAAGTCTATCGTTTGATAAATGTTACGTTTGTAGATTTTTAACATTTTTGTTAAACAACAATTAAATATTCAAATTTCCCGCGTTTAGGTTAGGTTAGATTAAAAAATTTATGAAGACCTTTTTTGCTCGTCAATATGCCCCCACCTGTCTGTACTTCATTGGCTAGAAAAATAAAACACTAGTTATATTAATAATTTACAATATATTATTATTCTTTATACAAAACAAGTAAAGAACTTGTCTAATTAATTAGCACATTTTAAATGTGTTACTAAATGATATGACAGTTAATTATTACAGTATATTACACTACTTTGGTTTTTATTTTTATTTTCTACAGATCTGATTCTCACATACATTAAAATTAGCTGATAAAATAATAGATATTATAATAAATTTTTGAAATGTATTTCAAAATAGCCTAGTTCTAAAATGTATCCTGGTTTTACGGGAAGGGGGTCATATTACACATTAAGAACAATAGGCACTACCTAAGGCCTAAAAAATATTTAAAAAGTTATGATCTTTTATAAGATTTTAATTTTCCATTGCTACTTAAAATAATCAATAAAAATAAAGATATTTTTTTCATTAACTATTATAAAAAATAATAAATCAATAACAATTATAATACTGATGTTTTTTTTTATACCCAAAAGTTCACATGTACTTCCGAAAATATTAGAATTAAGATTATTGCTTTTGATTTTTAAATACATTTTAATACAAATTTTGAATTCAATTTGAAAAATTGTATTTATTTTCTAATGTTCCAAAACCTAATTAAAAATTTAACAAATGATAATTCCAATTGCAAATTGCTATTAGTTTTAAACTCTTTTCTCACATTTTATGTTATTTTGTTAAATTTTAGTAATAAACACCTAGTTAAAATTAAAATTAAACTATAAATATTTTTAATTTTTATCTTAACATTATTCTAACTAACTATAACATTTTTCAAATATTATAAAAATTTAGAATGTTTTACCATATTTTTTCATAATTTCATTTATATTTTGCTTAGCAAATAAAATAAATGTTTTTATTTTTCATAAAAAATTAATTTAAATAAAGTTTAAGTAAATGAAAAGAAAAATAAGACTAGATAATTAATTTTGATTTTTTAAGTTAGTTTGCTAAAATATTGTTTAAAATTTATGCCATCTTTATACAGAGTAATTTACAACTAGTGTAAAAAAAATTTACAGTAGATCGAGGATGTAATTCTAAGCAAAAAACTTTATGTGAACTTGTGTCCAGAAATTCTTTGTGAGGGAGCCTTCCAAAAATCTTGCCAAAAAAGAGAGAACCCATTGTGATAGTTATAAGATTTGATACAGAGTTTAGTATTAATAAGTGTTATCGATTTCCAATATGTACACGTTAGTTTTGTTATATACAAAATCAAATAAATGTAAATTAATTTTAGAGCTTTATTTTATTTCAAATGGACCTATTATCTACCAAACATATAGAAAAGTGAGGTAGGTATTTTTAAATTTATTTTAAGCATTTTATACAAATAGTCCAGGCTGATGTCCATAAAGTGAAGCCCATCCCCCCGAAATGCATATTTTTAGTGCAATCGTTTGATAGTGTTTGTTATAAGATTTGATACAGAGTTTAGTATTAATAAGTGTTATCGATTTCCAATATCAAACAATCATAATTTAGACCAGGGATGTATGGGACCAGTGGGCCCGCCGATTTTTATGAAATATTTTTCTGTTCTTTAATTTTTTCCTGAGTATTCACAAAAATATACTTTGTTCATTTATCATAAAATCAACCAATTTCGAGAAATATCGAAAAAATAAAATACTGCAGAAATTTACTTAATACGGATGCTTCAAATTATACAAAATAATTTTATATTCTTATTCTATAATTAAAAATAAGATAAAAATTTATTATAAATATACCTCCAAAACTACATAGTCATTTATAGTTACGTTTTTTAATCATGTTAGTAAAATATGTGTAACAGTAATACAACTAGCTATAATAGATAAGATTAGGAGGTATATTTATATTCACTTTCCTGAAATCGGTTGATCTTATGATAAATGAACAAAGTATATTTTTGTGTATTTTGTGTCATATAATCTTCTACAAGTTGGGTACTTTCACAATCAGGAAAACAAGCCTTGGGTTGGGGTGAGACCCTTTAGGTCCACACAATCAACTTCCCAAGATGGTATGATTATAAATACTTGAATACTGATTATTTATTGTTTCCAAATAGTTTATGTGAATATGTTTTAATATGTACATGAAAAATTTTAATAGAATTGGTCAGAAATAAAACTCACCTTTGTATTATGAATATTAGTTTTCTAATATCCTAATGTCAATATTATAACACACATTTTAAGAATAAGTAATTTGCAATTTGAATTAAATTGCATTTGTTTTTATAATAACTAATTTGACAATTTAAATTTAATTGCATTTGTTTCCAAGGCAACATGAATTGTAGACTTATTTATTAGTATTTAAAATTCAAATTTTGAGGGTGGTTTTTGCCTTTCACCCGTTCTATGGTTGTTTAGGCACGTATAACAAAAAAAATACTGAAATACATTTTTCATTATTTGTATTGTAATTTATGCTAAGTTTAAAAAAAAAACCCTTAGGGGTTGAATTTCGAAAAATCCTTTCTTTCAGATCATATTCACAACAAGACGCTTCGATTGGCACCCCAACGAAGTCAATAGCATTTTTTATTTATGAGATTTCATGAACGTCAAAAATGACATGCACATACGTACGTACATACACACACACACACACACAGACATATTTTTGAAAATAGTGTAAATATACTATAGTGACTTTAAAACATACAATTATGTTGAAATTTTTGATTTTGACATTTTTTTGGACCGATTACAATAACTTCTAGTTGGGAAGTTAATAAAGAACAAAAAAATACTTGATAAAAATCAGCAGACCTACTGGCCCCATACACCCCTGGTCTTAATTATTAACTATACTAAACCCTGTATCAAATCTTATAACTGTATCAGAATGGATTCTCTAGATATTAAATAAACACTAATTTTTGGCAACATTTTTGGAAGGCTGTAGCGCCCTCGCAAAGAATTTCCGGACACAGGTTCACATAAAGTACATCCTCGATTTACTGTTAAATTTTTTTACACTAGTTATAAATCATCCTGTACAATAGTAAAA
Organism: Sialis fuliginosa; assembly: GCA_961205875.1. NCBI lineage: Eukaryota > Metazoa > Arthropoda > Insecta > Megaloptera > Sialidae > Sialis > Sialis fuliginosa. The sequence goes on from OY540820.1 coordinate 2,905,347, forward strand.
ATTATTATTATTTTATCTTTGATCACTAAAATTATTAAAATATTAAATAATATAAACATATTTTTATGTTTTATGCAAACCAGTAAATATTTATTATACTACTGGTTGAGAAACACTGTACTAATGCACATGTATATTTTTCATATTTATAAATTAAATATAATAATGAAATATAAATACTTATAAAATATTAACATTCACAGTGTAAAAATTATTCAAATTATAATATCTTTCCTCAATTTCATTGGCGTTATATTTTTTATTATAAAAATTCTAAATATTTATTCTGTTGAATTAATAGTCCTAATAAGTGCAGTACAGGAAAATTTAGTAAAAATTAATATTCGGAATGAAATTGTATTAATATACATATCATATATTGAGATCATTTTTTAATGATATTTTTTCTATTATTTTATTATAATTATTAACTTTTTATCCACCACGCATTCAAAAATTAATCGAATTATTAAAGCTTTATATTTTTTAGGAAATATTTAAAGTTATCTACAATCATGTCAATCTACAAGTAAATATAAAATTAACTAAATTTCAATTAATATTTTTTCTTGAAAGTGATTTTTTTAAATTTGTCAAATTCTCATTATTTTATTTAAATATCAGTTTAGCAATTAAAAATTTATTTTTTCTAGGGGAGAGTCACGTAGGTTGGGACACACACATATTTCAACATACGACAGCTGGCAGCTATGATGTTTATACTGTCAAGTTGTTCTGTCATTAAGAGCAAACTTTTCATTGCGGACAGGCGTGCTAACTTACACTCCTTGTATTTGAGCCAGAGCACACAAAATTTTTCTTTTAAAAAAGTGATTTCGATAATTTTCCATAAGTGAAAAAAGTGTAATTTTTGCAACGACAGAAAAAGGTGAATATAACATTCTCACTATAGTTTTTGCTCTATTTAAATATTTTGAAAGAATTTCGAACATATATTGTGTTGGAAAAAAAATATCGCATCATGCCAAAATGGCGGCGATTCACGTAGGTTGGGACACTATACGACGCTATGTGTTTTGCAGGAAAACGCATGGAATGTTCTAGAAACTTTGAGAAAAATCAAAGGAAATGTTATAGAAGCTCAAAGAAACACACAGAAATCGATGGATTGTTCTAGAATTTCCCCACCTCTCGACTTTATCCGCAAGTATATAAACAGGTGCACTTGACCTTTTGACTCAGTCGTACGAAGCTACGAAAAAGAAGAAGGAAGAAGGCGCAAAGAAGGTAAAGCGTTCAACGCAAAATGAGTCACCCAAAAAGCGAACACAGCCGCTACCTCAAGGAAGAAATCATCCAGTCCTACAAGACAAATTTTTTGGGGGCCAAAAATCATGTGTTCGGTAATTTGGTCATAACTTTTTTGTTTTCAAAGCAATTAAATTACTTTCTTCAGCAAATTTGTAGCCCGGAACAGTACCTTTCCAACGGCATATAACTTTCCATTATATATTTTTTGAGTAAAAAAATTTTACCAAAAATCAAAACCTGTCCCAACCTACATGACTCTCCCCTACTACTATATAGAGCATGTTGTAAATAATAATTAAATGTATTTCAATTTTTCTGCTCAATACAACATAATTACCCGAATCTCATTTAAAAGAGTTCAATTCAGTCAGTTGATTGATACTAATAAAAAGTAACGTGTTCTATCATTTATTATACAGGATACAATAAGTATAATGATACTTATTATTTCCTGTAACCTTACACATACATACTTATGTGTAATTTATTTTGAACTGTTATCAAAACAAATATATGTACCTATGTACATTTTGTACATATTAAATTCTTCAAATACTTTTAAAATATAACTAACCTTTTGATATTTCTGTCTTTTTCCATGCTAAAAAATATTAACTATAATAAAATTAATTATTTTTAAGTCACGTCATTTGTTTTTTTCTGTTATCACGTTAAAAATATCCTTAACCCTCTTACTAATCGAATTAATAATTTCAAGTCAACAAGTGACTTATAAATTGTTTTGGCCCCAAGGTAACTATCCTTTCTACCATCAAGTAATCTTTATTTCACGTGGTAGTTAAAAAGTTAACTAACAGTTACTCTATTAATTGCTAAAATTAAATGTTATCATTCCATTACAAACATAATTGTTTTTGACTAATTCAAATGTCACCTAGTACGTTTATATAAACTAAAAAAAATATCAAGCTGCTATCAACAATCTAGAATTAACCGACTATAGTAGCATTGATCATCTCATCGGCTACGTCTCCGCCGCACAATGGAGACCTGAGAGGATCGATAGAGGATGTAATTGTAGTAGTAACATCTACTTTTTCAGCACGGTCGGCTTCCAGCATCCAATCGGCTATTTCTGACTTATACATGCGTTGTTGTAGCACATCGCGAGTGCGTGGTCTTCTCCCAACAAATATGGTTGAACCCTTTAAAATGGAATTAATCAATATTAATGAAAATACACAACTTTATACTCAACCTAACAATATGTTAAGGTAGTTCTCATGCAAACGTTATTTCAATAGATTTTTTTTAAATTCAGGGGATAAAAAGAATAATGATATCTATCCAAACGTGAAATTTTAAAGAGATTGACTGTTTTAAACTCGAGATAATTGTCATCAAAGTTGCAACTTTTGTACGTATCTGCTATACCAACTACGTATTATGTACGTTCTCTTAATTTTTAATTAATTAATTAATAATTTTAATTAAAAATGATTGACCGTTTTGTATTTGAAATACAAGTGTATTTCAAAAATAAAACGGTCAATCATTTTGAATTTTCTATCACATAATAACCTTTTGCTGTTTAGTAGTTTTTGATCAAAATCTGTTCAACCGTTTAGTCATATTTAGAGAATATGTACTAATACAACCGTGGAAAGTATTAAACTTTAAAAAAGAATCGACATATCGACGAATCGAATTTTCTTGAATTGTTATAACTTCCGTTTGAACGTGTGCACGGCTGGTGACTCTATTTGTTGATGTGTTTGTAATCTGACAAAATATATTCATTATATGAGTGTGTTTGTAAAAATCTGTATAGACGGCTTTCGGTATAAACTTGATCAAAAATTCTCTGTAGCAACGCAATTATTTTCAATATTTTACCATGGTATTATGTGCGTAACTTTTTGATAGCACTGTAGCACAAGAACTACCTTAAAAAGAGTTAATAGGAAAAATAAAAAAATATATATACCCCTATCATCAAAGTATTACGTAAAACTTCAAGTGTATTAAAATCTTGAACAATTGTCTGCACTTCCTCCCAACGTAATTCAACTTCTTCATGTAACATGCGTTCCTCTACAAGAATAAATAAATCACTTAACAACATCCAATTACAAACAATAAAAAACAAACAAAAACTAACCTTCACGTTTACTTGTTTGCCGTTTATACTGAATCCTGAATCGGAAAGCTTCAAGAACACTTGCAACAACAATAGTAAGTACAACAAGCATACACAAGTAGAATAGCATGAAGAAAATGCGACTCCAAGAACCAACAGTGTACGCATACGCATTCATTATGATAAACCAATTGTTTACAACAGCCAGCTCAAATAGAGTTACAGTCGACGATGCCATATCATGAAAATTGTTTAAATAATAGTAACCCAATGCTGTTGTACCATTTTCACTAAATTTGTAGAAATCTTCAACACTTGTATTTCTATAAAAATTAATTTTTTTAAAATAGCCCAATCATTTTAGATCAAATTCAATGTAAGATGCAAGAAAACTGTCCAGTTAAAACTTTTGATGCAGTTGAGTGTCCTCTACAGAGTAGATGATGAAATTACATTCTTGCCCATTAATTAATTACCACAAGTGTCCGCCATCTTGGATTTTGCATATTGCATTTCTCGATAAAAAAGGTAAGTAACAAATTTGTAGATAATTTAACTCTTTACAATCTTCAAATAGTCAATATTGTTGAAAAAACATTATTTATTGCTAATAATAAACAAATTGTTAAAAATTAGGAGAGTAGCGCAGTTTTTTCAACTTTTGGACCATTTTTATTGAAAATAAGTGGCACTTTTAAATGAGAAAGTTGAGGACTCAATTCCCAACAGCTTTTGTATAAACGAGTTTTTCGTACAACGTGTAAATGACGGCCAGGAACGCGCTCAACACAGCGGTATGGGAGAATTCGCACAGTTGGACACAATACAGGATAGTTCAATAATGCGTCCGGCTTCCCTAACGCACTTCCCGTAGGAGATAGAAAAAAAGTTTGGTGCATAATATTATTGATTTGAAAAGATCAACGTCGTAAAATTATTTTCAACAATTGCGCTATAACAAACACAAAGATTTTTTTAAATGGAACACCCTGTAATGTTTAAAGTCTTCCGATGTCATTTTTTTAACCTTTACATTAACATCTGTTCATTTTTATTTAGTGCAGTGTTGCCAAATTATAGTTTTTTTTTTCGAAAAATAATCCATAGCAGGCCCAACCAGAAAAAATACCGCTGTATTAAACGAGTTCCCAGCTGTCATTTACATGTTGTATGAAAAACTTGTTTGTACAAAAGCTGTTGGGAATTGAGTCCTCTATAACTTTGTCATTTAAATATGCCACTTATTTTCAATGGTCCAAAAGTTGAAAAAACTGTGCCACTCTCCTAAATTTCACACTTTTTGCTTATTATTAGCAATAAATAATGTTTTTTCAACAATATTGACTGTATGAGATTGTAGAGAATTAAATTTTCTACTTTGTTACTTATCTTTTTTATCGAGAAATGCAAAATACGTGTGCAAATCAACAAAAACACAACATCCAAGATGGCAGCCACTTCCGGTAATTAATTAATGGGCAAGAATGTGATTTCTTTATCTACTTCGCGGGGGACACTCAACTGTGTTAAAATTTTTAACTAGACAGTTTTTTTTCGTGAAAAAATCTAAAATTATTGGGCTAAGTATTACGTCATTTTGACTCATATTACACCACTTACACACAACAGTTCTTCATATCATAAGTAGAAAACAGCTCCATTCCAATAATTGCAAAGAAATAATAAGCAACGAGCATGACAAGCGCTACGCTACACATCAATGGTGACAGAAGAACCAGTGTCCCAAACACATCTCGGTAACGCTTCTTCAGTTTATACAGACGCAACAGTCGCAGAGGTCTTAATGCAACAGCAAGAGGCAACAGTTCTGCACCAGCCCTTACTAGTACCAGTGCCATCAGAGCACTTAAAGTAACTGTAACATCATAAACGTTCCAACCAGATTCAAGGTACCGAGAAAATCCCAAACCCATAATACGTATAACAGCTTCCGCACAAAACACTAAAATAAAATTAATTTTTTTTAATTACCCGAATTTCTTGTTTAGATAAATAACATACATGATAAAAATATAATAGAATCCCACTCCGCACAGAAATTATATGCTGAATCTTCAACAGTATCTGCTGGTTCTATGATACGAACAACCATTGCCAAACCATTTGCAATAATGACGAAATCTAAAAAAATCATCTTATTAATATAAATTTAAACCTATTAAAACATCAATGAATCTCATAAACATTTTTAAGATTTATAAAAGGGTTTCGAACCGGAACTAAACCGAAAACCAGTTATTTTATGCTGGAACAAAAACCGGAACCGAATCGAAAAAAAAATATAGTTTTTTTCCGGTTCGGTACATGTTAAAATATACGCGTTAACATGATCTTACTCCTCACTTCAGTTGTTCAGATCTATCATACAAGTACCATAAAATGTTCTAAATTATGGTACAAAATAAATTTTTAATACAAATTAAAAAAAATTAAAATTAATCACTCGGAGCTGAACCGAAAACCGAAAAAAACGGAAAAAACGTAATTATTTTCAGAAGGAAAACCGAACCCACACCGAAATATATATTTTTCTACTCGAACCGGAACGAAAAAAATAACGGTTCGAAGCCCTGACAAGAGTTATTTCAAATTTTTTTATAAACTATTCTAGCTACAGTGTTCGTTATAATTTTCATTGAAAGTACTAACTAAAAGCTACATTCTGGATTTTTATTTAGATTTTTTGCATCGATAGTTTAGAAAGTAGAAGGGGGGAGCGCTCTGATAATCACATTGAAAAGCAAATATATCGTGACTAAAGAGTTAAAATCAAAAGGTCATATAACATTTTTTGTTGCATTTTAGGAGACCTATCTAAAGATATCCCACTCAATGGAGTATGTGAAAAAAAATTTAAGTACAATTTTCAGTCTATGGGAGGGATTCAAAATTTTTTTTACAGTGTTCGTTATAATTTTCAATGAAAGTACAAATTAAAAGCTACATTCTGAATTTTTTTCAGATTTTTTGAATCCATAGTTTAGAAATTAGAGGGGGGGGGACGTTCTGATAACTACATTTAAATGCAAATATATCATGACTGAAGCGTTAAAATCAAAAGGTCAGACACCCTACTTAATGGAGTAAGTGGAAAAAAAATAATGTGAGTTCACTTTTCAGTCTATGGGATGGGGGTCCAAAATAATGTTGACAGTATTCATTATAATTTTCAGTGAAAGTACTAATTAAAAGCTACATTCACGATTTTTTTCAGATTTTTTATATTGATAGTTTAGAAAATAGTGGGGGAGAGGATGCTCTGATAACGACTTTGAACGCAAATATATCGTGACTGAAGAGTTGAAATCAACAACATTTTTTATTGCATTTTAGGAGACCTATCTAAAGACACCCTTAATAGATTAATTGAAATTTTTTTTAATATACTTTTCAGTCTATGGAAAGGGAGTCCAAAAAAAATTTTTTTTTTCAAAATCTTATCATTTCTGTTTTTGGGTTATCAGTCTTTGTCCATATACCAAATTTCATCTTAATCGGCTTAAAATTTTTGAGGACGGATAGACGGACATGGCGAAACTAAAAACCCTAAAAACTAGTATTCTTTTTACTAATTATAAAATGAAAATATAATATTGTACTTACAAACAAGATATTCAAAGTACGGCCACGTAACAACTCTATGAGCTATTCGGCACATGCTACGCATTGGTTCCCCCAATGTATCAAACCACAGCTGTGTGGGGTCTCTTGTTATCCATCGTAATGTTACAGAATCATACACTTGTAAAAATTCATCAACACTCAAGACACCGCTGCCCGACTTATTCATATATTTAAACATCAGTAAGACATCTCTCTTATCTAAAATTAAAAAAACATGTATTATAAATTGTTTAGGCCTTTTTGTAAATTATTGATAACACTTACCAATATTAGGCATATAGTATCGCATCAGACCATCAAATTGTTTAAACCGCATTTGATGTGGATTCTGTTTGCTAACTAGCATTTTGAATGCCAGCTGACAAGCTTTCCTCTTGTGTAAAAGTAGTTTTCTAAACTTATCACGTTCAATTCGAGTGAAAGTTTCATATACAACAGCCAAAACCTAAAATCAGTTTATAAGTATTAAAATAGTTTAAATTTATTTATTAATATTAATCAACTTACTAAATTCATAAGAACATATAAAACTGTTCCAATATAAGAAATAAAAAATATAACATTCCATTTAGATTTTGCATAAGATGGCATCATTACATCCGGAAAACTAAAAATAGAACATTCTATTACTCCCAATATAAAATTCTAACACATTATTTTAATCACATCTATTTAATTTTTTACAATTTCTTACTTGCTATTTTTTATTGATTTACTTACTTAGCAGTTGTCAATAAAACAAACATACTGACGAAACTATCACTAAGAGTCGCAAAATTTGGATTACCGCCAGGTCCAGAAAACAGAAAATAGCCCATCAATGTATAGATACCTATGAAAAACAAAAGAAGACCAAACATATCGAGAATAGGAGGAAGTGATTGTAATATCTGAAACAAAACAATTTAGTAAGTTTATTTAAATAGATTTAAAATGCAGATTTTTTAATTAATAACTTACTTGTCTAATAAACCTTCTAACACCACCACAAGCTTTAGTGTCTACCAAAAATATTGGTCGTAGAGCTCTTGTCACTCGAAAATGTGATGACTGTCTCACAATTACAACAATTGCCTCACAGAACATGATAATCAATGTTATACACTATAAAAATAAATTTGTTAATAATTACAGTAAAATCATTTTCTCCAAATGTTTTTGTAAAATAAATATAATACCTTGATCATTGTGCGTTTATGTTTGAGTATAGTAGACCAACCAATCCATCGTAACTTTAAGGCCAATTCAACTCCGATCACAGATAAAGCTAAAAGCTCTATTGTTCCATGCGTCCAAACAGGAAGCTAAAATTAAACAATCAAAAACTATCAAATATCACTATACTTTCTGCAAACATTATTAAAACTAAATGAAATACTTAATTACCTGGAAATAAGGCACGGCAGGTTGTTCCACAAAAGCCAACAACAATAGCAGTACGCTGGTTGCTAAATCTAGACCATAATACCAGTTGTTGTGTACCAGTAAATAGGCAGGTAATGCCTCGGGTTCCCTCGGATGTGAATCAAACTTCTCATTGTTTTCACCTTCCTAAAATTTGAATTAGATCATAATCAAATTTAATTTATTTTTTAATTTCACCAAGTCATTTCAGATCTTTATAAACACTTTTGTTTGAAGGCCTCTATCTATATATATTTTTTGTAATATGTAACGCGGCGGAACGGCTTTCCTGTACCTTTTTTTGTGGCATAAGAAAAGCAGTTTAAAAGTTAATTTAAATAATATTTGAATATATTTAATTTTCCTTAGTAAAAAGCTTGACAAGGAGCGAGTTCCGGCACCTTTTTGTTTAAAAAAAAAGCCCTGTATATATTTAATTTAATCATTTTGACATACTTCTAAAAATATAGCAGCCTCATGGTAGTTCATTTCCCAATGTTGATCTGGGTCATTGTTATCTGACCCACCAGCCAAATCATTGGTTCTATTGAGGCTGGATCGGCTGCCCATTTCATGCGACGCTTCCATAGGATTCGCGCCATGGCCAAGTGGCAATTGGTCTGTGTCAGAAACATATACGTTAACTTTCTCATAAGACATGGTTAATCAATACATTTCAAATGAAATATACACAAATTTATGTGCATATATCCTTTTGTTATTCCAGTAGAATTTAATGAATTTTAAAAATATATGATACGACGGTAAATGTTATCTTTCTTTATAATTTATCAATGATACTTTTATTATCAACATTTTAAAATGATTGTTTATCATTATCTAAAAATAGTTTATGTAATAGTTTGTTTTGATTTCATATAAAAAATTTAATCAATTAATTATTAAATATATGGTACAGTAATAATAAACAGATAAGTAAATTATAAATATACCAAATTGAAAAAATGCAAAGATAAAATAAACAGTATTCATTAATTCAATGTCAATATATCAATTAGTATACAATTAGTGAATTTCAATAGAAGGAAACAATAAGTGATGAAGTAATATATATGTGAACATTAGTTTAATAATTACTTTCTGTAATAAGTAAAAATAATTATTAACTGGTAATAACTGCATTATATTTATGTTATAAATGCATTTACAATTTGTACCTCTATGAATAATTTATTAATGTAATGCAATACAGACTTCATTTTTATAGGTGCATTAATTAATTTCTCTAGACTAAACGATTATCTTTATTATGTGCTCTACAGCGCGAATTTCTATCCCAATACCTATATTAGCTATTTTTCTTAATAATTCCAAATTAATTAAATCTACCAGACAGGGTCGTAACTAGAGGTTCTGGGGCCCCGGGGCAGCAAGTGACCGAGGGGCCCTCACTATATGCAAAATATATAATGATGTATAAAAACCGAAGGCCTTTTTTTTGTTCCTCAATATTGCTGACCCCAATTTTTACACTGCTGCGGGGCTCCCCTAAGCTTGGGGGCCCCGAGGTACTGCCCCGGTGGTAATTACGGCATTGCTACCAGAGTTAAGTAAGTTAAAAGTAATAACAATTCCTTGTTCTTAGATTTAGATCACATTAACATTAACACTTTAAATTTGTGTGATGAATAATCAAATATACGAACATTTATAGGAAATTTGAGATAATATGTGATAAATAAAGTGGACTCATAGGAATGTATGCTCACATTTCTCATACTTCTAGACTTCTACATAATTTTATTGTTGTAACAACATAAAGTTTATAACAAATAAGTAGATAGTATATAAAAATTTCATGAAAAGAGCAACATAATTCCGTGAACTTATTATATTTTAATACACATAGGATGAGATAAGTGATTAACCAGGAAGTATGCATTTAGATTGTAGTTCAATAATGACATCACCTTGACGGTTCAGATGGCACAAGAGGATGAAGCGTATAACATGCAAGCAAAATGATTTTACTTACTAACTGCATTGGAGCCATATACATGAGTATTATTTATGTCATTATTAAAACGTATGTAACCCTCAGCTGTCTCGGCTGTGCCCCTGCCAGCAGCCATTAGTTTTGTTTATACCACTAACCACTCACATTTGACATTTGTTGTGTACGATGATGAAAGCAGTGACAGCTAAAAGCCGGTTTTAAGCAGTAAAATATCACAAGATTCTCGGGTCAAAGTTACACGAGTAAACAATTTTCATATAAGCAATTAGCTACATCCACACGGTTACACAGTTTATTCCGGTCTATCCATTATTATGTGAATTATCTCTAGCAGATTGAATACCAATTTTTGAAGTTATACTTCTTTAGGCGCATTGAGGGTAAAATTTTAGTAATGCAACGGAAATGAAACGTTAAGGTTAGTAAATACACAGGTTGTCTCAGTAGCTTTTGACAAATCAGCTAGGGCACCTCAGATGACGTATTTTCCTCTGCTCGCGTCGAGTTACAAGGTTATATTTCTTATGATTCCCCCTCTCTACATTTAGAAACCACAGATGACGTATTTCCTTCTCTCGCACTGAGCTACTGTGGCTACCTTGTACTTTACATACGTCATCTGGGGTGCCCAAATGTGGTGAGGGGAATGATGTGACCAATCATAATAAATATAGCCTTATAACTCGGCGCGAGAAGGGGAAAATACGTCACCTAAGGTGCCCTAGCTGATTGGTCAAAAGCTACCGAGGCAACCTGTGTATTTACTAACCTTGTCGCGATCCATGCTCCATGTTTATGACTTTTTGTCCGTGTTTTATACCGGTAAATTCAAAATAATATTTGTAAATATTTAAAGTCATAAGTATTTATTTTTATCATATTTAAATATGTATATGTTTCGATAAGTAACTCTATCATTATGTTTGCTTAAATCCAATAATCTAATACATAGTTCTAGATTAAATTTTATAATTAAATTAAAACTTTAATTATATTTGAAGCAAATAGCAGAATATTATTATATTTTTATATGTATTATTTGACATTATTCGTAGTTGTTTTCAATCACACCAAAGAAGTATAACTTCTAACGCATATACATAAGTACACACTCTTTTTTAAGTATAATAAAGAAACAGCCTATTTTTTAAATTTGCAATATATTTTCCTAGAGTTATAACATAGTGTTATTTTAATTAAAGAAATTTTAAAATTGTACAATTTGAATCAAAGCGAATAAAAAAAAACGATATTTTAATTTTTTTAAATATCCTGGGTGCAATTAAATGACATTTTTTGCTCTTCACGTAAATAACTTTTAAAACTGCACATTTCAATTTCAGAGCTGCACTCTATATTAATCCCTGGTTATTACATATCCTATAAAAATAAAATATGTAGAATAAAAGTGCGAATAGCCTATATACATATATACAATGGCGAAGCGAGGGGGGGCTAAGGAGTCTATCATGCCCCGGGCGCCACTTGCAGAAGGGCATCAAATGGTCCCCAAGCAAGGCCGTAACTAGAAGCTCGGGGGCCCTGGGGCAAGAAGTGACCGAGGCCCCCCCAGAATATGCAAAAATAAAAATTGAAGACCTTTTTTTCCTTTTAATTTTGATGTTTTTTTTTATCGCCAATTTGAATTTTATACTTCTTCCTAATGAATAATAAGTGTAAAATTCAATTTAACAACGAAAAAAAAATTTGTAATATGTGTAACATACTCAAGTTAGAACAAAAAATAAAAGTTTTACTCTGCCGCGGGGGCCCCCTAACCTCGGGGGGCCCGGAGCACTTCCCCAGCTGCCCCGGTGGTAGTTACGGCTCTGTCCCCGGGCGCCAATTACGCTTGCTACGCCACTGATGATATATATAATTTTAGAGATTGGAAAAATAGTTGTTATTTTCAATGAAATAGTTACTAGTTCGGTAAATAGTTGGTAAATAGTTTTTTTTACGATTTAATAATAATTAGTGCAAACGAAGCAGTAAAAGTATAACAGTAGAGATATGTAATAAAAATTACAATAAATACATTTTTCGCAATAGTTGAAAAACTATTTTTCCAATCTCTAATAATTATTAATATAAGTAAAGGGGGTATTTACAGAAGCGTAACTAGGGGTTGGCGAAATGGGCCTCGTTGGTCCTATAAAAACAATAAAACAAAATAAGTTATTTTTTCTGAATCTAGGGTCTAATGAATTCTGATACATATTATTCTTGTTGGATTTTGCGTATTTGACAATAAGCCGAGTAGATCGTGACCTAGAAGGACAAATTTCAGGAGGCGGCAAAATTTCACGAAAGTCAAAAAAAGAGGAAATTTTTTTTTGGCCTACCTATACACCGGTGCGATGAATTATCTCTTTTGTAATATGCAAATAGATTGTGATTGACTTGTGTTAGTAAATCCATTTAAGTATAAATATAATAAATCAATCTTACCTGTTTTAAAATATGTATATACATTATATTTATTGATGAATGAATTCAACATGCTTCAACTGTAAGATAAAATTATTAAGTTCGTTGTGTGTGATTATTTTTCGTTTTATATTATATACTTATTATACAATATGACAATATCATATTTGTAATTAGTTGTTTATGCATGTCTATACAATTTATATTTGCCGCCAATTATTTGTGTTCAAATTCTGAAGTTGTAGTACCAAATATATCCACGTAATAGAACGGCGCTCTTTCTTATGTGTCCATTTTAATGTAAGTTTAACATATTTTTCTTTGAATAAATCTAAAACATCCTGTGAATTGAGTGTAAAATAATTATTTGAAGTAATTTAACAAATCAAAATATTAATACTATACAATATTGTATAAATATTTTTTAGGCTCAATGTTAAAAATCCTTTAATTTTAAAATATGTTTGGTCTGCCGTGTCTCATGTTTTGATATTGTGATTTTAGTTTATAAGTACGTAATGATAATGTATTGCAATTGTTCTTTTAAATAGTATTCGTATTTTGATAATTTGTATGTATTTATTATGACCATTACTTCAAATTATAAAATGTGTAATTGTCTGATTACTATAACCTCACTTTAAGCGGTTTATAAACGTGGTTGAATTAATTATAATCCTTTTAGATGGCGCCTACACCTAAAAAAGCTGCAGCTCCGCCTGCAGCAAAAGCAAGTGAAAAGGCAAAAGTAAAACCAGAAAAGAAAGTACAATCTGCCGTTAAAGATGGTAAAGTAGTGAAGAAACGTAAAGTAGGTAAACCTAGAAATTACAATTTGGGAAATGGAGTCTACAGGTAATTTATAAAAAATATAATTATCAAAACATTTCATTAATAAATTTTTTGATTTTTCCAGATTTTCGAGGTCCCGAATGTATCATAAAAAAGCTATCTATAAATTTGTAGATAAGGTAAATCCACCTAAACCAAAACCCAAAAAACCAACAACAGTAGTTAAACCTATTGGTGGAGAGAAAAATGGAGGAACAAGAGTAGTACTGTTACGCAAACGTAGAAATTATTACCCTACTCAAGACAAGTAAGTAAGATTTACAATTTCTATTTCAATTACCATCAAGTTTTGAATGATGATTTCACTTAGGACACCTTACGATGTACCCTGATATGAATTAGTTTTTCTGACAACTATAAATATTTTTAAGTAAATTAAAAATTGTTTTGTTTCTATTTTCATTAATCCATTATTTTTTATAGAATCAAGAAACACCCATCAAGAAAATCGTTCAGCCAACATAAAAGGTATGTGCGGTCGTCTTTGAAACCTGGTACTATCGCGATTCTCTTGGCAGGGCCCCACAAAGGCAAGCGAGTTGTTGTGCTTAAACAACTCAAATCTGGACTGCTTTTAGTAACTGGTAAGTTATAAATTTTCAGCTCAAGAGTTACAATTTTACTGTAAATGATTTTTATGATGAATTATCTTAGGACACCTTACGATTAATAATGATATGAACAACATATAACTGATAAAAATAATTATTATTAAGTTAAACAATCTGCTCCAATAAATATACTAATTAGTAAAACTAATTCTCAGGCCCATTCCTAATTAACGCGTGTCCCATGAGACGTATAAACCAGATTTACGTCATTGGCACAAACACACAAATCGACATTAGCGAAGTTAAACTCCCGCAAAATATTAATGATAAGTATTTCAAACGTGAGAGGAAGAAGCGTGCTAAGAAGGAGGAAGGAGATATCTTTTCAACAAAAAAAGAAGTAAGTTTATAATTTCTATTGAATAAAAAACTGTTGTCTTAACATATAACAACATATTCCTTAAATATATTAATAAATAATTACTACATTTATTTTTTAAATCTTTTCATGATGATTTTATTAGGACACCTATGATTAACGATGATCAAAAATTATAAATAGGCTGAGAAAGATTTTTTAAATAAAAATTAATTGTTCTTTGTGTAATTTAAATACTAACATGTTATTTTTACTCTACAGCAATACAAACCAAGTGAACAACGCAAGGCAGATCAGAAGGTCGTTGATAAACAGATTATTGCTGCTATCAAGAAACACCCAGACCGTAAACTCATGTTCACGTACCTTGCATCCATGTTCGGGTTGCGTTCATCACAATACCCACATCGTATGAAATTCTAACTGACCTTTTTATAGTTGTGTTAAAGTTTTATATGAATGTGCCGGACATGAAATATATTTATCAAATAAATATTGATCTTTATTTGTTTTTATTTTATAACCTTTCTCTTTCTATATAATCCAACAATTAGGTTCTAAATGAATAGTTAACCCTTTACAGTCCATTTAATTTTCACATAGTTTGCCCAACAGCAATAAAAAATAATAAAATTAATAAAAAAAAAAAAACGTCTGCCATAGAATACACAGTGCTAAATTAGAAAATATTAACTTGAAATTTTTTTTAATACGTGCCTGTTTATTTTATGTTTGATTTTTCGTTCTAAATATATCGAAATGACATTTAATATGTCAAAATAAATACATTTGAAATTAAATGACGGTTTTTTTTCAAGCAAACATAAATCTTTGTAACTATTTTACTACAAAAGTTGTGGTGACCGTTTTTAAGGTTCCGTAGTAAACTAGGAACCCTTATAGTTTCGCCATGTCCGCCTGTCCTAAGACTGACAACCCAAAAAAAAATTTTTTTGGACCCACTTCTATAGACTGAAAAGTATATTAAAAAAAAGTAGGGTGTCTTTAGATAGGTCTTCTAAAATGCAATAAAAAAATGTTATATGACCTTTTGATTTCAACCTTTCAGTCACAATATATTTGTGTTCAAAGTTGCTATCAGAGCCCCCCCCCCCTCTATTTTCTAAACTATCAATATAAACAATCTGAAAAATTCGAGAATGTATTAACTCATTGAGTGGGATGTCATTAGATAGGTCTAAAATGCAACAAAAAAATGTTAAATGACCTTTTGATTTTAACCCTTCAGTCACGATATATTAGCATTTAAATGTTGTTATCAGAGCGCCCCCCCCCCCCCTCTAATTTCTAAACTATCTATTTAAAAATTCAGAAAATTATAACGAACACTTTTATTTTGGACCCCCTCCGGTAGACTGAAAATTGTACTCGCATTTTTTTTCACTTACTCCATTGAGTGGGAAGTCTTTCGATGCAAAAAATCTAAAAAAATCCAGAATGTAGCTTTTAGTTGGTACTTTCAATGAAAATTATAACGAACACTGTATTTGAAATAACTCTTGTTTATAAATCTTAATGACTACGGAATCCTATCAAGTGCGTGCCCAACACGCATTTGATCATTTTATTTTATAGAAAATAACGTGATTTTGATGATTTAATGGGACCATCTAGTCAACCCCAACCAACCCAGTTTCATTAATATCGGTTGAGTGGTTCATGAATTATGCATGTGACTAAAATTCAGGAGACAGACTCGGAACGAAAAGTGTAAAACAGAAAGATCAAGTGAATATTTTAAAATTTTTTTTTAAATGGTCACATCATAGACATAGAGCATGGACTGCGCATTCTGTATTAACATTCAAAACAGAGAGATGCGGTGGCGTTTAGGATATATCCTATCTCTTTTTCTAAAAAGAAAGAAGTAGTTACTCCTATATAAATAAGACAAGTATATCCCAAACCATTTTCTATCTCTTTTTTTTGACATGGCTCTATTTTTGAGTCAGATGCGCGGTCCATGCTCTATGGGTTACATAGCTTCTTGTATCTTTCAGATATTGGCGAGGAAGTAAAACTTATTGAAAAAATATATTTTCCTAAACAGTTACAAAAGAACTTGAAATAACTCTAAAAAGCTTAATATTTTATTCTGTATATGTATATACGTACAAATAATGAGTCATATGTTCGATCATTATTTCTATTTGTTTTACAACAAATTTTTATTCATTAACAATTTTAACCAAAATGATTGAATCGTCTACAAATGTTTAATAAAATATAGTTAAATATTTTTCTGTCTTGATGGAAATGATTGGTGAAAATTTCAAGAATTACTTGAAAAATACTATAACAACATAATTTCCTAAAATTCTGCAAAATGATCTGCATTTTGATTTTATAATTGCTATAGCAACTGTTAACATTAATTTTTAAACTAATAAATATAAATGACATATTCAAACAAGCTTTGATGATTTTTTACATTTTAAATTGAAATACTTATATTTTAATATGCTCTGGATATTATATAATTTATTTAAAAATTAAAAAATACATTATTATTTATTTAAATGACGATATTGCTTTTTAAAATATTTTTTTTATAAAAAATCATCTAAAAGAAATATAATTTAAGTAACAAAGAGTGCTATGGTGTCATTAAAAACTTTTGAGTAGGAAAATTAAAAATTTTTGTTGCAAGGTAAGTAATTTATTATTAAAACATTACTTAATAAGTATACTAACATATTTTAAATTATTTTAGGTAATTCAAAATTTTAAGTTAAGTTTAGTTACATCATTAAATCAAAATTGATATGTTTGATCAATAATTTTCTATAGAGTGAGTATAGAATTCCAAATGTTTGCATTACATGCACTGTTTGAATATGATTATTAATTAAAAATAAATTAATTATAGAAATAGTAAAATTAATTTTGTTAAAACGAAAATTTGTAGCTTGAAATATTAACAAAAATGTCAAACGGACCTACATCTGCTGTATTAGAAATGTCTTCTTCGTTCAATGTTTCTGTTGCAAAAGACAAGAAAAAATCTTTTAATGCTGCTAAAACAGCTGAAATAAGTGTAAGAGATTTTTTAGATTTTTTGAAAACAGCATACCAGGTAAACGAATCAATAGAAGGAATAGTATCGGATTTAGTTGATAAGAAATCTGTTGATTGGAATGACTTAGCTAACAATAAACTAATGCAAGAAATATCAGATATTATAGAGACCGTAGAAAACCAGAACAGCCCTCGTGTAGATGCCGAAGTGCAAACAGAACAAAAAGATAAGAAAAATGAAAACCAATCGTCATCAACCACTAGTTTTAAAAAAGGTACTAGATAATTCCAATTGACTAACAATAAATTAAATCAATTTTATTATTAATTTCAGAACGTAAAAACTCTCTTGCTAATATACGTCGTAAATCACTGGTAATAAAACAAGAAGGTAATGTATTTCAAGCGACATCATCTTCTGCATCCCAGTGTGCTTCATCAGCCATAAAAGAGAAATTGAATGAAGTTCTATCTGAAGGTTTGTTAGATTCTGTTTTACCATATTTAATTCCATCAACGGCTCATCAACCTGTTATAAGAAAAAACACAACAGACATTAAAAAACAAAACTCAGGTCAGTTTGTTTTGACGTGCACAATATATTTAAGATGCTTATTTTTTTTTGTTTCATAATTGCACGTTTCAATTATTTACAAGAATACAGTATATTTTTGCACATATTTGTTTCTTATGTCTGTTTTTATTTATTTTTTATAAACTTGCACTTTTTACTGACTATATTTGTTCGAACTAGTACATATATGTTCTTAATTGATTTTAACAGGTGAAAAACTTGAAAAAGATAAAAGTAATACATCGGTTATAACTAACCAGTCTAATAAATCTATTCGAAGAAAATCTACAATAGATGTTTCATCATCAATATCAAAATCTTCTATAAAACCTGAGTACTGTTATTTTTATTTATATCTACAATTTATATTCAATTAAAAAATATAAATATACTATAACTGCATCTTTAATCTTGTAGAACAATTAAATAATACATACGACTATTTATTTTTTAGTGCCGAAGTTGAAATACATGTTTGCGATGAAGTAAAACACATCAAAAAAGATTTCCGCTGTCCTCAAAATTTGCTAACTAGCAAAATGGGATATTTCGCAGAAGTTACTGCAGGTATATATTCTTACATGCATATTATCATTTCTAAATTCTATTAAAATTGACTATGTAAAATTGTACACTTTAAAAAAATTTAAGGTCAAAAATTAGAAGACATGGATATCTCCGTTCACTGTGATATCGGTATATTTGATTGGCTAATGCGGTGGGTGAAAAAGGATTCAATGTTACAAGAGGATTGGCCAAAGTTAGATCCTCAATGTGTAGTACCTGTTTTAGTATCAGCTGCGTTTTTACAGATGGAACCACTATTGCAAGATTGTCTATTATTTTGTCATGGATATATGAATGAAATTGTTCGTACATCAACTAATCTTGCATGCTTGAATGACAATGTTATTACAAGGTTTGAAAATAATTTAAGTTATTCAGAAATGAAATCAACTAACAGTTAATTCACATAAAAATGTACATTTTTTAGATTGGCGGCCATGTATACCAATTCAGAATTAGAAACTATAAGAGACAAAAAAGATAAAATTCTGTCACGTTTATACTGTAAAATGATATTATCATTGGGTGAACCTGTCTCACAAAGTCTACGTGGCCACTGGGCTTCATTAGCCGGGTTGTATAGATGCTCGAAATGTGGAAAACTTGTTACTAAAAGAGAGGGTGTGGATGTTCCATGTATAGCATCATGTATGAGGGTTGATATATATGGTGATGTTGTAAGTTATCACATAAGGTGAGTTTTGTTAAATCCATGATTTAAATGCCTAACTCAAATGCCTGTAACATTTTTCTATTAGAGATGTGAGTTGGAGTCTTTCCGAGTACATAGTACAGTTACATCGTGAACTGAAAACATGGAGGCGAGTGTATTGGCGCTTGTGGGGTGCTTGTCATTTCCTGAGGTGTCTGGAGTGCAGTACGATGTTCCCTGCACACCAGATCGCTTGGTGTTGCCATCATGCAGAACCTGCGCAGTTCTTTACGATGGATAATCAACGTGCTACTCCTATACCTGTGGGCCGGTATCCGTGTTGTGGAGAGCGAGCATATCGTTTTGAACCACTTACAAACCCAACGGTATTAAAAAAAATGTTATATAAAAAAACTTATAGAAAATATTCCTTTTTATGTAGGAATATTTGGGGTACCCATAAGTAATCAATTATTTCACTGGCAACCAAAGAAACGAATTTATTTTATGTTTAATTATACATTTAGTCGATTATGTAACCTTCGTCGTTATCTAGGACCTTATATTTTTGTTTAATTATACATTTAGTTGAGTATGTTACCTCCGTCGTTATCTAGAACCTTTTTTCATCTTGCTGACAGAGTTTTCCTTGTTCATAAAATTCAGTTGGCTTTGATGTAAAATATGATTCTAGCTGAGCTCGCACATCATCGATATTTCTAAAACTTAAAGTCGGATGGCGCTATGTCGGGAGAATAGTGGGGATGTGGTAATACTTCCCTTATTTTTTTTTGAGTTAATCTTGCTGCGTTGTTCCTTATTCATCTCCGACAACTGATGTGGGACCCATATACCCTGTCTGTAAACCTTCCTAATTTCATGAAGGTGTCTTTGCACTGTTGACCAAGTAGCCTGAAGAGTTCTTGCTATTTCCTGAATACTCAGTTTGAGATCCGTTTCGACCAGTGATTTTAAAGCATCATTATCAAATTCTATTGATCACTATCGGATAAGTCAAAATCACCATTGTAAAATTTTCTAAACCAGTGCTGGCACTTATTGACATTCAGTACGTCATATACATCACAATTTTTTTTTGTTGCAACGGTTGCATTAAAACCCGATCGAAAATGAAACAGCATGCAATGACATATATGTTCTTCTGTTGGTTGATTGTCCACCATTTTGCACCGGTGTTATAAAAACTTTTGTTTTTGTTATGAATAAAAGTCAAGACAGAAATAAATCACGTCTGTACAAGTTAACACTCTGAATTAGTTTGAAGCAAGTTTTCCTTTTTTACTATTATTAAATATTTTTTATTTAGGGAGGATGTCAATTTAGAGAACACATGGTTGACATTACCTTCCCAAGAGATGCAGCCATCATGACAATATTCAATCAACATCGTAATGTTATCGAGCAAGAACCACCTCAGCTAATGATTCCTGAACGATTGACAAGACTCGTTGCTAGAGAAGTAGATGGAGATTCAAATTTGTTTTCTAATAAGGAAGTGTTTTGGTGGGAAGGGATAGAACTTGCACCTCCCAGACAGAGATTAGGGCTGTTAGGAAAAATGTGTTTTAATCCACAAGCAAACATTTTTAAAGAGATGAGATTGTCCAAATCCCCTAACAGTAGTGTGGAGACTGATTCAGATGAAGATATAGTCCATGATGAGAATGATTTGGATAGCGCTAGTTCTTCAAGTAGTAGTGATCAGTGTAGTGAAGAAAGCTCTCCAACATCATCACCCCGACATGTGAAATCTATCAAAAGACAAAGGACAAGGTTTTGTAGGAAAAGGAGACGTACTTTTAAAAAGAAGTGAGCATTATTTACATTAAGGTATTTCTCGGGGAGAAACAAGATACGCTATATGTTAGAAAAGTAATAAAAAGTGTAGTATAAAATCAAGATAACAGTGTTATGAATTAAAATAAAATTTGGCAACGTTGAGCATATATTTTTTATTACGCATGCGCAACTTGTGTATTCCCGATGAAAGCTACATATTATTTAATGTTTTGATTTGATAACAAGTACTGTTATTTGCAGCTGAATTTGTTTATATTATAAGTTTATACTATTTTTATTATTCCTTGAAATTAAAAGAACAATATATTCAGTATGTACGATTTTTAAATACCGCGACAATTGTCAATAATTTGCGGCGTTGTCATAGCTAGTACCGTGATATTTTTTATGAAAATACTTGAGATTTTTTATATTAACTCCAATTATATTAATTTAGTTTTTCTCAAAATTTCATAAATTTCTTGATCTTCTCATAAAATTATTTACTTCGTTGAAAATCCGCTTAAAATTTCGTAATTCCTATACTCGCAATGTTAAATTTTTGATATTATTTTGACGATATCTTCGCTCACAGGTGGTTAATTATTTTAAGATTTTGAATGGAGCTTCTAACCTTTTTTTAGTTTTTTTACAAAATTTTAGTTTACTCTTAAATTTTTTAATTTTTCCGGGAAATATCTTAAAATGTTCTAAATGTGTAATTTTAAACAATATTCTTCCATTTGCATCAATGCAAAATTAATAATATTATTGAGGATATCAGCTGTCGATAGCTCGACCATTGTTGATGCCCCTTTGATATGCCTCGGGTTGATAATCAAAGTATAACAAATAAAAAGAAACTCACTTTTTTAGATTATTTATTATACAGAAATGGAGAATATAAAATATGAAATCTGCGACAATAGCATATGCAAAGACAGTTGTGCCAAGACTATATTGAATACATATTAATCCTAACTTAAATTACACATATTTTTCTGACCCACATACATTTTACTAATATTGTTTATTTATTCTTTATAAGTGTTGGTGCAGAATCGCTCTTATGTTTTAGTACAATGCTCTTATTGTTTGTATCACGACTAGTTTGTACAAGTAGCTCAGACAAATATGTAGTGTAACTGGATATCTTAACTAGTTGACATTTAGTTTTATAAATCAAACACATCATTTTTAGTAACTTAAACAAATATAAACAAAATAAAATGTTTTTGTAGAACTGTAACTGGACGACATTGGTCCCCAAACTTATCCGCTCGAAGTAATCAAGATTTACAGCGTGATTTTGAAGAAAATGCAATGCAACAAATTGTAGAATTTTTGTCCCGTCGTACAGCTGGTACAGATGTGTTGGTTCAACATTATACACATAAACAATTAGCGAATATATGGAATCATCATGTGACACCTTCAGGTATTTTTTTATTTCTATTTATCTTTATAAAAAAAAATAAATGAAATTATTAATATTTAGGAGGCCTGTACACAAGATTGGAAGCAGAATGGTGTGAAACAAATAAACAGCAAATAACAAACTCACAAATGTCTAATCGCTCTAATAGAAATGTCAATGCTATATCTTATCTGGTTAGACCTAAATTTCGTTTACATCGATAAGTATTTGAAGCTATATTTTTTGTTTTGTATGGTTTTTTAGTGTAATAGTTTGTTTTTGTTTATTGTAATGTAATTTATAAAAATAAAATACTTAATATATTATTAATTGATTTATTAGAGTTCTGAATAAACCCTATTAATCCCACTTTGTTGTCCGTCTGTCCTTTTCACTCAAAGCTAAATATCTTGTAAACTATATAAGCTAGCAACTTGAAATTTTTACTGAACATGTTAAATGATGCCCTCTAGTAAAAGATGTACAAATATATTGAAAAAAATAATTTTTCAAGGGGGGCACTAACAGTGGCGTAGCGAGGGGGGGCAAGGGGGGTTATCATGCCCCGGGCGCTACTTACAGAAGGGCACCAAATGGCTCTGAACCATTTGAACCGCATAGCATAAACACAATTTCAGAATATGCAACTGAAGATCTTTTTTTTTTTTTTAGTCGTGAAAATGTAGAATGTATTTAATTTAATTAAAAACTGAAAACCTTTTTTTTTTTTTAATCACGCCAATTTCAATTAAAATTTATTATAAAATTATTATTATTTTTTAATTATTTTTGAGGGCGCCAAAAAGATATCGTGCTCCGGGCGCCAATTATGCTTGCTACGCCACTGGGCACTAAGGAGCTAAAGCTAGGTAAAAAAATATTTTTGTCTATGAATGTTAACAATATTATTTAAAATTTTGGAATAATAGGGAGGGGCGTCATAGAATTTTTTATTTTTATATCAAGGCAAGTGGGGTGTCAAAATGTAGATCTCAATTAATAGAAAATTACACTTTTTTATATTTTTTTCTAACAAAAATGTACCTTATTTGGCTCCAAACAGTCCACGTAGTATGTACTTCGGAACCTTTATGGCATACACTCGTGTATGTTTTGCCCGAATTATTATATTATTACAAGCTTCTGATATTCTTAGTGATGGTGCAACTAGTATTAACTGCGGTTACGGTTCCACGGGGGCCTCAGAGTGAGCTAAGATATTTATGGTACCTAGGAATTTTTATACAAAATATCCATAAATTGTTAAATATAAATACAAGTGTTTTCAAAGTTTTAAAAAACACAATTCTTAAATAACGCTTTTAGTTTTGGGAGCTCAATTACAAATTTTGCTTAAAGAGCTAAATTCTTAATTATGCTACTGAGACAAGCTTATATATAATTCATTAATTTGTTGAGTTTACAGTAAAAAATAAATGATCTCGAGACATGTATATTCGAATTTAGCGCGAATTTTATGACACTTCAATAACAAATCATAAATTATGTAGCCGTTGGTAAACTAGGTATCAGAAAATGTTAAGAATGTTATCGGCTGTATTAAAGTAATTTGTGTTGTGAATAATGAAACAGGACCTTTCGATTAATAAAGAAAATATTGTTTAATTAATCATGTAAGTATATTACTATTTCATTCTGTTAATAAGGATACTTATTACTGTAAGTACATTTCATATATTAGGTTAGGATGTCACCTTTCTAAACTTGAAGGGTAAGCATTATTTGCCATTAGACTTATTTATGTTGTCCTTTGTTTATTTTTGACGATATACTAAAGAATGTATTTTCGTTTCTTAAATCATTTACATTATTTTTGGATATATCTCAAATTACTATTTCCCACATGTCATTTGAAAAACTTTTAACTCTAATGAATTTTAATTAAATTCCTAATTAGTCTAGACTCTATTATGTTTTAATTAGAGCTATAAATAAATATTCGTTTTTGTCTATACAGAATTTGTCATTTAAGATATTTCTAATTTATAAAGAAGATTGTACTTTACTACTCTACAAAAGATCAATATAAAATTTATAACAAACAAATTAATATTATTTGGTAGTTTAAAATTATAATACAAAAATCAGGTTTATCATCTTTATACACAAATTTTATTGATATCTAATATATGTGAATACTTTTAAATGTACTTTGCATTATTTAAAAAATATTTTTTTATGTAATAATCACATGTCAGAATTATTATTAATGATAGCTGTCAAAAATATTGTCATCACAAAAGTATTTGAGTGGCTCTACAAATAACGTTTTCAGTTAAAAAAAATAATTATATATTGTATTTCCTTTTAAAATTATATGAATAATTTGTTTTTCAATTTATCTGTACCTACTCTGTAGATATGAATATGATAACAAATAGTGTTTCCCAATGTAGTAACTATATAATATTTAAATTACTTATAATTCTTACATTATATGCGCTGAATAATAATATTATGTTATGTAAAAAATATACAAAAAATGACATTTATTAAAAATGAAAGTTGAATTAGTCAGAATCGTTAGAATTTAAGTAATAGTTAGAATTTTATATAGAAGAAGGCACCAAATGCTTAAAATGCAATTAATTGCATTAAATATAATGATTTATTTATTTAGTCAGTTTTTTGACCTATACAATATTTGTCTAGGCTGCCAAGACCAAGTGTCCACTGAAGCAGTGTGGCATGTTATATAGTGTGGTAAATGCCATTTTGAACAATGCCAAAAACTGAAATGGGTTACCACACAAATACTCCCACTGTTATCATATGGCATGTGGCATGATTCGTATTGATATTATTGAAAATGGCATATATACAATGCACGCTCAGCTTGAGATATAATGTTACTATGACTCTGTTCAAAGTTTTCTATTTCTTTATAATTTCAATCACTTTTCTGTTCTTACATAAAATATTATTGCCTTGGAATATCTAATTTTCAAATTTTATCTAATCTAGAGAAGCCATAACGATGGTCAAACCTCAGAGAGATAACATCAATCCTAAAGAAGTGGTAACTCTATCCCAGATTTATTGAAAACATTGAGCACAGATCTAATTCTACAACAACGACATCTGCAAAACTAACCACGCTTAACCACAATTTAAATGATTTTGTTGAGTAAAGTAATTCAGAATTGTAGGTGCTTAATATATGTATTTATATCTATACGTTTTTATTATTTCTATAAATAGTATAATAAAATATAACCACATTAAAAGGATGACTTCATTAATATATTGAATTATAACATCGTTTGCTTACATTATAAGCAAATAATATGTTATAATTACATACATACAGTATTGTGCAAATTAATGGAATCAGAGGCAATTATTATGGCAAAACTATAATTAATAGGAAATATGTCCCCCTTTGACTTCAATAACTGCTTTTACTCGTTTGGCATGGATTCCACTAGTTTTTGACAGTTTTCAGAGATCCTCTTATCCTGATACCAAACCTGAATAACCACTTCTATCATCTTTGTTTTTGTAATGCAGTCGATTTTGCACAGTCTAGCTTTGCAAATGGCCTATAAATTCACAATAGGGTTCAGATCGGGTGAATTCCCGCGCCAATTTAAAACAGTTATCTCCTTATCCTGGAAATATTTTAACATTTTCTTGGACTTGTGGCAGGGAGCAGAGTCCTGTTGAAGAATTGCTCCTCCTTGGGGTTGGCACTTTTCAAGTTTTTTGTTCAAATGGTGTTCCAACATCGATTTGTATTTTTGACTGTTCATCATGCAAAGATCCCCAAAACATTATATGCAAAAAATGCAAAACATCAGAATGATTCCATTAATTTGCACAATACTGTACACCAGTATAATTCTAAATAACGATACGATAGTCTTACTTTCAATGCTTGTGAACTAATCTGCATAATGTAGTCAATATGGAAGATTATAAAAAAGAGGGAAAGTTTGTGGGTTTGTCCAAAGTAATCTCAAAAACTACTGAATTGATTTTGATTAAATCTGCACCTATATGTTTCTTGAAATTTCAGAAGTGCTATAGAGTACATATCATCACGCTATACTCAAAAGAGCTGAGCAGTGAATAAATTAGCTTAACCTGTACGCTGGCCTAAACTTACAAGATAGATCAAAATTATGTTTGGAAGTATTGTAGAGATCAGTTAAAGTCCATGAGAACATATCTAATTTTAATATTTAAATCACTGCAGATGTTTTTTGTATAAAATGTGAGCAAAGCCATATATTAGTGTATATCAGTTGAAGTTTATATTCGTATAATTTTTATAAATGTAAAATAAGCGAAAATTTCTAGTTCAGAGTTTTATTAATACTAATGAAGAGTTTAACTGTATTTTTGTATTACTTATAGGTATAATAAATTTTAACCCTTTGGACGCGAAAATCGACTAAAGTCGATTGTATTTTTTTCCTTTCTGCGAGAAAATCGACGATAGTACACGACTCGTGGAAATCGACTTTTATCTTTTTATTGTATGCAAAATTACATCATGAAAATAAAATGTAAATAAAAAAAATAGAACAATTTGATTTTTCTAGGGAAATGTGCACATTTTTATATTAGAAATAATTGTTTCGCTACATGGTCGCGGTCAAAGGGTTAAATAAAAAAATAACTGAAAGGAAATGTTTTTTTGTTAATTTTATGATATCAGATAATATTCAATGTACAATTACTCTACATAATCAGGTAGTGTAAAAAAGTTAAAAATTTAAATTTAAGTTTTGCTTGAAAATTTTTTTAAGAAGGAAATATTCAACTGATATGTAAAACTGACAATTTAAAAAAATCAGGTTTAATAAAGTAAAAGAGAGGCTTATACTATCAATAGGATCTCCCAAGTCAGTGTTTACCAAAGTGTGGTACACATACCCCAAAGGGGTTTCAAGGGATATGAGGCGTACTTCTTAATATTTTTGTATTAAATAATTTTGTGTTTTGAACAACAAACTGCATAATTGAAATTTGATTTTTTACATGAAAAACAGCTTTAAAATTGCAATATGTAATGCATTTTTTCAAAAATTTCCTGACTTCCCTAACCTGCCACTAACGGTATGTCGGTAACAATTAACTCTTAAAAGGGGTACATGGGGATTTTAACTTAGGTAAAGACTGTCCTAAGTGATGGAGTATCATATAATAGTTGAATTGCCTCTAACCTCAAAATATTATCATTCTTTTTTGCCATCGGTAACAGAATCACGGACAGTTAATAACCACTCTTTTATTTACAAAATGTGTTTTAGATATAATGGCAAAAGATGAAGAAGATGAACAGATGCCTGATAAAGACGCAGCTAAAGGCTTTTACGCTAAGTATGAACCTAAAGAAATACTCGGACGAGGGATCAGTTCGACCGTACGTAGGTGCATCGAGAAGGAAACAGGTAAAGAATATGCAGCAAAAATAATTGATGTCAGTAGTGATTCAGAAACCGGAGGAAGTGCCTCTCTAGAGTCAACGAGGCAAGAAGTTAATATACTAAGGCATGTTGCAGGTCATCAGTATATTAGTAAGTTTTGAAAACCTGTTATACAAGTTTTCTAAAAATGATTGATTTATTTTGTTTTTACAGTTGAACTACAAGATGTTTTCGAGTCGACAACGTTTATTTTTCTTGTTTTTGAGTTGTGTAAACATGGTGAATTATTCGATTATCTTACAAGTGTTGTAACGTTATCAGAAAAAAAGACACGCTATATAATGAGGTAATATATAGTTAATTAATGTTTTAAAGTGTTTTAACGCTCCAAAATACAGTCCGTAAAATACTTCACTAATGTATGAATGGATGTAATGTATGAATAATAAATAATACAGGTTTATTTTATTTTACAGACAAGTCTTTGAAGGTGTTCAGTACATCCATAGTAAAAATATAGTACATCGAGATTTA
Source organism: Sialis fuliginosa (assembly GCA_961205875.1). NCBI lineage: Eukaryota > Metazoa > Arthropoda > Insecta > Megaloptera > Sialidae > Sialis > Sialis fuliginosa. The sequence continues at coordinate 2,933,938 of OY540820.1, forward strand.
AAACCGGAAAATATCTTGCTTGATGATAATTTAAATGTTAAAATAACTGACTTTGGATTTGCCAAATGTCTTGCCCCTGAAGAAAAATTGTCTGGTAAGTAATTTTGTATACTATTTGTATTTAATTATTTTTGATGTCAAATTTGCATTTTGAGAGTAATTGGGCTCAAAACTTCAGAACCACTGCAATTATTGCATAAAACTGTTGAAGAAACATCAGCAGCGCGTTAAACTCGTTAAGTTAAACGCGCTGCTGACTCGCCCGATTGCAAGATTTTGAAGGCTGATTATGATAAAAGGGGTTCTTACTTAGTATACTGCTTACAAATAAATTTTAAGATTTTATAAAGTAGTTGCAACATTTTTACAAAAATAAAGCCGCCCCTGCGCCAAACGCTAACGAAACTAGCTGACTGACGGCAGGCTGTATCTCTACACCACAAATGTGATGTTATATAAAAAAATCAGCCTTTATAAAGTAGTTGCAATTTTTGTCGCTCACCTCTCGGACTATTCTTTCTAGCAATGATAATGTTAAAATTGTTTTTCGTTTTCAAATCCTGAGTAATAAAAATGTTATATTTAACTTTGAATGATATATTTGATAGTAATTTAGATTTTTTTACATAGATTTATGTGGTACTCCTGGATATTTGGCACCTGAGACACTTAAATGTAATATGTTTGAAGACGCGCCAGGATATGGGCAAGAAGTTGATGTGTAAGCATTTTTTAAGAAAACGTTAGTAATAAAAACAATTTATTACAATAATGTTCTCTTTTTTCAGATGGGCATGTGGAGTAATTATGTATACTTTGTAAGTATAAATGAAGAAAAAGTTGTTTGTAAACGTATTTTTTAATTAATGAAATTCTTTTTATAGACTAGTAGGATGTCCTCCATTTTGGCATCGCAAGCAAATGGTAATGTTAAGAAATATTATGGAAGGAAATTTTTCTTTTACATCGCCAGAATGGGCTGATATTTCTGGTAATATACATACATTTTTCAAATAATAACATAATTTAATTTAGTTTACCTCTGAAAACATATGATTCCTATTGACATGGCTGGACTGATTATAAGTCAAACATGATGGCTGAAATTGAATATTTCCGAACAACCGAAACTGATTATGAGCATGCGTCAACGGATGTTCGAAATTCAAATTTATCAAATTTATTTGTTAAAATTTAACAAATAAATTTGATAAATTAATCATAACTACAAACCAGCATCTAGGTATTTATGTTTTGAGAGGTTTCACTGTAATTTTATCCCCTTTTATATAAAGAAACATTCATTTTCTATGCATTAATTTTTGATAATACATTTTGCATCCTCGCTATATCGAAGATACGAGAATCGCTCTTCTGAAAAATCCTGTTTTTATAGTTATGATCTAAAATCATTGATATATTTAAAAAAATGTAATTATTTTTAAAATATTTTATTACACTAGAACCTCCAAAAGATCTGATTCGAAAGCTGTTAGTAGTGGATCCAAAACAACGTATTACGATTACAGAAGCAATACAACATCCGTTCTTCCAGAAGATGGTAAGTAACCATCATTACCAAATTATTTTGATTGTTACAAGCTACTATACATTTCCTTCTTTGCACACGACTTTTCTATATTCGATAGATTTTTTCTTTTTTTCACAATAGTTTTTCGAGGTAATCTGGTCAGTGTTTGTTTTTTATTTTCTTAGTAAATTATTTTTTGAATATTTATGAATACAGTAGTTCAAATTTTCATTATGATATTGGTGACAATGCAAAGAAATCAATATTTTTAATATTTGTTTAAAAGTATAAATGTAAATATGATTTTTTTCAATATCTCTATAATATCAGTACAGTATAATTAACAAATGAACTTAATCTGATTCATACATATTCACTCAAAACAAAAGTCGTGTACGTTTGTCTCCCCTACGGGCCAATGCAACACTGGTCCGATTATCTCTGCTGAGTGCTTTGCGCACGTCAGTAGATACGTTAGTTAGCACATAGTGTAGGTGTGATCATTTCAGCAACTCTGGGATCAAGATATTGCTCCGTTGAAACGCAGTCTCAGTAGCAAGACACGCAGGTTTAGCAGGATCGCTCAACTTGTGCTGGTAATGTAGATGATACTAATATATATGATGATGATGCTCGTGTACTTGATTGTATTGTTTTAAAAAATGTTAGTCGGAAATAGTTTTTTGTTTTTTATAGAGCTATAAAATCTTCAACAAAAAAAATGTATTGAAAATTATTAACAAAATATATTTTGTTCTTTTCGGAAGATAAAGCACTTACTTAAATTCTCAGCAACTTTATTGTTAATCGAGAAACTTTTTTGTATATTTAATTTAACTTCCTCTAAATAACCATTTTCAGGGTTACATTAACTATCTTACTCTTAGCTGTCTTGTGTACATAGTCAAACTTCTCCAAACTGACCACAAAATTTACATTTAACAAAATATTAAATATTGATTGTTTAAGGGGGTTGTCTACCTTCGCGTCAAAATTTCGAGCCTATTTTCAAAAATGGTTTGCAAAAAAACTACACATGATATTGAGGAACGGTTTTCCGTATTTTATTAGCACACTCTTAGACTTAAAAAAAATTACGTTAAAAAAAATTGTTTTTTCAAAATTGCGACTAAAAAATGTCTTTAATTGTTATCACGTTGGCTAGGTCGCCACTTGTTCACACTCAAAATAAGTTGAAAATAAAACGATTATACAACTCTAGCCGGTATAAGCGACGGCGCAACCACCTGAAAAGACCGCGAGTGACCGTGAATGGCTTTTTATCCGGTCAAATCCTTCACAAGGCGCATTTCTAGTAACATTAAAAATGTTGTATTAACTGTTCAACCAATACTGATTTATCATCGAAGAATTGTATCAATTGTATTTTTATGGTCTTAGACCATAATGTGATAACTGAAATTTTGATCATTTTCTGATAAACACCTATTCCGTTTTAGTTTTATGTGTTGTTTTGTTTGATCTATTCATTCAAGAAATGCATACATTAAAATAAATAGTAATTTAATAAAATCTAAATAAAACACGCTGACTTCAAATTTTCAAATTGCTCTACTGAGAAATTTTATTTTATGACCTAAGACCATTGATTTGTTTCTGCTATCTCACAGACTATTTTTTTCAGTTGTTTATTTTGTAGAGTTAGTCGTTATAGTTTCTATACGAATATGAAACATATACTATAATATCCGAAAGAACAAATAATAAATTAAAATTAATTCAAATAATTTTATTTAATGGACATTATTGTAAACAATGGAATTAAGTATATTTAGATTGCTTATTTGGTGCACTATGCTTATTTATATTATTTTTAATTTCATATTAACATTTTCATTCTTTACTTGATATGCTTAATCAAATTAAACTTCTAGGGGGTATTTGTACAATGTTGAATAAATTAAATACTGTATTTTTTGCATGAAATTATTTAAAGTAAGTATATAGATAAATATTTAATTAATATTATAAGCCTCAATTTACATTATCGTTTTATGTGATATAAAAAAACATGAGTAGCAAAAGACAGATAATTTGTCATCAATTATTAATTTATTCTGATAATTTTACTGCAATGTAAGCACATAATGTTTGCTGAAATAGATATAAAATATGTATTTAAATCAGGGATTTAAACCAGAATTAATTTATGGTTCGGTTTGGGTTCAAGTTTGTAATTGAAAGAAAATGATTTTGTTTGAAAAAAATTATAATAAACAAATAAAACATTTTCTGAAAAAAAAATAACAATAAATATTGCTAGAAAAAAGGGCAAAAAATAAAATTACATTTAAAGATTTAAATCTCTACTTTTCAGATATACAGGTTTTTTCAGTATTCGGGTTTGAGTTCCGGTTCAGGTCCCTGATTTAAATACATATTTAATTATATATATATTTTTAATTAGTAGATAACATTTTTAATTATATTCTTTTATTTAAAAAATAATAGTATTTTTTTTTATTCTAAAATAATAATTTTTATTTTAAAGTTATCATTAAAAAATACAAAATATTTTATAATTTAAATGTGTGCAATTTATGATTGAATGTTGTTAATGATTTATTAAAAATTTAACATATAAAAGTTTTTTGTTTATTTGATAAAAATTGAAGAAAATTATTAGGAAGCATGATGTTTTATTTTTAACAATCTATTTTTTCCAGGGTGTATTTTTAAATTAATTTGCAACATTTTATTAAAATCAGTCAACGGCATAAATAATAATAAATAAATAGTTATTTTATTTGATTTATGTTTTATAACAATTTTTTCAGCTTTATACATTTTATATGGATATAATAATATACTATATACAATTGAACTAGGTTATAACGAACATCATTTTTTTAATGTCTATTATAGAATAACAAATGAAAGAAGTTATTCAATTTCAAGACAGCTTTTAAAAACAAAGTTCTCTTTATGGCCTCGGATTTGCTTAGTTTCACAAATATTGTAATTAATTAACCACCTCTAATGATATGAAAAATTTTAAATACATTTTTCTTCACACTATGTTTTTCAATCTGGTGATCATAATATCCTATGAATCAACTTGAAATTTTGTATACACCTTTTCTAACACTGATGGCAGTTTTATTCTAAATAATTAATAATGATAAAATTTGACTAGTAAAATATATAAGGTAAAGGCACCAGTTATGGCTGCTATAAGAGCAAGTTATCGTTTTTTTTTTTATTAATGGGCTTGTTTTTTGTAATTCTCATGAACTCATGTTACTAATAAGACAAGTAACTCTTTGTTTAATCAATTTAATTACCAAATTCCGCAAATATAGTTTGCTTTTTAAATTATAACCTATTATTTTGTTCATGTTTTTTCTCCAGTAATGGCAAAGGTAAAACCAATAATGAGCACGCAGTGATGGATACTTGCTAATGATTACAAAATGATAAGTACTACGACACAAAAGATATAAAAGAAAGAATCGTCAAATTTGAAACAATGTAAAGCAGTTGCTATGATAATATAATAATTAATAAATAAATTATGCTAATAATTAGTTTAAATGTCCACCATTTTGACACCTACTGGCCTCATGTCATCAAATCACGCTGTAAGACAGTTAAATGTATATAGATTAATATTCAGAAATAGTAGAAAACAAATATCAACACATATTTCTAATTCAGTATATTTAATTAAAAATTTACCATTACTGGGGTCCTTGCTAAGACTGCTATCACTACCTTATTACTTTTTATTTGTTAAAATTTTTAATACCTATTCAAATATTAATAAATATGTGTGGAAAATTGCAAATTGAAACGCTCTTTTAATGAGTATGAAGAAACGGTTGCGGAGAACTATTATTTTAGATACTAGAAAACCTGAAAAAGTCATAAAATTTTATTTTCAGATATTCGTGGCCATCCTGTGAATAATTGTACAATAAACCACGTAAATTAAAACCATTATAGTTTTTTGTTTCGTTACAACCAAGTTCGACTGTAGTTCTCTTAATTTTTTTACATACAAAAATTTTGTATTAGAATTTTTGCATGTACAAATAGAGATAATAAATAATTTTACTGAGCTTTTTATTACAATAAAAATATTTCACTATTTTCATTTAAAAAAATATCTTTGACTAATTTGAGAAAAACAATTTTACAGCAACTGCAACATCGCAAATTTAATGCACGTAAGAAGTTCCAGTGGGCCATTCTTGTAATAAGAGCGATGGTGCGTATTAGACGATTGCGCTACACTCCGGAACCACTGAGCTTAGAAGTGTCACGTACCGACCCATATCGGTTGAAGTTGCTAAGAAAAGTAAGTTTTCTTTTTATGTATTACTGCCTTAAAATAAGAGTCTTATTTACAGATAATATCTGTGTTCTTTTCTCAACATTTTTGAGACCTTTTTTTACTAATATTCCCCCCACTTCTTTTTATTTCCATTCTAAAAAACACAATTTTTTAATTTTATTATTATGGAGTTACTAAATTATTTGTTGGTGAAAAATTCTGGGTAGCTCCACGTTCTGCGTTGTCTTCTTGACGACGTTTCGGTTGAATCCTATCGGCCATCTTCAGGTCTGGTCTGAACTTAGTTCTTTGAACTTCGTTTGACTAGTGACTGAAGTTCAAAGAACTAAGTTCAGACCAGACCTGAAGATGGACAATAGGATTCGAGCAAAACGTCATCAAGAACGTGGAGCTACCCGGAATTTTTCACCAGCATCTACTTCAACCCGCGAAATACAATATTTCAACAACACTAAATTATTTTTTAATAGAAAATGAATATAAAACAATAATAAAAAGAAGGTGTCATTTTTTGCATACATGTATTTTTATGTATATTTCATTACTATTTAGTAATGGAAAATCTGATTTTAAATGAAGATACCCATACTCAAATTTTTTTTTTGGTTTATTTATACTAAATTACAGTAACTTGGTTACTTCTATATATAAAGCTCAACGTGTCTCTGTCTGTCTGTCTGTTAGTGCGCTTATCACTCTAGAACCACTTATCCGAATTGCGTGTTTTTTTTTTAATTCATAGGTACGTTCTCTGGCCAGGTTATAGGCTATATTTTGTAACGTTAGGTAACATAACACCTAAGCAGTGATGATAATAGTAAATCAAGTCGGAAAAAGTTTGCCGCTGGCGCACTCTTTTGCAGTATGCTTCTTAAACCGTTCAATATTGAACAAAATAATGTAGTAAAGAATTGTGTAGAATCAAAAGATCTAAAATAAAGTCCGCGACACCATATGTCTAACTTTTATATTTAATGATTTCATTGTCATTAATTTGCCCTTTACAGCATCCAATTTGATCTTATAGTTTAGCAAATAACTTGAAATAAATAATATGTTACCGTAATATCATTGAAAAGCAGTGTCATGACGTCCGCGGTCGCTCTGGTAGATGGGAGCGTATGGCCGTATGCCATACATTCGGCCGCGCTGGCATTCGGACTTTCTTGATCATTAATTGTTTATTTTGTTTTCAATAATTAACTTTTAAATTTAAACAGAACAAAAAAATTTTGTACTTTTTGTTCTGATTCGTTTTTGTTAGGTAATTTAGGTGTTGATAAGTTATTACAATAATAACTAATTGTGTTTGTACTTAATTATATAAATTCAACTATATTTTTCAAAAATCCTAAACAATAATTCCGTAGTCCATGCGAGCGAAGTCGCGTGGGCAATGCTAGTCTTTAAATAATTATTAAACAATATATTAAAATTAAATGCCATTTGTTGAATTTTGACATGGTCTTGCACAAAGAAATGTTAAATGTATTGAAATTTTGTAGTGTAATCGTTAACACTTTAATATGTATATTTAAAAATTACATCAGCCTTTCAATTCACCCCCCCCCCCCCCCTCTCCTTATTTACACAATTTAAACATAATATTTCTGAATTAAATTATATCATCAGCATATTTGGTGAAATTGGTTTCATTTGAAATTTTTTGCAATTTTTATCTAACAATAAGTATATAATTTTACCATAACAACAAAATCTAGCACTAATAATATTAGTCACATATTATGTGACTTTATTTCAAGTACATAATTATGATGTAAATTAGAATTGTTATTTTATTATTAATAATAAAATGTGTTTCAACTATGCTGCATTAGAATACTTTGACAACTACACCGAGGTACCTAATTCATAATGAACTGAAATATGTAGTTTTACTTTAACTTTAATATCAATATTTTTATTATGTACCATTGTTATTGTATTATTTATGTACAAATACTTATAAATTGTACAAAATAAATTATAAAATAATGAATAAAAAAATACTGGTACTTATTCCTTGACAGGAAGTAACTGACAATGAGACTAAAAAATAAAATCTTTGCATTATATTTACACATATATATTATTAATACCTTATTTTTTAATGGTCTTCTAGTATAATATAATATACGCATGATAACTGATATTTTCAAATGCTTTTATTTGGTCTTCAAACTTTCAATTCGCTTTTCTGAGAAATCACACTTTTGCAGTTATCTTTTTCTTATTTTGTAAAATTGTGTGTGTTTTCTTATTATTTTATATTTCAGAAACATACATTTTTAGGTTTCCGTAGAAAACTAGGAACCCTTATAGTTTCGCCGTGTTCGTCCTCTAAACATTTTTACCGATTAAGATGAAATTTGGTATACGGACGAAAACTGATAACCCAAAAACAGAAATTATAAGATTTTTGAAAAAAAAAAATTATTTGGACCCCCTTCCATAGACTGAAAAGTATATTCAAAAAAATTTTTTCACTTAATCCATTAAGGGTGTCTTTAGATAGGTCTCCTAAAATGCAATAAAAAATATTATATGACCTTTTGATTTTAACCCTTCAGTCACGATATATTTGTGTTCAAAGTCGTTATCAGAGCGCCCCCCCGCCTCTATTTTCTAAACTAACAATATAAAAAATCTGAAAAAATTCGAGAATGTAGCTTTTAATTAGTACTTCTCAAATATTGTCAATATTTTTTTGGACCTCCTTCCAATAGACTGAAAAGTGAACTCGCATTTTTTTTCACTTAGACCCCATAGACCTTGGGTTGCATAAAGCAAAATTAACCACGATTAGCTGTTAATCGGTTGTTTTCAAACCATAATTAATGTTAATTCTTAACTTAATCTCAATTTGTAAATGAACAATTCACTAAATATGATAATTTTTTACCTTATAAAATTTATCATAACCATTATTGTTTTTTAGAATCGACATAATAATAGTTTGAAAACAACTGATTAACTAATCATGATTAATTTTGCTTTATGCAACTCAAGGTGAGTGGGGTATTATTAGATAGGTCTCCTAAAATGCAACAAAAAATGTTAAATAACATTTTGATTTGACTCACTCACGATATATTTGCTTTTCAGTGTGGTTATCAGAGCATCTCCCTTTCTAATTTCTAAACTATCGATGCAAAAAATCTGAAAAATTTCAAAATATAGCTTTTAATTAATACTTTCAATGAAAATTATAACGAACACAAGAATATTTTTTGAAATAATTTTTTTTTATAAATCGTAGTAAGAATTGGCTGTTTTATTAATACAGTAAAATCACAAAATGATTGGTTATGATTTTTATAATACTATTAAATATATTTATTTTATAGGTAATTGATGGATGTGCTTTCCGAGTCTATGGTCACTGGGTGAAAAAAGGTGAAGGTCAGAATCGGGCAGCTCTGTTTGAGAATACACCGAAAACGGAGCTCAAGCATATCTATATAACAAATCTTAGTCGATAGCATTGCGGCCCCACTAGTCCAATTGAATTAACTAGAATTTACTATCCTTGGCATGAAAACTTTGTGCTCGGAGATTATGTATGCGGCGATAATAATCGTAGGTCCTGTTTCACTTATTTTTATTGTAAAATCATCAGGTACGTTTTGTGATTTGTGTTTCCTGACAAAGGTAGTTGTATTGTTTTCCACACACTTTTAATTAGCTTAATAAGAAAGTTCAAAAATAAGCATTATTTCTGTTTTAACTCACTAAATTTAGTACATAGAGTACGTTTACACAGTGCCGTTATTCCGGTTTAATTATAACCGATGCAATAAAACCGGGTGTAAAAGTTCATGTAGATGGCGCTTTATAACCGACATAACTAATCGGGTTTACTTATGCTATTCCTCTTGCTCTACAGGAATAGAATAAGTAAACCGGAATAGATCAGGAATAAAAATGCGTGTAAACTGTATGGACATAGTTACATCTCAAAAAAACCTCAAAAAATATAAGTATCTACGAACTATAGAGATTTCATCGTAATGCACTTTGCATTAATATTTGAAAAAGCGTTGTCAGTTAAAATATGTTAAAAACACTTGAGATGAAGAGATGGAAAACAAAAGAAACGTGATTCGTAGGACGTAAAGGAGACGAAATATTTTTGAGATTTCTTATTGCTGATGTCACTTATTCTCGTATGTGTAAACAGCATCACTTAAAACAGTTTAACTACATCGTGTATAATAACAGCGACGTGTAAACGTACTCATAGATAGATATTGTGTTTCTAAAACGTGATATACCCTAATCATAATTGGATATAAGTGAATGTCTGTATTTAAAGTATAATAATGGCGATACTGAATGTATAAATAGAATTACTTCAACTATGAAATACACTACTTCTGTATTTTTTAAATTTATGTATATATTATTTTTTAATTATTATATACACACATTTTAGAATTAATTATCTGACCAATATCCATTTGATTTTTAAATGAATATGAAATATGTTTGAGTAATAAAATAATTTTAATTCATTCGTAATAAGTTTTTTTGTATCATAAATATTCGGTTTAGGTTGTTTTTTTTTAATCAATAAATAAACATTTTACAATAATGTACTTTCAATTGTTAACAAATACTTTTTTAAATTGACTGAATTGAAATTTCATGTATAAATGTTTAGAAATTAATTAATTGTCATGTTTGGGTGATAAATATTAAATTGAAATTTTTTTCTTCCTCCTAAAAAAATGTTTTATTTGGAGAGTAAATTTTTGAATTTTGTTTACTGAAAATTGTTTTTAAATTTACAAGGTCATAATTAAAGATAAAATTACATTTATTTACACCAAAATATTGTAAATGCCAAATAGCTTAAAAGTATTAATAGCCTTCAAAAATATTTCAGTAATTGAGTTTTTCCTGCACAAGTTTTCTTGCTAAAAATATGTATTTTAAACTACTGCCTCTTGTTATTTAAGTCTAGATCAATTTTATTTATTGCTTAACCAGTACACAGAAATTGCTTTAAAGTTTTAAAGATTTAATATTTATTTAACAAAGATAATTATTTTAAAATATTAGTATCACCAATGCTAAATTTCCTCACAGTGTAGAAATGTGCCTAAAACGTAAATTCTAATTATTTTATTTTAAATATAAAACTTTGATGAAAGAATTCCTTTATAAGATAATGATCAAATTTTAAAAATTACTAGGTACAAATAACTTTTAAATAAATAATTACTTCTTATTAAAAGCTCTAAATTTAATGGAAAGGGTAAAAAAATCAAATTATATTTTGATACAATTCTGATATTAATAATAAAATTATTGCACTATTTTAAATAGTTAAATTAATTTTATTCTCTATGTATACTTTATGCTAATATCTTTAGGAAAAAATTATTTAATATCAATATTTGAGTACACAAACTTTCATTGTATTAGCGATAAGTGAAACATTAAAAATGTTTACACCACTTTAAAAGCTTTAATAATCATAAAATATGATTTTGGCTTCAAAATCACTGAAGATAAATATTATGGATTGTAAATTCTGTAATATGTAGATTAATTTAGTCGTAAAAGTAATAAATGTAATTATTTTAATTTGAACTATAATTTTAATTTAATAAATTGACATAATTTATAAGCCAAATATTTAACATACTATCGTTTCTGATTATTCTATACTCTATTTCATTTAAGAATGCAGTGGTTGCGGGGGTTTTGTGCATTTTACCATCAAAAACCACCACAACCACTGCATTCTTAAATGAAATAGAGTATAGTTGTAGACAGATGCTATAATAATAGTCAATGGTTAGTTAATATTTCTTAAACCAATACAACTAATCTATTTCTTTATAAGAAAACACAGGTAGTGTTTCAAGTAAAAAAATCACAAATCGGAACAAGTATCATGTACTTATATTAATTATAAATTAAATTTTTCACAAACCATAATGGTCGTAACTAGAGGTGTACTGGAATTCCGGCCGGAACTCACGATGTAGATTTAAAGTGAATATTTTAACATCACTACTATTATATTATTATTATTTTTATATTATATTATTATTGACACTATAAATGTAATTACATTCAATCGAAAAGAACGTATACTATACAAATAATTTAACGAAATTATAGCTATACAAATAGTTTTAAGAAGCTGTAAAAATTGCAGAATATGTAGAAAACACAATTTTTATTATTTAATGTATTTTCTAAAATCAATACCATATAGAATAATGTTAAATTAATTTAAGATAATAATCTATGTATGTATATTTAAAATATAATAGTAATGACGTTAGACATGAATTGCGGCTGGAATTCCGGTACACCTCTAGTCGTAACATTAAAATAAACAGATTTCTAGAGTGTTTAAGATCATTATGAGTACATACTGAATACACTGGATATAATTGAACAACACTCCAAAATGAATGTTTTTGAACCTTAGATTAGGAAAGACCATGTATACATAACAACCAATATTAGACCGTATATGAAAGCGTTACCAAAAATTTTATGGCGGCCAACTTTTCTTAGTTGTCAAAATCGCATATTATCCCAGAGGTGTCGATTGAAAATTTATAATATGCAAATATGCTTTAAATTGCAATTGAATTTAGTATGTAAGAGAGATGATTGTTCCAAATAGACATTTCTCTGTTAATCAATTATTAATTAATTTTATAATTCAAAACAATTAATATTTATTTTAAAATCTAAATGATATGCCAATGACTCGTGGAGCGATATGGTAATAACGCTAGGTAATATGTTATTTGTCCTTTATCTTTCCTTGTCTAAGCTTTGAACTGGCTCTTAAAAATAGTTGTAAACACTTTAGATCAGCGGTTCTTAAACTTAGTAGCCTGAGGGCTCTATCTTTTTGAAAAAAAAATGTTTTGACTCCATTGCTTCAAACTATAAACAGTTTAAGAACCACTGCTTTAGATGTATTCCTATAATTACAAGTAGACAGTTCCTAGCAAAAGTTCATAGAAAAAAAGTGATCATTTTGGCATCTGAAGAAGGTTTTTAAAAATGTAACTTCAAACAGAACGTGAACAAAAAACTTAACATTCGATAGAAATAGTTTGATCTTATTTATTTTGTTTTTAAGTCTCTATGATATGACAGATATAGGAAAAGACAATATATATGAAAATACAATTATTTTATTATTTATATTAAATACTAACAGATGCAAAGGGTAGGAACATACCTTGTCCCATGCTTAGTACTTTCTTCTACAAAATTCAATATATATAAAAATAGGATGCCCCGCAAAATATCTAGCCAGCCCTAAATATTAGAGGTGTATAATGTGGTACTTCTTAAACTTTGCAAAGCACTACAAAAAATTACAATACGACTAGTGTGACCGCCTAAAAAAAGGTGATTTTTGGGAATTTTTTTAAAGAAAAGTATTGCATCGAATGTTTTAAAATTTTTCGGATATATTTGTGCATAAATAATGAATACATAGTAATTTTTTTTAATTAAAATATTCGACTTTTAATAAGTTTTCCGCCATCTTCTGAGTCTCAAAAAAAAAATTCTCTCACTACTGCAGTGATTGCGACCTTCACAGTGCCTGAAATCCAAAAAACAAAAAAGTTTGTTAAACTAGAAGGTATTGCCTATACAATGACCCAGGATTGTGAAAAATAAAATAAAATGCAAGAAAATGGTGGAGTTTTGAAAAAAAAATTTAAATTTCACTCAAAAATCTCATGCTTTTTGGCATGGCAAAATTACATTTTTCATCCAGTCGAAAAACTGGAGGGTAATTGTATGGAGAAGCAAATACTAAATATGCTAAAATAAAAATCAAATCGATCGGATGATTTGTTATTGAGTTAGAACTGCAGCAAATTTGAAAAATGTAGTTTTGAGAAAAACGTGTTTAAAGATAAAAGTATTGATTTCATTGTTATAAATCGATAAATATCATATCTAGAGCTAATCTGCTATTCCAGGCCACAATTCACCTTTCTCTGCTTCGAAAAGCACTTGTTGGGCTGTTGAAGCTCTCCTTCAACTGCGTAGCGTCGTTTGATTTCTCTCAGCATCTCTTGCTGCTGGTCCAATTATAACTCCCATCACACTTAACATTCTCTCAAAATTTATTTGAAATTTTAGTAAGTTATTTTTGAAGGTGTAGACTTATCGAAAAATGAAAAAAAAATAAATCGATTTTTTGAAAATTTGGCACTAGTCGTGTCCCTTAATTAACTATTGTTGTGAATGTGATTATAGTAAACAGTTTAAGAAACTCTGCTTTATGACTCAAAATAAAAAATATTAATTTAGTCATATAACCAAATATTTTAATTCAGGTTTTTTTAATTCTTATTGTGTCAACAGAACCCTTATTAAAATTTATTTTACTTTATTAAAGGGGCCAATTCTTGTTCAGTCATTTTGCGCAATGACTGTGTAGTTTTGAAGACTTCAGTTACCTATCACTCTGAATATGAAGTTTTAAAATTTCATAATACAATTTATTTGTACAACAAAGTTATGCTTTAATATCAAGTAATTTTAATTGTATGCAATTATTGCGCAACTCATTAAAATGATTAATCATTGGTCCCTTGAATGTTAATAACAATTATCAGAAGTGATATTTTAGTTGTAATATATAATTTCTATTGATATTATCATACTCTTAAGAATATAATTAACTATATAATGTATGTTATAGCTATTGCCATGCTTATTGACTATAAATTTTACTGTATTTATTTATTTTTAACATTATTTTCAATTGTTAAAACTAGATATTCTTCTTAGAAAGTCCCAAACGTTTTAGGCACTATTTCTGTTAGTCAATTATGCAAAATAAATTACTCAGTTTAAGAAAATAGATATTCTCTATTTAAAAAAAAATAACATATAAAGTTTAACTTAATATATTTTATAATAAGAAACAATACTTTGTGATTTAGAAAATTATATTGATTTAATAAAATTACTGAGTAATTTAAATAACTGACTTATTTTCAATGTAAAAATAATGCTTTTCTTTATCTTCTTTAGGCAATATTATTGAAATTCCTTCATCGAATCTCTTGCATTGCACATTTTTCTTTTATGTATTTACTAGTAGCACTTCCTAGTTTAAGGACAAGTATTTATTAATTATTATTGGCTATTTCAGGGTATATTGAACTGAAGTACAATACAATTCAAATAATTTATAAATCTTATATTTTATTCAGTATTTTTCAATATTGAAATATTCATATCAAATTAGAATTAATAAATTTAACACTTATTTAATTTTTTTTGAGTCAAAATCAATCTCTTAGGTTAAATTTTGGATTCATAACTGACGGTAATAAAAATAAACAGTATTCATGAAATATATTGAACACATATTATATTCATACAATAAATTAATTTCATGATTATCGTATATTCATGGCCTGATTTTTTTTGCTCGTTGTTAAAAAAGAGTAATGAATGCACTTATATACTTATCTAGGAATATAATATTTTTAATAAATTTATTGCTGTCATTCTGTAATTTGGAATTAAAGATATTATGTGGAATTTAAAAAGATTATATGGCGTACCTACTAAGTAGTCATACATTTTCATATTACCAATTTTTTTATATGTATGTATTTATTTAATTGTGTGGATATTTATTGATAATTGAAAAATTTCATAATTTTACATGTTAATAAAATATTTTGTACTTAGAAAGAATTTGATCCATATTACACCAAAACTAAAAGCTTTCTACAAGCTACTGAATTGTGTTTAGTCTGTGTAGAAATTAAATTGCTCATAAAAGTGGTTTAGGTTAGATTTTGGTCAAAACCAAATTCTTTATAATATCAAATATGTTAAATTATTTAAGAATTGTATTGTACCTAATTTTATCAGAGGAATTGAAATATTGATAGTAATAATTAAAATAAATTTGTTATGAATTGTGGTCTTGAATTAAGATGTAAGAACATTCAGTTATAAATTGTTTGTTTATAAATATTATTAAGTTTATATTTGTAAAGGGATTATTTTTGCCGCTTTGTTGTGTTGCCACAAAAGTCTATGTAATGTTAGTAATTTTTGTTACATTTATTGTTATTGAGATTGTTATTTGTGTTAGAAGATGGTCAAATCCATGTTATGATTTTTTTAATTAAAAAAATCACAGTATTATGTAAATATTAGATACAATTAGTAATAAAATTATTAATTTTGTTAAATTTAATAATACATATTCTTTATTAGTTAGTTCTATGACAAAATTTTTATTTAGGGTGGATTTTATCATCTTTACCTTTAAAAATATAATTGAAATGGAAGTTCAAAATATCTTATATAGAAAAATTGCAATGATTGTTGTGTGTGAGTAAAAGTATGTAAATACTTGTATGTTGAAAGTGAAAATATAATATAAATTAAACATATTTTGTGATATTATTTATCCCTTTTTCTAATATAATAAATGATAAAAAATATATTTACTATTGACGTGTATAGTATGATAAATTTAATTAGTATACAGTTTTAAATTAAAAATCTGACTGAGTCATTGTCCGCTGTGCTAAAATAATTTATTTAAATGTATATGAAATATAAATAAAATGCTATTTTTTAAAAATTTATTATCGATGCTTATTCATGTTTTGATGATGAATTTAATGAGTTTATTATTATTTATTGGATATCATTGTCATAGGTGGCGGTGCATTGATTAGGCGAATAAGGGGGATGGTGGGGGGGCAAGCGTGTTGACTGCGGGTATTGTTTACCATACATGTGGCAACTGCGCACAGAACACATGTGACACGAACAAGCGTGCGACCGTGTCTAGTTCGGGCGGGTAGCGCGCGTCATCTTAGCCAGTTGTGTCGTACTGAGACGGTTCTGGGTGATATTTGTGATTAGAATTATTTCAAAATTGATATAAAACGTAGATGAAAAGTAAATGATCATTATAAGAAATTTGTTTGTGCATAGCGAACGTTTTACGTGATCAAAACTGTTTCTTGCAAACGACCTTACGCCCTGACTCAACGTTACGTCACTCGTTGCAGCATTTCCATTGGTCGATAGCGCAGTGTGACGTCTATGTGAGCCCTGCGATTGGTCGATACAGCAAACCCGGACACGTGAACGATAAGAGACAGCATGGCAGGCTAAGCTGCGCAGTGGTTGCGAACAGTTGACACCGATGCTACTGTGTGTAATTCTTTTCACTTACATTTAGCGTCGGCATTGATTTTTGTGTACTTGTAACTTTTTGTGAACCGCATACAGACCGACGTGACCCCGATGTACTTTGACGTACAAATATTTAACGCTTTACTGACTACGTTTGACACGTTGATGACGGATCGTACGTATATTTTTGTCGGTTTGAGTGAAAGTCACTGACAAGTTAAAGCTATGTGTCGTACTGGCTGTGAACACTTAAGATTTGACAAGTGCTAGTGTTTTGAATATGCTGAATCGTGTGTATAACAAAAGCGGTAAGCGTCACTTCCTGTATTCTTTTTTTGAGCCAGTAGCCTTAACAATATATATCATGCATAAAAACGGTATCAGCACTAAAACAATCCTAATATGTACCTATATTGTGAAACAGTGGAAAATTTTCAACAGAGCTCTACTTTTTAAAGTTGTTGATGCAAGCTTATTTGCAACAATAAAGCGTTTATGATTGATGTAAATAAAAAAGTCAAACGTCAGTCTTTTTGTTCGGCTGCATATAACAATATGAAACAGCTAGCTTTAAGTAGGATTGAAACTGTAAAACATGGTTAAACTATTGTGTGCAACACCGACGCCTAATATGGTTTAAAACCGTTGTGATTAATTAAATGTGCGAGTCCATGGATGGTTCCTTGCCGTTGGCAAACAAAAGAAAAGCGTGCTAAGATATTAGTCCGTATCGCACCGTGTCATAAAGGCGAGTTCTCGAACTGCGGACGAACACGCCCGAGTGAGCTCGTGTCTGCCGCGGACCCACGTGTTGGTTCCATTACTAGATCCATGCGCACGCAAACTACGCGGGGAACAGAGACGTATAGACGGCTGCATGGCATGTACAATACACACACACACGTATGCGTAATATGGACTTCACTATGTTTACTTTCTTTTTGTTTTCTAGAATATATTATAAACTTTACATAGATGGGAAAAATTAGTCTTTTTAGTGACTCGAGTCATTTGAATTTATTCAGTAATAAGAATAGTTCTTACTGTTCACTTATAGAATATGCAAAAAGAAAAATTGAAGATTTTTTTTAGTTTACAAACTGTACTTTATTAAATTCCTGCTATTAAAAAACAAAGTCAAAATCAAATAATTAATGACCTTTTTTTTTTGCTCACATAAAAAATTTGTTTATATATTGTAATTATTGTACAATATTATACGAATCTTTTCTTTTATATTATACAATATAATAAAAAAAATAACGATTCGCGTCGATTCGTTCACCGAAAAAAATCGTTACAAAAGAACGAATCGTTCATGAATTACACATCTCTAATAGGCACACAAATTTATTATTTCATAATTATTAACATATCTATAATTCGAATTTTTTATTAAATATATCGACGAATAAATTGTTGGTACTTTAATTTAACCCTTTATACTAATTAAAGTTCATGAATAATATCTACATTTATTTTTGAAGTTATCTTGTTAGAATTATGTAACCAGGTGGTTTCCAAAGTCATTTCTTAATTAGATGAAAGTTAACCCCTTCCAAAATAAAAGGGTAAGCAGTAGTAAATATGTCTTCTAATCAATAACGAATTTTATGGTCCTGGGATATAACACTTTTCATTACTCTGTCTTTAATAAAACATGAATTTAAACAAAGGGTCTTGGAATTTAGGGTTCTACATTGAAATAAGAAGAACTTTACGTATAGTCGATTTTTCACATTTTTTAATTTTTAGATTTAAGAATTATTTATTTAATAATGTTTAAACAATTTTTATTATAATGAATATCCTTTAAAAAACATCTGCCAAATAAATACACAGTGCTTCCTCGTGCTAAATTCACCAAATTGTTAATTATTGAACAATTTAAATAAAAATCGATTGTGTTTAGATAAATTACCTGGAATTGGTTAACCATTTAATTTTTATACAATTTTACTAAAAAATATTAGTTTGAAATTTTACTTAAAACGCACCTGATTATGTTTTCGTTTATATTTAATTTTTTGCCAATTTCAATCTAAATCTAAATTTATGCAAACGTCAAAATGACATTTAAAACGTCAAAATGACATTTAAAACGTCAAAATGACATTTATAACGCTAAAATGACATTTAAAACGTCAAAATGACATTTGATATGTTCAAGCAAATATCAAAAACAAAACACGAATTTTTAAAATAAATGGAGGTAAATCTTTGTAGGGGATTATTTTACAACAAACGTTGTAAACCCATATTATAGGAAATTTAATGCTCTAGGAAAAAGATCCTATAAAATTTTTACGTAACTTGTATCGTTCTTGAGATATCTTGAAAAAAAATATTTTTGGGTGTCAACCCTCCCCCTTACACACGATTTTGATGCTTTTGAAATGGGACCGTCCTCAAGCCAATCCCAACCATCCGACTAAGTTTCAATAATATCGGTTCAGTGGTTCATGAGTTATGCGTGCGACAAGGTTTCAGGGGACAGACACACACACAGACGGATGGACAGGCAGACAGACACGGAACAAAAAGTGTTTGTCTTGACGTGAAACGGAGAGATCAAACGATCACATAGCTTCTCGTATCTTCGATATTGCGAGGAAGCAATACAGTGGAGGACATATTTATTTAGGGCCAGGCTATTAATATATTATTAATTATATTTATAGTATTGTAAATAATACCATAATATTGTTATGTAATATTGCGATTTATTATAAAAAAATACAAGATTAATGAAAATTATTGAAAAAAAGGAGGACATATTTATAAGTAACTATTATAAAAACTAATCAAATAACATAATAATTAGTATTACTTCCATTCCGTCTAATAACTTCGAAATAAACGTTGTGGTATTGATTGTACCAATTTAATTAATAAATATACTGGTAAGTCAGTCCAGATTTCTTTTATTTTGGGTTTTAACTCTAAAACGGTGAAAATTGTTTACCATTTTTGTAAACTTTTTTTAACCATGTATCGCCCCAAAGATTCTCAATTGAATTAAGATCTGAGCTGCGTGCTGGCTAATCCAATAAATCGACATTTTTATCTTAAAAACCATTTTTTTTATATATTTTGATACATGAATCTGCTGAAATATGAAATTCTCGGGCTTAATCCTTTCACCAAACTCAATAATGCGATTTTTAACATTTCGGCATAATTTTCCGAGTTTATCTTTGTTTTTATTTTTTTAAATGCAAGGGGTAACGTACCGTAAAATGAAAATTACCCTAATCATGCACTTACAGGCACACGGATTTCAATTATTCTAAATCTATATTATTTTTCTTAACCAAAAATGAGCAGAAACATAAGTAAACTTGTTTCCAATTTTGCTTCCTCGCAATATCTAAGATACAAGAAGCTATGTGATTGTTTTAGAATGAGACAAAAAAAATGTTTTCAGATTTCAAAATTTCCGTTTCACGTCAAGATAAACAATTTTCGTTCCGTGTCTGTTTGTCCGTCCGTCTGTGTGTGTGTCAAAATCGTGTGTAATTTTTTCAAAGGATCTCAATAACGATACATGTTACGTAAAAAATCTTTTTTGTGGAGCATTCAATTTCCTATAATATAGGTCTACAACGTTTGTTGTAAAATATTCCGTTACAGAGATTTATCTTAATTTTCATTAATATCGGTTCAGTGGTTCACAGTAGCGTCGCTAGGGGGGGGGGGGGGTGACACCTGGGGTGGAAATCGAGAGTGGCACCCCCTCCCCCGCTAAAAAAGTCAGTAGGTTTTATTTTTTACACATTTAAAAAAAATTGGATAGTTTTTCACACCCCTTATAGACTTTCAATGACCAAAAAAAATTTTTTTTATACATTTTACTGCTCTGAAGCTTAAAATAGACTTTATTTTTTAACATATTACACAAGTTTCATCACTTAGAGCAGCGGTTCTTAAACTAGCGTCCGTGGAACTTTTGCCAGGGGTCCGTGAAACATGTTTGGCATAAATTAAAATACTTTTACATTTCTATTCACCAATGATTAATTAGTATCTAACGACCGTCTTTGTTTTTCTGTCAGGGAGGCAGGGGTTATTTTAGTGTGTATAACTGTAGCTTGTTTCTGCAGTTGTAAAGTAGTGCAAAAAATTGAAAAAATGTATAATAAATAAATAAAATAATAAAACGTGTGGAAAAAGGTCATTCCAGTTGTAAAAGCAAAACATGTAAGAAATGTAGAGCAAAAAAAGTAATTGCAGTTGTTAAAACAAAAAATGTAAGAAATGTAATGCAAAAAACAAAGGTCATTGCAGTTGAAAAGCAAAAATTGTAAGTATGGAACAAAAAAATAAGGTTGTAAAATTTTCTTAAAATAACCCCTACAGGGAGGGGCTCCCTGTAAAATAATTGCTCAAAAGGGGGTCCCTAGACTATATAAGTTTAAGAACCGCTGCCTTAGAGGGTGACACCCCCCCCCCCCTAGCGACGTCATCGGTGGTTCATGAGTTAAGTGTGTGACAAGGATTCAGGGGACAGACACACGGACAGATAGACACGGAACGAAAAGTGTTTGTCTTTACCTGAAACGGAAAGATCAAGTTCAAATTTTTTAATTTAGGAACAATTTTTTTCTTTTTATTTTAAAACGAGCACAAAGCTTGTCGTATCTTGGATATTGCGAGGAAGCAAAAATAAAGAGAAGCATAAAAAATTTACAAGAATACTTGTAATGAAGTGAAAATGAACTTCAAAATTAAGAGCGTCCAAACCTTCTCCGAGAATCGTTTATGCACCCCCCTCACCCAACCCAGGGTGGCATGTCTCAAGGTATGTCAAGACAAGGTAGTCTCAGTAATTCGGTGCGAGAGAGGGAAATACGTCATCTGGCGTGCTCAAATGCGGAGAGGGGGAATGATGTGACCAATCATAATAAATGTAGTCTTGTAACAACGCGAGAGAAGGGGAAAAAACGTCATCTGGGGTGCCCAAGCTGATTGGTCAAAAGCTACTGAGGCAACCTGTGTATTTACTAACCTTGAGTATGTCTAACCGGTTGAGAAACTGCTATTTACTGAGGATAACGTTTGTATACAATGTATGCAACACACCTAACAGGTTTTGACATTACAAGAGACGAATGAAAGGCATGGGGATCGTTTGCCAAAACGTGATTTTTATCTCACAGCCTTTGCGCATAAATCTAGACTCCCATATAGTATATAAACTTAAAATTTGTGTAGTAATTCTTTTATGTATTAAAATTATATTATAGCGTTTCTTAAACCTGGTTCTAAACAACTCCATAACATACATGGAATACGTAAGGGGTTCATTCATCATTGACATATTATATTTTAAGTACTATGTAGTAAAATCTGCTATATAACATTTGCTATATTTTTCAAATTGTACACAAATGATACCGTGTTACATGTAGCAAAAGTTATATAACATCCAGTCTGATTGAAGATGTCGAGGAGAAAGACTTAATGCTAGCGGCAGCTATTACGGTATTTTTGGCATGTCATAGAGCAAACGTAGGTTTTGGGTTCGGCCGTCGTTATTAGCTAGAGAAAAATACAGTGGAAGTGATTTACTGAAAGACTTAAATGTAGATGATTTTTGCGAGGAACCGTCGTTGAGAAATGAAATAAAATGTGACGGTAGTTTCAATAATTTCGTACGAATGATTAGTGAGGATTCGATTGACAACGGTGAGAGAGCTGGGGATATCGTTGGGATATATCTATCTTTTATCTAAATGTTACACTCTTGTTGAAATAAAGACAGGTATATCCCAAAGATGCTCTATCTATTTTTTTAAAGACTGTTTTCGAATCAGATGCACAGTCCATGCTCTATGTCTATGGTGGTAGAGTCAAAACAGTCTGCTCACTCACGTCCGCACCAATGCACGGTCATCGCTCGAACTCGAATGAGAGAAACTGCTGCATGTAGCAGATGCTAGAGAACCAAAACTACTTGTAACACTTGCTTACATACCGTAAAGTGCGCCAACTTTGTACCACTGCTGATTTCGGACAGAAAGAGCTCTCTAGCGGAATCGGTTGTTAAGATAAAGCTTCCAAAAAATTATACAGAACAGCTTTGACATGCGAGAAGTGAACTTCCACATTCCCAACCTTATCATGTGATTACGAAAAATATTACGGTGATAGTGTTGTTTTTCCACTTATCCAAATCTTCGGGGAAGTCTCCTCTGGAATACATATTTAAGATTTTTTTTGATTCGTTGTGAGTTTATGATTCTATTCCTATACTATTAAAGGTGAAATAGTCGAATTGGCGGTTTCTCAAGTTGTTGTATTTACTTGTGGTACCAAGGTTTTCAAAAAATGAGAGAAACGTGTGACAACTTTGTGCCATCTGTACTCATCACTGAATCCGTATTATTTCAATAGTTTTCGTGGTTTTCGTTATTTTTTCCGGACTAAGGTACCGGCACCAGTCTTGAACACATTAAGAACAAAGTATACTGTTTTTTGGGATTGATGGGCTTCTTTTTTTGTAATTTTCATGAACTCATGTTACTAATGAAACAACTACCTCTTTATTAAATCAATTTAATTACCAAAGTCCGCAAATAAAAGAATCGTAATTAAAATTAGATGCTATGATTATATAATAATTAATAATTAGGACAGGGTCGTTGTAATTTTCTATAAATAAATATAATATTTAAAAAAAATTTAAATTGTATGAAAATGAATATGCTAAACGACAGTTTTGATATTGATGTAGGTACCTACTAATTAAAATAAAATTTAATCTTAAATAATTAGGTCAGGCACGTATTAGGGAGAATTTATAGTCAATATTTTCGATTAAAAATTGTATGAAAATGAATATGATTTTTATTCATTATACAAAATTGTAAATATCTCGGTTCCTATGAGAGATAGAGGGTTGTTTCTCCCTTAGAACCCTCACCCCGGAGTATTTTTCCCGCCTGATCGAATGATTCTAATCACAACCCTATATATGTAACAGGGGGTGAAATATTAAATTTTTCTTTTTTTGCTCTTTATTATACAAAATCGTAAATATCTATCATTAATTTTTCTTTTCTTTATATATTTTTGATAACATCATGTGTAAATTTTCATTAATACGGGCCTGCCCAAATTACCTAATATTATAATTTGGTTTAATTATATCAATTAAACAACTTTCTTGAATTATTCATTAATACGGTACGTTGTAAGGTAGTTAAATGTATACAGATTAATAAAGTTTTGAAGTTCAAGTGAATTTTTTTATTTCACCAATAACTTGGGAAAAATAATTAAAACTTTTTTTTATACTCTTTTCAATCGTGAATAACTGGAGTGTGACAATTTTGAGCTAGGGCAAGTTTAACACGAATTTTAGATGAGAAAAGAGTGTCACATAGTTGGCGTATATACAACTTTCTGCCACACGAAAAAAGTTCTCTCTCCCTTTCCATGCTACCTGGATTTTGTTTTAGCAACAGAATTATATTCTTGAGATGTGTAGTTTTGCTGGGTAAAATGCCCATCCAATTATCTCAATAAATAAGAAAGATATGCTTAAAAAACCTACAAAATTTGGCACTTGACGGTATAGCAAAAGTCACATGTAGCTAATTAATCTTTGATCTTTACCGACTCTGGATGGAAAACATAAATCTTGCTATATTTAGCAGATTTTGCTATATGTAGCACCAAAAACTGCTACGCATGTAACATTTGACTGTATTCGGTTTTCGTACTTATAGGAAGAGTTATATAACTTTTGTTAAATAGCAGGTTTTGCAACATAGTGTAAACGCCGCTTTATACAAAGCCATAGCATGACTTTTTACTTTCTTATACCATGTACATACAGGCTGTCTAAATACCAGGGTACAGTATGGGTATCTCGGAAACTATAAGAGATAGAGATTCGGTTAAATGAGAGAAAAGTTACCTTTAAGAGGGGACAGTTCAATGGTGTATTTTCATTTCACAAAAATTTCATAGCCTACTAGATATTAGCCAAAAACCATTTTAGTCTAAATTTTTCCATCGTGAATATTTCTTAAGCGACTTGAAATTTAAAAAAATGTTTCAATTAAATGCTGTAGGGTTTAGTATTGCCTATTTAGAAATATTTTTTTAATTTTCAGAAATCTCGTAGTTTTTGAGATATGAGACTAACTTATGTTTTCTTAAATAGAAGCAATATGAAATTTTGTAATTTTTGAACAGAAGATTTTATTATCTTTTCAATGATATGCAACTTGATGTACCTACTTACTTTTCATTGTAATACCATCGAAAAATCGTGTCCGAGAAAATGACAAATTCTGATTGTACTAACTTCAAAACGTAAAGAAAAGTTAATTTCCGCATGGCGGCTGTGCGTGTGTCTGTGTGTCTGTCTGTCAGGATGTAGATTTTTTTTCGTTCACGATAACTATTGTAAAAATGCACCGATCTGAATTATTTTTGGGGAAAATATTTGTCTCAGTGAGTACTCCAGACCTATTGATTTTGGTGCTAATCGGATAAGGGGTTTTGGAAATATTCGAAATTTTGTAACTTTTTTCGTCAAAAAAATGAATATTGCGAGTATTATCTCACTAATTTTGATAAGATTTGGTACATTTGCAGTTCAATTGAATCTAAGGGACATTTATTATTTGTACGTGCCTAAACAGCCATTAAAGGGATGAAAAACACACTTAAAATTTGAATTTTAAATACTAATATGTCATTAATTCATGTTGCCTTGGAAACAAATGCAACTAAATTCAAATTGTCAAATTAGTTTTTCTACGAATGTGAATTATGTTTTTGACATTAGAAAACTAATATTTATATACAAATGGCAAAAAGAGCTGTAACCGTTGTAAGTATATATGTTTTTTTAATGTATTACGATATGTATATTCATAGTAGTAGGTTATATAAATAAAATATTTAAAATTAAAAAATGTATATTTAAAAATTATTTAAAAAGATAGATAGAACATGGAAGTCATGTATGGTTCTCCATACCGATATTTTATTTATTTAATACACTGTATGATCCAAAGATGGCTATGACAATCAACAATAAGATTTGAAAACAACTGAAATTTTAATTATTTTTATGAATACAAATTAATTACTAATCAAATTTTTTATAAGTTAATTTAATATCTTATTGTTGATAACCATAGCCATCTTTCGCTGGTATTGTGTATTAAATAAATAAAATATGTCTTTTTTTATTAATATAATAGTTAATTCTTTTGATCATTTTTTGAGATATTTTGAAAAGTAAGTACATCAAGTTGCATATCATTGAAAAGATAATAAAATCTACTGTTCAAAAATTACAAAATTTCATATTACTTCTATTTAAGAAAACATAAGTTAGTCTCATATCTCAAAAACTACGAGATTTCTGAAAATTAAAAAAATATTTCTAAATAGGCAATACTAAACCCTACAGCATTTATTTGAAACATTTTTTTAAATTTCAAGTCGCTTAAGAAATATTCACGATGGAAAAATTTGGACTAAAATGGTTTTTGGCTAATATCTAGTAGGCTATGAAATTTTTGTGAAATGAATATACACCATTGAACTGTCCCCTCTTAAAGGTAACTTTTCTCTCATTTAACCGAATCTCTATCTTTTATAGTTTCCGAGATCCCCATACTGTACCCTGGTATTTAGACACCCTGTATATGAAATATACAAGTAAGTATAGTGAAGGCGATTTATTTCGATATCCGGATTTTGATGGAATTATCCTTTTTGACCTTCTCTGAATCCATTCTGACTATTTTCGCCATGATGTCTGTGTGTCTGTCGGTCTGTAAGCGCTGTAACTCAAATACGACAAATCGTACACAGGTAGAAAAGTGACTTGGGCCAAGAAAATCTTGTTTAATATAAAACGAAAACAATATTTTCTTAATATAAGAATATATTCTTAATCCAAGTATATTACTGTTTTTGTCCGACAATATTGTTTTTAAAGAGAAAACGTCCTATTTTTGAAAACGATCTTTCAACCGGATACGGATGTTTACCTACGTCGATTTTTGAATTTTTCGAATTACTTTGAAACAGTGCGAATTAGCACAAAATGGTCAAGTTAAAAATTGTAGGTAATATTAATATGTTCATTTTTCGAAAAAACAAAATTTATTTTTTTAAATTATAATTCAAATGGTTCATAACAGAGAAGAAATATTTGTCATGAGTGTCATGGGACTTTCTTATACGTGATACAGAGATTGAACAGAGTGGGTGTTTGCCATAGGTACCATGGGACTTTCTTATACATAATACCGAGAGTGAATAGTGTGGATGAGTCTAAATAATTTAAAAAAAATATTTCTGGCTAAATCATAAATGTTGGAAAGAAATGTATGAGGTTTAAATTATAGATAGTAACATACTCGACATTTTTTTCTTATTTCAAAAATTCACAAGAGTAAACATCCGTTTTCGGTTAAAACGTTAAAAGAATCATTTGATACATAATGTAGAGAATAATATTATCAAATAAAAACCAACTTGTTTGTCTAAACGTCAAAATTTATTCAAAAAAAGATAATGGCAAGCTTTCGATTCACAGAATCATCGTCAGGCTAAAATAAAATATAATAAATAACAATTAAATACAACTAATATAATGCAAAATATTGATATTTTAAAATAAAAATTCAGAATAATATTATTTATAGTTTATGTCCCAAACATTTTATTCTATCTTTTATTAGTTTGTTAGAAATGTGTTTTATTAAATTAAGAATCACTGTTCACTGTCAGGATTACGTATAAGAAAGTCCCGTGGCTTCCATGGAAGATATTTTCTAATGTCTTCGGAAGGTCAAATTCAATTTTGTTTTTCTGCATTCAGCCATATATGTATGTATTTAATGAATTTACATTTTACATTTATTTGTAAAAGCAGATCAAATATTAGTTTTGATACAATCTGCTGGATCAAAATTAAATTTGTTTACATACCTATACCAAACAAATACTTAAATTATTGTATTACCAATATATTGAAAAGTAAATATGGATATATTGATCTTAAATTCAAAAATCAGCCAAGACCAAGGCCATAACTAGAGGCTCTGGGGCCCCGAGGCAGCAAGTGGCCAAAGGGCCTTCACTATATACAAAATATAAAAATTTAAGACCTTTTTTCGTTGCTACCTCAATCCACAATTTCACGATTGTTACTACCCTACTTTTAATGGCCTTTTTTTTGTTCCTCAGTCTTCTCGACCATAATTTTTACTCTGCTGCGGGCCTCCCCTATGCACAGAGGCCTCGATGATTCAGGAGACAGACACACAGACGGACGAACAGATAGATAAACACGGAACGAAAAGTGTTTGTCTTGACGGAAAGATCAATTTAAAATTTTGAAATTGGAGAACAATTTTTTTGTCCCATTCTAAAACGATCACAAAGCTTCTCGTATCTTCGATATTGCGAAGAAGCAAAAATAGATATACAATTAACCACTAAAATCGAATGTTCCCCGGTAAAAATTCTCATTTCAGCAGCGCAAGCACTACTAACAAGTTGGGTAGCAAAGTAGTAACGTTAATGTAGGTGTTAGTTGTAATGTTTCTATTATCCACTTTATGATGAGTGTGTATCACACTAGCATACATACAGCGGTTCACGAACTTTTTGGCTACCCAAAAAAACCGAAATATTATACTTTCTTTTTGTTTTTTTTTACGTCAGGTCATTTCAAGGTCATATTACCAAAAACCATCACAAAAATATATTCAGAGGTTTTCGGGGTAGCTGAATCCGAATCCGAGGTCTACTTTTCTGTATCGAGTGAAGGTCGATTCAAGATCAAATAAACAAAAGGTCATTAAAAAAATCTGAAAAAATGTGCAGATAGGTATTCGGGATCACTAAATTCGAATCTGAGGTCTGTTTTTCTGTATCGAGTGAAGGTCAAAGTC
This sequence comes from Sialis fuliginosa, assembly GCA_961205875.1. Lineage (NCBI taxonomy): Eukaryota > Metazoa > Arthropoda > Insecta > Megaloptera > Sialidae > Sialis > Sialis fuliginosa. The sequence goes on from OY540820.1 coordinate 2,962,907, forward strand.
AATTCAAGGTCAAATAAACAAAAGGTCATTACAAAAATCTTTCGTTATAGTCTGTCGAGCTAAAAAATTTAATTTCGAAAAATAGGCACCTTATGACATTTGAAGATTAAAAAATTATTTTCGTTTTATTTTATGTTTCATAAGAAATTCACTAAATGAAATATCAAAAAAATGTTTAAAGTTTGGAAAAATCTTATAAATTGCATGAATTTTGTGTATTACATTTTGTGCATATGTAAACTGTATATCTCCTTCTTCTGAATTTTTGTATTTATGTCTTTTCGTTGCTTAAGTCGTGCCAATCTAGACGATTTTTCATCAGTTGCGCGGCCACATTTTTTGTTTTAACTTCGTTATTAAATGGAATTTTAGAGTATTTTTTTTAAATGTTCATAAAACGATTTGGCATCTCGCAGATAGGGTACCTATGGTAAACACGTACACTGTTCAATCTCTGTAATACGTATAAGATGATATAATACTCATGGTAGATATTTCTTAAAAAAAAATCAAACTTGTTTTTTGAAAAATTGAGTAGAACATAAATTATAGATAATAATATTACGTACAATTTACTTGACCATTTTTCTCTAACTCGCACTGTTTCAAAGTAATTCAAAAAATTCAAAAATCGACATCAGTATAAACATCCGTATTTGCTTGAAAGACCGTTTTCAAAAATATGTTTTCTTCCAAGAGAAAAATTAATCTTAAGTATAAAATTTCACCCTTCTACGATTTGTCGTATTTGAGTCACATGGTGTACAGATAGACAGACCGACAATATACATTTAGACGAAAATAGTAAGAATGGATTCAGGGAAAGTCATTTTGGATAATTCCTTCAAAATCGGGAATTTGAAAGAAATCGTCTTTACAATACTTACTTATATCTACATACCTATTAGTCCAGTAAAGGAAGCATTTTGACAGGAAATTAAGAGGGTAAGCAATTTTATGATTGATTCTTATAGATTTTGAACCGGAGAATTCGGAAAAAATAACCCGGACTAGCAAAAAGTGGTGCAACACCCTTAAAATGAGGTTTAAGGGAGAAAACCCCATTTCCAACCGTTTTTTCAATTTATCACAAAATCTAAAGCGATGATGGTATATTTTTATGGTTGATATATGTTCAGGACACTCTGACGAATCGATTGTGACCACATATACTAAATTTGACGAAAAATTATCTCTTCCAGAGGGCTTAAAAGACTTAAAAATGCATATTTTCGGGGAAAATAGTTTAAGAATTAATAACTTTTGTTAAAATCATCCAAATGACTCGTAACTAGGCTCAAATTGTTTCTGAAGTTCCAAAGAATAATAATGAACCATAATTTAAAAAAATATTAATAGTTTAACCAATAAAAATCGCTAATGTTTAAGGGTAAGTAACGTAAATTTTTGAAAATCTATCTTTTTACTAAAATTTAAATAAAAACATCAGGGTTGAATATTTTTTAGTGAAACCAAGGTAGATACCTTCTATTTGTACATACAAACAAAATGAGACCCCCCAAAATAATATTCAATTATTAGAACTGGTGCAAGTGCGATTAGAAATACACTGAATTTTTGTTGTATACAATTTAAAAAAATTACATTTTTCCAAACAAAATAATAGATTCAGTCTAGTAAAGGAAACATTTTGACATGAAATTAAGGGGGCAAGGAATTTTATGATTGATTCTTATAAATTTTGAACCAGAGAATTCGAAAAAAATAACCCGGACTAGTGAAAAGTGGTGCAACACCCTTAAAAATGGGGTTTAAGGGTGAAAATCCCATTTCCAACCGTTTTTTCTATTAATCACAAAATCTGAAGCAATGATGGTATATTTTTATGGTTGATATATGTTCAGGCCACTTAGACGAATCGATTGTGACCACATATACTAAATTTGGTCAAAAATTACCTCTTCCAAAGGGCTTAAAAGACGTAAAAATGCACTTACCCTTAAACATAAGCAATTTTCATTGGGTAACTACTAATATTTTTTTAAATTATGGTTGGTCATTATTCATTGGAACTTAAGGAATAATTTGAGCCTAGTTACGAGTCATTTGGATGATTTTAACAAAAGTTATTAATTTTTAAACTATTTTCCCAGAAAAGATGCAATTTTACGTCTATTAAGCCCTTTTAAAGACGTAATTTTTGGCCAAATTTAGTATATGTGGTCACAATCGATTCGTCTAAGTGTCCTGAACATATATCAATCATAGAAATACACCATCGTTGCTTTAGATTTTGTGATAATTTGTAAAAACGGTTGGAAAAGGGCTTTTCACATTTAAAGCCCATTTTAAGGGTGTTGCACCACTTTTTGTTAGTCCGGGTTATTTTTTTTCGAATTCTCCGGTTCAAAATCTATAAGAGTCAATTCGTTTCACTAAAAAATATTTAACCCTGGTGTTTTTATTTAAATTTTAGTAAAAGGAGAGTTTTTCAAAAAATTACATTACTTACCCTTAAACATTAGCGATTTTTATTGGTTAAACTATTAATATTTTTTTAAATTATGGTTCATTATTATTCTTTGGAACTTCAGGAACAATTTGAGCCTAGTTACGAGTCATTTGGATGATTTTAACAAAAGTTATTAATTCTTAAACTATTTTCCCCGAAAATATGCATTTTTAAGTCTTTTAAGCCCTCTGGAAGAGATAATTTTTGGTCAAATTAAGTATATGTGGTCACAATCGATTCGCCTGAGTATCCTGAACATATATCAACGATAAAAATATACCATCGTCGCTTTAGATTTTGTGATAAATTGAAAAAACGGTTGGAAATGGGGTTTTCACCTTTAAACCTCATTTTTAATGGTGTTGCACCACTTTTTGTTAGTCCGGGTTATTTTTTTCGAATTCTCCGGTTCAAAATCTATAAGAATCAATCATAAAATTGCTTGCCCTCTTAATTTCCCTTTTTCTCACTTTTCACTGCTTCCTTGACTGGGCTATATGTATATTTCATATACATAGGCAGTGCCGGATTTAGTCAACTATAGCCTATAGCAAATGTTATAAAAAGTCCAGTTACATTGCTAGGGGGAGGGGGTGACTCAGGGCGGAAATCGATAGTGCACCCCTCCCTCCGAAAAAAGCCAATAGGATTTATATTTTGTGCATTAGGCCGGTGTCACCCCCTGTGATTTTTTTACGGCAGAAAAAGAAATCAGTGTGCTCTATTTAAAAAAAAATAAATTGGACGGTTATCACCCCTTATAGACTTGATAATGACCAAAAAAAGTCAACTGATTCAGATTATTAGACATTTTACCCCTTGGAAGTTTTAAATAACTAAAAAAGGTGGTAAGACTTTATTTTATTAACAAATGGGCGTTTAATTAAACAGAGCACATTCAAAAATTGTACTAAATTATAATTGTATATTATACATATAATATGTAGTGTATAACTATTTTTATATATTAATTACAGGAGCGGGAGCAAAGCCCAGGGCGCGGAGCAGCAATACCAGTGGTGTCTTGAAAGAGGTGGTTGTTGTGTTGGCGAACGCGGCGACTACGGCGGCAACGGCGATCGTGACGGAGCACGACGGGCTGGTGCCGGCATGAGCCTGGAGACACTGCTGGAGGCGGCGCGCTTCCTGGAGCTGCAGGAGCTCAAACAGAACACATCGGCGGCTCTCGTGCACGCGTCGTCTTCGTCGCCAGGTAAAACAAACCACTATGTGTATTGTGTGTATTATTCTATTAGTTCGTGAGTCGACTATAAGAAATACCATTATTTGATATAGTCCTCGGTCCTGGCTTTAAATTTTGAAATAAAAAATACTCCTCTGAAACTTCGTGAGTGGATTCATTTTGGCGTAACCTACAACTTTTTTATCTTCGAAAATTCTGAGAATTGGGGCGTTTTTGATGTGGCATGCGTCAAACCCCCCCCCCTACACACGATTTTGATGATTTTGAAATGGGGCCGTCCTCAAGCCAGACCCAACCATCCAACCAAGGTTTATTAATATCGGTTCAGTGGTTCATGAGTTATGCGTGTGACAAGGATTCTGGGAATAGACACATTGATACACGGACGGACAGGCAGACACGGAACGAAATGTGTTGGTCTTGACGTGAAACGGATAGATCAATTTAAAATTTTGAAATCTGAGAACATTTGTTTTTCTCAATCTGAAACGATCACAAAGTTTCTCGTATCTTCGATATTGCGAGGAAGCAAAAATGGTTGCGCAAATCAGCGGTTTCAAAACCGGGCCTGTGTAACGTTTAATGTCAACAACATATTATATGACATTATATTATATGTACATGAAATGTGTTGGTTCCATAGCACGTGTTATGTACCTACGTATGACGTAACCGTGTTCCTCCCCCCATCACTGAAAGGGGAAACTGTCGTCTGGGTTCAACAGAGCGGCCTGCAGAATACTAGACTTCTTTTTAATTTTCTTTTCGTAGTTACTTACGTTCATTTTTAGGGTTCCTAAGAAACCCTATTGATCTCACTTTATCGTCCGTCCGTCCGTTATTTTTACTCAAAGCTAAATATCTCGTAAACTATAAAAGCTAGAAACTTGAAATTTTTATTGAATATGTAAAATGATGTCCTCTACTAGTAAAAAATGTACAAATTTGTTGAAATAATAATTTTTAAGGGAGTAGCACTAAGGAGTTAAAGATAGGAATTATTTTTTTTACCAAGGCATGTGACACGTTTAAATGTATAACCAAACCAGCGGAATTAGACCCTCTTTATTTTTTCTAAATAAAAAATGACGCCTACAGAGGGCTTTAAAGCAAATAAAAAAAATAAAAAAATTGTATACCAAGACTTGTGGCGTATCAAAATGTAGATCTCAATTAGTAGAATTTGACCCTATTTTTATTTTTTTTCTAATTCAAAAATGGCGCCTATAGGGCGCTAAAATCAGTATTTTATTTTGTCTCACCTCCTCTAACTTTGTAACTACTGGTTGAAAAAATCTAAAAAAAAATTGGTAACGATGCTTTCGCGGACTACCAACGACAAATACTAAAGTCAATAATATAATTTAAAATTTTGGAATAAAAGGGAGAAGCGTCATAGAATTTTTAATTTTAATTTTCATACCTAGGCATGTAGCGTGTCGAAATGAAGATCTCAATAAGTTGAATATGACCCTATTTTTATATTATGTTCTAACTCAAAAATACACCTGTGGCTTCAAACACTCCACGTAGTACGTACTTCGGTACCTTTATGGCATATAGGTACACCCGTGTATGTCTTGCCCGAATTATTTATAATGATACAAAATTATTAAATAATGATTACACATTACACAGGCCTACAAAAAAATACTTTTGAACTGGTGTCTCTACTTCAATAAGTGATTTCGGAGGCTTTTGACGTGCTGAACCCGAATCCGTCACCCGAATTGCTCCATCAGGTCAGGTTTTTGATATAACCTAACCTAAAAGTGTCCAAAATGACAATTTTGGTAATATTTAAGAATTTATTACCAAGTAGAGACTTTTTTCTAAAGTTTTCGTTCGCGGTAAGAAAAAGTACTATCTTTCCTCTTTAAAACGAATTTTTATTTTTTACTGTACGATTTTTTGTCACCGAAATATACTAGTTTGAATATATTATATTTTTCTTAATAGAGTAGACACAGTGACACAATGGACTTTACTATACATTAAATATAACAATAATTTCAAACTAGTTTATTTCGGTGAAAAAAAATCGTACAGTAGAAAGTAAAAATGTATTTTAAAGAGAAAAGATAGTACTACTTCTTACCATGAACGAAAACTTTAGAAAAAAATTACCTACTTGGTAATAAATTCTTAAATATTACCAACACTTTTAGGTTAGGTTATATCAAAAACCTGACCTGATGGAGCAATTCGGGCGACGGATTCGGGTTCAGCACGTCAAAAGGCTCCGAAATCACCTATTTAAGTAGAGACACCAAAAATGATGTCGGCCTGTGTTATACATCCATATGTAGGTGCGCAATAAAAATTATTCTGTTATTATTAACCCGCTAGTTCAGATCTTATACAACCTCTGTAGCGAGTTTATTTTAATCGTTTATGCATCGATTTTAAGAAAAAAATTTACCCTCTATTTCCTAAAATACGAGAAATTTACGATTTTGTAAAATGAATAAATAACCTAAATATAAACTTGTTAGATGCATAATTCATTTTAATGAAAGTTAGATCTGATTAGTAGATAGTTCCATATAAAAATTACCAAAATCGTTTACTGAGTGAGGTGGGGTACAAATTTAAAAAAAGTTGAGAACCGATATTCTATCGGCTTTATGCATTACTAGCTGTTAGTTAGATATAACTTTATTTTGGATCTCTTTATTCTACACAATTCTTTACTTTTTTTTGTTCAATATTTAACGTATTGCAAAATCGAGCGCGCTGACAGCAAACTTTTTTCCGACTTGATTTACTATTATCGTCATTGCTTATTCCTTATGTTACGTAACGTAATAAAATATATACTAAAACTTAAATCGGATAAGTGATTCTCGAGTGATGAGCGCACTAACGGACAGACAGAGAGAGACGTTGCGTTTTATAATATAATATTTATGTTGTCTATCGTTCACAGTGTTTTAAAACTATATGTTTTATTGAATTTGTTTCGTGATCCACAATAAAAGTAATTTGTTATATTATAAGGTGGAGTGGGGTAAGATCGTAAACGGGGTAAGATCATAAACGCTTTAAATATATTCTAATATCCATTACATTATATATAGACTAAGGTAGAAACCTGTTTTTGATTATTATGCAGTCATCAAACCATTCCTTATAAATCTATAACTTTGAAATTAAGCAACCGATTTTAATCTAGTAAAAAGCATTTTATAAATGGCGAATGAAGAATTCCGATTTTGTCCTATAACGTATGAACATTGATTTCAATGAGCTTTAAACGGCTGCTTACGGACTTGCCCCTTACATGGGGCAAGTCCGGAATAGCTACTACATTTGCTTCTTCGCAATATCGAAGATACGAGAAGCTATGTGATCGTTTCAGATTGAGACAAAAAAAAAGTTCTCCAATTTCAAAATTTTAAATTTATTTATCCATTTCACGTCAAGACAAACACTTTTCGTTCCGTGTCTGTCTGTCTGTCCGTCCGTCTGTCCGTCCGTCCGTCTGTCCCCTGAATCCTTGTCACACGCATAACTCATGAACCACTGAACCGATATTATTGAAACTTGGTCGGATGGTTGGGTTTGGTTTGAGGACGGTCCCATTTCAAAATCATCAAAATCGTGTGTAAGGGGGAGGGGTGACACCCCAAAATATTTCTTTTTTCAAGATATCTCAAGAACGACACATGTTACGAGAAAATTTTATAGAATATTTTTTGTAGAGAATTAAATTTCCTATAATATGGGTCTACTACGTTTGTTGTAAAATATTCCCTTACAAAGATTTATCTAAATTAATTTTAAAAATTCGTGTTTTGTTTTTCTAAATTGATATTTGATTGGATATATTAAGTGTCATTTTGACGTTTTAAATGTCACTTTGGCGTTTTAAATGTCACTTTGACGTTTTAAATGTCACTTTGACGTTTTAAATGTCATTTTGACATTTGCATAAATTTAGATTTAGATTGAAATTGTCAAAAAATTAAAAATATATGAAAAAATATTCAGGTGCGTTTTAAGAAAAAATTCGAACTAAGATTTTTTAGTAAAATTTGTGTAAAAATTAAATGGTTAACCAATGCCAGGCAATTTATCTGAACACTATCGGTTTTAGTGAATTTAGCACGAGGAAGCACTGTGCATTTACTTGGCAGATGTTTTTTTTAATTTTTTATAAAAGTTGTAATTTCCAGTACAAGTTTGTGTTTATGTCAATGCAAATTAAAGAGTGTTAGTTGCACTTTACGATGATACCAACATAATGTTGAATATTTGAAACATAATTTTAAAAATAAATGGTAAAGTCGAACTTATCAAAAATCGGTCCGAACTTACCCCACTTTCACCATTATTATTATCGAAAAGTTTTTGCTATTAAGAATATTAAAGTTATAATGTTTTGTATTTAATTAAGTTAAATTTTTCTAAATCCAGACCTGAACTTTATAGTTTAACACTCAGACCTAGTTTAATTAATAGATTGTGATCTTCACCTTAAAATTATTTTTTAATATTTTGTTTTCTGTTTAACTGTTGGAGTGAAATGTTTTAAACTGTATTAACTAACATATTGAAAGACACTAACCGACGTCCACACGTAACACAATGAATGGTAATTGTCAGTGTTGTCTCAAGTTCATCGACTGTACATAACCTGACCAGGGCCGGCCCTCTGCGACCCAACGGGTAAATTAAGCCGCCGACGAATATAACTAGACCCCAGTACTTAGTGGTGCGTAACCTTTTTCCTTTAAAGGGTTATCATATAAGGTAAAGGCACCAGTTATGGCCATTATAAGAGCAAGTTTTCAAACATTTTTTATTTGATTTTATTTTTCCTTTTGTAATGTAATAAGCAATATTATAAAATTAAGAGCGTTTTTTTTTAAATTGTTTGACTACCACTGAATCACACTAGACTATATTATATATATTAAACCCTTGATATTAGTAATACAAAAGATCTGAAAGTACATTCACTACACTTGCACTGCATGAACTAATATATTTTAACTTTTAAATCTCTTTGAATCCTCGTAGGTACAGTCGCCTGCATTAATGGTCTTGCAGTTTGTATTCATTTTCGTTTATCACAAACTTAGTAGGCTCCTCCCATTTGTGCAATTATAATATTTAAATCATTTCTCCATGTATCAAACAAAGACAGATATTTTGAAATTCATTTGCTAGATAAAGAACTACTCTTCGTTTATAATAGGTACTCATATATATTTGTGCAATTAAATTATTATGTAATCTATTGAAAATTGTATACGTAAATTTTTTGGCAATAAATATTTGATATTCCGAATTTTAGTATTTAAATATACTAAACTTGATAGAAAAAGATAACCGCTGATGTTTGTCTTTAAATTTGGAATCTGTTGTAAGCGATTCTAGCCTTTAGGGTGCCAGACGAGTTCTGCAGGCGACTGTACCTATATAATGAAACTCCATAATATTTCAATTTTTATAAAATCATTCAAACTGTTGTACGGTTATTATTTATTATTTTTATTATTTGCTTGAAAATGCATTTTATTAGTGAAAGTAATAAACGTTTTATTTAATTTAAATTGTTATTTTCTATAAATAATTCGGGCAAGACATACACGAGTGTATGCCATACGGGTTCCGAAGTACGTAATACGTGGGCTGTTTGGAGCCAATTACAGGTGCTAATTGAGATCTACATTTTGACACCCCACTTGTCACTTTATCAAAATAAAAAAATCTATGACGCCCCTCACTTTTATTCCAAAATTTTAAATTATATTATTGATTTAAGTATTTGTCGTTGGTAGTCCCGCGAAAGCCTCGTTACCAATTATTTTTTAAATTTTTTGAACTAATAGTTACAAAGTTAGAGGAGGTGAGATAAAATAAAATACTGCTTTTAGCCCCCTACGAGCACCATTTTTGAGTTAGAAAAAAATTAAAAATAGTATCAAATTCTACTGATTGAGATCTACATTTTGATACCCTACACGTTTTGGTATTCAATTTTTTTTTGCTTTAAAGATTAAAGCCCCTTTCAGGCATAATTTTTGATTTAGAAAAAAAATAGAAAGAGTCAAATCCGCTTGTTTGGTTATACATTTTAACGTGCCACATGTCTTTGTATAAAAAATAAATATTTTTTTACCTACCTTTAGCTCCTTATTGCCCTCCTAAAAAAAATATTTTTTCAATTTTGTACATCTTTTACTAGAAGGCATTATTTTAAATGTTCAGTAAAAATTTTAAGTTTCTAGCTTATATGTATATGTAGTTTACGAGATATTTAGCTTTGAGTGAAAAGGACGGACGGACGGAAGACAAAGTGAGGTTAATAGGGTTTCTTATAAGTAAATTTAATAAACCTTATAAACAATAATTATCTATCTTAATTAGAAAATTTATGTGGGTGATAAACAAAAAATGTTTTCTTATATAACATATCGTATAGGTAGCAAAAATGTATTTTTATATAATAACTAGCAGTGCCCACGCGGCTTCGCTCGCGTAGACTACGGAATTATTGTTTAGGATTTTTGAAAAATATAGTTTAATTAATTAAGTACAAACACAATTAGTTATTATAGTAATAATAATTTATCAATATGTACCTAAATTACCTAACAAAAACGAATCAGAAGAAAAAAGTACAAATAATTTGTGTTCTGTTTAAATTTAAATGTTAATTATTGAAAACAAAATAATAAATAATAAATAAATAATAATCGAATAAGTGGTTCTCGAGTGATAAACGGGCAGACAGACAGACAGACAGAGAGACGTTGAGCTTTATATATATTAAGGATATAAAAAATGTTCTATCCGATACAGCGCAAAGGTAAGTAAACTTGATTTAAAACAATAGCCTCGTCCTTATCACGCATTGTGTATTTCTTTTCACTTTTCCACGCGGTCTGTGTGTGTCCCCTTGCCGCCGCCACACCTGTCGAATGTGCAACATGCTATACGCTGTTGTCAAGTATAATAAAGCACCTTGTAAAACTACAATTATTAATTGTGTCTCCGTGTTGTTTTGAATTTGTTTTATTTTGTATATGAGATCAGAGAAATAGTGATGCTGGGTGGGTGTACCTTAAACCTAGAAAAATAAATTGACAAAAGTATGTATTACGTATTTGATGTAAATCACTCATAGAAATATATGAACTCACCATGAAGATCGACTATATATTTATAAGAAAGAGTATACTTACACATAAATAGAGATTGGAAAAATAGTTGTTATTTTAAATGAAATAGTTACTATATAGTTGATTTTTTTTCTGTAAAATAGTTGGCAAATAGTTTTTTTTAATCAAAATAGTTGTGAAATAGTTACAAATTTTTTACAATAATAATTTTTTTTCGATTTAATCAATAATTAGTGACATTAACGTATTAGTAAAAAGTGTCAAATCTTTTTTTTCGGGGAAAACATGTTATGCGATTCTAGATAGATTTTAGAAGCTGAAAAAAAAGGAAAAACAAATAAATATGTAAAAACACAACATAAATATCTATAACTGTATAATAGACAAAATGTATTTGTAAAAATATATAAAACTACAAAATTTTTAACATTGGATAAAAAAAAGGCAAATAGTTTAAAAATAGTTGGAAAGGTAAAATAGTTGCAAATAGTTGATTTCAAATTGGGTTTGATTATAGTTACATTTTTCGCAATAGTTGAAAAACTATTTTTCCAATCTCTACACATAAATTATTATAAATTAGGACAATCTGCTGAAACCGAGTTCAGAGGGGCAGAAAAATTACCCTAAAGAGGTTATCAATAATAAATATAAAATAAAAGATAATTAGCGCTGATATAGGTCCTTACCGGGAGCGCAAGCTGAGGCCTTATTTTAAATAAAAAAAAAATGCATATATTATATTTATATTAAAATAAAATTATGACAGTGTTATTTAACAAGGGGACGACCAGACCATTGTCGCACTAATTTGCCTTAAAAAAAATTAGGGTTGTAGTAGCGGCATAGACAAATCTACACACCAAGTCGTTTGACGGAAAACTCATAAATAAACGAGAAAAATATTATGAAATTCCTTTGTAAATTCGCTTAAACATATTTTATGTACCAATCCAGTTGAATGAAGTCAAACGCAACACTAGCGGTGGCTCTGTCGTCAGCGCTACGGGCTGACAACCGTGAATAGCCTGGTTCGATCCCCGGTGCGATCGATTTTTTTTTTGTATAGGTACGTATGTTTAAGCAAAACAGAAGAATTTCATAATTTTTTTCTCATTTGTTTTTGAGTTTTCCGTCAAACGGCTTGGTGTGTAGATTTGTCTATGCCACTATTACAACCTGCTACAACCGTAATTTTTTTTAAAAGCAAATTGATGCGACAAGGGTCTGGTGGTCCCCTTGTAAGCTCTAACTTAGAACTAGAACTATATAATGCATAGAACGAGCTCGTATATCACGTACTCTATAACACCCTTGGCAAATTATTTTGCCTAGGTCTAAATATAGAGTAAGGGGCATAGTCCCATTGTAACCAAAGCGCCAAGAGACATTTTTTATAGTAACAAACGGATAAATTATCATAATATTGCTATTACTTTTTTAATGTTTTTATTTTTTAAATTAAACGGAAAATATAATTTACAATTAGCTGCATTATTTTTCAGTTATAAATCAATGTTTATTATATACAAACTATCTATCTACCATGAATATTCGCAATTCCCATATACCCCAAAACTATGGGCGACAATTTCAGGTTTTATTGTTTTTAATTTGATACATTTTCTGAGATTCACTAATTTTCATACCAAAAAAAAACTATCAAATCATTCTTTTACGTCTATTATACCTATCTCATACTTTACTTTTACAATTATGTTTATAAAGAACCCTACATTACTTTACAAAAACATAAATTAAATTAGGACGTTTTTATAAATAGTTCACACAAATTGCTAAATTAATGATAAAAACAATTCTGCGAACAATTAGATAAATCTGACAACGTCGTTTTCCCCACTCCGCCTTCGCACATTCCCCTACTCTGGCTGTATGTCTGGTAACGGTACGTCCTCTAGTTGGCAGTTCTGTCTCGTCTTGGACGTACATATCTTTATCTCATTATTGTCGCTCGCTTCATAACAAGTTCCTTCTTATATCTGTTATTGTTAATCATATTTAATTTTAATAACATTTTAAAATTAAATGTATACGATTCTAAACGACTGCCCAAAAGTATATCTGTGAAATGTTAATTGTTTTGACGTGTTTTCATGTGGACCTTGTTGAGAGATTTTATTACTAGAATATATTTCAACATACGTGTTAAGGGAATTTAACTGTGATTTGTTTTTGTGATCTGATGTCTTGCTCATAATTTGAACTGTGATAATATATTTATTAATTGTTGGATATAAACATTATTATTATTTATTGTTGTAAACTTGACTAAAAGTATCAATCAATATTATAAACAATCACTGTTTTTTGTATAAAATACGGACATTATCTCCAGTTTTTAAATTAAAATTATCTATATCAAATGCACTCATTGTATTATTGTTATTAAGTATAGTGTTTCTTTGTTTTTGTTTGCGTTTTTATTGCTTTCAATATCGAAGAAATTTCCAGTTGTACTTCGCTTATATTGTTGTAAAAACTTATTGTATAACATCGAATGAAAATTATTTTTTATTTATTTTCATAATTTATTTCGAATATATTTAATAGTGTATAATTGATATATTATATTAAATAAACTATTTACTTGTTTTACAATCCACAAATCATTAATAAATATTTAAACTATATTAAATAAACACGTTGTTAAAATTAAAAATACTCGACTTTTATGTTAAAAAATTATAGATTACATTTAAATACAATTAAATTTAAAAAAAATATTTGAGCGTAAAAACAATTGGGCGCGCTTTAGTGACGACAGCATTGTTGTACGTGTGTGAGGTGTCACGTGATCAGTTAGCGCGTGCGCGATGGGTGTGCTCGTTGTAGAGAGCAGTGGCGGCGGAGGACAGGGTAGCGACGTGACTGGTAACGATGAAGGTACCCTACTTGTTCAAAGACTCTGCGAATCGTCTATGATGCCACCACCGAAAAAAAAGTGGATCAAACATTATTTTCTTGGTGAGTATGGATAATTACAAAGTATTTATTATAGCTATATTTATAAGCTATAGTGTGTTGCGAAGCTATGTTAAATTTATGTATAAATTAGTCTCCTCTAGAACTGACCTTCCCAAGAAGGTTATAATTTTTGTACAGATACACTATTAAAATATATGTATATTAACATCCCAACTGGAAGTTATTGTAATCGGTCCGAAAATCAAAATCAAAAATTTCAACATATTTGTATGTTTCAAGGTCACTATAGTATATTTACACTATTTTCAGAAAGATGTGTGTGTGTGTATGTATGGTCGTGTAATTTTTTACGTGCACGAAATCTCGCAAATAAAAAATGCTATTGACTTCGTTGGGGTGCCAATCGAAGTGCCTTGACGTGTATATGATCTAGGGATGTTACGGAGCTCCGTATCCGAAACCGAAACTATCGGATATCCGAAAAGATTTGACCTCCGAAACCGAAACCGTATCCGAAATAATTAAATTCTGAACTCCGAAACCGAAACCGTAACCGAAATAATTAAATTCTGAACTCCGAAACCGAAACCGTAACCGAAATAATTAGATTCTGAACTCCGAAACCGAATCCGTATCCGAAATGATTATTTCGGATATTATTTCGGATAGTTTCCTACTTGTTGCCCCAAGCCTCGAGACACAAACAAAACATACGAGCAGATTATAAATTTGTATTTACCGCCTGAAATTTAATTGGCGTATCATGTACTTTTATTTAGTCTCTATTTTTAAATTCGCTACCATAGATTATAACAGATGATTTTTTAAATAAATTTGCAATAATCACTTTTTTTTAAATCTACTCAAAAATTTTTAAAAATTGTAAATGAAACATCAATTTTTAGGTTTCCGTAGAAAACTAGTTTCGCTATTTCCGTCTGTCCGTCCGTCCACAAAATTTTTAAGCCGATTAAGATGAAATTTGGTATACGGACGAAGACTGATAACCCAAAAATAGAAATGATAATATTTTAAAAAAAAAATTTTTTTTGGACCCCCTTTCCATAGACTGAAAAGTATTTAAAAAAAAAAATGTTCACTTAATCCATTAAGTGTGATGTCTTTAGATAGGTCTCCTAAAATGCAATAAAAAATGTAATATGACATTTTGATTTTAACCCTTCAGTCACGATATATTTGCGTTCAAAGTCGGGATAAAAGCGCCCCCCCCCCATAATTTCTAAACTATCAATTTAAAAAATCTGAAAAAATTCAAAAATGTAGCTTTTAATTAGCACTTTCACTGAAAATTATAACGAACACTGTCAAAATTATTTTGGACTCCTCTCCCATAGACTGAAAAGTGAACTCACATTTTTTTTTCACTTAACCCATTGAATGGGTGGTCATTGGATAGGTCTCCTAAAATGCAACAAAAAATGTTATATCATCTTTTGATTTTAATCCTTCAGTCACGACATATTTGCATTTAAATGTCGTTATCAGAGCGTCCCCCCCCCCCTTAATTTCTAAACTATTTATTCAAAAAATCTGAAAAAATTCAAAAATGTAGCTTTTAATTAGCACTTCCACTGAAAATTAGAACGAACACTGTCAAAATTATTTTGGACTCCCCTCCCATAGACTAAAAATTGTATTCAAATTTTTTTTCACTTACCCCATTGAGTGGGGTATCTTTAGATAGGTCTCCTAAAATGCAACAAAAAATGTTATATGACCTTTTGATTTTAACCCTTCAGTTACGATATATTTGCATTTAAATGTCGTTATCAGAGCGTCCGTTGAAATAACTCTTGTTTATAAATCGTAATGACTACGGAAACCTATCATGTGCGTGCCCAACACGCACTTGGCCGTTTTATTATATCATTTTTATCATCATATTTCAATTTTATTAGAATTAGTTTTATTGTTGTCACAAAAAATTACTTATATTATTTAAATCTGGAAATTAGACAGATAGCTAGAAATGTAAATTTTTATAGATTATAAGTAAAAGGAATATACAGAGAGTCTAAATCAGATATAACGACATCTAGGGGACCAGTCATATTAAGTCGTAAGAACCGGGAACTAGGCAATTACCATATATGGGATTCACTCGGAACTTTTATTTTGATCGTTAAAACCGATATGTTGTATTAAACGATATCGTTATAACCGATTTCGAAATTTTCGACTGTATCGAATTTCAACAAAAACTATACTACGGGCTGAAAAATACAAAAAAAAAATTAAAAAATATCCGTATCCGTATCCATATCCGAAACTCAAGGGGGCAAAATATCCCTATCCGTATCCGAAACCGAAACTAAGGAAAAAAAATATCCATATCCGTATCCGAAACCGAAACCAAGAAAGAAAAAAATCCATATCCGTATTCGAAACCGAAACCAAGAAAAAAATATATCCTTATCCGTATCCGTAACCGATATGTCATATCCCTAACAACCCTAATATGATCTAAAAGAAAGGATTTTTCAAAATTCAATCACAGTTTTTTTTTATCAGATTTACTTGAAACTTAGCATAAATATTCTACAATACAAATAATGAAACATTTATTTCACATGTTAGGAAGTTGATTGTATGGACCTAAAGGGTCTTACCTCAACCCAAGGTTTGTTTATTTTACAATTTGGGCATAATACTTAAAAATAAACTCCACTGTATATTAAATGATGAAATCATATATTTTTATTGTTTGTATATTAGAAAATATGACGTAATATCCGAGGTTAATGACGTTGTAAAAGATAAAATAATGTTATTCATATGGAGATTATAACTGACTTAAGTAATTTATCATATATCTTACCATAGACGTGCCCAGATATTTAAAGGAGGGAATTTATTTTCATAAGCACAACTTTTACTTAAGTCACTTAAAAAATACTTAAAAAGCATGGAACAACCATATTTAATGGTTAAAAATTGGCATTCAAAGTCGTTCTCTACGTTGTACGAAGTGTGTTGTCGTGAGCATGCGAATATGAAGGCCGTCTTTAAAACTATAGGTCATTTTTTATTTCCTTCCGCATATTGAATGAATAATTTATTTCAATGATTTCTATATACTTTTAAAAATGGCCGTTCGATATGTTCATTAGATATTGCCACTCAGGGTGTTGACAACTAAAATAACAGCTTGTAATTTGTAATAAATACAATTTAGAATAAAAATAAGAATTTGATACGATGATGTGAGTTTGAGATATAAGTGCAGCAAAATGAAAAATGTAGCAACCTTTACTCAATATAATATGATCGCGGCAAATCCACTCAAACCGTTGAGGATTTTTAGAAGAATCATTTCTCAACTAAAATGTAACTACCACAATCTTTTTTACATGTAACAAACCACAATCTTTACACCGATTTATAGAAAGTTTGTTTTTGCTTTTGAGACTAATAACACCAGGAATACGTTTTTTTAGATTAATTAATAAAAAAAAAAAGAATTAACTAATAATAAAGAACTTATTTATATATATATATATCTTGTTGAACAATAAAAAATAATCTTTTAAATTTAGTCTTTCAAATGTGATTCTTAAGTACGTACAATAGGCATGATGCCTAATTTAAAAAAAACTATTTTATGATGATGTTACGTGTCTCTTATTTCAAAAAAATGCTTATTTCTGCCGAAAATAAAGGTTTAATCACAAAAATTGACCCTTTTAAAACTAATTTTGAATTTGACGCCAAAACGCTCGCAGGTGTCATGGCGCATTTTTGACGTCACGCCTATGTAAACACTCCTTGTCAACTATAATAAATCCTTGTTCCATCGCTAATGTTTCTCAGTTTTACTTTTGGTAACACAAAACTAAGCAAATTGATAATTGAAAACCACAAAATAATTTATAAACAGTGTAGATATTAATGAAACAAAAATGACGTTTACGTAGCCGTGACGTCATCC
Organism: Sialis fuliginosa; assembly: GCA_961205875.1. Taxonomy (NCBI): domain Eukaryota; kingdom Metazoa; phylum Arthropoda; class Insecta; order Megaloptera; family Sialidae; genus Sialis; species Sialis fuliginosa. The sequence goes on from OY540820.1 coordinate 2,980,612, forward strand.
ACTCTGACCGGTGTTTTATCAAACATGGGGGATTGCTGTATTTTGCGTTATTATTTTAACAAAAATCATATTAATCTCGCTTTTAATATAAAAATAAATACATTTTTTAGAATCTTTTTAACTTATTTCATTAACTTGAATTTAATTTAAAACCAGTGTAATTTAAATTTGATATCTAAATCAATTGTTTTTAATTAATGCAACTCATATTTTAGGACCTTTCTGAGTATCCTAAGAAATTAATACATGTATTATATTGTTTTTGATCAAATTAAATGGACTTAACTACCAGATTTCTGTTTAAAACCATTTTATAAATTAATACAAAAATGATTTCCTTAAAAAATGTTTATAAGCAGATAAGGTACTGGCACTAGTCTTGGATATGACCCCAGTAATGGCTATTTTTTAATTAAATGTGCAGAATTAGAAATATTTGTTAATATTTAATTACTACCATTTCTGAATATTAATGTTAACTATCCAATACTGGAGAAAAAACACAAACAAAATAAAAAGCTATAATTAAAAAAAAAACTATATTTGCCGACTTATTAAATTGATTAAATAAAGTTAGTTGTTTTATTAGTAACATGAGTTTATGGGAATTACAAAAAAGAAGCCCGTCAATCACAAAAAACAGTAAACCTTGCTCTTATAACGATCATAACTGGTGCCCAGTACCTTATTGTACAAATTATACGTGATAGTGAAGGAAACGCTCACATGCCCAGCATGTTAAGGACATCGAACACAACGATGAAAAATTGCAATTGGTGGCATTGAGTAAGGCACGTATTTATACATAATATATTCAATGATTATCATATTTTATTGTTATTTTGCCGACCTAAATATAAAATAACTATGTCACACACGGTGTAGATTATTTATATTATCTGCCTCTTCCCTCTGCCTACAGATCGTGTACTGACACGATGAACACGTGGGTGGCGTGTTCCGTGAGAAACATTCACATGATAGTATATTTATTAAGATTAACTTGAATGTGATAAATCTTTTTGGTTGAAAAATGAATGTTCTAACTGCCGTAATTATAGATACAATGATGGAAAATGTTATATTACACAGGCCAACAAAAAATACTTTTGTACTGGTGTCTCTACTTCAATAAGTAATTTTGAAGTTTTTTGGCGTACTGAAACCGAAACCGTTCACCCGAATTGCTCCATCACGTCAGATTTTTTATATAATCTAACCTAATGTCCAAAAATGAAGTGACGTAACGCATACCTAAGTTTAAATAAATTAATTGAGTTACAACCTTTTTAGTGATTTTTCACTCTTAACTTTGTTTTTCTGCCATACACGTGTACTCAAAAAGAAACACTTTTTACCCCTTTTTTCAATAAACGTATTCATTTGAAAATGATAGCTGATTAGTTTTAACTAATAACGACTGCTTCCCGTGGGACACGACACCTGTTTATACGTACTCCATTATCTGTTTGTTCATAAAACTGTGTCTGGCATTCACAAAGTAGTAAATTAGTGTTTTTATATAAAAATGATTTTGTCTTTAGTCATAGTTTTAAAATTTCCAATTAATTAATCATAATCATTTCTTATACACTCACCCAAACAATTAAACTTGAAGCTTTAAAATGCTTTTTTTTATTTCGATACGTCAATTTTTCACAAAGATACAGTACTTCAAAAAACACCAAAAAAAATGTTTGATTTCTTGTTCCTTTAATTGTTTGGATGAGTGTAGTTTTTTTTTTTTTTACTACCAGAACTTTATATGTCGTGTAATTTATTCGCCAATGAACTGAAGAATTTGTTTTTGTCTTATATCGTGTCTTGTACATATGTAAATGTTAATTATTTTTTGTTTTTTAACCTCTTTATATGTATCTATGAATATTTTTAATGTTCGGGGCCAAGAATGAAATATTTACACTCCTGTTTAAAAAAAGGACAAGTATATTCCAAACCTGTTTCTATCTTTTTCTTTTGACACGACTCTATTTTCGAGTCAGATGCGTGGTGCATTCTCTATGTCTATCGTTTAACTACATCGGTTATAATAAAACCGAAATAACAGCGCTGTGTAAACGTACTCTATGTTATAAGATTTCTTATTCGTATTTGATAAAAAATGTTTCAATGATTTTTAACGATCCCCATTCATAAAGAATAATTTAAATGTAATAATTATAAACAACGTAAATACATTTCTTTGTTTGTTATTTGACCCGGTATCGACCGGGTTGTCTTCGGGCCGGTCGCAGCGCGCATTGACGATACGGTATGCAGTAGCGACCGCGGCGGCGACTGACAAAGCCTTGGAGATCGGTGGTGGGAGTGCAGAGCATGGCACACAGCACGTGGTCGGGTGACGCGCGTGCGCAGTAAGAGCACGTGTACGACGGCCACATGGCTGACCATGCTGTTGTCGTCATATATACCATGCGCTACTTTGTCTTGTTTGTCGACGTTCGTTTGTTTTCTGAGCGCTTGGCTTCGATATTGTGGACTTGGGTTTAATGTTGATAAGGTTAAGACACCAGTTATGGCCGCTATAAGAGCAAGTTTTCGTTTTTTTGGATTGTAATTCTCATGAACTCATGTTACTAATAAAACAAGTAACTCTTTATTACTACTGGAAAAACGGAGGAACTGTGGTACCACAATAAAACAATGTCACTCGACACGTGTTTCGACTTCATAAGAAGTCCTCATCAGAAGCCTAACAGTTCCAGACTCTTTATTAATCAATTTAATTACCAAAGTCCCCAAATATAATTTGTTTTTTAAATTATAGACTTTTATTTTGTTCATGTTTTTTCTCCAGTAATGGCAAAGGTAAAATCAGATGAGTACGCAGTGATGGACACTTGCTAATGATTATAAAATGATAAGTGCTACGACACAAAAGATATAAAAGAAAGAATCGCCACATTTGAAACAATGTAAAGCTGTTTCTATGATTATATAATAATTAATTAATTAATTATATTGATAATTAGTTTAAATGTCTACCATTTTCACATCTATTGGCCGATTATCATCAAATCACGCTGTAAGACAGTTAAATATATATAGATTAATATTCAGAAATGGTAGTAATCAAATATCAACACATATTTCTAATTCAGTATATTTAATTAAAAATTTACCATTACTGGGGTCATTGCCAAGACTGATGCCACTACCTTATTATGTCTTTGCATTCTTAGTTTTATTATTATATACTAGCACACTGGACTCTGTGTTACCCGGGGATTTAAACTTAATATGTAATAAACTTATTAAATATTGTTTTCGCTTAACAATTAACGCAGCTCATGCGAGAGTATATCCGACTTCTTGAAATTTACACAAAGTATCCACAATTTATGTACCTAAATCTACCTAGTGAAACACTATTCATTAGTGAAAACCGAAATAAAATTCATTCAGTAGTTACTAAGAAAATCATTTATGTAATAAACTTATTAAATATTGTTTTCGCTTAACAATTAACGCAGCTCATGCGAGAGTATATCCGACTTCTTGAAATTTACACAAAGTATCCACAATTTATATACCTAAATCTACCTAGTGAAACACTATTCATTAGTGAAAACCGAAATAAAATTCATTCAGTAGTTACTAAGAAAATCATTTACAGACACGCTGGGGACTTACGTGTTTTATACTACATATGTATAGATTATTATATAATTGTATTCTGTTCCTAATTTATATATATTCAAGGGCAGGGGAGGCTTCCCTTCCCCATAGCTTGTGTACAAAGTAACAAATGAATCAGTCCATTGGCTAAACATTGATATTCCTAGAAAAAAATCTATATTTTAGCTTCGGAAATTTAAATATCATTGTTTTTTTATTGCAATCTCTTGTTATATAAGAGAAAACAATTAAATGGTTTTTTTTTTGTATTTCAACTAATCGAGTGGACCCTTATAAAGTTTTTTTTTAACAATTTTGATGTATGTGACCATATTCGAAAAAATACAAGCTGTTCAATAAAAATGTGGATGCTTTCAAATTTTAATTATTAATATTTTTTGTAAACAATTAAAATCACAACTGTTGATAAAAACAAAATAATTTCTCATATCGAGTTGCATAAAACTAAAGTGGATTAGCGAAATTTTTTGTACCTTGTTAAAAAAACGACAATTTTTACGATTTTTTTTCATTGTGTCTACTCTATTAAGAAAAATATCAAACTAGTATATTTCAGCGAAAAAAAATCGTACCTACAGTTAAAAATAAAAATTCGTTTTAAAGAGGAAAGATTGTACTATTTCTTATAGGGTGACCAGGTCTCCGGTTTTGACCCGGAGTCTCAGGGTTTGCACACTGGATCTCCGGGCTCAGGGGTTGGGTGCAATTTCTCCGGGTTTTGCAAAAAATGACGACTAAAAAAAAGGTCGTCAAAAATAGAGCAGGGTACATAACAGTGCAGATTATGGTAACAAATTTTATGAAAAAAAAAATAAAAATAATAATTTAAAAAAATGGGTCTTCATTTAATCTCAGGGTTTACCAAAACTAAAATCTGGTCACCCTAATTTCTTACCGCGAACGAAAACATTAGAAAAAAAGTCTACTTGGTAATAAATTCTTAAACATTGCCAAAATCGTAATTTTGACACTTTTAGGTTAGATTACATCAAAAACCTGACGTGATGGAGCAATTCGGGTGAACGGTTTCGGTTTCAGCACGCCAAAAGCCTCCGAAATTACTTATTGAAGTAGAGACACCAGTGCAAAAGTATTTTTTGAATAATATTGTTTATTAGAATATTTTTTTCTAATTTGATACGTACGTATCTTTATTGAGAGTAAAGATATTTTAGATAGCTTCTTTATTAAATTTTCTCCATCTTGTTCAGTAATTCAGTATGGGTAGAAAGACTTGTCTGTATTGTTTATTTATAGATGTTCGGATACCGGTTTCTAGAATTGTTATTGGAACATTATGTCGTACCACACGCTTGGTTGGTTTGTTTACTTTAGTATAATTAATTTGCTACACCATTAACGTGTTTCTAAATAAAAATATTTTAATTGAGTACTTTTATCTGCATTATGCAAAATCAATTCATATTTTCCACTTTTCATAAATCTTATCATTAATGTAAATGTTAATAATATTAAATATAACGGAAAAGTTTTCAATTAGTTGTTTATTAACTTTTCTTTTGTTATAAATCCTTGAAAATCTATATTATAATTTATTTTTAATTATGTATTTTTTATAGATCAGTTATTTTTATACAATAACAGTATATTTTTATGTAGTTAAACTTGTCTACGTAGTTTCCAGAGGTTTGAAAAAAAACAGCTTCATTTTACTGTCTAATAAATGTTTTTAAAGCCTTCTAATTTAATAGTGTATGTGTTACTGTAATGTCGAGTATTATAAAAAAATTTGCTCTAGAGAAAATCTAACGTTATTGCAAGGTGTCAAATCTTTAAAAATTTGCTCGGGATTCTAAAGCATTGGTATTTAATACTCCCTCTATTTCGAAATACTGTTCCGATTTCACGTTTTTTTTGTTCCAAAATACTATTCCGATTTGATGTTATTACTGTTTTTGACTAGAAAAAATCAAATATCTTTAATAAAATGACTTTTTTTAGAAAATAATAATTTAAGAAAAATATAAATTATATAAAAAATGTGTTTAATCAACAACATAATATATTTTCAATAATTATTTACGTTGAATGCAAATCAGAACCGTATTTCGGAACAGAGGGAGTATATATAGTATCATATATTAATCTACTAATATGTCCCATCCTGAATTTTTTGATTAACCAACTGAAATGTAGGTGGCAGTACCAGTACTGAATATTGTATTTAGCCAGCAAACAAACCTTCAAGGTCATATATTTATTTGAATTGGTATTCGTTCAATCATGTTCAATGTTTGTATACCTTAGTGAGCGTTCAGTAAATATCTATGTAAAAAATGCTTAGCATATAATGTTCAACTATATTATTAATTTATTTTGTTTATTTCTGTTGCTTCTTACCATTTTTATTTGATTTTTACTACTTAATTTTGTTTTAAATTTTATTAATTTCCTTTTCACGTATAATAAGTACTTATAGTTTTACTTCGATAAAGTTCGATAGTTTAATTATACGAGTATATTAATCTACTAGTAGATTAATATATGGTTTAATTAAACTTGTTAAGACTTATCAATCACATCACAATGAAATACTTGTAACTATGTTAATCTATCCTTAATATATATAAAGCTCAACGTCTCTCTGTCTGTCTGTCTGTCTGTCCGTTCGTGCGCTTATCACTCGAAAACCACTTATCCGATTTACGTGTTTTTTTTAATTCATAGGTACGTTCTCTGGCCAGGTTATAGGCTATATTTTGTTAGGTTAGGTAACATAACAACTAAGCAGTGACAATAATAGTAAATCAAGTCGGAAAAATTTTTGCCGTCGGCGCGCTGTTTTGTAATACGCTGCCTAAACCGTTCAATATAGAACAAAATAATGTATTAAAGAATTGTGTAGAATTAAAAGTTCTACAATTAAATCCGCGACACCATATGTCTAACTTTTATATCTAAGCCACAATGACTACTTTTATGTTACAAAGAAAACATAAAATATTTGGGTTCTGTTTACATGGACTTATGACCAGCAAAACATTAATCCATATCGAAATAAATGATTTTATCGTCATAAGCACTTAATGTAGATATAATTTGCCCTTTACAGCATCCAATTTGGTCGTATAGTTTAGAAAATATCTTAAAATAAATTTATAAAGGTAACATATTAAATGTATGGTGTCGTGCCGCATCGAAGCGATGTACAACAGACTGGATTCGCTTACGCTCGGTAGATATTCGGATTCCCTCGACTGATCGTCGTGAGTTTATTTTGTTTTCAATAATTAACATTTAAATTTAAACAGAACACAAATTATTTGTACTTTTTTCTTCTGATTCGTTTTTGTTAGGTAATTTAGGTTTTGATATGTTATTATTACAATAATAACTAATCGTGTTTGTACTTAATTAATTAAACTATATTTTTCAAAAATCCTAAACAATAATTCCGTAGTCTACGCGAGCGAAGCCGCATGGGCACTGCTAGTCCTTAATATATATAAAGCTCAACGTCTCTCTGTCTGTCTGTCTGTCCGCCCGTTAGTGCGCTTATCACTCGAAAACCACTTATCCGATTTACGTGGCTTCTTTTTGAATTCATATGTACATTCTCTGGCCAGGTTATAGGCTATATTTTGTTACGTTAGGTAACATAACAATTAAGCAGTGACGATAATAGTAAATCAAGTCGGAAAAAAATTTGCCGTCGGCGCGCTGTTTTGCAATACGCTGCCTAAATCGTTCAATATTGAACAAAATAATGTATAGAATAATTGTGTAGAATCAAAAGATCTACAATAAAGTCCGCGACACCAACTTTTGTATTTAAGCCACAATGACTGCTTTAATGTAAAAAAGAAAATTAAAAATATTTGGGTTCTGTTTACGTGGACTTATGACCTGCAAAACATTAATCCTTATCGAAATAAATGATTTCATCGCCATAAGTACTTAATATAGATATAATTTGCCCTTTACAGCATCCAATTTGGTCGTATAGTTTTAATAGTTTAGGAAATATCTTAAAATAAATTTATATACTTACTAGCAGTGCCCACGCGGCTTCGCTTGCGTAGACTACGGAATTATTGTTTAGGATTTTTGAAAAATATAGTTTAATTAATTAAGTACAAACACGATTAGTTATTATTGTAATAAAAACCAAACAACACTTAAATTACCTACCTAACAAAAACGAATCGGAACAAAAAGTAGAAATAATTTTTGTTCTATTTAAATTTATAAGTTAATTATTGAAAACAAAATGTGATCATTTCCTCTGCCCTGCGTCTACTTGGCACGCTCCCTCCTTCCCGCACGCCGCGACAGGGGTCGTCATCGCGCGAATAGTATGTTCCCGTATATACATATATTTCGATATTTTCAAAACTACCTATACGACCAAATTGGATGCTGTAAAGGGCAAATTATATCTACATTAAATACTTATGACGATGAAATCATTTATTTCGATAAAGATTAATGTTTTGCAGGTCATAAGTCCACGTAAATAAAATATTTTAAATTTTCTTTGTAACATAAAAGCAGTCATTGTGGCTTAAATATAAAAGTTAGACATATGGTGTCGCTGAGTTTATTGTAGATCTTTTGATTCTACATAATTCTTGAATACATTATTTTGTTCAATATTGAAAGTATTACAATATTAAAGTATTACAAAATAGCGTGCCGACGCGACGGTAAAATTTTTTCCGACTTGATTTACTATTATCGTCACTGCTTAGTTGTTATGTTACCTAACGTAACAAAATATAGCCTATAATCTAGCCAGAGAATGTACCTATGAATTAAAAAAGAAACCAAGTAAATCTGATAAGTGGTTCTCGAATGATAAGCGTACTAACGGACAGACAGACAGACAGAGTTAGACATTTTATTGCATTTTAGGAGACTTACCTAAAGACACCCCACTTATTGAGATAAGGGAGAAAACAAAATTTGAGTAGATTTTTCAGTTTACAGGACGGGGTTAAAAGCTACATTCTGGAATTTTTTTGATAGTTTATAACAGTAGAGGGTGGGAAGATCTAATAACGACTTTGAACGCAGATATATCGTGACTGAAAGGTTAAAATCTAAAGGTCCTAAGATATTTTTTATTGCATTTATAAGTTACTAGCTGGGCCCGCGCGGCTTCGCCCGCTTGCACTACGGAATTATTGTTATTTTTGAAAAATATAGTTGAATTAAATACAAACACGATTAATTATTATCGTAATATTAACTAATCAAAACCTAACGTACCTAAAAAAAAAACAAATCAGAACAAAAATTACAAATAATTTTTGTTCTGTTTAAAAAAAGTTAATAATTGAAAACAAAATAAACAACTGCCGGCCGAGCGCTGAATCATCCCTCTCCCCGCGACATTTCATCATAGTTCGCACGAATTGCCGCGAATAATATGTTATTGTATTTATATTTCACGATATTTCCTAAACCAAAAGACCAAATTGGATGCTGTAAAGGGCAAATTATATCTACATTAAGTACTTATGACGATTAAATCATTTATTTCGATAAGGATTAATGTTTTGCATGTCATAAGTCCATGTAAATAGAACCCAAATATTTTATGTTTTCTTTGTAATATAAAATCAGTCATTGTGGCTTAAATATAAAAGTTAGACATATGGTGTCGCTGACTTTATTGTAGAACTTTTGATTCCACACAATTCTTTAATTCAGTATTTTGTTCAATATTGAACGGTTTAGGCAGCGTATTACAAAACAGCGCGCCGACGGCAAATTTTTTTCCGACTTAAATCAAGTCGGAAAAAAATTTGCCGTCGGCGCGCTGTTTTGTTAAGCAGATAATAGTAAATCGCACTATTATCTGCTTAGTTGTTATGTTACCTAACGTAACAAAATATAGCCTATAACCTGGCCAGAGAATGTACATATGAATTCAAAAAGAAGCCACGTAAATCGGATAAGTGGTTTTCGAGTGATAAGCGCACTAACGGGCGGACAGACAGACAGAAAGAGAGACGTTGAGCTTTATATATATATTAAGGAAGAAAATGTGAGTATACTTTTCAGTATATGGGAAGGGGTTTCAAAAAAAATAATTAAAAAAAATCTCATGTTTTTGGGTTATCAATCTACGTCTGTATACCAAATTTCATCTTAATAGATATAAAATTTATATAGACAGACAGACAGACGGACGGACAGAATCTTAAAAAACTGAAAATTATATAAATTAAATATCGGACTAAAAATAAGGAAAATGTAAATACGATATAATATGAATTTAATTATTTAAAAGATTAGCAACAAAAATTAACGAATTAAGATCAGTATTAATCAGAAATATATAAATATTATCATATATTAATCTACTAATAATTGTTGTAATGAAATCAAATATATTTTAATTGTTTACTATAAATGACAACAATAAACATAAGAACGAATTCCATACATATACAAATTAAACTGACGTGACGTATAATTCCATATTTTTCACCCGCACCAACCCCGCTTTCTTCTCTAATATTTATTTTATTTTGCTTTATGCCACCTTTATGCTTACTTACAATAGACAATAACTGCTCTATGTTCATACCATAGATAAAATAAAATATTGAGAATGCTGACCATAGATGGAATTATATTTCAAGACGTGTCGCCACCTAGGTATTTTTTTTGTAATCATATTCATAGATTGGAACCCTGTGTGGCGCCATCTAGTATTCTGTATATTTGAAACTCATGATGGGACATATTAGTAGATTAATATATGATAGTATGTAAATGCTAATACGCGTTTGAATACATTTAACTGTTTTACGGCGTGATTTGATGACAATCGGCCAATAGGTGTCAAAAAGGTAGACATTTAAACCAATTATTAGTATAATTTATGTATTAATTATTATATTATCATAACAACTGCTCTACATTGTTTCAAATTTGACGATTTTTTCTTTTATATCTTTTGTGTGGTAGTACTTATATCATTTTGTAATCATTAGCAAGTATCTATCACTGCGTGCTCATTACTGGTTTTACCTTTGCCATTACTGGAAAAAAACATGAACAAAATAAATGGCTATAATTTAAAAAATGGTAATTACATTGATTAAATAAAGAGTAACTTGATTTATTAGTAACGTGAGTTCATAAGAATTACAAAAACCAAGCCCATTAATTCAAATTGCTCTTATAGTGGTCATAACTAGTGCCTTTACCTTACCTATAAATAGAAATTCGCCACAAACATGCTTTTTCACCACATGTGTTTATCGGCGATGAGGTTTGACACGGTTGCATTAAACAATTCATTTTTCAATAACCAGAGCGTTGTTCCGCTATATTACGTCCCATTCGCAGCATATATTGCCTGTTAAATAATAAAAAGTCACATTAAACGCTAACACAACAAGTCAGTTTTGTTGTGTTTTTTTACCGCTTGTTCTTGAGTTAGTTCTCCGTGAATACGTGCATTAACTCGTGCTGGTTGCTGCTACGACAATACTGCTAATGATTGTTCGTAAGTTCTTTGTACAGTGGGTTTGAAAACAATTCGAGGTCGTCGGTCAAACAATGTATATGTTATTCAGAAGGTTGGATTTTAACACTTTGATGACCTTATTTTTTGTTTAATATGTTTAATAGAAGGCATTTTGTAATCGCAGGGGTCAAAACTGGTCAGTAAAATCAGTAAAAGTCAGTTTTTTCATACCCGGTCAGTTAAAGTCAGTTTTTTGGAAGAATGGTCAGTTTTTTGGGTTTGGTACTCAAAGTTTTCAAATCGGAGCCCTATTTATCGTGAAAAAACTCACTATTTGACTTCAAAACGACACAATTACCGTGAAAAATACATTCAAATTATAAATAATGTTCTATTTTGTATTATTTGTGTTGTTCATTACCAACTTTTAGAAAATATTTTATGACATAATTGTAACGTATGTATACGTGAACATATAAACAACATAATCTCACCCTAGCACTGGTTATGCCAAGTTTGGTGAGAATAATTACATATGTAGTATATGTAAGTAATAATATGTATACAATAATTATGTAAATGGTTGATATTTATGTAGTACAAAAATGCCAAAATAAACTTATAATCCAGGAAAATAAGGCGAAAAAACAACTGCTGTTAAAAAAAAAATCCAAATGAATTTTTCTCACATACAAAAAGTCCTGTACACAATTTCCGTAGGACCAATATTTCTCGAGATATACGACTGAGAAAAGTTAAGCTTTGTGATACATTTGATTCGACTCCACCATCTTTACAATACAATGCAAGGCACGTTTTGTTTTATATCAGTTTAGATAGTCAGTAAAAGTCAGTATTTTTAGATTTCTGTGTCAGTAAAATCAGTATTTTTGAACACTGAACTTGTTTCGACCCCTGTAATCGGCTACAATCTATTATACAGCCTGACGAACGTCAATCATTAATATTTTCATCCTACTTTTTTTAAATTTAAAAAATGCACTGATTTCACCTTCAGAAAATCTGGTTATCTATATTACAACTCAGAGTTCATTGCTCTGGGTAATATTAATATTTTGAAAATAATTAAATACTTTTAAGTGAAATTCAATTTCTTATGAAATCAGAAAATAAAAAATTCAATTTTCTCAGAATTGTTATCAAAATTATTGATTTAATGTATTTTATTAGCGACCTTAGTGTTAGGTTATTGTGGGAGCAAGTTTAAATCAAACTACTCTGTACGAATGGTACAATGCAAGTCCTCGTTTATTAATGTTCCTGACGTTGGTTACATTAGTGAGTAACATCAACACATGAAAAACCCTATACTATATTTCAGGTGGTTTATTAAAAATGTCCGTTTACTTGAATTTCCGCAAATAAATGATATTCGGTGTTAGGCATATGTTTATACACATGTATGTTAAATCATTTAAAATAGAATACCATCAGGGGTTATTTTAAGAACATTTTTCAACTGCTAATACCTTTTTTTTTGCTCTACACTTTGTGTATATTTTTCTCTTACAAAGTATAGTGACTTTTTTGCTTTACACTTACATTTTTTATATTTTTCTTTCTACTTGCAATTTTTCAACTACACAAATTAGTTTTTACAACTGCAGTTTTAATTTTTGGAACTGCAGAAACAAGCTACAACTACACACTAAAGTAACTCTTGAATACCATTTCATGAATTTTTTATTTTCTATACCAAATTAACCCATTAACGCCCGCCGTACACACTTGTGTACACTTTATTTTATAATTCGTGTTGCTTTCTATGGATATTAATCCAAAATATTTCCTTAAAAATTTAATTTAATTGCTGCGAATTATTTGTATATGAATAGAGGTATGTGATATGCTAATATATTTTATCCAACTGAAGCATCTGATTTCGAATTTTATTTAAATCTTATGAAATAACATAAATATACATATAACTTGATTTTTAAATGTAATTTATTTAAAAAAAAATAATCGATATCAGAAAAGCAGTCTCACACAAAATAGGCTTCATATCTGCCAAATTTACTCGCACGAATGCACACCGTTATTTTTTTTTTTCTAAATATAAAATAAATCTTTTTGTTGTAATATTTAATTAAATATACTCGTATTGTATGTGTATTTAATTTCATTTAAAAAGTCTTCTGCATGTTTTTGTTTTCTTTTGGGCGTTATTTGAAAACAAATAAACTATCTTCGTAACTGCTTTTGTACCAAAATTTTAAATTTTGTCAACTTGAAATCATAAATTCGGGTAGTTTGTGAAAGTAATTTAAAAAATTTACAATAAAAATATGTTTTCGCGTACATACATTCCACCTGTGCCGAACACGAATTACATGTCAAAAGCTATATAATTAATTGGACAGTAATTCCTATCGGTCTGCATGCAGGCAAGCAGGTAGAGAGTTTTTCCTTGGAGCAGCTGGCGGTAGCTAGCAGCAGGTTTAGTTGTTTTATATTCAGCCGGTGTCGCCGGACACGTTGCTAGTTCGCGCCGCGGTTGGCGCTGGCATCGCGCCATTCACGGGTCTAACCTAAATAACGCACTATGCGGACATGAGTGTCTTGTTAATGAGAAACGGTTACGTTGAGGGTTGTTGAAATAAGGTGACCGGCTTTTAATTTTCAAAGTTTATAGGTTAAAGAAAATATTCGAATGAGTCATAAATCAGAAATGTAAAATATGGATGTTTATTGTTTATAATAAAAATAAAAAATAATTTTTCGAAAAAATAAATAAAAATGAGGATGAACTTTTTTGTCTGAAATCCTCAAATCAAGGTGATGATTTTGTGCCTTAGCTGATCGTGGGGCGATGATACTCTCTATTTTTGGCATGAAATATTAACGCTAACAAATAAAATGTAAATGCTTCAATTAAAGATAATTTTTAAATTAAGGGTCGACCGGTGTTTGTTGAGGAAGTATCAGTCACAGAAATACGAACTCGCTATGAGCATAGAGCGATAGAATAGTGTCTGCAGTATCTTATCTTCAATGCTGAAGCTAATTTATATTAAATAAAAAACGTGGACTCGATCTCCGCCACAATGAATTATTTTTAAAAATTAATAAGGCGTAGAATGAGTTTATAAACTATGTATGTTTATAAAACAGACTGATGCCAACCTAAAATTAATATTTTGTGAGTCTAAAAATCAAATGTTATAAAATTTATAAAATAAATCTTCATAAGTAAATATCGTTTGCCAACGTTTTTTATATTTAATTGCAGTGAATTAAAATGTATATTATTTTATCTGTTCATACCTAGAAATAAAGTATCGGACATTTTTCTTTTATTAGAAAAAATAAATTAAAGATGTTAGTCATACTATAACTCAGGGGTGGCCAAACGTGGCGCATTGAATGATTACAAGTGGGGCATTGGATCCTTGCGCCACTTATTCTTTTGAAGTAAACGCCAGAACTGAATTCATCTTCATATAATATGGTTCATATTTTCAACACAAAAGTATTTTCAGATCAATTTAGCCTTTTTTACAGCCTTCTTACTAATAGGGTTGCCAAAATATCTCTTTTAAAGAGAACATGTTCTCTTTTTGAACTTAGATCTTTTTTTTCTTTTTTTATATTGAAATGTTCTCTTTTGTCCTCTTTTTTAATGAAGCATATTTTGACTTACGATAGTCCTGGTTTTTATATTCGTGTTTATAAATACGTAAATCCTATAAAACGGAGCCCACCATTTCAATTTGTGAGTGGCAATATTTTAACTAAAAAGGACTTAAAAACGGCATTCAATTTTTATTTATAAAAAATCATTGATTAAAATTAAAAATTCTAAATGAAAGACCAAGACACCCGAACACTTCAATAATATTTATTGAATGACTTAAAAAACATACTGAAAAAATTCTTTCTTAGGGGATCCGCTAACAGGTTCTAGTATAGGATGTGGAAGCCCTGATTCCAAATATACCTATGGGCTAGATTTTAGGGGCTGTTTTATGCTACTGCCGACAGTGAATAAATATTAAACTATTTTTAGTTTTAACGTATGTAAAAATATAATTATAACAAAAGTTACGTATTAAAATAATTAATACAAAATAAAAGTCCTCTTTTTTTTAAATGGAATAGTTCTATTTTTACATCTTGAGTTTCTGGCAACCCTACTTACTAATCAGTTCGTCCTACAGTTTCCTAGCTAACTATTATTTCCAAGCCATACTTACAGTTTGGCAGAGCAAGAGCATTGAACAGATGAGAATTCAAAAAATACTGTGAATTGTTAGATTTGAAATGAGAGAAAATTTGCAAAAAGTTATAACTATGAACGTAAAAAGGTAGAAAAAGTGCTTGAGTTACATGGCCCATCTGAACTCGTCTCCGTAAAAATTGACGCATGATATGCAAAAGGTTGGCCACCCCTGCTATTACTGAACGCACAAAACGTTGCGATAGCGCATGTTTACGAAACGCTATGTGATTATTGTTTATTTATAAACAGTGCTATGCCTTATAGCACGTGGTCGATGCGATTGCAACACAACAGTTCTGCAAAATTTAGTTACGTTATTAATTTATACCAGCAGTAACCAAATACTTTCAATCAATATATAGAACCACTCTAAAAATGTAGTGGCACCAATCTTGGCAAGAACCCTAGTAATGGCAAATTTTTAATTAAATGTACTGAATTAGAAATATGTGTTGATATTTGATTACTTCCATTTCTCAATATTAATCTATATACATTTAACTGTCTTACAGCGTGATTTGATGACAATCGGTCAATAGGTGTCAAAATGGTGGACATTTAAACTAATTATTAGTATAATTTATTTATTAATTATTATATTATCATAGCAACTGCTTTACATTGTTTCAAATGTGACGATTCTTTCTTTTATATCATTTATGTCGTAGTACTTATCATTTTGTAATCATTAGCAAGTGTCCGTCACTGCGTGCTCATTACTGGTTTTACCTTTGCCATTACTGGAGAAAAAACACAAAAACACAAACAAACTATATTTGATGACTTTGTTAATTAAATTGATTTATTAAAGAGTTACTTGTGTTATTAGTAACATGAGTTCATGAGATTTACAAAAATCAAGCCCATTAATAAAAAAAACTTGCTCTTATAGCGGCGATAACAGATGCATTTACCTTATCGTTTTTGATACTTTTATGTAAAAAAATTTGCTCTAGAGCAAAAGCTAAGTTTTACTATACCCATTCATTAGATTCGCAGTGAGCTGTCATTTATATTTAAATCCTGCAGATAAAGTTAGTTTAGCTTTTGCTCGAGATCAAATTCTTTATAATAGCGAAAATTTGTAAATAATCGTTTTTGTATTATTTTCAGTTTCATTATTGTATCATTTGACATTTATTTGTTTTTTGCAGTTTGCAGTATAAGTACTTTTTTGAAACTACTTATTTATAAGTATTATTTTATTCATCCTTACATACAAATTTATTATTATTTTATACACATTATTAACGTTTAGTGCATAAATGTGAATATTTAGGCAGTCATGCTATATGAATATTTAGTGTAATATTTTGATTACCTTTAAACGACGCCCCTGCTTCATTACGTCACATATCTGAAACTAAACGTGAGTCCATAGCGCATGCGCAGCGTTTGTGACCTGTTGAGCGGCGGCAAGGTCGTCGTGTTATATGTATGTGTGTTTACAACTGCTGAGTGTATATTGCGCAGACACCTGTGTTGAGATGAAAAAAATATCATATGGATTCTTCATTCGTGTTTATTTTTATGAGATATTCAGTGGGAGTTAATGTTCAATATTCGTAATTTAATTTATAATACACTATACACATATAGGTTACCAGATTTTAGTTTTTGTAAACCCTGACATGCAAACGAAGAACCTTTTTTTTTTAAATTTAATCCTTTTTATTTTAATCATTTTTGTCACTTTTGCGCCACCTGCTATTTTTTGACGATTTTTATTTTTTAGTCGTCATCATTATTATAAAACCCGGAGAAATTATACCGAAACCCGAAGCCCGGAGAAACAGTATACAAACCCTGAGACTCCGGGTGAAAACCTGAGACCTGGTCACCCTATATATACAGCAATGTCCTAACTCGGATTCAATACATTAGCAATTCAAAGCGAGCTTTAATTCTACATCATACGGGATTTAGTAACTAATCCCATGAGTTAAATAACACAGACCGACAAAAAAATACTTTTGTATTGGTGTCTCTACTTCAATAAGTGATTGCGGAGGCTTTTGGCGTGCTGAAACCAAATTCGTCACCCGAATTGCTCTATCACGTCAGGTTTTTGATATAATCTAACCTAAAAGTGTCAAATCGACTATTTTGGAACTGTTTAAGAAATCGTGTGTAAGGGGGATGGTGACACCCCAAAATATTTCTTTTTTCAAGATATCTCAAGAACGACACATGTTACGAGAAAATTTTATAGAATATTTTTTGTAGAGCATTAAATTTCCTATAATATGGTTCTACTACGTTTGTTGTAAAATATTCCCTTACAAAGATTTATTTAAAATATGTCATTTTGACGTTTTAAATGTCATTTTGGCGTTTTAAATGTCACTTTGACGTTTTAAATGTCATTTTGGCGTTTTTAATGTCACTTTGACGTTTTAAATGTCATTTTGACATTTGCATAAATTTAGATTTAGATTGAAATTGTCAAAAAATTAAAAATATATGAAAAAATATAAAGTTTTCTTCCATTTGTTACAATAAATGAAATATTGAACTTTGACACAGTCTTGGGACATCCTGTAGATAGATATTTAATAAAATGAATTTTAAATAAAAGTGTGCGTACAAATAGATTGTTTTTAACGTATGGTATTATATTAAATATTTATTCAAAATGTACGTACATTATAAGATGACGTATATTTCCGTGTTGATATTTATATGGTTTATAATTTTAAAGTATGTGTATTAACAACATATTTCTTGATAACGCTCTTGTATACATGTGCGTCGTGTGTCGTATACGATAAAAAACATATCTATGTATATACAATATACACCTAATTCTGTTTTTACACGGTAGATACGTTCCAGAAAAAACCGTGTAAAAAAAAACCGTGTAAAAAAAGACATGAAGTACATAAATTTTGTTTGGTCGCCAGATGGCGTTTATTTAAGCTACGATTTGTTTTTATACTTGTTCTTTAAAATTTAAATCAAATGGCTTTTTATAATCGTGCTAAATCGAATCAAATCGTGTAAAAACGGAAAAAAAATTTTTTTTCTAGACCGTGTTAAATCAAAACCGTGTAAAAAAAGACCGTGTAAAAACAGAATTGGGTGTACATACATACATATCATTGGGGATCGACATTGAATAAATTGTTCTATCTTTTGGCAAAAAAAGTCAAATTTTAAAATACCAATCGTTCCGTTTTAAAAAAACATGGCCTACAGAACGTACAACATTTACAGAAGTTTTTTGTGCAGGGTTCTCAGTATCTTTTTTAGAGTAATTTTGGCACGTTGAATCTGAAAATGGCCGTGGTTTTGGTCAATCAGCTTTCATTACTCGAGATATTGCGAAAAAAACTATTTTCGCATATATGCAAAAACTAAAAAAATCAAATCGTATAAAAAACAATTTTTTAGAAGCTTTAGATGCTTAATAAACAGAAAAATATATCTTAAACATATTTTATGAGGATCGTGATAAAAATCACGTCGAGCGATGAAACTTGTTTTTCAGCTAAAATTGCTTGTTTTGCAAAATTCAAAACGTTGTAACTTAAACAATTTTAATTCAATTTTGATAAATAATATGCCAGTTTATAGCTATTAGTCTCAACTTCAACAGATTAAAATTTAAAAAATATCGGATAAAAATTATGTCCATTTATCGTTTAGCACTGAAAAAGCACATTTCAGTGTGACAGATATGACTCACAAGGGAACCGTTTCAAGTGGAATGTTCGGATCAAGTTTAAATTTTGTATATAGTTAGAGGGGGTCAGGGTAAGTAAGAAAAAGCTGCGGTAAAACGGTTTAAGGGGGTTAAAAAACACCCCTATGAAAATGTGCAAAATAATCATATATTTCAAATAACTCTGAAACTAATGAAGATTTAAAAAAAATTATAATACAAAATTATTATGATTTTTTGTGCTCTTTCAAATGACAACAGTAGAAATTCGAAAAAATGACAACCGTTAACCCCCCACCTCCCACCCACCCCGTTATTTTTTTTATTTTTTTTTTTAAAGTGACCATGAAGTTTTTTTTTGGATGGACTTGTTTTTGTAATTCTCATGAACTCATGTTACTAATAAAACAAGTCATTCTTTATTTCAATTTAATTACCAAAGTCCGCAAATATAGTTTGTTTTTTAAATTATAGCATTTTATTTTGTTTGTTTTTTCTCTAGTAATGGATAAAGTAAAACCAGTAATGCGCACGCAGTGATGTACACTTGCTAGTACACATTTCTAATTCAGTACATTAATTAAAAATTTGCCATTACTGGGATCTTTACCAAGACTGTTGCCAATATCTTATATTGAAAACAAAAGCTGATTGAGCAAAACCATGGTCATTTTTGGATTCAGTAAGCATAATTACCCTAAAAAAGATACTGAGAACCCTGTATGCGTTTTATTACCAGACATCATTTGGCGCTGCTATTTCATGAACGTTATACATAAAAGGTCAAGTCCGACAAAAATGTGTTCTAATATAAATGAAAACTTAATGTGCTTTTTTTTTGCCGTGGGACATTCTTCTATCTGTAAGTACATACGTTTTTTTTTAGTTTGCTGTATTATCTGTAAGATATAGTATAAATTCGTATTAAACAATATTTAATAATAACGGTTCTGGCACATACTTACTAACCTACGCGAAGCTATTTTAGAATTAACTAGTTCACTATTTCTAATGTATTTCTATAATGTTTTCATACGCATTAAATAATATGTATTTCCAATATGTTTTAATATTGTATTTTTTTGTATAAATAATATTTATTTTATAATAAAAATTTTTTAAAATATAAAAATAATGTCAATAATAATATGTATTTTAAAAAAAAATTGGCCAGTAATGGCAAATTTATAATTAAATGTACTGAATTAGAAATATGTGTCGATACTTGATTACTACCATTTTTACTTTCTTATACCATGTATAATTGTATATGAAATATACATATTATTATAGTATAAGTAAGTATAGTGAAGCCGATTTTTTTCGAACTCCGGATTTTGATGGAATTATCTATTTTGACCTTCCCCGAATCCATTCTGACTATTGTCGCCATGATGTCTGTGTGTCTGTAAGCGCTGTAACTCAAATACGACAAATCGTAGAAGGGTGAAATTTTATATTTAAGATTAATTTTTGTCTGGGAAGAAAACTTCCTATTTTTGAAAACAATCTTTCAACCGGATACGGATGTTTACCTACGTCGATTTTTGAATTTTTCGAATTACTCTGAAACAGTGCGAAATAGAGAAAAATGGTCAAGTTAAAAAATGTAGGTAATATCTATATCTATAATTTATGTTCTATTCATTTTTTCGTAAAAACGAATTTTTGAAGAAAAAAAAATTATTATAATTCAAATGGTTCATAACAGAGGAGAAATATCTGCCATGAGTGTCATGGGACTTTCTTATACGTATTACAGAGATTGAACAGTGTGTGTGTTTGCCGTAGGTACCATGGGACTTTCTTATACGTAATACTGAGAGTGAACAGTGTAGGTGAATCTAAAATTACATAAAAAAATTCTTTCTGGCTAAATCATAAATGTTGGGAAAAAAATATATGGGGAATAAATTATAGATAATAACATACTCGACATTTCTTATCTAAAACATTTTTTTCTTATTTCAAAAATAATTCAAAAATCCAAAAATTTACAAGAGTAAACATCCGGTTTCAGTTATTACTTTAAAAAAAATCACTTGTTATATAATGGAGAGAATAATATTACCTATATTATTCATTTTGTTCTATCTTGTTAGTTTGTTAGAAATGTTTTAATAAACAAAGAATCACGTATACTATTCACTGTTAGGATTACGTATAAGAAAGTCCCGTGGTTCCCAAGGCAGATATTTAATATATGTACATTTAACTGTCTTATAGTGTGATTTGATGACAATCGGCCAATAGGTGTTAAAATGGTGGACATTTAAACTAATTATTAGTATTATTTATTTATTAATTACTAGCTGCTACCCGCGAATTTCGAAACCCCCATCCCCATGATATTTTTTCCGCCGGATCAAAAACTAATTACAATCATTCATATGTAAAAGAGTGTGAAATATAATTTTATTCTATATTTTGGTTTTCATTCATTATGCAAAATCGTAAATATCTATAAATTTCCTTCTGTGGTATTATTCCCGCCGGATCGAATAAAACTAATTACAATCCTTCATATGTAACAGGGGGTGAAATATTTATTACTAAAAATAAATTCTCCATACTAATTTTTCAACAATCTCTTAAGGATTCAATTTTCGGGGTACAAAGTAGCATATGTCCTTCCTTGGAATGTAAGCTATCTCACTGCCAAATTTCATCAGGATTGGTAAAGCGGTTTAGCCGTGACAGGTAACAAATAGACAGACTGAGATATACTCTTTCGCATTTATAATATAAGTCTGTGCTTTATATATTTACCTATAACTTGACCAATTTAAAAGTAATCACGGTCGGACAAAAAACATTATTTAGGGTATTTAATGTTCTATGGATCCCTAGCAGGATTTTATTTTATTCGGTGTAAAAGGTCTTTGTGGTTGTCGAAAAATATGAATAATTTTACTTAAATTTTTTTTACTCAGTATTTTGAGTGCTTATAATTCAACCTTTTTTCGATATTTCGACATTAGATGCAAAGCATTATTTAGGGCACTCTTTTCTCTATTATAACTTAAAATTTCATTTTAAAATTCAATTAAAGACATATTAAACACAGCGGTTGAACGGAACTCTACATTTTAGGCGTGGTTTCCAAACTCAACCTCGCTGAATGATTTTTTCACGGGTTCTATTTCAATAACTATTTATGATACATAATTTTTAAAAACACAATTTTGTTCGAAATTTTATCAGCTTTAAGATTTATAAAACCTATTTTATCCTAAAACTGATAACCTCAGTGTTATTCCCAAACAACTGATTTTAGACAGCTTTGTAAGCACCGAGAAAGTTATGCACCCCCTTCGAAGGAGGGAAAAGTTATAGTCTATAGGTACATCAAAATCTACCTATTTCTTGAAAAAAATTTTTTCTAGCGCCACCCCTATACGAAATTGTTTGACGACTGTACATACTTAATTTTTTAATGAAAATGTATTAATGTTAATCCTAGCAGTTTTATATTCATTTATTACATCAATGTTGTTGTAGCGTAATTTGATATAATGCTTGTATCTGCGAAATTCCATTATTTTATGGGGATAATGTAACATATGTGCCGACCACAATTAATTATTCTTTTGATTACATTTAAAAACTCGTTAAATACAAATTATACTATTTTGTTTGCTTTATTGTATTGTTTAAAACCTACTCTAATACCTGCTGTTAGCAAATAAAAAAAAAAATCTTTTCACGGTTCTACGAGGTATCTATTTCCAGTTGTCTATGCAATGGATGTTAGTAATTTATATTAGATTCATAGACAACAACAATTCAGCACCCTGCGAAAAGATTAGGTTTACATTTACTTTCAAGTAAATACTTTATTTTTTATAATACGTTTGATTATTATATTTATGTTAATAAATGATGCTCTCAATCGCTCATTTGACTCTAATACAGCGGTCACCAAACTACGGCCTGCGGGCCGAATCCGACCTTCCAAAATTTTTCATCCGACCCCTGATTTGTATATATAAATATTTTTTATACATGTAATAAATATTAATTTTATATAAGTAATTTAAGGATTTGATATAAATATGTGTATTTAAAAAATAAATACTTTTAATATGTGTATTTATCTACATTTGAATAGATATTTTCCATTATATATACTCTATTTACATAGCTAATTGCACGTGTAAATAAATAACGCAAATATATCGTGACTGAAGGGTTAAAATCAAAATGTCATATAACATTTTTGATTGCATTTTATACCTATCTAATAACACCCAAATGTGAGTTCACTTTTCAGTCTATGGAAAGGGAGTCCAAAAAAAATGTTTTTTCAAAAATCTTATCATTTCTGTTTTTGTGTTATCAGTCTTCGTCCGTATACCAAATTTCATCTTAATCGACTTAAATTTTTTGAGGACGGACACGGCGAAACTATAAGGTTTTCTACGGAACCCTAAAAATGTGGCGTCATTCTTAATAACGCAATTTGAAATTTGAACATTATTTATGTCTGTATTTATGCCTATGTACAGACTTGCATTAGACAGAGATTTGTTGCGGTAATGTTACATCACGTGACACACGTACATACATGACCATCACAATAAAACTAAAATGAATTATGATGAGTCTTTAAGTAAATGTGTCGTGTCTTCATTATTTAATGCTTACTATATAAGATTTAATAAAATTGTTATTTGAATCGTTGAGACACCAAAAATGCAATTAATACAGAAATTTTGCATTTATGAAGTAAACCATTTCGAAATTAGTTGGTAGTTTTTATAGTTTTATTTAGGGCTGTGGAGTCGGAGTTTTAATAATTTTTGATGGAGTCGGAGCGGGAGTCCGAAATAAGGTTCTGACTTCAACTCTTTTAATTAAATAACGGTTATTACTTTTTTTACACACCTATTATTTTTTGTTTGTTTTGAATTTTAAAGTACAATGATTTGAAATTTTCAATTCTGACCGGAACCAGAATTACCGGAATTCACCCAAAAAATTTTGCCCGGAAACGGAAAGTACAAAGTTGAAAAAATAATTCTTCAGGGGGGCACTAAAGAGCTAAAGTTAGATAAAAAATATTTTTTATACCAAGGCATGTGGCACGTTAAAATGTACTACCAAACAAGCGGAATTTGACTCTTTTATCTTTTTTCTAAATCAAAAATGGTGTCTGCAGGGGGCTTTAAAACAAATCCAAAAAACAAAAATATTGTATACCAAGACGTGTGGGGTATCAAAATGTTTTAATTTTTTTTTCTAACTCAAAAATGGCGCCCGTAGGGGGGATAAAAGCAGTATTTTATTTTGTCCCCCCTCCCCTCTAACACTACCTACTGGCTCAAAAAATTGGTAATGAGGCTTTGGTGGGACTACCAACAAATACTAAAGTCAACAATATAATTTTAAATTTTTTAATAATAGGGTGGGGCGTCATAAAAATTTGTATTTTTATTTTCATATCTAAGCATGTGGGATGTCGAAATGTAGATCTCAATTAGTAGAATATGACCATATTTTTTTTTTTCTAACTTAAAAATAGCGCCTGTAGGGGGCTAAACGCACTCTTATTTTGTCCATCCCCCTTATATCTTTTTGAAAAAAATATTTTGGGATGTTACCCCTCCCCCTTACACACGATTTTGATGATTGAAATGGGATCGTCCTCAAGCCAGACCCAATCATCCGACCAAGTTTCAATAATATCGGTTCAGAGGTTCATGAGTTATGCGTGTGACAAGGATTCAAGGGACAGATGGACGGACAGACAGACAAACACGGAACGAAAAGTGTTTGTCTTGACAACAACGATCACAAAGCTTCTCGTATTTGAAATAAAAGCATTCATTTTATTTTAACCTTCAGAATCAGTTTTTAATTTCAATTGCATTTTTAAAATTGTTCATGTGTGTGTGTGTGTGCCTTTGAGTGTATGTGTATGTTGACCACAGCAGTCTATATCCTGTTTACTTTGAAGTTTGTTATACAGACATAGCATAAGTTACTGTTGCACTTTTGCTACCAACACCAAAACCACGGTGTCATATAACTGGTAGACTACACACAGCGTAAATATCTATATTTATGGTTTGCAATTTAAAACAAGTTGTTGTTTGATTGGAAACTGTAAAGTAAATGTAATCTAATATTTACATATCTGCTATCTATAATTTTATGGCAATAAACAGTTCAGTTATCCTTATTTTAGAAAAGTTTCGATTTCGTTATTAAATAATGGTTTATTCATAAACATAGAGAATGGACCACGCATCTGACTCAAAAACAGAGTCGTGTCAAAAGAAAGAGATAGAAACAGGTTTGGAATATACTTATCCTTTTTTTAAACAGGAGTGTAACTATTTCATTCTTGGCCCTAAATATTAAAAATATTCATAGATATATCTAAAGAGGTTAAAAAACAAAAAAATAATTAACGTTACATAAAAATATTAAAAAAAAAAAAACAATTATTGATTTTTAAATATATAAGTTTCGAATTTTTTGACCCAATTTTAATATCTTGTTCTTCCTTTTTCGTAGCTTCGTAATGTAATTGTATGTGCTGTTTGTAAGTGCAATCAACCTCATCATTTTGTAGCAACCACTTGGGAATTGATTTAAAACTATTTTTTAATAATATACCTATATTTAATATTTTTGATAGCAAAAATGTTATTTTCCCGGAATATCCGTTCATAATTTTGCAAATATCTATCAGATCAATTGATGTTTTTTTTTAATTTCCTCGATGAAATATGAACCATTATAGTATGTTTATTGTTTATATTATTTAATTTTCTAAAAAAAAAAAACTTATTGCAAAAAAATCACAAATAGATATACAAAAATATATTGGACAGAAATACTACCCTGAACTATAGTAAGCTACCAATCAGATTCTTAGAAAAAGAGATAGATATATTCCAAACTACACTGCATCTTTCTCTCACTTTTTGAACAGATGTTACACCATTGTGTTAATACAAAATGCACTGTCCATTCTCTATGTCTATGGGTTTATAATTATTTTGAAGTACAGTAAGAGGCATAACTGTCACAACTACTCAGTGAAATTACTTAAAGTACAAGTATATTGTATTAAGTAATTTTTGCTATTCAATACTTGATGTATACTTCAAGTACTTGAATTAAGAAATTCAAGTATTGACAGCTCTGGTATGAATCGGAGTAGGACAGTAGAAAAGTAGTAGTCAGGGTCGCAGGTTTTTATACTGACTGCACAATCCTGCAATTTCTTTTATTTTTATGTACGAGTATTATTTATTATTTATTTTTTTATACCAAAACATGTGGCACGTAAAAATGTATAACCAAACCAGTGGAATTTGACCCTTTTTATATTTTTTTCAAAATCAAGAATGACGCCTGCAGGGAGCTTTAAAGCAAATCAAAAAATAAAAATAAAAATTGTATACCAAGGCGTGTGGTGTGTCAAAATGTAAATCTCAATCAGTTGAATTGGACTCTATTTTTTTTCTAATTAAAAAATGGCGCCAACTCGTAACTATTGGCTCAAAAAAATCTGAAAAAATTGGTAACGAGGCTTTGGTGGGACTATCAACGGCAATACTAAAGTCAACAATATCAATTCTAATTTTAGAGAAATAGGGAGGCTTCACATTATTTTTTATTTTTATATCTAGGCAAGTAGGGTGTCAAAATGTAGATCTCAATTAGTAGAACATGACACGTAAGTGCCTTCAAACAGTCCACGTAGTACGTACTTCGGAACCCTTATGGCACACACCCGTGTATATTCTGTATATACGTCTTTACCGAATTTTTTTTAATTTGTGTACCAGAGATGCTAGATTTAAAAGACTAGTAGGATGAAAATAATATAATGGATGTGAAGAAATGGTACCAGTAGTTTTGTTTTTCATACATTTAAATTTGTTTTTCATAAAATTTCATAAAAGTTAGTACAGAGCCTCAAACATTGTACAGATCTGACGTGAAATTGGGTGCTCCGCCCCAGCTGGGCATGGAGCACAAACAAGCGAGTGTCTCGCTAGGTCATACAACTTTTTGTTGTCAACCTTTCTCGCATCCTTCAGACGGTTAACTACTTTTGTTACCAGTGGTGTAGTTACAAATTTATTTATATTATTTATTTAGGATGTATTACTTCTAGTTATTTTTTTTAGTAAGAAATTAGGCGTAATCATTATTTTTAAAGAGTTATTTTTAATTGCACAAACCGTATCCGCCCCGAATTAATTGTAAAAA
The DNA here is from genome assembly GCA_961205875.1 of Sialis fuliginosa. NCBI lineage: Eukaryota > Metazoa > Arthropoda > Insecta > Megaloptera > Sialidae > Sialis > Sialis fuliginosa. The sequence continues at coordinate 3,007,858 of OY540820.1, forward strand.
TTACAAATTTTTGTCGATAACTTACCATGTTTCATTGAAAAACAATCATTACTCTGTTTCCCATAAGACCTTAAGTTTATTTCAGGAAATTTACTTTTAAAATATTTAGTAAAACGTAGTGAAATTTTTTGTTGATTCTTTAGTTAGGTTAGGTTAGGTACGTATCAAATTTTACTCAGAAATATTTGAAATTTAGTGAAGTTAATGTTTCACAAAAAGTATCATTGAAAAAAGGAACATAAAAAAACACCCACAAATCAATAAATTATAACAAATATCTTGAATAATCATGATATTATTACGAGTACCACCTCCAAACTGAGCAACTTATGTCTGATATTTTTTTCTGTGATTTTCGATAAAAAAAATTCGTAGCAAATTTTAAACACCTGAAATAAGTAAAATACAAAGCTCAATTATTAAATTAAATCTTATTTTTATTTTCTTGACTGTGAAGATTTAATTACATTGACGTAAATGTAGCCCTCCACTTACATTTTTAAATTATGATTAATTAACCCATTATCGCCCGGCGTACACACTTGTGTACACCTCATTTTATAATTCGTGTTGCTTTCTATGGATATTAATTCACAATATTTCCTTAAAAATCAGATACTAGTAGTGAAACAAACAAAATCTGTTAACGTTATTAGTTTCATGAGTGTTTAAACGGGTTTTAATTGCTGCGAATTATTTGTATATGAATAGAGACATGTGATAAGCTAATATATTTTATCCAACTGAAGCCTCCGATTTCGAATTTTTATTAAATCATATGGAATGACTTAAATATACATAATACATATAACTTGATTTTTAAATGTAATTTATCTAAAAAAAAGATATCAGAAACGCAGTCCCCCATAAAATAGGCTTCATATCTACCAAATTTATTCGCTCGAATACACACTGTTATTTTTTTTCTAAATATAAATTGTAATATTTAATTAAATATATTATATGTGTACTTAATTTCATTTAAAAAAATCTTCTGCATGTTTTTGTGTTCTTTTGGGCGTTAATAGGTTAACACAGATCATCCGGGATGATGATAAACGAGGTATTTTCTATAAACTAAATCAAGCATGCATTATTTGTATTTTTTAATTAGAAAAATTAGAAGACGTATTGTAGTAAACAAACAGATGATACGATTGGTTATGTGATCTGTTTCTGCATTAGACAGGCGCCCTGTCGGAAACACCTATCGCGCGTCATTAACAACCCCCCTACCTCGCCATCGGCTGTTTGATCGTTAAAAATCTATGTAAAATTTCGTATCTTCTTTATTATAAACATTTCCTGACGTTCATATTGAACGGCCTTTATAAAATGTTTTAGAAGCGGCGAGGTGGTAATATTAAATTTTGATTTTATTGCATAACTAGCTATTGTACTCTACGTTTGTTCAGGTGGATGTCGGAATGTTATGTATTCGTTCACTTTTTGCAGTACACCAGTAAGTTCAGATCTGATGTGATCAAATTAGATCTTAATAGATCTGCATTTTAAGACATCATATTTGTTCACTGGTTTTTGATCTGTGGAGACTTGCAAGGATCTACAACGATTTCTGAAGATCGTTGTAACGTTGAAAATTCATGAACTTTCAACGTTTCAATTTCCATCACGATCTTCAACGATCTTTAGAAATCTTTGTAGGTCGTTGTAGATCTTTTTTTTATATTTCGTGTCATAATAAAGTAAAATATATTAAATCTATATTAAGGTGTCCGTACAAATTGAAATATTAACGGGACGCCCCCTCAATCTGTTCTTTGTAACCAAAAAATAAGGTAGATTTATACATGTTAATGTCAAAAGTTCAAAAGTTAAAGAGCCCATATTTTTCAAACATGATTTTTATATTACTTAAATGTTTATGCTACTCTATCAATTATGAATAACAAAAACAAAAAAATGGCTGCAGTTTAACATTTAAAAACTTATAAAACTTTGATAAAATTATTTCTTTAAAACAGGGTCTTGAACCGGAATTTATTAATGGGTTCAGTTCGGGTTCAAATATAAGTTTCGGTTCGGGTTCGGGTTTAGATTCAACATGTTGCAAACTATTTGGGTTCAAAAACCGTTATTTTTTAGGGTTCGAGTTCGGGTTCAAGTTTGTAATTGAAAGAAAATTATTTTGTTCGAAAAAAAAGTTATAATTAACAAATAAAACATTTTCTGAAGAGGGAAAAAACATCAATAGCTATTAAAATATTGCTAGAAAAAGAGGGCAAAAATTAAATTACATTTTAAAGATTGAAATCTCTATATTTCAGATTTTTTTTGCAAATTGAAATGTGATAGAAATAAAAAAGAAAGTAAAAAATATGTGCAGTTTAGTAATTGACTTGATAAGTCACATCATACCATAAAACAGATTATCAGCATTAGTAGATACATTTTATAATCTCTCTTAAAAAATATTGGAGAAAAATATTAAAATATTAAAAATAATTTATTGAACCTTTTAAAAATATATGGTTACCGGTTATTCATGAAAAGGTTCGGATTCAAATTCAGGTTCGTTGACTTTGAAATATAGGGTTTACGATTCGGGTTCGAGTTCAGGTTCAAGTCCCTGCTTTAAAGAATTATTTCATAAAATCTAAATATGTACATTAAAGTATTCTTAACGTCAAAATAATCTATAATATAATTAATATTCGCCCTCATTTTCATGACGTATTATTTCATTGTAAACAAAAGAAAACGTAATAATTAACATACTTTTCAAGGTATTATTTTCTGTTTGAAAACTTCTATGTAAATACAGTTTAAATATAGAATATAATATAATATATGTATGTATAATATGTCGGTAATTAGAAAACAGTGTACGTACTTTTTATGATAATGCAGGGGTCAAAACTGGTCAGTAAAATCAGTAAAAGTAAGTTTTTTGTAACCCGGTCAATTAGTCAGTTTTTGGGTTTGGCACTCAAAGTTTTCACATCGGAACCTTATTTATCGTGCAAGAACTCACTGTTTGACTTTAAAACGACACAATTACCGTGAAAAAAATATTCAAATTATAAATAATATAATGTTCTATTTTGTTTACTTATTTGTATTGTTTATTATCAACATTTAGAAGATATTTTATGACATAATTGTAACGTAAGTAGTACTGGCTATGCCAAGTTCGGTGAGAAAAATTAACAAAAATTAATTGTAATGTTTGTTACTTTTGTTATGAACATAATAAAAAGGTGGAGGCCAATAATTGTAAAAGTATTTTTTTTAATACATATCACCTACATTTTTAAACTCGGTTCAGATAGTCAGTAAAAGTCAGTATTTTTAGATTTCTGTGTCAGTAAAATCAGTATTATTGAACACTGAACTTGTTTTGACCCCTGGATAATGTTTAAATTAAACGAACATATCTTTAAAAATACTCTATCTATGAATTGAGCACTTGGGATCTTTTTTGTGAGAAATTTAATTCTCTATGATATGCTACTGTAAGAAATTAAAATAAATACATTTTTCAACGAGATATTCACGCATAAATAAAAAAGTAATTTTTCCCATGTTAATCAAATGGGAAAAAGACTCGGTTTGCGCCGTCCACAGGTTTTTATCTATGAGTCTGAAATTTTGGGACAGTTAATTTTTGACCTAAAGCTAAAACATAGGCCAATGGGACCAAAAAAAAAAAAAAAAAAAAACACCCTAGTACGTACACATGTATTTTTATCAATGCAGTTACGCAATGTGCTGACGTTGTCTTTACATCACCTGTAAATACAATATGTATCTATATAATACCTGAGCATTATAACTTTTACACGTTATATTTCTATGGGTTTTTCCTCTGTGTTACCTACCTTCGTTTAATATTAAATTATATACCTACATAGTATATATTAATAAATGTTATTTATAAATGGACTATACGAGTATGTTATGCCGTAATGAATCAACCCACATAAATATCATCTTTGAGTTATGAATACATAGTCCAGTAAAGGAAGAATTTTGACACGAAATTTTAGGGGCAAGCAATTTTATGGTTCATTATTATAGATTTTGGGGCGGAGAATTCGAAAAAAATAACCCGGACTGGTGAAATACACTGAAGTTTTGTTGTATACAATTTTTAAAAAATTACAAAATGCTTGCTTTACTGGACTAGAAGCAATAGCTCGTAGCTACTAAAATTTTATTTAAATTTAGTAAAAATACTTCCCGGTTTGGTTGGAGAGAATGATTTAAAAAATTCTGATTTTATTGGAAGGTGTATCTGATTAATCAAAAAAAAAAAAAAAACGCCAATTACTTTTTTCTTGTAAAAGAAATGTAACATAATCGCAAATGTATTTTTCTTTGCTTGCATCAGAAACATTGATATCTCGAAGTGAGTTGTGTTTATAAATTACTGCAAAATAGTGTCAAGATATGGTAAGGATTTTCTTTATTGACTCAAAAACGATAATTTCTTCTATATATTATTATCTATATACAATGTATTCCAAGTTGATTAAGACATAGGAATATTAACATGGGGACAATTAGGAATGTTGTAGTAACCTTTGGTCAAATTTAACGATGTGTGATTGGTGCATTTTGAAATGCCACCTCGAAACTAACTGATAATAACAATAATAACTAATCTTGTTTGTACTTAATTCAATCATATTTTCCAAAAATCCTAAACAATAATTCCATAATAAGTCCATGCGAGCGAAACCACGTGGGCACTTCTAGTATTTATAATATATGTATGTAAGATATAAATGTGTATATATTATTTTATGTAATTATTTTTAAATAACATTTATTTATTAAGTATTCGGTCAAGACTTATTTAGTAGCCGATAATAGCCTTCCCATTTGATTTATTTTATTTTATTATTTACTTTGTATTTTTTCAGTATTTATACATAATGAAATTGAAATTTGTGATAAAAAACAGCACTGTTTAACTCATATGCCTGTAGATCAACAGGAATAACATAACTAAACCTGATTTGTTATGTCGGGTGTAATGCGGGGTCTATACAAACTATTACACCCGGTTTTATTACATCGGTTATAGTAAAACAGCGCTGTGTAAACGTACTCTGTGTTAATTATCTCTATGAGTACGTTTACACAGCACTTTTATTCCGGTTTAACTATAACCGGTGTAATAAAACCGGGTGTAAAAGTCCGTGTAAACGGCACTTTACACCCGACATAACTAATCGGGTTTAGTTATGCTATTCCACTTGGTCTACGGGAATAGCATAACAGTATCTTTATTCTGTGAGCATAACTAAACCGGAATAGTGCAGGAATAAAAATGCGTGTAAACTGCATGGACATAGTTATACCTATTTATCCAACCTCAAAAAACATAAGTATCTACGGAGTATATGAATTTCATCGTAATGCACTTCGCATTAACATTTGAAAAAGCGTCGTCAGTTAAAATATGGTTAAAACATCTGAGACGAAGAGATGGAAAACAAAAGAAACGTGATTTGTGGGACATAAAAGAAGCGAAATATTTTTGAGATTTCTTGTTGGTACACCATCGAACTTATAGCGTATTTCAAATCGGAATTATAATTTCAGTTGACGTCACTTATTCTCGTATGTGTAAACACCACCACTTGAAACGGTTTTATTACACCGGTTATAGTTAAACCGGAATAAAAGCGCTGTGTAAACGTACACTATGATTCGCCTACGCATGTCGCGCGCGTTGCCTCACCGTGGTGCAAGCGAGCGCACGCGGTCGCCACGCTATACGTTCCCCGCATCCCTCCCCCACAACCTTCAACGAGTTTGAATCACCAACCCTCCCCGCGCTCAGCCTCGCCCACTCTTGCTAACATGTGACTCTGCGGTCACGTGCTCGCGCAGGGTCGACACGTCAGGGGTAGACAAAATTCACGTTATATTAATATTTTGTTATTAAAAATTGTTACAGTATGTAATTGAATTCATTATTATATATGTTTATTAATTTTATTTTTTTATTGATATCTATTATAGAAATACATACATTTAATGTTATCAGAAAACAAATTACTATATAATTTATTGCTTATGATTAAGAAAGTAACATACAAATGATTAATTATATTTATAGAACAGTTATTTTCACAATACGTTTGGATCACTTTTATGCGTTGTTCAACTATGTATCACTCTATGACTAAATTTGTTAAAGCGTGTAGATGCGAGTTATTTTAAAAAAATAAAAAATAAACAATAACATCTTAGAAATAATCGATGTCAAAGGTCTGCATATGAAAGTCCAGAGGCACCCGTGGTAGCCTTTTGTTTATATAGGTACATAATTTAGTCGATGTTTATATAAGCAGTCAAGAAAAATTTTGCGTAAACCAAAAAAATTTTCATGGCACATAATGAATGTGATACGCTGATAAATTACTACGCTAAGTTTAAAAATGTATAGGTTGTTCAGTCTCTTTATAAAAATAACACTAAAAAGGAAAACTTGAAGTTTTGGGTTCTATGTACACAAAAATTGAATTATTTTCTAGGTTACGTACTTACTTAATTATGCAAGTCATTGGACAGTAATAATAATACAATACTTTGATTACAGAAGAAGAACCGACACGCAATGGATTCTCAAATAATCACCACACGAACAGCGGGGTCATTGGCGGAACACAGAGCAGGTTCCCATTGCAGCAGAGATCGGCGCAGCAGCAGCAGACCCCCACCGGCGTATACTCCACGATCAGCCACACACGCTCTGCGTCCATGTCGAACGACTCAACAGATGGCGCTGTATCGATGCTCTCTGATGATACCAATGATTCAAAGAGGAGGCTGTAAGTAAATCACATTTTTACAATCATATTAAAGCTATTCAATTACTTGAGACAGATGAATATAATCAAATTAACTAACAGGTTCCGAAAATACTTATTTTTAATGTGAACATGACAATATCAATTCTCTCGTGTTTCAATTATTGGTATATAAAGTCTTCCTTTTTTATTATAACAATTAATTAGCCAGGGTGTCCACTTTCTGGAAAGTCAGGGAAACCTAAAGTGGTCAGGGAATTTCTTTAAAATTCTGAAAAGTCAGGGAATTTATTGAACTTTTTTTTTGAAATTTTGGGAATTTATTATATCTGGGAAGTCTGTGAAAAAGTGTATAAATTTAAGTTGACGAGTAAAATAAAGGTCTACATTTTTTTGTACTTTCTGGGGCCCTTTGATCACTTCTTGCCCCCGAGCTTCTAGTGGTCAGGGAATTTTGAATCTGTGGTCAGAGAAAAGTCAGGGAATTTTATTTTCAAATAACAGTGGACACCCTGTTAACATATAAGTCAATAGTTTTGGTTCCAGGTTTTAAGAAAAATTTAAAAATAGGATTGCGGTTCATTTTGTTTTGTTATAAATACTGGAATTAAAGTTCAGTTAGCTAATTTTAATAAACCAATTTAAATACTGTTTGTTTTTATAGATCCACGTCCCTAAGATCTGGAACACGTGAAGTTCATAACAAATTAGAAAAAAATAGGCGCGCACATTTAAAGGAATGTTTTGAATTACTGAAACGTCAGTTACCACCACCGACTGATGATCGGAAAGCATCAAACCTGAGTATTTTGCATTCTGCTCTTCGCTTTATTCAGGTAATAAATTTTAACATATGTACTAGGGTGTTTTTTAAATTTTTATTTTTTCAGTTCCATTGCCTTTTTTTTAGCTTTGGATCAAAAGTTAACTGTCCCAAAATTTCAGACTCGTAGATCAAACCTGTGAACGGCGCAAACTGAGTCTTTTTCCCATTTGATAACATGGGAAACATAACTTTTTTATAGAAATTAAATTGCTTACAAAAAAGATCCCAAGTGCTCAATGCATAGATCGAGTATTTTTAAAGATATGTTCGTTTAAACATCATCATTAAAAGTAAAATCCAATTTTTATGATAATTTTTAAACAAACATTTCTTAAAATTTATTGGATTTATGAATTGAGCACTTAATTCTCTACAAAATATTCCCCTGAGAAATTAAAAAAAAAAAATTTTTTTTCAACGAAATATTCACGCGTAAATAAAAAAGTAATTTTTCCCATGTTAATTGAATGGGAAAAAGACTCGGTTTCGCCGTCTACAGGTTTGATCTATGAGTCTGAAATTTTGGGACAATTAACTTTTGATCCAAAGCTAAAACATAGGCCAATGGGATCGAAAAAATAAAAATAAAAAACACTAATATATACTCATGTTAAATTTGAGCATTTAATTAAGTAATTTGAAATGTATACACTTAAACTAATATTACACACATTAACCACAATAAAACAATGTCACTTGACGATACTTGTTTCAACTTAACAAGAAGACCTTATCAGTAATCTAATGCCGTGTTCAGACCGAAAAAACAAAACAGCAACATCGTGTCTTTTTGACAAAAGTGCAATAAAGCCTATGCATTTTTAAATACGACGTGTTTTCAAACACCGTGTTGCTGTTTTGTTTTCTTTGGTGTGAACACTGCTTAATAGTTCCAGACTGTGTTGAGTGATATTGTTTTATTGTGGTTAAGGGCAGTTAGAGTGTACAATTTTAGTTTACTAAGAAACCACAGTTTCTCCATTTTCCAGTAGTTTGAAACGTATGTTTAATTAGGTTTTGAGACGGCGTGAACGTGAGTACGAACATGAAATGGAACGTTTAGCTCGTGAGAAAATTGCAGCCCAGCAACGTTTGGCTGCGTTAAAGAAAGAGTTGGCTGCACAGTGGGACAATATAGACTTCAATGCATTGTTACCTGACGACCACACGACTAATTTGGGTTTGGGAGAAATACCTAGAACTCCTGTAGCTGCGTCATCTTTGCATGGTAAGATTGATATAATGTTTAATTTAAAAAAAATTACTTTGTCACCATTTTACCACAAAGTTGATAAGATAATAAGTTATAATATCATAAATTCTTTACATAGGAACGGAATGGGTTAAATCAACCTTATTGCATATTTTAGGACAAGATGACTCCGGGCACATGAGCGATGACGGTGATAATAACTGTGTGGCTGTATATAGTAGTACCAGTTCTTTATCCAGTGCTACCACGACGGCTTCACCAACCTCAACTCACATGACACCTGTAAGTTTTAAAATAGTTATTGTTTTTATGTTTAACATTGGAATGAAATAAGATGTCATAATACTTAAATTACAAGAAATAAATAAATAAATAATTTAAATGTTTGATTATTAGTCCAGGCTGGCTAGACTAAAAAATACCTAAAATATAAATTTTTGTGTACAGCTTTAATACTTACAGGATATGTTACGAAAGTGGTTTAGAATAATACCCTAAGTTTGCTCCGATTTTGGTTGTCTGCAACAGGAGTTAACCATGATTCAATTGCAGAATTCTTAAGATTTTCTGATTTTTGCTAAATAGCAGTCTAAATAAGTGTTATACAAAAAAAAGTTTCAAATAAAAGTTATTCGCTACAAAATTACCTACAACCTCCATTTTGAAAAAAATTAATTTGTTTATCCGCTAAGCTGATTAAAATGGCTGAAAACACACTTTTTTAAGCTGTAATAACTAATAAAGTTTAATGTTTTTTAAGTTGATACACCTGGAAAATAAACATTCTGTAGTACAGAACATTCACTAAAAATTAGGACTTAATATTTTCAACTGTTTTTGTTTTATTAAATTGTTAATAATGGAATCATACTTGTCTTTGATTAACAATTAAATTATGTAACCTATCCTGTAAGTATTAAAACTGTACCCAAAAATAATCTGTTTTAGCCTACACAGCCTGGACTATATACAAAATAACTATAGTAAATTCTAGAATTTTATAAATTTGTTTTAAAAGTCTTCGGTATATGTTATTAAGTAGATAGACCGGGAGCCGTCAACCTCCAAAACATACGTCATCGAGTTTCGGGCTGAATTATTTATGTTCGGATAGTTATTCTACTGTAGGTAAAACAAATGCTGGTCGGCCGAGGCATATCTTGTCCAGTTATGTGCCAGTGCGGGTGTACTGTACACCCTAGAAAAAAGTGTTACATACATAAAAACATTCTTTTTTTATAAGTATTTCAATAGTATAGTAAAAAAAAATTTGTAAAATTTTGAGGGAGATTTTCACCCCTTAAATGGTTGTTATCACACATACAGAAAAATATGTGTCCTTTAGAATTGATTTGACTATTAGTATACGAAATTGTAACAAAATCGGCGAAAATCACCTCGCGAGTTATTGGATTTTTTAAAGATAAATTTGGTCGGACTGACCAAACTGCCAAGATATGAGCTGGCCAACCGAAAGATTTAAAAAGTACATTGTTATAGCTTTAATTTGGCATATAATTCAGCCCGAAACTCGATGACGTAAAAGTTGACCTAAAATAAGCACCTTACACCCGCGCTAGCACACAACTGAACAAGATATGCCTCGGCCGACCAGCATTTGTTTTACCTACAGTAGAAAAACTATCCGAATATAAATAATTCAACCCGAAACTCGATGACGTATGTTTTGGGAGTTTGATGGCTCCCGGTCTAAGAGGTATCTAAAAATTTAAAGAATCTGAGCTATTGTATTAAATACTGAATACAAATTTGTATACAATTTTGAGTATGAAAAAACCATATTTATGAATTTTGAATATGTGTATCTTTACTAAATATTCCATTTTTTATGCAGCCTTCCGGATTATCAGCTATCCATCAAAACGGTAACAGCAACGGTAATTCTCCACACACTACTATGTCATCTGCGGGCACACCATCGCCCGAAGGCCCAACATTTATTGTTTCCACTGAAAAGTCCTCTCCACAGACAAATGTCACAACAACCACTCCACCGACGCTTGTTCATCATCCAACATTACATCTGCCACTCTCACAGGTATATATTACTTTTTTATAATATAATAAATAAAATGTACTGTATAATAAAGTATAGTGATCATGCAAAATTCTAACTCGAGATTTCAACGGAATTACACGTATTGAGGGTCCTTGAATCATGTACGACCATTATCTCAATGACGTCTGTGTATCTGCGAATGGTGAGACTTACAGACATGAAATTTTAAACTTAAGGTTCTTGTATACTCTAGATGTGCATCTTCTATTTTTGAAAACCATCACTAAACCGGAAACAGATGTTTATTGATGTCAATTTTTAAATTTTTCGAATTATTTTTGTAATGATGCGTAGTAGAAAAAAATGTTTTAGATTAAAGTTGTAGAAAATGATCTTATCTATAATTTATGTTCTGTTCATTTTTCCCCTCAAAATTTTTTTTAGGAAATAATAGTTTCTTTAATTTTTTTAATTATTTTTTAAACGGTATGTATTAGAAAAAAATGTTTTAGATACAAGTTATAGAGAATATTATTATCTATAATTTTTATTGTAATCATATTTAAAAAACAAATTGTGTAAGGAAATAAATTTTTTTTTTTAATTATATGTATTTCAAATGGTTCATACTAGAAAAACATGTTTATAATAAAAGTTGTAGAGAATGTTATTTTCTGTAATTTAAGTCCTATTCTTTTTTTGTATCTTTTATGAATTGACCAAAAAATAATAATGTAGTTTTTATTTAAAAATAATTTTAATAATAATGTGAATAATCTAGTTTTATAATAAAAGTACCTATTTGTAATAAAATCAAAATAGAATTAAAATATATCTCGAACATTAACAAAAACAACATTTAATGTAATTTAAGAAAAACTAATGTAATTTCTTCTGTATCATGATGTATAAAAAAGTCTTGTGCCAACGAGGGCAGTTTATTTTAATCTAATGTTTCTAAAAAAAAAATTTGTATATTACAATATGTATTTTATTTTTTATAATTTATAATTATAGGTAATGAGCGCTCAAGGTTTAGTTGTGAGTCCGACGATTCAATTAGTGACGGGAGGTGCTCAAGGACTCCGAGTATTGCAAACTTCTGGGAGCTCGGGCGAGAGACAGCTGTTGCTTCAGACCGCTGGAACAGATCGGCCACTAGCTCTTGTACAAACCACAGCGCCACATCTTGATCTCAGCACTACTTCTGGTTAGTATACAATATTATTACATATTAGTACTTTACGATAAGGTTTTACATTTTTCATTAGTAAATGTCAAGCTGAAGTATAACAAGAAATTGACCTCTCAAGTGTAACTAAGAATTTATAAAAATTCTGTGTTTTTTGGATGTAACTTAATTACTGGTATGATATTTTTTAGGAATTTATTACAACTTTGAATTATTTACATAGATACTATTACTACCGGATCTATTAGATCGTGTAATTAAAAAAAAAAAAACGCTCGTACTACTCACACAAACACTTTGAAATCGACTGAACCTTTGTTAATGAACTGAGGATGGATAAAGAGGAAGGTATTGTTTAGTTTCTATAAAAAGTCTTGAATTTGTATACATAATATCTTCCCCTACAAGGCAAAGTATCGTAAGCGCCATTTTTTGCAAAATTGAGTTTTTTTGGTTATGATAATCCGCTTGATACTGAAAGTTTCATAAGTGATAAACTTCTCTTTCTCGCTAAAAAATCTGTTTTGACCATCGTATCTACCATTGTTTTATAAAGTATCGTAATCACCAGATAAAATATTGTTCTGTTTGACGAATATCATATCCGACAATGATATTGTATCGTAATGGTACTTATCATATTTCAAAATAGCATACATTATGTTAATTGTGAACCAAAGTCCAGAAATGTAATTACAGTCGGGACTCGTTTATTTTAACGCTCGTTTATTTTCAACTCTCGTTTATCGTAAATGCCGACTTTCGTTTATTGTAAATTTTTTCTCCTCCTTCACCTCCCACCATTCTCGAGTCATGGCGTAAACGAACATATTTTTGTAGAATTAATTAGAGATACTTATCACCGTCGTCACTCGTCACCTTGCTCATATTCGAAATTAAAAGTAAAGTAAAATTATTTCACTATCACAATTAACTATTAACGATAAATATTAAATACCATAGTCTCTATAGTTCCTTGACCAATCAGCGTTGGCGCGGGATTTCAAGTCACCACGAAGATGTATTCAAATGTTTGACATCTCAGAACGTATTGCCAACTTAAGAATAGTAAAAATGACACTTCCCGAATAGATAAAATTGTCTGTGATAGCTTTTTCATGATTTTGCAATGTCGAATCTGTACTTCTTTGATTGTTATGTTGTTAAAATATCAAAAAATACGAAGACAAGAATAAATAAAGTATTTCTTGTATTTGATATTCTATTATACATTTATAACAATTGAATACATCTTCGTGGTGATGTCAATCCCCGCGCCAACGCTGATTGGTCAAGGATCTACACATAACTTGGTGGGAGCCCCTCTCGACTTAAAATAAACGCGCGTCATATGATTCAGAAGGTTTAAAATAAATGAGTACCGACTGTATTAAAAACATTGTCATTATTTTTCAAAATAAAAATTAAAAAGTTTTGGTTTATATTTTTTATTTCCAGTGTTCTTAATTCATAAAAATTATTTTCATTGTGCGAATAGTTGTACAAAATTAAATATTATTTTAATCAAAAAAGGTGTTTAAGATAATAATATTGAGTGCTGTCAAGCTGTGAACACACTAAAATATCTAACCTCCAAGTAAAAGTATCTTAAGTACCAGTGATCACTGAAATTGAGGGCTATAAAATATCTTAAGCTCCATTTTATTGAGAAATAATCATTGTTTTTCAATTCCTTTACAGCGGTTAAGTCAATAGTATCAAAATACATATTATTAAAGAAAAATAATAAATTATATCATCTGAGGTGGTTTTTTGTGCCTCCTGTAAAATTAGAAAAATGGCGCTTACAATACTTTGCCTTGTAGGGGACGAAATATTAATATAAAATATATTGTAAATTTTATTTTGTACTTATAATAAATAAATATACAACTATATTATTTATATCGATTGAATTGACATCAATCAATTAATTAGAAAAAAAATTTTAATTTACACCAAATCAAAAATTCGTTAAAGACAAGAGAATTTATATATTTTGATTAGGTGTCAACAAAATTCACCGGAGTGGTTCTCAGGAACCATCAAAAACTTCAGCATCATCATTACACAAAGTTGTTTCAACAGGTGGAATGACATTGGTGTCTACCTCACAGACAAGTTTCAGAGCGACGTCCAAAGGATTAACGCTGGCCAACGGGCTCACGCTTAGTCCTGCCACAGTCACTCTGGCATCTAATAAGTCCAATAGTACTGGTAAGTCATTATTTTTACTTTTTTATACCATTTATATTAGGGATTGCAATCCTGATCAAAAATTTCAACCCCAGGATTTCAAGATTGAACAATTTTCAAATCCTGGGATTAGAAATTATTTTTGTAAAAAAAATTATTTAACCATTTAATAACTTGTAAACAAATTTAAATGCGTACTTACGGTTGTATGTATGATTATGAAAAATATCCGTACAGTGAACTTTTGTAGAAAAATAATAAATTGATTTTATTAATAAAATTTAAATATAAAATTCCTTTTGTGTATCCTTAATTATTTGCTGCTTCCTGCAAAAAGTATTTATACACAGAAAATTCATCTGCACTATTTAATTTCAAATATTTTGTATTAGCACATTTATTTAGGTTTGACCATAATAATTAACATCTAATAATTAACGTTAAAAAATTATGTAATAAATAGAATTTGATATTCAGAAAGAAATGCAGTCAGTTATTATATGTCACTATGATGTTGCTAGTTCTATGTCGATAACTATACACGACAGACGTAAATGGTAAATACATTATACCAATCCTTAAAATTTGTTAAAATGCATTGTTTATACGTTCTTGGAAAAGAATGCAGTCAAGGAGACCCCTTGTAAGTGTAAAGTTTCTAAAAGGGTCACTTTTATTGTAACCAGATATACTGGCGTTGGCACCAAACTTAAAAATTTCACTTTTCATATGGGCTAGCGTTATAATATCCTTATAGAAATATGAGGATGCAAATCCAGATTAATTTTTTTAAATTCCGAAATCCCGGTATTAATGTGTTTCTAATCCCAGGATTTTGAGATCAAATTATTAGGCGGGATCCCAGAATTGCAATCCCTAATTTATATGGAATATACATATAGTATAAGTAAATTATTGTTAAACCGATTTTTTTTGTAATTCGGATTTTGATGGAATTATCTGTTTTGACCTTCCCTGAATCCATTCTGACTATTTTCATCATAATGTTTTTAAGATTCATTTTTCTCTGGGAAGAAACCGTCCTATTTTTGAAAAAGATCTTTCGACCAGATATGGCTGTTTACTAAGCTCGATTTTTGAATTTTTTTAATTACTTTGAAATAGTACGAATTAAAGAAAAATGGTCAAGTTAAAAATTGTAAGTAATATCAATATCTATAATTTATGCTCTATTAATTTTTTGAAAAAAAAAGATTGTATTATAATTCAAATGGTTCATAACAGAGAAATATCTGCCATGAGTGTCATGGAACTTTCTTATACGTATTACCGAGAGAGAACAAAGTGGGTGAGTCTAAATAATTATATAAAAAAATTCCTTCTGGCTAAATCATAAATGTTAGAAAAAAATGTATGGGGAATAAATTATAGATAATAACATACTCGACATTTTTTATCTAAAACATTTTTTTCTTATTTCAAAAATAGTTTGAAAATTCAAAAATTGACAAGAGTAAATATCTGTTTTTGGTTAAGTTATTACGTTAAAAAAAATTCATTTGATACATAATGTCTTTTATTAGTTTGTCAGAAATATGTTTTGATAAAATAAGAATCACGTACATTGTTCACTCAGGATTTTGTATATGAAAGTCCTGTGGCAGATATTTTTTTGTAATTTTTATAAATTGCATTTAGCAATGAGAGAAACAGAACTTCATCTTTGATTTACAGACAGTTCAAAAGGTACAAATGTAGCACACATGGTGCAGTCCCATGGATTGACACCACTGACACCTTTGGTTGTATCACAAGGAAGTCAAGTTGCTCATATCATCGCAGCACCATCTCAACTAAACGGAAAGGTTAGATATCAGTAAATAGAATATATTTAAATCAGGAACTTAAACAGGGTGTCCACTTTCTGTAAAGTCAGGGAAGCCTAAAGTGGTCAGGGAAAGTCAGGGAATTTCTTTAAAATTCTGAAAATTGAATTTTTTTTTGGAATGTCAGGGAATTTATTATATCTGGGAAGTCAGTAAAAAAGTGTATAAATTTAAGTTGACGAGTAAAAAAAGGTCTTCAAATTTTTTTACACATTCTGGGACCCCTTGACCACTTCTTGCCCCTGAGCTTCTAGTGGTCTGGGAAAAGTCAGGGAATTTTATTTTAAAAAATCAGTGGACACCCTGAACCCGAAACATAAACCCAAAAAACCCCGTATTTTTCATTAACCTGAACCCGAACCGAACCGCTATATTTCAAAGTCAACGAACCTGAATCTGAATCTTTTCATAGATAACTGGTAACCATATATTTTTAAAAGATTGAATTTTAATATTTTTTTCTAATCATTTTTAAAAAAGATTATAAAATGTACTAATACTGGAAATCTGTTTGAATTTTATATGGTATGATGTGACTTATCAAGTCAACTACTAAAATTTACACATTTTTTACTTTCTTTTTTAATTATATAACTAAATTACATTTCAAAAAATCTGAAAAATGGAGATTTCAATCTTTAAAATATAATTTTATTTTTTGACCCCTTTTTCTAGCAATATTTTAATTGCTATTAATATTTTTTCTTTCTTCAGAAATTGTTGTATTTGTTAATTATAATTTTTTTCGAACAAAATAATTTTCTTTCAATTACAAACTTGAACCCGAATCCGAACCTGAACCCTAAAAAAATAATGATTTTTGAACTAAATAGTTTGCAACATGTTGAACCCGAACCGAAATTTATATTTGAACCCGAACCGATCCCGAACCATAAATAAATTCCCGTTCAAGTCCCTGATGTAATATATTGATTTTCCTTGAAAGAATTATAAACTTAATGGTTAATTGTTTTTTAAAAACAAGTATGTTAGTACAGCAAATAAATATTTGATTTTTTTGACCTGCTACAACACATCAAACTTTTTGTCAAAAATATATCTTATAATTTAATAATATATAGAAAAAAAAATAGCGAGGATCATCTTCCAAAAATGTACACAAAAGTTGTTTATTATATGTATTATTTTTAATTGTTCTGATAGTAAAAATGTTGCTCAATGAATAGAAAATGCATCCTAGGCAAGTGAATACGCAATTTAATAAAATCTATTTTTGTCTAGGTGGTAACAACACCATTGCTAAAGTCCGTGGGATCGGTGCCACTGGTGAATGCACAGTACCTGAGTGCGGCGACACTAATGAAGCCAGTCGTGGTGGTGAGTACGCCGTCCGTGGCGGTGACCTCAGCGGCCAGCCTGCCTCCGACGTCAAGCTAGTGCGCGGTACCGCCGCCTGTGAACACTGTACACTTTTCTCCCACCCACTACCCTCTTATCCTTGACAGTATGTCACGTGTGCGGACCTCACGCCGCAGTTAATATTCCGTAGATCGTTAGACCTGTGTTTGATTGTGTATGGATTACTTCGATGTATTGTGTTACCGAAAAAGACGGTACCGGATGTGTATTTTGTTTTGATTGCTTGGATGTTGACCGATCGTTTTGATAATAGTAGAGTTTTTCTTGTTGATTATCGTATTATTTATTTTGTTTCTATAGCTGTACAGTGTATATGTTGAAAGTTTGTTTTTATGCCGTTTGGAGTAAATTATTTAAACTGTTTGTGCACATATAGAAATATTTTATTTTTAAATATATACGTATTGTCGTGGAAAATTCTGGTATTATAAACAGAACTAATCGGATTTAGTTTAGTCTGTGATCTGGTTGATCCAGGTGAAATACATTAGATTATTTATTTATTGAATTTGAAATTTTTGATTATTTCCGAAGATAAATTAATTCTGAATTATACTGGTTATAATGCTGTAACATATTTATATTATTTTTTATATTCGAAAAAAATAATAAAATCAATGAAATTGGTAGTTTTCTTCATAGAAACATTCATATGTATATAAGAATGTTACCTTTATTTTAAAATAAACAAACATACAATTACATTCTATGTTTGTTTTGATAATACTGAAACTATTATTAAATTGTATGAAATATTTTACATATCATTCTAAATTGTTTGTAATTTTTGTTAATTAACTTAACTAATGATTTATGTTTATTCAGAAAAAAAATCTGTCATTTTTGTTATCCTAAAGTTCATGTATCTATTTTAATTGAAAGTTTAAATGAAATGATGCAAACAAAAATCAAAAAAGCTAGGTAAATATTTTGTAATTAAAAAATAATTTATTTTTTGTTTATTTAATAAGAAAATTTTCACTTTGTATATTTTTGTGATTTTAAGTTATACATATTTATTAGAAAACAGGACTGACATTTTCAGTAAGTTATATTTTAAGTGATATTTCATTTGTACTGTTAAACAAAATATGATAATAAAAAGAAAATCAAAATTATATAAATATTAATTTAAAAAAATTATATTGAAATCTACCATATCAAAAAGTACTATGAATAAAATGTACTTACAAGAAGCAGTGCACAAACTGTGTTCATGTAAGTTTAAGTACAGCAAAGAATTACTGTCGGAAGACACGACAAAATCTAAACGTGTCCAATATGATAGCACTCACGTGGCCTCGCCTGAATACAGCAGTTTGTGCACATCTACTGGTTTTTACATACATTTCTATGCGAGTATTGATACAACTAAAAAATTCAAAGAACAAATTTCATCTACAAGATTTAAATCACAAAAAAATCTTGAGAGTATTGTATTCTTGTAGATGAATTACTAATATAATGGATTTTAGTTGTATATTTTTGACATAAAACAATAATCTTTGTTTAATGTATATTTTTGTAATGTATGTATTGATATAGATATACTATAAAACTGAAAAAATTCATTTATATAAAAAAATTAGGTTTTTGCGAACACAATCAAAAAAAAAAATTACTGTTTTATTATGAAGTAAATATCTTATTGTTACCAATAGTTAAAAAATAAAAACATTTAGGGTCGATTCAGACTCTCGTGCCGGTTTCGCTTCAATCAAATATTCAGTATAGAAATACTGTATCGGAGCGTGATTAGACCGAGACCGGCACGATACCTATAGTGTGAATGATTTCATTGTTTATTGTATATTTATATTTGATTAGAGCGAGATCTGACTGGATAGTCTGAATCGACCCTTAATATTATTTACAGTTAGTGGCGTTGCTAGGGGGGGGTGACATATGGGACGGAAATCGAATATCCCCCTCTTTTGAAAAATATCAGTGGGCTCTATTTTTTAATACAAATTGGATGGTTATCACCCCTTATACTTTCAAAAGCCAAAAAAAGTCAATTTGTTAAATTGTTTACACATTGTTTACAGCTTTAAATAACCAAAAAAATAGGTAAATAGGTTTTGTTTTTTAACATTTTTGTTTTATTTATTTTTTGCGTAAAAAGTTCATTTCTTGATAAATAAACATACAATCTGGCTTCATTTTTATGTTTACATCTGCCTATATTAATAAAGTCACAGTATACAAAAAAACACATAAATGAAATAGAGATTTTGCAGATCTACCTGACTTAGCTTGAATAGCCTTTCGAAATTTGTAATGCCCATTACAGGTACTTATGAGTATTTTACAAATCTAATAATAAGTGCAAAATTCTTCTTTTAACATAGTGAAGTTAATAAAAAATCAATTCAGGTGTTATTTTATATTATAAATTTATATTTACATCAAAAATATCGTTTTGATTAGCATAAGCTTGTAAAATCCCTTCCATGGTCACCTGAGGTAGACCCCCGATCAACGCCCCTGTTTACAGTGAAACTATTTTTGCATGCATTACAGAAACAAAAATTTTAATTGATATGTGAAATTTCATGAAATTGAGTATTTTAATTATGAAAGAAAAATATTATTTAGACCATAAAATATCCAATGTAACAATAGAATAAAAACACTAATGATTATACAATAGTGTTGTTTAGTGTTATATATTTAATTATATCGTATGGTTATTTTTGTATCGCTGCTGGTCGTAAAGATTGATATTATATATTATTTTCATAATGGTCACATTACGAAAGTATTAACTGTTAGCAGTTTAGTGATTTAGATCAAACACAGGTTGGTATTACTGTACTTTAGGTAAATTACGCTTAAGATGTATTCACATTGGTTGATGTAATATATATATTATTTATTGGTCAACCGATAGTGAACCAGATAAATGTTTTTGGTGGATTTAGATATTCGTTTTGGGTATTTAATCATCGCTCAGAATTACCTGATGCAAACCAAGCCATGTGAATACCTCTTGGTAAAAAAATGACCTGTTATATTTTTTATTTTACACTACGAATAGTGTTGTATTTATTTTAAGGTATGAAGTATAATTTAAATAAATAGTATAAAAATTAAATAGCGTTTCATTATTTTTAATAAATTCTCAGAACCTGTTACGTTACTAGTAATCTTTCAGTTATTAAATAAATCTGTTAACATTCGATGAATTAATTTCATAACAAAAGGTGTTTATTATGTACTGGAAATATAATGTAATTTCTTTTTTTAATAATCAATACATGAAATAATAAATATTGCAAGTAGGTATATATGTCGCAGCCGGATGGTAAATTTAGCCACTTTACAAAATGGCGCCGTTTTATAAAGCAGCTAACTAACGTCAGCCGGATTAAGTCAGTGCGGGGCCTGTAGCAAATGTTATAAAGAGGTTATTGGCAGTGGCGTTGCTAAAGGGGGAGGGGGTGACTCCCAGGACGGAAATCGATAGTGCCCCCCCCCCCCCCCCCACCCCCCGAAAAAAGTCAATAGGATTTTTTTCTGTACATTAGGCGAGTGACCCCCTGTGAATTTTTTACAACAGAATTAATATCAGTGGGCTCTTTTTTAAATAAATTGGACGGTTATCACCCTTTATAGACTTGACAATGACTTAAAAAAAAGTCAATTGACTCAATTTATTAGACATTTATTTTACCCCTGAAAGCTTTAAATAAAAAAAGGAGGTAAATAGACTTTATTTTATTAACAAATGAAACGGGTGTCAACCGGAGCGTTTAATGTGGACAAATTTAGAAAAATTGATTGAAAAAATCAAAAATTAAATTATTAATTATTGGACGGTAGGTAGTAAATTCAATAAGAGATAATTTTTCTAAAAGCTGCGAAGCCCCAAGAAACGTGGGGCCTGTAGCATTTGCTATTCCTGCTCATGGTTAATCCGGTACTGAGCCGGATTGTAAATCATGCATTTTATAAAGTGGCTGGCCACGTTTAGCTATTTGATAAAGCGGTTGGCCTCATTCAGCTGTTTTATAAAATGGCTTGCCTCGTTCAGCTATGTTAATCTTTTTATATAAAGCGGACTTTGTTTTAGGATGGCAAAGGATTTAGGTAAGAAATTGATTTATGAAATGCAAACAAAATATAGTTTAGGTTGGTTAGTTTCTGTTAGGTTAACTAAACAAGGACAGTTAACCTAACTTTTTTTTTTATCTATGGGGAAATGCAATTTACACACACCCAAGGGGAATCCTGGGTAGTGTAGGACTCAGGAAAAGCACCCAATACCCACTAAAACCCCCTCCTGCCCCTAACAGAAACTAACCAACCTAAATAAAGACAGTTATCTTGTATATTATTAGAGCATCATCTCTATTCTAAATAACTGCATACTTATTTTGAACAATTACTATTTTATCTACTATTTGTGACAGAACCATATATAGACAGAACATTGTCACTGGACGACGCCATTTTCTCGTAATGGTACTCAGTGCCTCTGGTGGTAGATAACAATACTAAATTTTACAATCAGGCTGTTCGATTGTTGCCATTTTATAAAGCGGTTAAGCGCTGGGCTAGCCATATTGTAGAACGTATGATATCATTTAATCTGGCGGGACATAGTTCAGCCGTTTTGTAAAGCGGCTAGACATTAGTTAGCCGCTTTATACAACGGCGCCATTTTGTAAAATGGCTAGCCGCTTCATAAAGCGGCTGAATTTACCATTCGGCTGCGACATATACATTATGAATAGTTCACAGTCAGTAGATAATTTAAATTTCTAAAGTAGAATTGCTTCTACGCTTATTAATTTTGGTGACCGGTCTTATAGTAATAAAAAAAGTAAGAAAAAATGAAATTTATTTCTTATTAATACACTGAAACAATAATGTTCAATTCATACATAAAAATACACATAATTTTGAAGAAAGTAATTAGTTGTAGTATAAAAGTTATAAAAAATTAATGATTCAGCGATCACTTCTGTTCCTATTGGCTTGAGAAGTGCCTTGTCCTTGTTGCCAAGGTGCATTACCACGACCTCTTCCTTGTGTCGCTCCTCGACCCCTTCCTCTTGCAGCTGTAATAAACAATTTTGAATTCATATTAATCTACTAGTTGAATAATAAGTATATGATATGATGTTCGAACATTGTTCATTTTTATTATAGTATCAAATTGTTCTTAAGTTAAATGAACAAATCGATACTTGTCTATAATGCCAATATGGTACAAGCTCGCCAATTGGATACCTTGAAAACTAGCTACTACTAATTACTGAAAATATCTAACGCTGAATGAATATAACAAACATCTGATTAACGAGCTTGTACTATATTAGTAAGAACGAGAATGAACATAATAAACTATGGAGTATTTGTATGCATTTTATAGTTCTATGTTTGATCCTATATGACATTTTCATAATTTTTAAATGTTTTATTTAAAATAACCCCCAGGTTCACCACTGTAAATTACATTAAACAGCAGAGAATGTTCTAATCAAAAATACCCGAGATACACTGAGACACGACACAATTCATCTCTCATTAGCCAGAGATCGCGTTTTTTAAAGTGCTGTGTGCATAAGTCTTTAATTTACTACTTTACTTGAATTTACATGTATACTTTACATTCATAAGTTCATACTTCTGAGACTTGTCGGCATAATGCTGTGTTTAGACTGAAAAAACAAAACAGCAGCAGTGTATTTTTAACAAAAGTGCAATAAACCTTATGCATTTTTAAATACGATGTGTTTTCAAACACCGTGTTGCTGTTTTGTTTTCTTTAGTTTAAACACGGCATAATAGACAAGAAAGTAGTTATATTTTTTAATATTTTGTCAATTATAACCTTATAAGGTTGAATATTTAATTTTATTTAAATCTTGCAATGCTTTAATAGTTTAGAAAGTACAGTACAAAATATTTACCTTGTGCTCGCAATATTGCAGATTTACCCCTACCCGCTGTACCAGCTTTAGTTTGTTTCTTAAACATAGGAGCATTTTTCAACATATCTGGTAATATTAAAAATCGTATTTTAGAACCTCGAATATATACGTTTTCTAGTTGTGCCACTCGCCCATCTCTGTATGTAACTGTTATTTGAGTCATCTGGCAATTCATATTGTCTTCAGCTTCGATTAATTTCCCTCTGTAAACTTCGCCGGTTATAGTTTCACATGTAACTATATGTCCTTCAGCTTCATGTAGTACTTTAATAGGTACACCGATCGACATTTTTAGTGCTTAATATTCTATCTGCTAATAACTCAATAATAAATATGTACTTATTTCTTAATATGTAAGAAAACAACGTTGAAAAATATAACCACAAAATGTCTGCATACATAAATAAGTAAATACTATAGATAGGCAACTCTCATGTATTCAAAATATTCAGCGCTTTTGTGAGTGTAGTCACGAACTAAAATTTAAATCCCGCAAATATAAATATCCTCAATGCAGCTATTATTCTATATTTATATATAAAATTTTACATAACAAGTACATTATTAAAACAAGGAATTATGAACACTTATTTTAACAACATAATTTTATGTTCAATTTTATATAAGAATTTCAGGTACTTGTCTATTATATCCCCGGCATTTGTAAATATACAAGTCTCATCAGTCTCATGTATTATAAGAAAATCAGCGCCAATGTGAGTAAAGTGTGTACTATTAGTTTAAAAATGTATTATTGCACATTAAATAAAAACTAACCAAGCCGATTTCGCCCCAATAGATTACCCTAACCAAGGTCAGTTCGATTAAATCTTCGTATTATGCATAATTTAATGACTATGTTGCAGTTTTCGAAAATAACCAAATATACAATAATTATTATTATTATTATTATCTATTTAAAAATATTGAAATTAATAGTACACACTTTACACACATTGGCGCTGATCAAATAATACACTTCATGTCATAGACATAGAGAATGGACAGTGCATTCGGTGCATTCTGTATTAAATCAATGGTGTAACATCTGTTCAAAAAGGGAGAGAGAGATGCAATGTAGTTTGGAATATATCTACCTCTTTTTCTAAGAATCTGATTGATAGCTTACTATAGTTCAGGGTAGTATTTCTGTCAGATATATTTTTGTATATCTATCTTGTGATTTTTGTACAATAAGTTTTTTATTAGAAAAGTAAATATTATAAACAATAAACATACTATAATGGTTCATATTTCATCGATTTTGCTACCAAAAATATTAAATACACTCACAGAAAAAATTAAAGGACCACTTTTATTTTTCGAAAAAATTGCTCATTTTCAAAGTAATGCCGTTTTTTACTTATAGGATATGAAAATTGAAGGCAATTTTATAAAGGGCCTAATGTTGGTTGCACAGAAAATAAAAAATAATAATATTAAAGCTTAAATAATCACCTATTGTCTAGTAGCATTTAAAAAATGTTTAATTTAATTTTTGAGAAAAATTGTAAGAGGGAAAAAGTTTTTCTTTCTTGTTAAAGAACATTCATAATTTTTTTCAGATGTTTTATATCAATATTGTGGGATCAAGTTTATTTTTAATAGGGTATTTTTTCATTCAAATTTGAATATCTCGGCATCAAAAAATGTGACAATCATTTTTTAAAAAGCATTTTGAAGCTGAGAAAATTTACTAAATGATGAATATCATGGAATTTTGAAAAAAAAATCATACATCCCCGTGTGAAATTTCTATAACTGCAATTAAATAATTAATTTTTTTTAGTCAACTACGTGTGGATAAAAAAAATCAGTTACTTTGAACGAATAAGCGGTGAAAATTCAATGAAAATTAATTTAACTGTCGATATCAAGAGTCTTTCATATATTGCTGAACGTTTTTTCATGACCACACGCAGTTGATTAAAAATTGAAAAATTGAAATTTTTTGCAATTATGGAAGTTTTACACGGGGATGTATGATTTTATTTTCAAAATTCCATGATATTCATCATTTAGTAAATTTTCTTCAAAATGCTTTTTAAAAAATGATTGTCATATTTTTTGGTGCCGAGATATTCAAGTTTGAATGAAAAAGTACCCTATTAAAAATAAACTTGATCCCACAATATTGATATAAAACATCTGAAAAAAATTATGATTATTCTTTAACAAGAAAGAAAAATTTTTTCCCTCTTACAATTTTTTTCAAAAATTGATTGTTTTTCGAAAAAAAAATCCCAAAGAAAAACTTGTTATAAAAAGTACGGTCAAGTCCTAAACGTATACAAAAAATTCAAAATGCAATTTCTCAGCCAAATTAAAAGATTTTTACTGGAATCTTTGTTCACATAGAAGGTAATAAGTATAATTTTCATATTCTTTGATAGAACTTAATTTCTGGATACATTTTAAACATTAGATCTATGTTTAAAAAAGGTTATTTTTACAGGGTTTTCAATTCTAACATTCTTTTGTTTTTCGTATTTGAAGGATTAAGTTAAAATTAAACATTTTTTAAATGCTACTAGACAATAGGTGATTATTTAAGCTTTAATATTTTTTTTTTCTGTGCAACCAACATTCAACATTATGGTCGTTGAAAACTTTTTGGTACTTTTTTCATTCAAACTTGAATATCGCGACACCAAAAAATTATAAAACAAATTTGTAAAAATATTTTAAAGCTGAAAAAATTTCCTACAAAACGGTTGTCTTGAAATTAAAAAAAAATATATTTAACATCCCCGTGGGTATCTTTCAAAATTGAAAAAAAAAATCAATTTTTTTATTTTTTATTTAACCGCGATTTGGTCACAAAAATAAGTTTAATAACACAAAAATACCCCTAAATTCGAAAAGATGATAAAATTTCCTTCAATTTTCATATCCTATAAGTAAAAAACGGATCATATTTGACCTATCGGCATTACTTTGAAAATGAGCAATTTTTTCGAAAAAAAAAAGTGGTCCTTTAATTTTTTCCGTGAGTGTATATATTAATAAAAAATAGTTTTAAATCAATTCCCATGTGGTTGCTACAAAATTATGAGGTGGCTTGCACTTACAAACTGCACATACAAGATTTACTTAACAAAATTTTAAATATTTTTTTTAATATTAAAACAAGATATTAAAATTGATTAAAAAAATTCGAAACTTATATTATATTATTTAGAAATCAATAATTGTTTCTTTTTTTAAGTAAATTTTTTTATAGCATTCATTATTTTAACCTCTTTATATACATATAGTATAAAAATATCATATATTAATCAACAGCACAGAATAAAGATACACAGAATAAAGATCAACAGTAGATTAATATATTATGATAATATCTATGAATATTTTTAATGTTCGGGACTAAGAGTGAAAAAAAAAGAATGAAAAGCACAAGTATATTCCAAACCTGTTTCTATCTCTATCTTTTGACACGTCTCTGCTCTCGGGTCAGATGCCTGGTCCATTCTCTATGTCTATGCTTCATGTCACTTGCCATCTGCAAATGCCGGGGATATAATAGACAAGTACCTTTTGGAGAAATATTCCACGATTATGTTAATACAGAATACGCGGTCCATGCTCTATGTGTATGGTTCTACTGATACTGTGTCAATCCTTATTTTTGATCAGGGCTTTCGAAATTTATTTTCAATATTAAAATTTCAGGGCTGAAAGGGTTAAACTCTTATATGTTGCACTTTTTTACGTAGATTCAACTAAATTATGTTGAATTTGAATTTTAGAATATTACCTTTTTAGGGTTCCGAAGAAACCCTATTAATATCACATTGTCGTCCGTCCGTCCTTTTCAGTTAAAACAAAATATCTTGTAAACTATATAAGCTAGAAACTTGAAATTTTTACTGAACATACCTAGACATGCGAGGTGTATAAATGTAAATCTCAATTAGTAGATATGACCTTATTTTTTATTATTTTTTCTAACTCCAAAATGCACCTGCAGGGTACTCCAAGCAGTAATTAATTTTGTCCACACTCCCTTTCTAACTTGGTAACTACTGGCTCAAAAAATCTGAAAAAATTGGTAACGACGTTTTGGTCTACCAACGGAACACACTAAAGTCAACAATATCATTTCAAATTTTGGAGAAATAGGGAGGGGCGTCAGAATTTTATTTTTTATTTTCATATCTAGGCGTATATGTCTTGACCCATTTTATTAATAATTAAGAGTAAACTATCCGTATGGAGAACCATACATGACTTCCATGTTCTTTCTATCTTTTTAAATATTTAAAATATATATATTTTATTTATATAACCTAGGTACTACTATGAATATAAATTTCGTAACACATAAGAACCATATATTATACTTACGATGGTTACAGCTGTTATTGCCATTTGAATATAAATATTAGTTTTCTAATGTCTTCACTCTTTCAATGGCTGTTTAGGTACGTGCAAATAATAAATGTCCCTTAGGTTCAATTGAACTACAAATGTACCAAGTCTTATCAAAATTAGTGAGATAATACTCGCAACGTTCACTTTTTAGAGGAAAAAAGTTACAAAATTTCGAATATTTCCAAAACCCATAATCCGATTAGCACCAAAATCAATAGGTCTGGAGTACTTACTGAAACAAACATTTTCCCCAAAAATAATTCAGATCGGTGCGTTTTTATAATAGTTATCGTGAACGAAAGAAAATTCTACATCCAGACACACAGGCACACGCACAGCCGCCATGCGGAAATTAACTTTTCTTTATGTTTTGAAGTTAGTACAATCAGATTTTATCATTATCTCGGACACGATTTTTCGACGGTATTACAATACTTCCATTTCCTTCGGAACATGGAAGTAAAATGAAGAATCGTTATAGTAAGGGTATAATAGAGGTATAATAGAGGGTAAATAAATATCGGTATGGAGAACCATACATGACTTCCATGTTCTTTGTAAAATTGTATAAAAATTAAATGGTTAACCAATTCCAGGCAATTTATCTAAACACTATCGGTTTTTATTTAAATTGTTGAATAATGAATTACCTTTGGTGGATTCATAAAATAATATAAAAATCACGTGCTTTTGACAGACATATTGCATTCTCTTAAACAAAAAAATTCAATAATTATTAATTATTAATGATATATAATAGATAGTTTAGAATTTAGGGAGAGGGTAGCGCTCTGATAACGACATTTAAATGCAAATATATCGTGACTGAAGGGTTAAAATCAAAAGGTCATTTAACATTTTTTATTGCATTTTAGGAGACCTAAATACACCCTACTTAATGGATTAAGTGAAATTTTTTTTTGAATATACTTTTCAGTCTATCGAAAGGGGGTCCAAAAAAATTTTTTTTTCAAAAATCTTATCATTTCTGTTTTTGGGTTTTCAGTCTTCGTCCGTATACCAAATTTTATCTTAATCTGTCTAAAATTTTTGAGGACAGACGGACGGACATGGCGAAACTATAAGGTTTCCTAGTTTTCTACGAAAACCTAAAAACGGGGATTCAATACCCGCCGTAACAAACTGTTTTGAAATAATTCTATCAAATAAAATAAACATAAAAATGTTAAAAATGTTCTAGTCACGCATGCGCATCAATTCTATTTTCTGAATAACTATATATAATAAACACATTTAAGAAATGTAATTAATAATTCTGCTATTCTTACTTTATTCTCCAAATCGTTCCTTGGAGGTTCAGGTTCATTATTGGGTAACGCTACACTTTCTGACTCCTTCAATTTTTCTCTATATCTATTATCTAGTTGATTATTAGCACTTCTGAATTTAACAGTGATCCTAAAATAAATTTACGGACTTTTATTAAAACTATTAACATTTTTTATATTTCACAAATCACGTACATTGTTCTCAAAAGCGCTGCTTCAAATTCTGTTATTCGATATTTTAACCTGTTATTTAGCTCTTTGACAATGACAGACCTTTCATGGACTGCCAACTGCGGTTGATATTCTGCAAAATAGATCATCAACATTATCCAATTCACAACAAAACAATATTCAGTATTGAGTTTCTATATAAACTGACATACCAGTTGCGACCAGTCCCGGATTTAGAAATGTGCCGCCCCTAGGCAGTTACGAAAATTGCCGCCCCCCCCCCCTACACTATTTTTACGCATTTTAAACTTCCTATTTTCGGTTCTCAGAATCGATTAATTGCATATTGACCATACAAGTTTTCGCTACGATATAGAAAATCACATAAACTGTTACACAAGAATCATTGTTTATTTGCGATGTCGTTTTTTAGAAATCTGTATGTAAGAAAAACACTTGGTACGCACGCCAACGAAATAGGTGGGAAATTCAATTCCCACGAATATAACAAGTTTAGAATGTTTCCGCCAAAATTTGCCGCCCTAGGCAACTGCCTACTCTGCCTGCATGGTAAATCCGGGCCTGGTTGCGACGCCATCTGAATCCAAAATAATTGTCCTCCCAAGCGATCAGGTCCTAGGTTATTTAAAATATAAGTCACTAATGTTTTATCTTCACTATCTGTATATGATCTACTCATTTTGATTTTTATAAAATCGTTATATTTAAAAACTTATTGTGTATAATATGTACACCAGTACTGTGAAACAAAATATTAATTACTTTACAATAACGATATTATTTAACTTGTGTTTTGTAGGAAATACTAACAATGTATTTGTTGTTGTAAATGATATTTTGAGATGAAGTAATGATTAAAACATACATACTTTATGGCCTGTTATGACCGGTATTATAAACACGTAAATATACTGTATAAACACTAGACTTGCATAGTTCACGAACGAACTAGTTCAAAAGAGCGCTCCCACACGAGAACTAGACGAACTAGTTCGTATGCGTTCTTAAATTCACTGTTCTAAAAATGAGATTGTACGATTTTTATGTTTAATAATTTACGTTTTCAATACTTTATTACCAATTTTGAATTTATTTTACTAAAGATATATACCTACTATACAGGGTGAGTCACACAGTGGAACAAACTTGAACCGTGGATTGAGAAAAATATTTTAAGAAAAAAACATTATATAAACATGTGTCCGGAAATTTGTCATGAGGGGGCTACAGCCCTCTAAAAATTTTATTCAAAATTAGTTTTTATTTAATATCTGGAGAACCCATTATGCTAAAGTTATGAAATTTGATATGAGGTTTAGTATTAATAAGTGTTATTGATTTCCAGTATTAACCAATTATAATTTAGACCAGGGCTGTATGGAGCCAGTAGGCCCATCGATTTTTACTTCTATTCCATGTTCTGAAAGAAATGGAAGTATTGTAATACCATCGAAAAATCGTGTCCGAGAAAATGACAAATTCTGATTGTACTAACTTCAAAACTTAAAGAAAAGTTAATTTCCGCATGGCGGCTGTGCGTGTGTCTGTGTGTCCGTGTGTCTGTGTGTCTGTGCGGATGTAGAATTTTCTTTCGTTCACGATAACTACTGTAAAAATACACCGATCTGAATTATTTTTGGGGAAAATGTTTGTCTCAGTCAGTAAGTACTCCTGACCTATTGATTTAGTATTTTAGTATTTGTATATTTAAAAATTATTTAAAAAGATAGAAAGAACATGGAAGTCATGTATGGTTCTCCATACCGATATTTTTATCATAGAACAAGAATATAAAAATATTTTTTGTAATTTGAAGCATCCGTATTAAGTAAAATTCAGCATCCTTTCTTTTGCATCCATATTTTTTGTAAACGGTTTATCCTATGATAAATAAGCAAAGTATATTTTTGTGTATTTTGTGTCATACAATCTTATTCAAATGTCTAACACAGGAAAAAATTAAAGAATAAAAAGTGATGAATAATGATGCATTCGGGAAGTTGGATTTTTTTGGATTTTCTCTTCATATGTTCGAAGATGAGTTGAAAATCAAAAATTTGGAACAATCGGCCATGTGCATCCCGAGAAAATTGTATAATTGTGCATTTCAGTTTTTGAAATATCTCCGGTTCTATAGGTCGTAGGAAAAAAAAAATACTTATAAGT
The DNA here is from genome assembly GCA_961205875.1 of Sialis fuliginosa. Lineage (NCBI taxonomy): Eukaryota > Metazoa > Arthropoda > Insecta > Megaloptera > Sialidae > Sialis > Sialis fuliginosa. Next base: position 3,039,286 of record OY540820.1, read on the forward strand.
TAATAGACTATAGAACGGCACAGGTAGCGTTAATTTTCAAACGTATCATAACCTCAAAAATAAAAAAAATGTCGAAAAACTTTTTTTATCATTAATAATTCAATAATTAACGTAAAAATGAAGGGATTTTTACGAAAATAAGAGAAAATATGTATTTTTATGTTATAAATGCATGATAAAATTTTCAAAAATAAAATTTGATTTTTACACCCATAATCGGCCATTTTTGAGAAAAAAATGGAAAAGCTCGCCATTTAATGAGAAAACGGCATAGGGTAAATTTTATTTTTTTTAATAGTAGACTTTTTTTATGTACTTTCTTGTTAACATATGCCAAAATCTGTTAAATAAATTAAAATATCGTCAATGATGTATAAACTAATGCTCGATCAGGGCCACGTGCGAGTAATATACATAAATACATATGTATATATATAATATACCACATTTTAATAGTCTTATTATAGATGTTTTGTATTTATTTCTAATATTGCATATTTTTATGTTATTGCAAATGACTTTTTTATTATGTGAGTGTAATTCTACAGGAATTGCATTTCTTTATTTTTTTATTTGCAGTAGTGGCCAAATGTAACATTTTTACAAAAAACGATATTTTAACTTATTTAACAGATTTTGGCATATGTTCACAAGAAAGTACATAAAAATGTCTATAATTAAAAAAATAACATTTAGGTACCCTACGCCGTTTTCTCATTAAATGGTCAGCTTTTCCTTTTTTTTTAAATAGCCGATTGTGGGTGTAAAGATCAAATTTTATTTTTGAAAATTTTATCATGTATTTATAACATAAAAATACATATTTCTTCTTATTTTCGTAAAAATCTCTTCATTTTGACGTTAATTATTGCATTATTAGTGATAAAAAAAGTTTTTCGACAATTTTTTTATATTTTGAGGTTATGATGCATTTGAAAAGTAACGCTACCTATGCAGTTCTATAGTCTATTAACTTATAAGTATTTTAATGTTTTTTTTATTTACCTACGACCTATAGAACCGGAGATATTTCAAAAACAGTGTAGCGATACAATTTTCTCGGGACGCATTTGGTCGATTTTTCCAAATTTTTGATTTTCAACTCATCTTCGAACATATAAGGAGAAAATCCAAAAAAATCCAACTTCCCGAATGCATCACTTCAAAATGCTAATTTCCCTCTACTATCGGCTACTGGAGCTAACACAAAAGATTAATAGATTAACTCACACTTATGTCCGGTATTATAAAAGAGCTAACAAAATTTGCTAGCTAGCAAGCACTTTCAAATGGGGTATTACTCCTGTTATATTATCTATGGATTTGTTTTGGAATTTAGAGCAGTGATACTTCAACTTATTATAACACACTTAGCGACTCTGACCGTACAAAATAATTTTATAATATCATCACTGTTTTAGTGTTTACTTACCGCGCGTGCTCGAAACTTATTATTATAATTATTTGTTGAATATTATAAGAATTTTATAAAAATGATATTATTGATTAAATTTTTTAATATTAATTAACTGATATATGTTTAGCTTTCCATGAAATTAATTATTATTATTAAATTAAAATAAATTTCGTAAGATTTTTTTAAATATAAATAATATATTAATTAATTGTAATTAGATTTTATTATTGAAACAATGAAGAAAATATGATATACATAAATTCTAATTGAAAAAAAAAACATCTGTAACTAATTCCTTGTTTACAAAATATTCTGCATTATTATATTAAATTAATAATTGATATTAACTATTTTAACATTTCATATTTAATATATTAAATATTAGATAAAACTGCCTATAAATATTGGATTCTAAGAAAAAACCTGGTTCATTTTTTGTTCTAAAATAATGTTCATAAAATGAAACGATCGAAGTATAGAAATTTGTTGATTTTGGTAAGTATACATTCATATATAATATTCTCCATAAAAAGAGATTTTAAGGTTGAATTTCCATTTTGTAAAGTGATCATTTTTACCAAAGTAACAGTTATTTGAATTGTGTATAATTTTATTAGGAAAATACAAAATTCCATTAACTTTCCATGTGCATTTTTTCGAATATTTAGGGAGTGATGACGCAACCGCGGTACGCCTGCCAGGTTATCACGTCCTTGTTTAACTGGTATTAAATTATAAATCTACAAATTAACTTTGTACTCAACAGGGTAATCAGATGGACCGCTAGATCTTAGAATAATATCTTACAGATTTTTTTATATATTTTTTTATTTGACGCTTAACGTCGGCAGTCATTAGACTAGTCCGACAGCTCAATTAGTGCGGGTTAAGTATTTGTGGGTGAATGAGTTTTTGGTTATTCAACAGGGATAAACGGAGAATTAAGATGTTGCTGATGGGCCGATCATATCAGGTTTACAAATAAGGGGGCCAGGATACAAGGGAAATAGAGGCAGGGGTATTTAGGGATTGGGATAAATAAATTTTACAGTTTCAAATCGCAATCATTCACGAATTTCATTAAATCTTTGTAGGTAACTTTGTTCGAAATTAATGATTTGAAGATCTTACAGAATTGTTTTTACAGATTTTACAAATATCGTTATTCTACACAGCTGAGTCCAAAAACAATCATTATGTGGTGAGATTCATGCAATTAAATAAATATTTTCTCCAGTCAAATCTAATTTCACGATTTTGAATTTTGACATTTCAGAATCGAGTACAAGTAAGAAGGGCTATTAAAAATCCAATTGTGAGTACAGCAGAATTTCCCTGACAACGTCTTTAATTATATTTCCCCTCTACCCTTCACTTACTTGGTACAAAATCATTAACAGATGGGTTATTCTGTATCAAGTGGTCCAGAATTAAATTAAATGGTTGTTTGACCATTCTTAAAAAATGTTTTTTGTGTGTAACTACCCTAACATGTTGTTAGTTCGAAAAGACCATTATTTTAATTTTATTGATTTTTGTTTTCGCGTGACAGCCATAGTTGTTTTGCAGGTCGCAGAATTTTTTGTCCTTTAAAGCTTTGGCACTTTACAGAAATGGTCTCCGTCACGACCTTGCAGATCTATTATATGTATGTGATACAAGTGGCATGTTAACTGTGTCGAAACGGCGCTGCATTTTGACGCAGCTAACATGTAATAGATTTGCAAGTTCGAAGCGGTGACGGAAACTGTTTCTGTAAAGTGCCAAGGCTTAAAGGTTTTGCAGAAAAAATGAATATCTCAGCTTCTATCAAACTTATGAACATGGAACTAAAAGCAAATTGTTTGGAAATAAAACGGCCAAGTGCGTGTTGGGCACGCACATGATAGGTTTCCGTAGTCATTACGATTTATACATAGACAAGAGTTATTTCAACGGACGCTCTGATAACGACATTTAAATGCAAATATATCGTGACTGAAGGGTTAAAATCAAAAGATCATTTAACATTTTTTGTTGCATTTTAGAAGACTTATCTAATGACATCTCACTCAATGGGTTAAGTGAACAAAAATGTGAGTTCACTTTTCAGTCTATGGGAGGGGGGTCCAAAATAATTTTGATAGTGTTCGTTATAATTTTAGTAGAAGTACTAATTAAAAGTTACATTTTCGAATTTTTTCAGATTTTTTAAATTGATAGTTTAGAAATTAGGGTGAGGGGGACGCTTTGATCACGACTTTGAACGTAAATATATCGTGACTGAAGGGTTAAAATCAAAATGTCATAATACATTTTTTATTGCATTTTAGGAGACTTATCTATCTATCACTGAATGGATTAAGTGAAATTTTTTTTTTAAATACTTTTCAGTCTATGGAAAGGGGGTCCAAAAAAATGTTTTAAAAAAGAATATTATCATTTCTGTTTTTGGGTTATCGTCCGTATACCAAATTTCATCTTAATCGGCTTAAAATTTTTGAGGACGGACGGACGGACATGGCAAAACTATAAGGTTATCAGTCTTCGTCCGTATACCAAATTTCATCTTAATCGGCTTAAAATTTTTGAGGACGGACGGACATGGCGAAATTATAAAGATTCCTAGTTTTCTACGGAAATCTAAAAACGGGTACAAGATTATTTTTAGATGTTTCCACCTAAATATAAACCTAAAGGGTGAAATTTCAGCGTAATTCTTAGTTCTTTTTTTGAAAAAAATCAAATTTTCAAGGGGATGTTTTTGCAAGAAGGGGAAAAGTTAACAAGTAAAATTATGTTTTACGAAGAGATGGGTACTAGTTGTGTTTACACACTAATGTTCAACTCTGAGACTTATACCCCCCTTATTTATTCAAAAATTGAGAAAATTGCACTTTTTAAAGCTAAATAACTCTGGTGAGGGACTGTACTCTATTTAATTTAAGAATGCAATGGTTGCCGTGGTTTTTGACGGTAAAATGCATGATTCGTACCGTCAAAACACCGGCAATCACTGCATTCTTAAATAAAATAGAGTATAGATAAAAATCTGAAATTTGAACCCATAATAGTACTTAATAAAGATATTAAGTGCCCAAAATATTTAATAGTATGATATACAAGTAGTTATTTCGAACTAACAACATGTTAGAGTATTTACACACAAAAAATATTTTTTTATAATGATAGAGCAACCAGTGCTGAACCACATCATATGGATTGATCTAAAGGTTTTCAGAGCTCTTTAATATCCGGTATTATAAAGGACCTAACAAAATGTGTTGGCTAGCAATTACATTCAAATGGGGTATTAATACTGTACTAGTATCTATGGATTAGTTATGGAATTTAGAGCAGTGACACTTCAACTAATTGTAACACAGTTGGCATCTTTGACTGTACAAAATAATTTTCATAACATCACCACTGTTTTAATACCGTTTGTATTTACCTTCAACGTGTGCGCGAAACTTGTCAAAGTCATCAACAAACTCCAAAAGAACTGTCATATAAGTTTGATATCTCAGTTGAAAGTGTTTATTAGCTAACAAATTTGTTAGGTCCTTTATGATACCGGACATAAGTTTAGTAATTTTTCCAATACTATGGTACTTAATTTAATTTATTATTATGATTATTCAGGGTAGATCTTTAAATAAGGATATTCTCCTTAAAAATGCATTGGATACTGCACAGAATGTGAATGATGAAATTCATAATACGATAAAAAAGGTAATAAGTGAAATTATAACAAATTATAATGAAATAATAATAATTAGAATAAAATCACAGCAGTATTGCGGTGTGGCGCCTAAAATTTTAAGTTTATTTTTTTTTTCGTAACAGAATAAAATATAATCTTTTCAGTATTTTTATATGCATCTTATATTATGCCAAACAATTTTTTTTAGTAAATTTTATAACACTTAATTTAATAATTTGTGTTTTTGGGGTCAAAGTGAACCCTCAAAAAAAGGTCGGTGGGTGGTGGGAAGCGTATTACCATTTGTAGTGATTTGAAACAAAAAAAACATCTGCCAAGTAAATGCACAGTGCTTCCTCGTGCTGAATTCACCAAAGGTAGTTGATTATTGAACAATTTTAATAAAAACCGACAGTGTTTAGATAAATTGCCTGGAATTAGTTAACCATTTAATTTTTATACAATTTTACTAAAAAATATTAGTTCAAAATTTTTCTTAAAACGCACCTGATTATTTTTTCGTATATTTTTAATTTTTTGACAATTTCAATCTAAATCTAAATTTATGCAAACGTCAATATGACATTTAAAACGTCAAAATGACATTTTATATTTCCAAGCAAAAATAAATATCAATTTAGAAAAACAAAACACGAATTTTTAAAATAAATTGAGATAAATCTTTGTAAGGGAATATTTTACAACAAACGTTGTAGACCCATATTATAGGAAATTTAATACTCTACAAAAAATATCCTATAAAATTTTCACGTAACATGTATCGTTCTTGAGATATCTTGAAAAATAAATGTTTTGGGATGTCACCCCTCCCCCTTATACATGATTTTGAAATGGGACTTCTTATAGTATTTTATAACGTAAGTTTTTTTTTCCTTTTTTTAAGTCTGACATTTGAACCTTATATTGTATCGTCCAAAGAATATTAATAAAATAAAATAAAAATTATAGCGTTTGATTTGAAAAAGCGGGGACTCCTTGTTACCCAATTTATGAACTTATTCCAAAACTGGCGACGTAACTTTTGTCAATGTCAACCAGAGATTAAATATACAAAATTTCAAGGTTCTACGATAAGTGGAAATGGTCAAAAAAATAATTGTAAATCAGTGTTTGAGGGCACTATAAACATATACCGGATGTTTTTTTAAACACTTCCCATTGGATTATTTCCTAAATACCGAATTTTCAGAGAAAATGTTTAAAAAGCTTCATGGTTTCGAGAGGGCTCAATACTGACAATATGGATTTACCTTGAAAAGGTTACGTTAATGGGTTTTCAGGTTCAACTTTTCTTTTTCAAATCTAAACCTATATTTTTTTGTTGCAGATTCGTAATTTACGAGGAAAAATAAGCAACTTTTACCTGAAACATTTTTTCTGAAAATGTCCATTTTTATGATACGGAGCAAAACAAAGAAAAATTTCGGGATATTCAATAAATTTTTACTCGAAAACTACACATTTTTTAGAAAAATCACAAGTGAGAAAAAGTACTTAGATTTAAGCAAGGATTCTCAGAAATTTTTTTTTATTCAAATTTAATATTAACTTTTTATGCAACTTTTTAATAAAGTAATTTTTTTGAAATTTTGATGAAAAAAATTAAAAACAAATAAAATAAAAATCTCTGAGAATCATTGTCTAAATCTAAGCACTTTTTACTTCTTATGATTATTTTTGAAAATTAATAGTTTTCGAGTAAAAAATTATTGAAAATCCAAAAATTTCCCTTTGTTTTGCTCCATATCATAAAAAATGGACATTTTCAGAAAAAATGTTTCAGGCAAAACTTGCTTATTTTTTCTCGTAAATTACGAATCTGCAACAAAAAATATAGGTTTAGATTTGAAAAAGAAAAGTTCAACTTGAAACCCATTAAATAAAACTTTTGTATGAAACATTTTCTCTGAAGATTCGTTATTTAGGAAATAATCCACTGGAAAGTGTTTAAAAAACACCCGGCATAAGATAATTATTAATGTGTAGATTGTAGAACAACGTGTTAAAATTATAATCCGATCGGTTGAATAGAATTTTGTTTCAGCTTCCCGCACAACCGAAAAAAAGTGTTTTCGAGAAAACGCGTTTAAAGATTTAGTTTCATGCGCAGTAAGTTGATTTTTACCGTTTTTACTCAATATTAGTAAATACACTTTAGTAAATATACCTTAAATACCTTTGTTTCTCCTTCCTATGCATGAAACTATCTGTCAAAAACTCCAATAGAACTGTTATATAAGTTTGATACCTCATTTGAAAGTGCATGCAAGCCTGCAAATTTGCGAGCTCCTTTATAATACCGGACATCGCCATATTTTACTTTCATAATATGTAAAAAAAATCGAAAATTTTAAGTCGTTACACCGCAATATTGCCTTAATGTTTTAATTTATTTTTGAAATGGTTCTGAAATGAAAAAAAGCTGCCATGGGACTTTATCAGAGATGTGCAAAATGGTTGACACAATGCATTTGAAATAAAAATGCAAAATATTTAATCATTTTAATTCAAATGCAAAATGGTTTTTAAAAATTCCTTTCAAAATGCAAAATAGGTATTTTCAAAATGGTTTTTAAAATAAAATGCTTTTCATTTATTTATTGTTTATTTCAAATTTTGTAATTTTAAATACAACTGTTAAACATAATAATAATTTTTTCGTTTAATTGAAATGAACCCTCGATTTAATGACTTCAACAGATTAGTAAATTCTTTATAGTTTTATTTATCAAGAGTTTTACCATGTACAATAATGTACATGGGTTTTACAAAATTTTCTACGCTACAGATAATTGTCAGTTTATAAAATTTTAATACTATTTAGAAATTAATATCAAGGTTATTGGTCTAGCACCCCTTTAGTTGTGAACTATCCGTTTTTTTTTCAATAAAAAATAGATTTGGTTTCGAAAAATTTCGTTTTTAATTTATAGGCAGAATACATGTACATTAACGCCGATTTTAGTTGTTGCATTTCCACACGTTGTTTGTCTGTAAGTCGCACTCTATTACTGTTACGGATGATATTTTTAACGCGTCTTTACAGCTCTCATGGCTGTCATGTATTTCTAGTTTTTCATTACTTTGAAACACGTTTTATAATTACTAACTTATAAATGGTACCAACGTTATTTCATGAAAATAGTTTGACAGTACTTGATCAATTAGTAATAAGTACTAAAATTTTAGTTTATAAAAATGCATTTTGCATTTTCAAAATAGAAAATGGATATAAAAAATATTTGAAATGTAAATGCAAAAATGGTTTTTAGAGACAGGCATTGAAAATAGAAATAGGTATTTTGGATTTTGCATTTGCATTTTAAAAGGATCCATTTAATAAATCACATCAGTAGACTTTATATACGTAATACTGAACGTGAGCAGTGTGAGTGTTTCTTATTTTATAAAACAAATTTTTCTGATTAACAATTAAAATGAATGGGAAATTATAGAAAATAACGTTCTCTACAACTTGTACATAATATACAAACTTTCTATTATGAACCGTATCAAATATAATTTAAAAGAACATTTATTTTATGATTTATAATATTAATTGAACTCAATCTATATTAACACTTTGTTCAGATTCACGAAGTTGATGAGTTGGGAGATGGCCACATTGATATACCAACGGTAAAAAATGATTTATTTTTATCAACTTTTAATTTTTTAATTTCATTACAATTTTTCTATAATCAAAGTTCCAACCTTTTTAAATCAATAGATTTGTTTAAAAATTTGACTATTCCCCATTACTCTTATTGTTCTTTTTATATTTTCTCATAAAAGTTTCGAAACGAAAAACAGAAAAAAAAAATTATTTATTTTTTATAGCAAAATAGATATTTTGATTCTAAACTTTCAGTTACCGTCAAATGAATTCAGTGACCTACTGAACGAGTCGTTCAAAACAATAATGAATGTTCAAAAACTGTTTTATCAGGCTTTAGGAAAGGTATTTTGTAAACAATATATATCAAATATTTTTATAAATTCTGTATTTTTTTTACAGCTGGGAATACCGACTCATTTCTATAAGGTAGGAAACGAAATTAAAAAAAAATGATTTACGTATATTGCTAGTAAGCAATATACGTAAATCATTTATCATTATCAAATGAATTATTTTTAGTAAAACAATAATTCATTTGGTAAAACAGTTTATCAAGAAAGTAAAATGTCCAGAAAATAAGAATGTATTTTTAATTATATTATATAATACAAGATGGTGATCTAAATAATAAATGATTAATGTTATTAAAAATGAAAATTCTTATTAATATTAAATCGTGTATCAAATATATGATAAAAACTGTAAAGTAATGATTTGTCAAGATATTAATAAAAAATAATTTTTAAAGTTTTCGATTAGTTTCAATAATATATAGTTTACGTCAGTTTACGAGATTATGGACGACAAAGCGAGATTAAGAGGGTTTCTTTGGAACTCCAAAAAGACAAATTAACTACCATTAATTTAATGTATGGTACTTTTTAGCAGCCACCTTGGAATATAACTGATAAACCTTGGAGTTACGAAGAAACAAGTTCTGAAGAGTCAACAGACATTCCAGAAACAGATGTAGAACCTACTTGGCCTTCAATTTCATCTGAAGAGTCAGATGAATCGACAGATGCATCTCAACTTCCTTGGGACTCTACACAAGATCCAACTTATAAACCTACTTGGCCACCAAATTTATCTGAAGAGTCAGGAGAATCAACAGACATGCCTTCACCACCTTGGGAACCTGAAATGCCACCGGAGTCTCCAGAAGACCCTGAAATTCCACCGGAGTCTCCAGGTGAACCTGAAATACCGCCGGAGTCTCCAGGTGAACCTGAAATGCCACCGGAGTCTCCAGGTGACCCTGAAATGCCACCGGAGTCTCCAGGTGACCCTGAAATGCCACCGGAATCTCCAGGTGAACCTGAAATACCACCGGAGTCTCCAGGTGAACCTGAAATACCACCGGAGTCTCCAGGTGAACCTGAAATACCACCGGAGTCTCCAGGTGACCCTGAAATGCCACCGGAGTCTCCAGGTGACCCTGAAATGCCACCGGAGTCACCAGGTGAACCTGAAATACCACCGGAGTCACCAGGTGAACCTGAAATACCACCGGAGTCTCCAGGTAAACCTGAAATGCCACCGGAATCTCCAGGTGAACCTGAAATGCCACCGGAGTCTCCAGGTGACCCTGAAATGCCACCGGAGTCTCCAGGTGAACCTGAAATACCACCGGAGTCTCCAGGTGACCCTGAAATGCCACCGGAGTCTCCAGGTGAACCTGAAATACCACCGGAGTCTCCAGGTGAACCTGAAATACCACCGGAGTCTCCAGGTGAACCTGAAATACCACCGGAGTCTTCAGGTGAACCTGAAATGCCACCAGAATCTCCAGGTGAACCTGAAATACCACCGGAGTCTCCAGGTGAACCTGAAAAACCACCAGAATCTCCAGGTGTACCTGAAATGCCACCGGAGTCTCCAGGTGAACCTGATACATCACCAGAGTATCCTGGTGAACCTACAATTCCTCCAAACTTATCTGAAGAGATAGGAGAGTCAACAGACCTTCCCATGCCTACTTGGGAACCTGAAATGCCACCAGAATCTCCAGGTGAACCTGAAATACCACCGGAGTCTCCAGGTGAACCTGAAATACCACCGGAGTCTCCAGGTGAACCTGAAATGCCACCAGAGTCTCCAGGTGAACCTGAAATGCCACCAGAGTCTCCAGGTGAACCTGAAATGCCACCAGAATCTCCAGGTGAACCTGAAATATCACCGGAGTCTCCAGGTGAACCTGAAATGCCACCAGAATCTCCAGGTGAACCTGAAATGCCACCGGAGTCTCCAGGTGAACCTGAAATACCACCGGAGTCTCCAGGTGTACCTGAAATGCCACCAGAGTCTCCAGGTGAACCTGAAATGCCACCAGAGTCTCCAGGTGAACCTGAAATGCCCCCGGAGTCTCCAGGTGAACCTGATACATCACCAGAGTATCCTGGTGAACCTACAATTCCTCCAAACTTATCTGAAGAGATAGGAGAGTCAACAGACCTTCCCATGCCTACTTGGGAACCTGAAATGCCACCAGAATCTCCAGGTGAACCTGAAATACCACCGGAGTCTCCAGGTGAACCTGAAATACCACCGGAGTCTCCAGGTGAAACTGAAATGCCACCAGAGTCTCCAGGTGAACCTGAAATGCCACCAGAGTCTCCAGGTGAACCTGAAATGCCACCAGAATCTCCAGGTGAACCTGAAATACCACCGGAGTCTCCAGGTGAACCTGAAATGCCACCAGAATCTCCAGGTGAACCTGAAATGCCACCGGAGTCTCCAGGTGAACCTGAAATGCCCCCGGAGTCTCCAGGTGAACCTGAAATGCCACCGGAATATCCCGGTGAACCCACAATTCCTCCAAATTTATCTGAAGAGTCAGGAGAGTCAACAGACCTTCCCATGCCTACTTGGGAACCTGAAATGCCACCAGAATCTCCAGGTGAACCTGGAATACCACCGGAATATCCCGGTGAACCTACAATTCCTCCAAATTTATCTGAAGAGTCAGGAGAGTCAACAGACCTTCCCATGCCTACTTGGGAACCTGAAATGCCACCAGAGTCTCCAGGTGACCCTGGAATACCACCGGAATATCACGGTGAACCTACAATTCCTCCAAATTTATCTGAAGAGTCAGGAGAGTCAACAGACCTTCCCATGCCTACTTGGGAACCTGAAATGCCACCAGAGTCTCCAGGTGACCCTGGAATACCACCGGAATATCCCGGTGAACCTACAATTCCTCCAAATTTATCTGAAGAGTCAGGAGAGTCAACAGACCTTCCCATGCCTACTTGGGAACCAGAAATGCCACCGGAGTCTCCAGGTGAACCTGAAGTGCCACCGGAGTCTCCTGGTGAACCTGATACATCACCGGAATATCCCGGTGAACCTACAATTCCTCCAAATTTATCTGAAGAGTCAGAAGAGACAACAGACCTTCCCATGCCTACTTGGAAACCAGAAATGCCACCGGAGTCTCCAGGTGACCCTGAAATGCCACCGGAGTCTCCAGGTGAACCTGAAATACCACCAGAGTCTCCAGGTGAACCTGAAATGCCACCGGAGTCTCCAGGTGAATCTGAAATACCACCGGAGTCTCCAGGTGAACCTGAAATGCCACCGGAATCTCCAGGTGAACCTGAAATACCACCGGAGTCTCCAGGTGAACCTGAAATACCACCGGAGTTTCCAGGTGAACCTAAATTACCACCGGAGTCTCCAGGTGACCCTGATACATCACCGGAGTATCCTGGTGAACCTACAATTCCTCCAAATTTATCTGAAGAGTCAGAAGAGACAACAGACCTTCCCATGCCTACTTGGGAACCAGAAATGCCACCGGAGTCTCCAGGTGACCCTGAAATGCCACCGGAGTCTCCAGGTGAACCTGAAATACCACCGGAGTCTCCAGGTGACCCTGAAATGCCACCGGAGTCTCCAGGTGAACCTGAAATACCACCGGAGTCTCCAGGTGAACCTGAAATACCACCGGAGTCTCCAGGTGAACCTGAAATACCACCGGAGACTCCAGGTGAACCTGAAATACCACCGAAGTCTCCAGGTGAACCTAAAATACCACCGGAGTCTCCAGGTGACCCTGAAATGCCACCGGAGTCTCCAGGTGAACCTGAAATACCACCGGAGTCTCCAGGTGACCCTGAAATGCCACCGGAGTCTCCAGGTGAACCTGAAATACCACCGGACTCTCCAGGTGAACCTGAATTACCACCGGAGTCTCCAGGTGAACCTGAAATACCACCAGAGTCTCCAGGTGAACCTGAAATACCACCGGAGTCTCCAGGTGACCCTGAAATGCCACCGGAGTCTCCAGGTGAACCTGAAATACCACCGGAGTCTCCAGGTGAACCTGAAATGCCACCGGAGTCTCCAGGTGACCCTGAAATGCCACCGGAGTCTCCAGGTGAACCTGAAATACCACCGGAGTCACCAGGTGACCCTGAAATGCCACCGGAGTCTCCAGGTGAACCTGAAATACCACCGGAGTCTCCAGGTGAACCTGAATTAGCACCGGAGTCTCCAGGTGACCCTGAAATACCACCGGAGTCTCCAGGTGAACCTGAAATACCACCGGAGTCTCCAGGTGAACCTGAAATACCACCGGAGTCTCCAGGTGAACCTGAAATACCACCGGAGTCTCCAGGTGAACCTGAAATACCACCGGAGTCTCCAGGTGAACCTGAAATGCCACCGGAGTCTCCAGGTGAACCTGAAATGCCACCGGAGTCTCCAGGTGACCCTGAAATGCCACCGGAGTCTCCAGGTGACCCTGAAATGCCACCGGAGTCTCCAGGTGAACCTGAAATACCACCGGAGTCTCCAGGTGAACCTGAATTAGCACCGGAGTCTCCAGGTGAACCTGAATTAGCACCGGAGTCTCCAGGTGAACCTGAAATACCACCGGAGTCTCCAGGTGAACCTGAAATACCACCGGAGTCTCCAGGTGAACCTGAAATACCACCGGAGTCTCCAGGTGAACCTGAAATACCACCGGAGTCTCCAGGTGAACCTGAAATGCCACCGGAGTCTCCAGGTGAACCTGAAATACCACCGGAGTCTCCAGGTAAACCAGAAATGCCACCGGAGTCTCCAGGTGAACCTGATTCATCACCGGAATATCCCGGTGAACCTACAATTCCTCCAAATTTATCTGAAGAGTCAGGAGAGTCAACAGACCTACCTACATCTTCTTGGGATCCTGATATGACGCCAGGACCTCCTACCGAACCGACTTTGCCTCTAAATTCTTCTGAAGAGACGGATGAGACAGAAGAGTCTACTGGCAGGCCTCAACCTCCTTGGGATCCTACACCATACCCGACTTATGAACCCACTGAGCCTCCAAATTTATCTGAAGAGTTGGAAGAGTCGATAGATTCAGAAGAAAGGCCGTCGTCAACACGGTCTCCACTTTCTTCTGAAGAATTAGGATTAACAACTTCGTATGAAGACTCTTATGAAATATTTGACTCAGTAGAGTTCTTTGATTCGAAAAAACAAAATCGTTTCACACCAAAATATAAAGATAAATCAATGCCACAATCTGTCTATGTACCTGACAGTTGGCCTCGTAAGAAGAAACATGCATTTTCAGCATTTAAAGCAAATAAAGTTGATAATGGACCAACTTTACATTCTGCCAATGGACCTAAAAGTTGGCCTCGTAAGAAGAAAGAAACCTTTTCAGCATCTAAAGTTAATAAAGTTGCAAAAGATCCAACTTTACAATTTGTCCATGGACCTGGAAGTTGGTCTCGTGGGAAAAAACATGTATTATCAGTATCTTCAGTAAATGAATCTAAAGATAAATTCCATTCACCTTCTGTCCAACCACCACCTCTACCCCGCATGGACAATCCTTATCGAATAGGCAATTCATTATCACAGATTATTTATGGACCTGGCAGTTCGCCGCGAAGAAAGAAAAATTTCCATGATTCAATGTCGCAGCGTTTCAAAAGACCACGCTTTAAATTGTGGCAAATTTATCAAAATTCAAATAAAAAGGATAAAAGTGAATGGACACCCGATAAAAAAACAGTTGCTCAAAGAATGATGAATGAGACACTTATATTGAACAAGGTATTTAGTTATTATACATAGATTTATTTTTATATTGATACCCCATTGCAAAAAGACTCACTCACTTTTGTCTTCAACATCCATAGAATATATATGTTACGGCTAAAACCCAAGTGCGGCTAGAAAAACATGAATTCTCAAAGTCGGGATCACAGGATTTACTTTTGTATATATTTTTAATTATAACTGAAGATTTTTGTAGTATTGTTGATTTATTTGCAACAAGCTTACTTTCTTCAAAAATGATGAAAGCTAATAGTTTTATTTATTTATTTTTAATTGAAACTAAATTCGGTCCAATAAGGTTTACCACAGCTTACATGTCATTGTATGCGTGAATAGTTTGACATTATCAAATTGGAATTTTGAAACTTGGGTTACTGGTACTTAAAAATATAACAATACAGCTTTTTATTACATTGAACTAACTACTATGTCATGTGTAAAATTTACCAATTTAGGCCTAAAATTTTGTTAATAGCATAAATATTATCTGTATGCAGAGCGATTTTTAAATTCGAGCTTTATCATCCCACATTTATAATTTTCCAGGTGATTTACAACTATAATGACTATTCTTGGTATTAATTTAAAAAAATATGAAACCGTACTTGTTGTGAAATTAAAAATCAAAATTTTGACTTTTGTATATCACTGGGATTGGTGTGAAATATACTATAAAATGACACCCCACCCAATTCTCTAGGTAAATAAGATCAGCTTTTAGAGCATTTAAAAAATTTTCCATCACGGTTTTTTGGCCAATTTTTAAAAACTTTACCTAGCTGTAATTTCAAAACGAGTAGACATATCTCAATAAAATTTGATATTTTTCCAAGTCTATATGAGTAGTACAATTGTGCCAAATTTCATTAAAATCTGAGATAGTAAGGTTTATACCCTGTGTTGATTTAACATGGAACATGTAATATTTTTCAAAATCTGACTATATATTTTGATGTATTTTCGGGCATAACTCCAGCAAATATCCAACTATTCGATGAAAGAATATATTTCCGAGGAGGTTTTTTCATCAGAAATAAAAAATAAAACCGACTTCAAAAAAACACTGAATAGTATATAATAATTAAATTTAACAGTTTTTGAAGTCGATGCTAAGCCAATGAAAAAAACTTTTTAATAAAGAAAAAAAGAAAACTGACTTCGAAAACTGTTAATTTAATTATTATACAATATTTTTCAATGTTTTTAGGTTTTTTAAGTCGGTTTTATTTTATTTTTTTTAAGTTTTCTATAATCATACCTGTTCAAAGTTAACATTTACTTACTTCAGTACTTTTTTAGTTAATTGTAGTTAAGTTCTTAAAAACACTAGCAACATTCTTAATTATTAATTATAATTTTTAAAACTAATTTAGGTTTCTTATTTTCTAGGATATCACAAGAATATTGAAAGAAAAGGTAATGTTGTTAATTTTATAGACACCCGCTTGATAATACGGATTAATAATTGATAAAACAAGTTTTTAGTTTCACATTTACACGCTAGATGTTTACGTCAATAAAAGTATAACCTATAATGTGCACAAATGTCACACAACCATTTTTTATTGGAATACAAAGTAACCTACGTCCTTCCTCAAGATACAAGCTATCTACATGCAAAATTTCACCATGATCGGTTCAGCAGTATATGATGTTTTTGGGAGGGGAAGGATTTCTGGAAATATGTTTAAATATGATTTTTTTTGCTTAAAATAACTTCCTTGATAAATAGTTAAAGTTTAAACACTAGTATTGATTCATCTTGTAATAAAGTACTGGCACCAGTTTGGGTCGCTTTAAGAGCAAGGTATACTGTTATTTTGTAATTCTAAAGGTGCGGTTACATCAAGCGCGCCGAACTGCGCCGAACACGCAAAATGTTTATGCTTGTCTGATTTGAACGGTAAACCGCGCACGAACGCGCACAAACGCGCATGTTCGTGCGCGTACATTTACGATCCGCTCGGAGTCGGTACATCAAAGAAAAATGCACGTTCGTGCGCGTTCAGTTTAAACGGGTTGAAGAACTTTTAACTGAAATTTTGAATTGCAGTATTGTAGTTGACAAAATGAGTGACTGGTGTCATTCTAAAGTATAATAAGAAATCGATGTCTACAGATCAAGGTATTAATGTATTTGAGAATGTTTAATTAATTAACAGTTGTATCGCAATTCATGACGAACTAATCATGGAACCTACAAAAACACTAATGTAGATTGATAAATCCCCTCTACCCGTAGTTTTGCACGAACACAATTTTTTTGTTTTGCGCCGCGCCGAACTGCTCGGCGCGGCGCGCTTGATGTAACCGCACCTTAATGAACTCATGTTACTAATAAAACAAGTACCTCTTTTTTAAATCAATTTAATTACCAAAGACCAGTGGTCCATTGTTAAAACGGTTATTACCTACTTATTTATTTTTATGGAACATTTTGACTTATTTTACAAAATATGCTTCCCTTATTAAACATATCACGCCTCGCCACTGCCAAAGACTTTAGTAATGGATAAAATAAAACCAGTAATGAACACTCACTGATAGACACTTGCTAATGATTACAAAAGTTATAAGATAAAGTAAAATTATAAACAATGTAAAGCAGTGTAAATAATATTTATTATTATTAAATATGTATAATTAATTTAAATGTCCACCATTTTGCCACTCATTGGCCAATTGTCACCAAATTAAGGTGTTTTACAGTATTTAACAAGTGTTCAACACTGGGGTTGATCCAAAACTGGTACCAGTACCTTATAAAACTTATAACTTATAACTTATATCGGCATTACTTTTGCAGGGAGTAACCGCATCAGTGAATATGGTAATGCTCGGGAAACAATTATTAACTAATGTAGAGAAGGTACGTTTATTAATTTATTATTTATATAACAATTAAATAAAATCAATTAATTAAAATAGACCAAAAATCGCATAAAAAAGGTTTCTGAAAATTCACGAAATTAAGAATGTCTAAAAAAAACATAAAGAACATTTATTCGAAAATCTGAAAGAATTAATTTTAATTTTATTGAAAAGTAACAATATTTAGATAAATTTTTTTTACAGATATATTTTTCTCCAAAACCAACATTCGATATTGTAAATGAAGTCAGTTCTATTTACATCAAACTGAATAAGGTATATACCTACATAATTAATTATTGAAAAAAATTAAAATATTTTGGTTGAGTGAGTATGCTATATACACAATTACATGATAATTATTTTATCAAGCGTTGTTTGAAAAATTAACTATAATATACATATATATTATATTTTCTAATCGTATTAAACAGACAATTATTATTTTTTTATTTTCAACAGGCACTTTGGGAAATGAAAGAAAACGGCTATACTAAGAATTGGGGAGCGGTAAATAAACGTTAATAACAAAATATAATATTTAGAAATTAGAGTCATCAAAAAAATTCTAGAAAAAATAGACAATATTCAAAATACGGATCAAAAAATTGTTAATGTTTGGGAATTTTTTTCACAGTCTATAACTAATTATTTTAGGATTGGGTAAAAGATATTTTATTAAGGCCCTCCGCACACGGTGTGACTGTTTTGCAACGAGAATCACAAACCAGTTGCGGAAGCGACTATTTTACAATTGGTTTGCAATCGATTTAAGTCCTCGATCCGCACACGAGCGCGACTGAATCTTAATCAATCGACAGTTTTATGAGAATTTCTGTGTAGAAAAACGCGATTTTTTTTTAATTTTCAAGTTTTTTTGACTTGTAGCAACATGCCAAGCATTCTTGAATACCCAGAACTATAGTGTATGTATAGAACTTCATGTTTTTCCACCTCCTCGACGAATTTAATTATTATTAACTGATCATTTATTCTGAATGAACTAACTAAGTAGGTAATTATTAATAGGAATAATCATAATTAACTAATAGTTTTAATTATAAATAAATAATAATATTATTATAATAATAAAGCTAAAATATCATGCAACCACGCAACTGAAACCGAAATTCGACCTGCAAGCACAGTTACACGAAACCAGTTGGAAACTGATTGCAAATCAGTTTTGTTTCGGTCGCAACTTTTTTTTGTATAATACTTATTTAGACCGCTATTTAGTAAAAATCAGAAAATCTGATGAATTTTGCAATTGAACCATGGTTAACTCCTGTCGCGGACAACCAAAATCGGAACAAAATTAGGGTATTATTCTACACCACTTTTGTAATATATCCTGTAAATATTAAAACTGTACGCAAAAATCTGTTTTAGCCTCCACAGCCTGGACTAATGGTAGATATTTACAGAATTTTGAATATTGTATTATTTTTTTCTAGAAATAAAAATAATTATTATGTAATGGTATGTGTCTTAGATCGTATGCCACGGTGTGATGAATCTATTCCTATTAGGTTTACAACTGACCCGATTGTGTTAGTTTCGATTTTTACTATCGACGACACATACCAATTACGTATAATAAAGTTCCACGGTATTCTATGGTAGATATTTATTTATATTTTTTTTCTAGAAATAAAAAATGAATTATTATGTGTATTACCATATTTTTATGATTGCAGCTAAATCTTTTAATCAATCGAGGTGTTGCAACGTTTAACATAGTTAAGAGAGAACTTAGAAAGGTAATTTGTAAAACCAATAAAGTATTAAATTTAACTTGGCAATATTTTTAATTAAGGCCTACATCATTTTGTTGTATCTACTTGAATTAGGAGGTTTTTGGTATACTGAAACTGAATCCGTTGCCCAAATTGCTCCATTACACCAGGTTTTTGACATAACGTAACTTAAATGTCTCAAAAACGACGATTTTGGTAATTTTTAAGAATTTATTACCAAGTTGGTATTTTTTTTCTAAAGTTTTCGTTCACGGAAAAGAATAGTACTATCTTTTCTCTTTAAAATGGATTTTTCACTTTTTACTATGTGATTTTTTTCGCCGAGACATACTAGTTTGAATATATGATATTTTATTGATTAAATATCTCCAAACTAGTATATCTCGGTGAAAAAAAATCGTACAGTAAAAAGAATTTATTACCAAATAGGTAATTTTTTCTTAAACATTGCCAAAATCGGCATTTTTGAAACTTGTAGGTTAGATTATCTCAAAAACCTGACGTGATAGAGTAATTTGGGCAACGGATTCGTTTTCAGCACGATAAAAACTTCAGAAATCACCGATTCAAGCAGACAATAAAATTATGTCGGTCTATATAATTAATAAAATTTTAATCTAGATTTTAGAAGACCGACAGCCATATATTAGAAAGGAGAAAATAGAAAAAATGAAAAAAATCGTTATTGCTGTATGTATATTAAAAAAGAAATATTTAATCGATATTAATTGTCACGAGATGATAACGAGAACAAGACTGTCACTTGTAAAAGGCGAGAATTTACCGAACTTTCGTCTCGTTTCGGTTAAAAAAGCGTTCATTTTAACTTGGACACAATCAGGGTTTTTTTTTGTAGTTAAATGTAATTTTATTTTTAGGGTTCCGAAGAAACTATGTCGACCATCCTTTTCACTCAAAGCTAAATGCTCGTAAACTATAAAGCTAGAAACTTGAAATTTTCACTGAACATGTAAAATGATGCCCTCTAGTAAAATTGAAAAAAAAATTTCAAGGGGGCACTAACGAGCTAAAGCAGTATAAAATTTTTTTTTGTTATAAGGCATATGGCACGTTAAAATGTATAACCAAACAAGCGGAATTTGACCCTTTTTCAAATTTTATGAATAAAAAATGCCTGCAAATCCAAGACGTGTGGGGTATCAAAATGTAGATCCCAATCAGTAGAATTTGTTATTAATTTTTTTTTTTTTTAAACACAAAAATATCGCCACTAGGGGGCTAAAAACAGTATTTTATTTTGTCCCCTCCCCCTCTAACTTTGTAACTACTGGCTTTGGTGGGACTACCAACGACAAATACTAAAGTCAACAATATAATTTTAAATTTTGGAATTATAGGGAGGGGTGTCAGAATTTGTTATTTTTATTTTCATATCTAGGCATGTGGGGTATCGAAATGTACATCTCAATTAGTAGAATATGACCATATTTTGTATTTTTTTCTAACTCAAAAATGGCGCCTGTAGGTAGCTAAAAGTACTGTTTTATATTGTCCCCACCCCCTCTAACTTTGTAACTACTGACTCAAAAAAACTGAAAAAATTTAATAATGAGGCTTTGGTGGGACTACCAACGACAAATACTAAAGTACACAAAATAGAGAGGGGTGTCATAGAATTTTGTATGTATGTGACTCCAAATAGTCCACGTAGTTCGTACTTCGGAACCCTTATGGCATACATCGAGTATGTCTTGACCGAATTTTTTTAAATAAATGGGAACAGCAACAACTTTTGTCTTAGATTTTAATATAAAAATATGTAATAAGTGATTTTGACTTTCAAAAACTTTTTACTCGAAAACTATGAAAAAAATGGAAAAAATGTTTTATTATTAAATATTATATTGTTTCATAGTTTTTATGTAATTTATACCAAAAGTTTATAAAAAATTCTAAAAGGATTAAAACAAATTTTTTTTTTGTTTTTATTTTTTTTTTCAATTTTTTTTCATAATAATGTTGTGACCAAGTAAAAATGAGATACCCTGTTTAAATAATTACTTAAGTATAAATTAATTAGTAAGTGTACAAGTACTTAAGTGCACATTCTTATTTTGATTTTTGATATTTTTAATGACTTAATCAATTGCAGTACCTCAGAGCTGTATTAGTAAAATTGGAAAAAATATTCAAATCTCGCAGACATGAATTCCAAACGGTAATTATTATAATTAATACAGTAGGGTTTCTTTTTACATGGGTTTGAAGTGATTTTCATGTAAATTCGGGGATTCTCCGTGAGTGGGGTATCAAATTCAAGGAATTTAAATATATAAACTTTTTTGTTATTATTAAAATGTTCGTTTAAGAAGATTTCACAAACGGTGATAAGTTGTATTTTTTAGATAGTGACGATAATAGACATGATGCCAGTAACAAAGTATCACTGAAATTATGATTTTAAATAATGAAATAAGTTAAAAAGATTCTAAAAAATATATTTATTTTTATATTAAAAGCGAGATTAATATGATTTTTGTTAAAATAAAAACGCAAAATACAGCAATCCGCCATGTTTGATAAAACACCAGTCAGAGTGGATGACGTCACGTCATTTTTGTTTCATTAATGTCTGCACTGTTTATAAATTATAAATGGCCGATTGTGGGTGTAAAAATCAACTTTTATTTCTGAAAATTTTATCATGTATTTATAACATAAAAATACATATTTTCTCTTATTTTCGTAAAAATCCCTTCATTTTTACGTTAATTATTGCATTATTAGTGATAAAAAAGTTTTTCGACAATTTTATTATTTTTGAGGTTATGATGCGTTTGAAAACTAACGCTACCTATGCCGTTCTATAGTCTATTAACTTATAAGTATTTAATTTTTTTTTTCCTACGACCTATAGAACCGGAGATATTTCAAAAACAGTGTAGCAATACACTTGAAATGTATCAAAAATGCACAATTATGCAATTTTCTCGGGACGCACATGGCCGATTTTTCCAAATTTTTTATTTTCAACTCATCTTTGAACATACATATAAAGATAAAATCCAAAAAAATCCAACTTGCCGAATGCATGACTTCAAAATGTTAATTTCCCTCTACTACCTATATCAACTGCGTAAAAATAGATCCTACTGTATTATGTAGCAAATATGTACATATGTATGTTTGTGATTATAATCAAATAATTAATATGTATTTATATATTTAATTAATAAATTTAAAGGAGGAAGAACGGGAACAGGACGATAAATTACTGATAGAACTTAGAAACTATGCGGAATATATTTCAAACGTAAGTACATCTAAGGTACTGGCACCAGTCTTGAACAATACCTCACTTGTTTAATCAAATGTACTCAATTATAAATATTTGTTGATATTTTATTATTGCCATGACTGAATCATAATCTGTAGCAGGGGTAGGCAACCTTTTGTATAACACGAGCCAGAATAATATTTACGTTTTGTCCGCGGGCCGTAATAGTTAATGGACACATTTTTGTTACTCGTATTTTTTTTCTGAAAAAATATATATACAGGATGATTCTGCACATATTTTTTTTCTGAAAAAATATATATACAGGATGATTCTGCACTGTCGTGCCAAACTTGAACTGTTGGCGTCCTTTTCCAACACTGGGAAACGTACTTTTTTTTCTTCTTTCTGTGCGTAATAGTTTCTATACTTGCGTTCATTGGGACTCTGATTTAGATGTAAAATTAGATGAAAGTGTTGAATAAACCAGAACTGAACCGAAAACCGGAAAAACCGTTATTTTTTGCCAGAACGAAAACCGGAACAGAACCGAAATAAAAATATCGGTTTTTACGGTTCAGTACATGCGCGTTAATATAATCTTATTTCGCACTTCAATTGTCGTTCGGACTATCATTCAAGTACCATGAAATGTTCTAAATTATGGTAGAAAAATTTTTTTAATACAAATAATTTTTTTAAATTAATTACTCGGAGCTGAACCGAAAACCGAAAAAAACGGAAAAACCGTTATTTTTTGCGGAACAAAAACCGGAACCGAACCGAAATATATTTTTTTACTCGAACCGGAACGAAAACCGAAACGAAAATAATATTGAATAATTTTTCATAACTGAATGTGTTTTCTTCATTTTTCCGCTCTTATAACAGTTCTTATTAGGTTTTAGGCCGTATCCCACTGTTGGACCCAAAAAAAAATGCCAATTTCAAGCTCCTCAGAAAATCGATGATAACTTTTTTGTTTCGCAAGATATGGCATATCTTTGTCCGGCAAAAGTTAGATATTGATATGCTCTTTCCAACGGCGTATCAAGCATTAAATTATCTTATAAAATTTATGGCCATAAAACAAAACCCTTCCCACTGTTGGAGCAATTCCCCTACTAATTATTACATTATCATAGCTTCTGCAACACATTGTTTACAATTTTACGATTCTTTATTTTATAACTTTAGTAATCATTAACAAGGTGCCCATTACTGGTTTTGGTCTGGACTAAATTCTTTATAATATTATGTCGTTTACGTAGTACTTTTTTAATGAAATTTATTCTATGTTTTCAGTTTAATTTAAACACTAATACCAAGCAGGATATTACAATGGAAATTCAATATTTACTTGATGATATGGAAATAGTAAGTACATTACTCTCTAAAACTGAATTAGTAGTTATTTCACTAATTCAGTTAGTCACTTTAAATTTCACTAAAAGAATAGTGAATGCGATGGAATTACGGCATTTATTCTTACTTAGATTTGTCAACATATATGTACGAATCAACTGCTTTAATACTTCAAAATTATCAAAAAAAATATTATTATAAGGGTGGCCCCTCGATCACCTGCTGCCCCAGTGCCCCCGAGCCTCGAGTTACGACCCTGCCAATGTACTGACATGTTTCACACTGTATGGCAGTATCACGATATAAAGATTTGTTATTATTATTATTATTATTATTAGTGAATATTTACTAACTGAACGATACTTTATTTATTATTATGAATACATTGATTCTTTAATATGTATTAATAATATGTATATAATTTAATTTTCCAGAAAAATAATTCGCTTCGGAAATGTCTCAATGAATTATCAAAAAAATTCGTAAAGGTAAAATTATAAATATCATATTTATATTAATTAAAATTTTGATTAAAAAAATCAAATATATGTGATTTTTAAGAAGAGGCATTTTAAATGATAAAAATTACTTAATATCCGGTATTATAAAGGAACTAGCAAAATTTACTAGCTAGCAATTACTTTCAAATGGGATATTAATTCTGTACTAGTATCTATGGATTAGCTATGGAATTTAGAGCAGTGACACTTCAACTAATTGTAACACGGTTGGCATCTTTCACCGTACAAAATAATTTTCATAACATCACCACTGTTTTAATACCGTTGGTATTTACCTACAACGCGTGCGCGAAACTTATCAAAGTCTTCAACAAACTCCAAGAGAACTGTCATATAAGTTTGATATCTCATTTGAAAGTGCTTGCTAGCTAGCAAATTTGCTAGCTCCTTTATAATACCGGACATAAATATTTTTATTTCAGGGTCATCAGCTCCTTCTAAAAATGAGATACCGCCTTTTTGATATATATCGTGATTTATGGGTGGTATGGAAATAATATTTATACTAGATCATAAGCAAAAGCAACTAATTTTCACAGTAATCCCCCCATTTACCCGGTTAATTGGTTCCATGAAAACACTTCTTGAAAAAAATTATAAAATATATTTTGAATATTTAATCTTGGTGAAATATATATATTTTTTTATAAAAATTTACAGGTTTCTGACAACAAAATAACAGTTTCCAAATATAGCATCATATTATTAATGTTTATTCAAAACCAATTTTTTTAATCACAAAAATTTACTGTGATCTGCTCTACTAAATTGACTGTAACTCAGACAATTTTCAGAATTTTAACTTATATTTTGAATATGTACCTATACTTTAAAAAAATACATAAAAAATCGATTTTTACCTTAATTGTAATGTTAATTAAATTTTCTTTTAATTTTTGTAGATTGAAAGGGATCTAAGAAGACCTCGTGGTTTTAATTTAAATACATATTTAGATACTAGAATCTAATTTAAGGTAAATATAGGAAATAATTAATAGTTTTAAATTTAATATGTTATTGAATATTTTTAATAATTTTTAGACAATGTTTGAATAATCAGCTCGAAGAAGATAAAATTAATCAGAGAAAAATTAAAATGTAATCAAAATAATATATTTAATAAAATTCAAATACTTATTTAAAAATTTTATTTTCATTAGGTAGATCCCATATACATATTTTCACTAGATCTTTTGACGTAAATAACGTCTAGTTTTTCACTGTGTGAGAATTTTAGAAACTTGATGTAACGCGTAGAGATCAGTTTGTGCGCTAGCGTAAATTTATAATCTGTATATAACAGGGATTCGAACCGGAACTGAACCGAAAACCGGAAAAACCATTATTTTTTGCCGGAACGAAAACCAGAACCGAACCAAAATAAAAATATCGATTTTTTCGGTTCAGTACATGTTAACATGATCTTATTTCCCACTTCAATGGTCTTTCGGGCTATCATACAAGTACCATGAAATGTTCTAAATTATGGTAGAAAATAAATTTTTAATACAAATAATTTTTTTTTAATTAATCACTCGGAGCTGAACCGAAAACCGAAAAAACCGGAAAAGTCATTCTTTTTTTCGGAACGAAAACCAGAACCGAACCGAAATATATTTTTTTACTCGAACCGGAACGAAAACCGAAACGAAAAAAATAACGGTTCGAAGCCCTGGTATATATCGACACTTAAAGCAACTAACACTCGGGTTTTGGTCTCAAATTATTGATCTCGATTAGATCTACGAGATACCAGTACAAATAAATTCATTTTACTAGTTTTAATGAGTGAAAAACTTCATATACAAAAAAAATGTATTTCCACGATTTTAATTGTAAATAATAATTAATTGAATTGAATAAAATAACTTATAAGAAAATATTTTCCCCGCTGTAACGTTTTTAATTTTTTGATTAGTTTTTTAACAAAAAAAAAAAATAAAAAGTAATTTCGTATTTCAACGATTTCGCTTGTAAATATTAATTTATTATTCTTATGTTCGTACAAATCATAAGAAATAACTATATAATAAAATACTAGTTATATATTTCTTTATTTAGACTAATTGTAAGTATACGATAAGTATGCAATGGGGTAAGTGCAGAAACGGGGCAAGTGCATTAACAGGTTCTTTTTATTATAATACGAATGAAATTGTAATAGCTAATATGTTGTGAACTACTAAAAGTTAATACCAACTCTTTGACATAGATTTCGGACAATGAATGATAGTTTTACCCTTATTCTTATCAACCAGAACGAAGCAGTACATACATGGTACACACACAACTTTGAGGTACCCATAAATGTGCAATAATTCTTAAGGAAATTTTATATTATGTATTGTTCTTTTTTGTAGCTATAAAGAATATTGATTAAAGTACACATTAAATATATAATTTCTTTTAAATTTTTGAAATTTATTGAGAAAAACACTAGTGGGGTCTTTCCCCGTGGATACATGGCATGGGGCAAGTGCAGGTCTTTAGGTGGGGTAAGTGCATATGGTGGATTCAATGGATGTTTGGTATAGACAACACAGGTTACATGAAACGAAAAATGTCAAGTTCTGATTAATATATGTACAAATGTCAATCAGAACCTTCATCTTACTACTTCTTACTTGTACACTAATATTTTCCTAATAATAATTATCATTTATATATTTTAGATCTTTTTATATTGTGGTTTTATTTCATTAAATCCCTTTTTATATTTCAACAAAAAATTATCGTTTATTTAAAAAGTACACAACTCCAAAACTAAACAACGTATCTTAATGCGGTAAAAAGCATTTTATACTAGACTTATTCACAATTCTACTCTTGCCCCATTGCATATGATATAATTAATGCTTCAAAGCGTTTTTAAATACCGGTAATTCACTTGCCCCGAAAATGGGGTAAGTGCACTGTAGTTAACATTTTTCCAATTCCCTATTATAATGCAAATATACAGGGAAAATTAGCGTCCTTTTTAATTTAAATTAATCAGTAATAACTGCACAATCATTTGATACTGAAAATATTAAGTATTTATATAACAGACTGAAAATATATGTGTTCAAAGTACAACTATGCAAAAACCGGTCTGTACTTACCCCACTGCACTAACATTTTATGTTCATTTAACAAAAAAAAAACGTTTCTGTAACAAATATATATCAATCCATGAGTCTGTGTTTTATTTAATCTCACTGTCACATATTCACGTCAATCCCACGATTGTGCATCCATTTTTCGAGTACAACTAATCGTGGAGCAAAAAATATAACATTAATATATAGCTTATATAACTTTATTTATAATGCAATGAGTTTCAACCCTTCATCTCTCAACACCAGTAGCATAACAAAAACGACAATAGACTATAAATAGGAAGACTAGGTTGTATATTTATTAGAGATCAGATCGGACCTTAAAAAAGTAGCCCGATCCGGCCCGAAACTTTTTTTTTTCGGCCCGGTCTAATTCGGTCCGATTTATACTAAGGTGAGGACCCAGCCCGGTCTGGTTTATACTAAGGTCTGATCCGACCCGGTCCAAACATTACAAACAAAAATTAAGCCCGGTCCGATCCGATTCGATATTCCGATCGGGCTGGCCCGGCCCGAACTTATCTAAGAAAATTGTATTGTATTATAATACAATTTTCTTTTGATAGTTCCTATAAATAAATTATAGATATGAAAAAGGAAGTATGTATATAATATCAAAATATTGAATAAATGAATTGTTATTAATTTAACAACTAATAAAAATTTTGTTTTTAGAAAATAATATTTTTATTTATTCGTAAGGTTCGACCCAGCCCGGTCCGATGTATACCAAGATCTGGACCGGTCCGATCTGACCCGGTCCAAACGTTACAAACAAGAACTAAGCCGGATCCGGTCCGATCCGAAATTCGGGTCGGGCTAAATTCGGACCGGATCGGGTTGGCCCGGCCCGAGCTGATCTCTAATATTTATACCCTTTACCTGCCAATCTTAAGTATTTGATTTATTTTCATGAAATTAATTTGTATAGTATAGTACTTTGTAGTATATATTTGTTTAGAACCACTGTTTTACAGATTATACTTCACTTGTTTAATTAATGTCCGGTATTATAAAGGACCTAACAAATTTGTTAGCTAACAAACACTTTCAACTGAGATATCAAACTTATATGACAGTTCTTTTGGAGTTTGTTGATGACTTTGACAAGTTTCGCGCACGCGTTGAAGGTAAATACAAACGGTATTAAAACAGTGGTGATGTTATGAAAATTATTTTGTACGGTCAAAGATGCCAACTGTGTTACAATTAGTTAAAGTGTCACTGCTCTAAATTCCATAACTAATCCATAGATACTAGTACAGAATTAATCCCCCATTTGAATGTAATTGCTAGCTAACAAATTTTGTTAGGTCCTTTATAATACCGGGCATAAATCTACTTAAATTTCATAGAAATATTTGTTGATATATGATTACTACTATGACTGAATCATAATCTATAGACACTTAACTGTAAAACAGCTTAAATTGATGACAGTCGATCAATGATGGTGGATATTTAAACAATTATTAAGGGGTCTGTATAACCTTGGAGCACAAAAAACAGATCGATTTTCAATTTTTTTCTGTTGAGAGTGTTGGAATGACGAGGCAGTGGCGTAGCAAGCATAATTGGCGCCCGGGGTATGATACCTTTTTGGCACCCCCGAAAAATATAAAGTAATATAATATATAGAATATTGTCGTCTTGGGCAAGCTTGTCCAACCTGCGGCTCGCAAGTATGATTGGTGCGGCCCTTATTAGAAAATAAAAAATAAAAAATAATTTTATAATAAATCTGAATAAATAAAATTAGAAATTCAAATTGACACGACCAAAAAAAAAGGTCTTCAGTTGCATATTCTGGCTGGGTTTATGCTATGCGGTCCAAAAGGGTTGTCTTGAGGACCATTTGGCGCCCTTCTGTAAGTGGCGCCCGGGGCATAATAGACCCCCTTCCCCCCACCCCTCGCTGCAAATTAATACATAGTTTTACAAAGTTCGAGTTTTTTATTGAAAAATATTGATAAACAATTAAGTTATTATTATATAAACATAGTGTAGGTGATTCTGGCAACTAGGGTGATTTGAAATACAAAATAAAATAATGTACTTGTAGTATAATAATAAAACATCAACATGATCAAATATATACCATATATGTACTTTTTGGAAATTTTGAAAATGACAAAATGGCAAGCTATAGAAGAAGAAAAAAATTGTTTGACAAAAAATAACTTTAATAGGTACTTTGTTATTAAAAAATGGATAAACATATCAAAAAGCCATCTAGTCATACGAAAGAAAATGTTAAAAATTATGCTCTGCTCTGTCCAAATTTGGGTAAAATCGGACGAATAGATTTTGAGATACTACTTTCATGTCCGATATTATAAAGGAGCTAGCAAATTTGCTAGCTAGCAAGCACTTTCAAATGAGATATCAAACTTATATGACAGTTCTTTTGGAGTTTGTTGAAGACTTTGACAAGTTTCACGCACGCGTTGTAGGTAAATACCAACGCTATTAAAACAGTGGTGATATTATGAAAATTATTTTGTACGGTGAAAGATGCCAACTGTGTTACAATTAGTTGAAGTGTCACTGCTCTCAATTCCATAGCTAATCCATAGATACTACAGAATTAATACCCCATTTGAAAGTACCTGCTAGCTAGCAAATTTTGCTAGCTCCTTTACTCCTTTATAATACCGGACATCACTGTTTTATAAAACATACATAGTTTCGAGATAAACGCCAAAAGTAATAGAGTTCTAATACAATACAATTTTAGGAATTTTTGCAAAATCGTTGATACAAAACAAAGTTAAGAGTTTAAGACCCTAGGCCAGTGGCGTAGGAACGGGGGGGGTTTTGGGGTCGAAACCCCCCCCGAAATTTTAAAATATATGAAATTAGTATAACAATTTGGAATTTTTGTGATAATAACCCCCCCCCCGAAATGACCTTTTTTTTTTTTTTTGATCATATAATTAATTGTATTTAATTAAATATAATAATTCTAATTTTCAATTGTGTGACCTTTTTTTTTTTTTTTAGTCAATAAAAGTCATAATCAACTAACATTTTTGCTTTTTCAATCAAAAAAATTTCGCATATTTTTTGGAATATCAAAACCCCCCCGAAAATTTTTCTTACTACGCCACTGCCCTAGGCCAACGTTTCTCAAACCCTTTAGTATATGCGACTCAATTTTCAATCACAATTCACATCGCCCCACCCCCCCCTAATAACTAAATAGTTTCCTGACTGAAAGATAAATGTTTTAATTATTAAAAATACGCGATTAATGAATTATTTGGTGTTTTAATTCCCTAAAATCTTCAATAGGTCTTTTAGGTTATTACGCGCAACTGCTCCCGTTCTTATTGACTGCTTGAAGGTTAAATGTCATTTTAAGAAAAAATTCAAACTAATATTTTTTAGTAAAATTGTATAAAAATTAAATGGTTAACCAATGCCATGAACATTTTATTGTTTTTTTTAATTGTTCAATAATTACACAGGTTTACAAAAAAAAAAAAGTTTATGAATATTGGACGAGACCATTGTATCCTTATGTATTTAGACGTCCTGAATCCGAATATGAGGTCCGTTGA
The DNA here is from genome assembly GCA_961205875.1 of Sialis fuliginosa. Lineage (NCBI taxonomy): Eukaryota > Metazoa > Arthropoda > Insecta > Megaloptera > Sialidae > Sialis > Sialis fuliginosa. The sequence goes on from OY540820.1 coordinate 3,070,513, forward strand.
CCTTGGTTAGCTCAGTTTCAAGGTCATTTTAAGGTCATTTTTTTAAAAATCACTAAATGATTCTGGTAAAAGGTGATATATAGGTTTTTCTGGTCGCTGATTCTGAATTTGACGTCCGTACATATAGGTTTTTGGGGTCGCTGAATTAAAATTTGAGATCCGTAGACCCCTACAATGTCAATTTCAAAATCATTTCAAGGTCAAATTTTTATTTTTTAAAATCGCTAAATGAATTTGGTAAAAGGTGATATTATAGGTTTCTCTGGTCGCTTATTCTGAATTTGACGTCCGTTGGCCTCTTCAAGATCAGGTTCAAGGTCATTTTTAGGAAAAGTAAGAAAAATTGCTCGAAACAGTACATATAGGTTTGAACCTGATCTTGTAGAGGTCAACGGACGTCAAATTCAGAATCAGCGACCAGAGAAACATATATATCATCTTTTACTATTCATTTAGCGATTTTTAAAAATTTTACCTTGAAACTGACATTGTAGGGGTCTACGGACCCCAAAAACTTATGTACTGTTTTCTCAGAATTTTTCCCACTTTGACCTTCAAATGACCTTTAACCTGACCTTATAGAGGTCAACGGACAACAAATTCATAATTAGCGACCAGAGAAACCTATATAACACCTTTTACCAGATTTATTTAGCGATTTTTAAAAATAAAAATTTGACCTTGAAATTGACATTTTAGGGGTTTACGGACCTCAAATTTTAATTCAGCGACCCCAAAAACCTATATGTACTGTTTTGTCAGTATTTTCGAGTGATTTTTCCCACTTTGATCTTAAAATGACCTTGAACCTGACCTCGTAGAGGTCAACGGACGTCAAATTCAGAATCAGCGACTAGAAAAACCTATATATCACCTTTTACCATAATCATTTAGCGATTTTTAAAAATTTGACCTTAAAATGACCTTGAAACTGAGCTAACCAAGGTCAACGGACCTCAGATTCGGATTCAGGACGTCAAAATACATAAGGATACAATGGTCTCGTCCAATATTCATAAACTTTTTTTTTTGTAAACCTGTGTTATCTACCTTTGGTGAATTTAGTACGAGGAAGCAAGAAATGAAAATATAAAATTATACAGTTAATGTGCATCTTTTATTTTTGAAGAGTATCACTAAACAGATGTTTACTCTTGTCAATTATTGATTTTTCGCTGGTTATTAAATGTAGAGTGTAGAACTGTAGAGGATAGTAATATCTACATGTAATATTTATAGTAGGTATTCATTTATCAAGATTTTTTTTGAATATACGATATTTAATTTTTTATTTCTAAAATGGTTGATAATAGACAAAATTGTTTTCAGTAAAAGTTGTAGAGAACATTAGTATGTATTATTTATATTCTAAACATTTTTTCGTTATAATAAACCGTTTTTGAGATATTAGCAAATTTCAAATAAAGTAAATATGAACAATTTTCCATATAATGAAAAAATGAGAAAAATTAATTTAATATCAAATTAAAATTATTGAATAATATTGAAAAATACATATTTTAAATAAAATAATAACAATTTTTAATTAACTATTTATTAAGAAATAGAATTAATAACTTTGTTAATTAGAAATGGTATTTCTACATTGTTAAAATAATAAATAAACAATTTGATTATTTCTTAACAAAAAACAGTAATTTAGATAAATACAGAGATACAATAAATATCTTAATAGTTTTTTATTTAAAAAATGTAATGGAAATAATGAAGAGTGTAATTTGGACATATTTGTGCATTTTATTTATAATCGTAAGTTCGTATAAAAAATTATTTAATATTTAACAAAAATTATATTAATTTTTACAAATTTAAAATTTTTAGAGTTATGGAGAGACGAGATTTCTTTATAAATCATGTAAGTTTTTTTTCTTAATAAGATATTTGGACCAGTCTTGGACAATACCCTACTTGATTAATGAAATGAACTAAATTATAAGCTGTTTTAGAATTAAGTGTCATTCATGGGCGCCGGGAGGGGGGTGCAAGGAGGTGCACTTGCATCCCCCTGGCAAATGAAATAATTAAGAAATACAATTGTTATTTTAAAATTTAATACATTTGCACCCCCCTGGCAAATTGGAAAACATATAATAAGTTATAAATGTGAAAATATAAAACTGAGGACCTTTTTTTTTTTAGTCGTGTCAGTTTCAAATTGTATATATATGAAAACTGAAAACCTTTTTTTTTTTTTTTTACTCATATTAACTTCCATAAAAATTTATTTTTTTTGGTATATATTTGCACCCCCCTAAAAGAAATTCTGCCGGCGCCCATGGTGTCATTAGATTATGATTCAGTAATAGCAGTTATTAAAAAGTTAATATTAAAACAAGATAAAAAGTTAATACCTCCTAATACTTGTCATCATAGAGTCACAGCCAGTTGTATTACTGTTACGTACTTTACTAAAATGACTAAAAAACGAAACTATAAATGACTATTTGTGCAGTTCTGGAGGCATATTTATAATAAATTTGTATCTTATTTTTAATAATAGAACGAGAATACAAAGTTATTTTGTGTTATTAAGTAAAATTTTGCAGTACTTCCTTTTTTTGATAATTCTCCAAAACGGTTGATCTTATGATAAATAAACAACGTATATTTTTGTGTATTTTGTATTATAATCTTCTTATACAATTACCCAACTCACAAAAAAATTAAAGAACAAAAAAATAGTTTATAAAATGGCGGGCCTACTGGCCCCATACACACATGGTCTAAATTATGATTGTTTGATACTGGAAATCGATAACACTTATTAATACTAAACTTAAATCTTATAACTGTATCACAATGGGTTCTCTAGAACATAGTTGTCACACCTTTTGAACCTTTTGGGTCGCATAGCATAAACCCAATTTACCAAGGACCACACATGACCCCCTCCCCCCGAAATTTTTTCTTACTACGCTACTGGAATCTGACCATGGACTTCGGAGATACGCTACTCAAAAGAGAAAAATAAAAAACTTAATTTTAAGAAAAAAATAAAATCGACTTAAAAAACTAAAAACACCGAGAAACATACCTAATAAGTTTTTGAAATCGGTGCCAAGCCAATAAAAAATTTTAAATAAAGAAAGAAGAAAACCGACTTCAAAATCTGTTAAATTTAATTATTAGTTGTACATTTCCGTGTTTCTGGTTTTTTTAAGTTTGTTTTATTTTTTAAGTTTTGAAAGCTAAATCTGCCAATCAATTAGGATCTTCCAAATAAGGTACCTCTAGTTTTTATTTTTGATTCTAAAAACATTGTATTTTATTTTTTAAATCGTAGAATCCTTTTAGTGTTGTGTTATGTGTTATATTCATTATTTTATTATTATAAGAATTTTTTTTTAATTATCCGATGAGGGCCGCACCAAAGATACTCGCGGGCCACGGGTTGGACAAGCTTGCTCTAGATATTAAATAAACACTAACTTTTGACAAAATTTTTGGAAGGCTGTAGCTCCCTAACAAAGAATTTCCGGACAGAGGTTCATATAGGGTCATTCCATATAAAATCATCAAAGTGCTGAAGTTGCACCATTTTTAATTTTGATGAAAGTTTAATCAGTTGTTATTATACTTATTAGATAGCAGAAACTGTACTTAGAAAAATTTTAATGGCCATAGTTCGGGGGTGGTGACCGTTTTACCCTCTTAAGGTATGAAGATTTCGTCGATTTTCAACGTTTTTTCAACTCGCTATAGCACGCGTTCTAATAAAGCAATTACAACGAGCTTAATGTCATTTGAAAGACAAAAGAATCTAGTTTCAATTGATCTAGCACAATTTAAAGTTTAAATTATTTTTTTTGTAGATAGAGGCTTTTCAAATTTATTAATAAAATTGTCATTTTTTCTATTTTTCGAAATTTATTGTGGCTCTAAGGTTAAACTGAGAAGGCTATAATTATGTGTAAGTTATGTTCATTTATAGTACTCAGTACCCACAAAAAATCAGCTTGATTGATGCACATCTTTTATTAAAAAAATTTAGTTAACAATCGCAAAAATCACGAAAACACCAAAATCAGCTGTTTTCGAAGCAAAAAAAAGTTATGTGGGGGACGAGATAAAATTCTGATTTTTTTTTTACAAATGCTCTAAATAGTTATCTTTGAAGGCCTTATAGATTCGTTTTGTTATTTTCATTTTTATAGCAACCAGAATTTTTTTTTAAATTTAAAAAAATACAAAAACTTCAAAAATGGTTATTTTTAAACATAATACAAAAATATGTTGGGCACGAGATAGAATTCTGAATTTTTTTTTACAAATGCTCTAAATAGTAATCTTTGAAGGCCGTATAGATTCGTTTTGTTAATTTTATTTTTATAGCAACCAGAATTTTTTATTTAAATTTAAAAAAATACGAAAACTTCAAAAACAGCTATTTTTTAAACAATACAAAAATATGTTGGGCACGAGATAGAATTCTGAATTTTTTTTTACAATTGCTCTAAATAGTTATCTTTGAAGGCCTTATAGATTCGTTTTGTTATTTTCATTTTTATAGCAACCAGAATTTTTTTTTAAATTTAAAAAAATACGAAAACTTCAAAAACGGTTATTTTTAAACATAATACAAAAATATGTTGGGCACGAGATAGAATTCTGAATTATTTTTTACAAATGCTCTAAATAGTAATCTTTGAAGGCCGTATAGATTCGTTTTGTTATTTTCATTTTTATAGCAACCAGAATTTTTTATTTAAATTTAAAAAAATACGAAAATTTCAAAAACAGCTATTTTTTAAACAATACAAAAATATGTTGGGCACGAGATAGAATTCTGAATTTTTTTTTACAAATGCTCTAAATAGTAATCTTTGAAGGCCTTATAGATTCGTTTTGTTATTTTCATTTTTATAGCAACCAGAATTTTTTTTTTAATTTAAAAAAATACGAAAACTTCAAAAACGGTTATTTTTAAACATAATACAAAAATATGTTGGGCACGAGATAGAATTTTGAAAAAAATTTTATAATTGCTTTAAGTAATTAACTTTAAAGACCAATTGGCTTTTTCTTGTTATTTTCATTTTTCTAGTCGCCAGTTTTTTTTAAATCCTTAAAAGTGTAAAATCTCCAAAATCATATATTTTCGAAAATAAACAAAAAAATTATGTGTTATATTATTATTATTATTATTATTATTATTATATTTATTAAATTTAGTTAACAATCGCAAAAATCACGAAAACACCAAAATCAGCTGTTTTCGAAGCAAAAAAAAGTTATGTGGGGGACGAGATAAAATTCTGATTTTTTTTTTTACAAATGCTCTAAATAGTTATCTTTGAAGGCCTTATAGATTCGTTTTGTTATTTTCATTTTTATAGCAACCAGAATTTTTTTTTAAATTTAAAAAAATACAAAAACTTCAAAAATGGTTATTTTTAAACATAATACAAAAATATGTTGGGCACGAGATAGAATTCTGAATTATTTTTTACAAATGCTCTAAGTAGTAATCTTTGAAGGCCGTATAGATTCGTTTTGTTATTTTCATTTTTATAGCAACCAGAATTTTTTATTTAAATTTAAAAAAATACGAAAACTTCAAAAACAGCTATTTTTTAAACAATACAAAAATATGTTGGGCACGAGATAGAATTCTGAATTTTTTTTTACAAATGCTCTAAATAGTAATCTTTGAAGGCCTTATAGATTCGTTTTGTTATTTTCATTTTTATAGCAACCAGAATTTTTTTTTAAATTTAAAAAAATACGAAAACTTCAAAAACGGTTATTTTTAAACATAATACAAAAATATGTTGGGCACGAGATAGAATTCTGAATTTTTTTTTACAAATGCTCTAAATAGTAATCTTTGAAGGCCGTATAGATTCGTTTTGTTATTTTCATTTTTATAGCAACCAGAATTTTTTATTTAAATTTAAAAAAATACGAAAATTTCAAAAACAGCTATTTTTTAAACAATACAAAAATATGTTGGGCACGAGATAGAATTCTGAATTTTTTTTTACAAATGCTCTAAATAGTAATCTTTGAAGGCCTTATAGATTCGTTTTGTTATTTTCATTTTTATAGCAACCAGAATTTTTTTTTTAATTTAAAAAAATACGAAAACTTCAAAAACGGTTATTTTTAAACATAATACAAAAATATGTTGGGCACGAGATAGAATTTTGAAAAAATTTTTATAATTGCTTTAAGTAATTAACTTTAAAGGCCAATTGGCTTTTTCTTGTTATTTTCATTTTTCTAGTCGCCAGTTTTTTTTAAATCCTTAAAAGTGTAAAATCTCCAAAATCATATATTTTCGAAAATAAACAAAAAAATTATGTGTTATATTATTATTATTATTATTATTATTATTATATTTATGATGTTAAAACATATAGATAAATTAATTGTTAAATTGATTTTGAAGTATACTTATTATTCTTCTGTGAAAGGTTTAATATTATATGTTTTTTATAAATATTTCTTTTCATTATGAATATTGTCGTGATTACTCGTGATGTCCAAAAAATTCATTATTTACTATATCAGGGATGAAATATTTGAACCCTGTATTTGAAAAATCAACTAAGTTTGTGCTGTTTTGAATGAATCTCCTGTTGTAATTAAAAAACTACCTTTACCTATCAAAGAGAAAAAATGAAATTGATCAAAAAGTTGAAAAAATATCAAACTCAATCCGAAGTAGTAAATACTATTATTAAGTTTAAGATTTGTTAATTTAGATTCTCTTTAGTATTGATTAGTACAATATCTGATTTTTTACACTTTTAAGGATTTAAAAAAAGTCTGGTGACTAGAAAAATGAAAATAACAAGAAAAAGCCAATTGGTCTTTAAAGTTAATTACTTAAAGCATTATAAAAAAAAAATTCAGAATTCTATCTCGTGCCCAACATATTTTTGTATTACCTATGTTTAAAAATAACCGTTTTTGAAGTTTTCGTATTTTTTTAAATTTAAAAAAAAATTCTGGTTGCTATAAAAATGAAAATAACAAAACGAATCTATAAGGCCTTCAAAGATTACTATTTAGAGCATTTGTAAAAAATAATTCAGAATTCTATCTCGTGCCCAACATATTTTTGTATTATGTTTAAAAATAACCGTTTTTGAAGTTTTCGTATTTTTTTAAATTTAAAAAAAAATTCTGGTTGCTATAAAAATGAAAATAACAAAACGAATCTATAAGGCCTTCAAAGATAACTATTTAGAGCATTTGTAAAAAAAAATTCAGAATTCTATCTCGTGCCCAACATATTTTTGTATTGTTTAAAAAATAGCTGTTTTTGAAGTTTTCGTATTTTTTTAAATTTAAATAAAAAATTCTGGTTGCTATAAAAATAAAATTAACAAAACGAATCTATACGGCCTTCAAAGATTACTATTTAGAGCATTTGTAAAAAAAAATTCAGAATTCTATCTCGTGCCCAACATATTTTTGTATTATGTTTAAAAATAACCGTTTTTGAAGTTTTCGTATTTTTTTAAATTTAAAAAAAAATTCTGGTTGCTATAAAAATGAAAATAACAAAACGAATCTATAAGGCCTTCAAAGATAACTATTTAGAGCATTTGTAAAAAAAAATTCAGAATTCTCTCTCGTGCCCAACATATTTTTGTATTGTTTAAAAAATAGCTGTTTTTGAAGTTTTCGTATTTTTTTAAATTTAAATAAAAAATTCTGGTTGCTATAAAAATGAAAATAACAAAACGAATCTATACGGCCTTCAAAGATTACTATTTAGAGCATTTTTAAAAAATAATTCAGAATTCTATCTCGTGCCCAACATATTTTTGTATTGTTTAAAAAATAACCGTTTTTGAAGTTTTCGTATTTTTTTAAATTTAAAAAAAAATTCTGGTTGCTATAAAAATGAAAATAACAAAACGAATCTATAAGGCCTTCAAAGATAACTATTTAGAGCATTTGTAAAAAAAAAAATCAGAATTTTATCTCGTCCCCCACATAACTTTTTTTTGCTTCGAAAACAGCTGATTTTAACTAAATTTTTAACTAAATTTTTTTAATAAAAGATGTGCATCAATCAAGCTGATTTTTTGTGGGTACTGAGTACTATAAATGAACATAACTTACACATAATTATAGCTTTCTCAGTTTAACCTTAGAGCCACAATAAATTTCGAAAAATAGAAAAAATGACAATTTTATTAATAAATTTGAAAAGCCTCTATCTACAAAAAAAATAATTTAAACTTTAAATTGTGCTAGATCAATTGAAACTAGATTCTTTTGTCTTTCAAATTACATTAAGCTCGTTGTAATTGCTTTATTAGAACGCGTGCTATAGCGAGTTGAAAAAACGTTGAAAATCGACGAAATCTTCATACCTTAAGAGGGTAAAACGGTCACCACTCCCGAACTATGGCCATTAAAATTTTTCTAAGTACAGTTTCTGCTATCTAATAAGTATAATAACAACTGATTAAACTTTCATCAAAATTAAAAATTGTGCAACTTCTATATTTTAATAAATTTGATGATTATAAATGGAATGACTCTATAAAGTTTTTTGCTTAGAATTACATCCTCGATCTACTGTTAAAATGTTGTACACTAGTTGTAAATCATCCTGTATAGATATAGATTAATACATTTCTCATATGTATCTAAATCTAATGTTTTTATGAAAATAAAATAAAACATTTTTTCAGGTAATCATTGCAAAGAAAAAGTACTCTCTTTTTCTGACATCAAGACAGATATGTTGTATGGAGTAAATGGTACTACTATCATTGTCTCAATAGGTATGTTAGTATGTTTTAAAAAAAAATATGTTTACAAGTGGAGTATCAAAATGCGCCACTTGCTGAGCTGATTTAAAAAATACAGTAGGGTCTCTTTTTCCGCGATGCGATTTTCATGGGATTTCGGGGATTCCCCGTTTCGGCGAGATAGGTATCAAATGAAAGTTGACAATTCAAGGAATTTAAATAAACGTTTTATCATTATAAAAATCTTCATTTAACAAGATTTCACAAACTGTGTCGAATTGTATTTTCAAATAGTGACAATAATTCTCATGAAAAATATAATGGGTTTTCAATAAAATTAAATAAATAAAATTCAAAAACAAACTTATAAAATTTCAACATATTTGTATGTTTCAAGGTCACTATAGTATATTTACACTATTTTTAGAAATATGTATGTGTGTGTGTGTGTGTGTACGTACGTTGTGCGTGTCGTTTTTTACGTGTACGAAATCTCGCAAAATTTTCGAAAAAGGGGGTGACAGATTTTGCTTTTTTTTGTCGAATTTAATTGAAACTTACAATTAGTATAAATATTCTACAATACAAATAATGTAAAATATATTTCAGTATTTTTTTTTTGTTATACGTGCCTAAACAGCCATTGAAGGGTGAAAGGTGAAAACCATCCTCAAAAATTGAAATTAAAATACTAATAAATAAGTCCACAATTCATGTTGCTTTGGAAACAAATGCAATTAAATTTAAATTGTCAGATTAGTTATTATGAAAAAAAAAGCAATTTAATTCAAATTGTCAAATTATAGTATAGGAGCCAGCTGCTAAATCGGTGTAGGTTTAACAACCGTCTGCCGTTGTGGTTACTTGAAGTACTCACTCATGTCAGACAAAGCTCGAACAAGTCCGGTCCACCAGTGTGTAGGGATTTAATAGATAGGGCCCACGAAAAATACGTAAACAAAAATCGCGTAACAACCGTTTGGATGTAACGGTTACTTAAAGTAGACCCCAATTAAAGATGTTTTGGATATACGGTAGAAATTTTTGCGTAGGGGTTTAATTACAGGTCCCCCTCAACATTTCGACCCAAAAAAATCAGATAGCAACCGGACCAGACTTGGTGCCAAAAGTTTATTTGGATGTACAGTGTACACTTACATAAAAACAAATGGCCAGAATTGGGTCCAAATCTTAAAAATGCTGTAAAATCTAAAATACCGAATGAAAACTTCTGCCGCGTGGTGTATACCTTTGTTATGAATTATAAAATAGATATATACCCATGGCAGAAGTTTTTATCCATGTCATTTTCCGCATCCCCCCCCCCCTCTCCAAACATTACATTAATCATAAAATAAAAAATTAAAAGTAAAATTCGTATTTTTCATGGGCCCTATCTATAAATCCCTACAAGCTGGTGGACCAGACTCATCGTCTGAGCTTTGTCTGAGTGAGTACTTCAAAGCAACTACAACGGCGGACGGTTGTTAAATCTACACTGATTTTGCAACAGGCTAAAAATTATTATTATTCTAAAAATGTGTTATATTATTGACATTAGGATATTAGAAAATTAATATGTCCAATCAAATTCAAAATTACCTATAGGTGACAAATGGAATAAATATTCGGCTGGATAATTTTAGTGCCGATCGATGGCTAATGGTGTCCTTAATAAAATATTAAATTTGCAAGATTTTGGGCTCCCGAGAAATACACAAAAAAAATAAAAACAAAAAACTTGACCGCCCGCGCCGCTTATGTTTAAATCATCTATTTAGCGAAAACGATGTGAGCTAGAGCAAAACTGAATAGGACCCATTTGATAGAGGATGAAATTTCCTATAAAAAATTATAAACTTTATGTCTCTAAAGTTAATTTTTTTAAGAACATCATTAGCCATCGATCGGTACTAAAATTATCCAGCTGAATATTTATTCCATTTGAATATTTAATTTGATTGGACTATATAATACAAAGGTAAGTTTTATTTCTGACCAATTCCATTAAAATTTTTCATATACATAGTTATTAAAAAATATTCACATATAGTCCAGTACATTTAGACGAAAAATAACTGTATCTGGGGAAAAATTCGCAATAAGCTGAATTTTTGTATACACCTTCATTTTGTCTTTATAAATAAGATACCAAAAGTCCCCAACAATCCCATGCGAGCATACTTTTTTACAGCCCACAAAAGGTGCTAACAATTAGTTTTAAGTAAATATCTCTGTATCTATTGGCTCTATGACTAAAATAGTTATTATCAAATATAAAGTTTAGAAAATTACCTACAATAAAGACCTTATAACTTTTTTCATACAAGTAATCGTTTTCGCTTAATAAGAGGGTATTCTAGTCTAAAAATGTGAAAATATCAAAAAAAATTTTTTGCATTTTATCAATAAACAGGGTTTCTAAAATATGTGTTCAAAACCCTATACCTCAATTCCAAAAACTGACGGAGTTACAGCGATTTGAAGATGATGCGTAGCTTTGAATAGCCAGCTATGTATAAACATTGAACGCGTTTTTCTCAAAACTGAAAACTGAAAATGGCTGCCATAATATCACAAGATCTACTGAACCAATTGACTTCAAATTTGCTGTGTACCTTCAGTACACATGTTATTACCATCCTTAGCAGAATTGAGTCAAAAACATTTTTCTTTATTGTATAGATAGCGAAAGATTAAAAACATAAAAAAAATTAAAATGAATTGTATGTAGGTAATTTTTATCGTAATTATATCAGTGGCCAACAAAACCAATAATTTTCTTAATATATATAAGTTGGACTATAGCGGGTTACAAAAAAAAATTGTAATAAGTCAAATAAAAAAATGGCGGCATTTTGAAAAGTGACTATTCATTTTTATTTTTTTTATTTTTTTAATCTTTCGCTCTCTATACAATAAAGAAAAATGTTTTTGACTCAATTCTGCTATCAGTGGTAATAACATGTGTACTGAAGGTATATAACAGCAAATTTGAAGTCAATCGGTTCAGTAGATCTTGTGATATTATGGCAGCCATTTTCAGTTTTCAGTTTCGAGAAAAACGCGTTCAATGTTTATACATAGCTGGCTATTCAATGCTACGCATCATCTTCAAATCGCTGTAACTCCGTCAGTTTTTGGAATTGAGGTATAGGGTTTTGAAGACATATTTTTGAAACCCTGTTTATTGATAAAATGCAAAAAAATTTTTTTGATATTTTCACATTTTTAGACTAGAATACCCTCTTATTAAGCGAAAACGATTACTTGTATGAAAAAAGTTGTAAGGTCTTTATTGTAGGTAATTTTCTAAACTTTATATTTGATAATAATTATTTTAGTCATAGAGCCAATAGATACAGAGATATTTACTTAAAACTAATTGTTAGCACCTTTTGTCATTTTGTGGGCTGTAAAAAAGTATGCTCTCATGGGATTGTTGGGGACTTTTGGTATCTTATTTATAAAGACAAAATGAAGGTGTATACAAAAATTCAGCTTATTGCGAATTTTTCCCCAGAGAAAACCTAATGTTCCTGGACTAATAAATTATATGGAAACAATAAATAATCAGTATTTAGGTATTTATAGTCATACCATGTTGAGAAGTTGATTGTGTGGACCTAAAGGGTCTCACCCCAACCCAAGGCTTGTTTTATATAAATTTCTTCTCTTTCTTTATGTTTATTTAGACATTCTTATTTTCGTCAATTTTGACAAAGTAAGCATTTATACGCGATTTGCTGTAGAACGTATCTATCGCGTAAAAAAAAAACCCTGCTGTACAAAAATTCAGCTAACTTGGAATTTTTCTTTAGATAAATCTATTATACGCGTAAGCTGCATCAGTTTGGTCGTGTTATGTCTACTGTAATGTATGACGTGAAACGTTGGCCGATAACACGACCAAATTTACACCCAGAAGCCAAGATAGTCATAGTTTTCTTAATACTAAATAATTATATACCGATTTTGAACACACTTTTCTCGGTGGAAGTCACGTCGTGTTATCGAAGATGTCGACTTCAATGTGTGACGAAACGTTGGCCGATAACACGACCAAACTGACGCGGCTTACACCCAGAAACCAAGAGATCCATAATTTTCTTAATACCTACTCAAATAATGTATATTTATATTTTGAATAGACCGCAGTCCACTATTAATCGTTAACCACGAAGCGTACTCTTGTACTGGCCATCTGCAATACACAGACGAGTCCTTCTACTGCTCGACAAACAACTACATTTTATTAGAAGCGGACATTTGTTCTCCGGTTACACCGAAGTATCAAACTAAATATGGAATATGTCTTGAAGATAACAATACAACGCACAGTAAGTATTGTGGGAGGGGGGGGGGGGGGGTAAATAATATAGACGCTGAGATCCCTAATACATGTTTGATACCATAGACATAGAGAATGGACCAGGCATCTGACTCGAGAGCAGAATATGTTATAAAGAGGTTAAGTTCTTCCTTTTTCGTAGCTTCGTAATGTAACCTAATATCAAAAAAAATATTTAAAATTTTGTTAAGTAAATCTTGTATGTGCTGTTTGTAAGTGCAATCCACCTCATCATTTTGTAGCAACCACTTGGGAATTGATTTAAAACAATTTTTTATTAATATATATTTAATATTTTTGGTAGCAAAATTGTTATTTTCCCGGAATATTTGTTCATAATTTTGCAAATTTCTATCAGATCAATTGATTTTTTTTAATTTCCTCGATGAAATATGAACCATTATAGTATATTTATTGTTTATATTATTTACTTTTCTAATAAAAAACTTATTGCACAAAAATTACAAGATAGATATACAAAAATATATCAGACAGAAATACTACCCTGAACTATAGTAAGCTACCAATCAGATTCTTAGAAAAAGAGGTAGATATATTCCAAACTACACTGCATCTCTCTCTCCCTTTTTGAACAGATGTTACACCATTGAGTTAATACAGAATGCACTGTTCATTCTCTATGGTCTATGTTTGATACAATTTTTTTTCAACGTAGACTTTCGCGGTTGTTCAATTGTATAAATTTTTTGTTCACATTACTTATTGTTAGAATTACGCAAAGATTCTCGGAGAATTGTTTTTCATATTAATTATCAATTTTTTATATAACTTTTTTATAAAGAAAAAATTCTAATACTTTGAAAAAAAATGTTTAACAAATAAAAAAAATTGTATAAACTTTTTATTATTGGGTTTTATTCCACGTTATACTTGTCACTTGACGTTTCGACCAACATCTCGTGGTCTTCTTCAGAAGTGAAGAGTCGAATTCAGAAAATGTAGCTGCTTAAATAAGCATTGACGTTTGTGGTAAAAAATCAAATGTTGCTTGCCAACAGCACCGGTTTCCAAGCGCCCGCCGGACAGATGTATGTTTGTAAGCCGATGTCTCTGTTATCATTATTCGGGTTCTTACTGATCTCAATGACTTCTCTGTAGAGTCTAGGTCAAAATTTATCGGACCAGGCTAAAACTTTGACATCATTGGTGTCTACTATGACTTGTAACATCGAGTGTTCAGTTACTGCTAACTTGGCAGTGTGTTGGTTCTTTATATCTTTTATGTGTTCTTTGTTCTTGTTTTTATTGATCTGCCGGTTTGTACACGCTGCCACAATTACACGAGATTTCGTAGATGCCTGGTGTGTCCAATTTGTCGTATCTGTCTTTGATAGACCTGACAGAGTTAGCGATTTTTGTTTTGCATTAAATATAGTACAGACTCCTTATTTACTGAAACTTCTTGCTATTATGTCTGTACAACCTTTTATGTACGGTGCTTGGCCCAATACTTCTTGAGATATTGTAGCTTTTCTTCTGTCTCTCTGTGTGGCCTTGTGAACATCATTGACGTTGTAACCGTTGTCTATTAATATATCTTTTACTGTTTTAAGTTCGACGTTAATAATAGACATCGCAGATTTCTTTTGTTCGATGAATCAGCGTATTTACATATAATCGCTTATTTTTATGCAGGGTGGTGATGTGAACATACACCAACACATAGTTTTTTATTTATACCAGCCCCGCCAAAGAGGAAGTTTTTATTTTAATTTTTTAGTTTTTAAATTTTTTTGTTTTATGATTAATGTAATGTTTGAGGGGGCTGTGGAGAATGGCATGGATAAAAACTTCTGCCATGGGTATATATCTATTTTATAGTTCATAACAAAGGTATACACCGCGCGGCAGAAACTTTCATTCGGTATTTTAGATTTTACAGCATTTTTAAGATTAGGGTCCAATTCTGGCCATTTGTAGGCCTTATAGCACCGAAGTCCCTACATAAAAAATTCTGCCATTATGTTTTTATGTAAGTATACGTCCAAATAAACATTTTGTACCAGGTCGGGTCCGGTTGTTATCTGATTTTTTTGGGTCAAAATTTTGAGGGCCCCCTGTAATTAAACCCCTACACAAAAATTTCTGCCGTATATCCAAAACATCTTTAATTGGGGTCTACTATAAGCAACAATCTCATTCAAACGGTTGTTACGTGATTTTTTTGTGCGATTTTTTCGTGGGCCCTATCTATTAAATCCCTACAAGCTGGTGGACCGGACTCATCGTCCGAGCTTTGTCTGAGTGAGTACTTCAAAAAAACCACAACGGCAGACGGTTGTTAAATCTACACCCATTTTGCAGCTGGCTCATATACTATGGTGTCCGATTGTTTCATCTGGGTTTCTTTTTACGAAAACATCCAGGAATGGTCCTCCGTTTTTTTCTGTCTCCATAGTAAATTCTATGTTAAATTGTTGTGTATTCAGATGCTTCAGGAATTGTTCTAAGGTTTCTTTGCCATGTGACCAAATAACAAAAGTGCCATCCAGCATATCTAATCCAGCATATTTGGCTTTGATCTCGAAGTCATCCATAAATATATTAGCCAATACTGGAGAAAGTCTGCTCCTTCTGTCTGATTATAAATAGTTCCATTAAATTTGAAATATGTCGTAATAGTGCACATCTTTACAAGATCCAGAGTTTCTTGATCGATGCCTAGATTATCGAGCTCTTTCTTCTATGATGTCATCTGGTTGCAGTGTCAGTTGTTTTAATTTATTAACAAAGTCTGAAGAATTTCGTATGTAGCTTTCTGAATTTATAGTTAGTTAATTTGTTTAAGATTGTGGTCAAATATCGTGCCAATTGCTGATCCTACTGCGCTGACTATAGGTCTCATAGGTATCCCTTCATTGTGTATTTTTGGTAGATGGTGATAGTGAGTTGTTTTTCGATACTTTTCGTTGGATCTTTCGATATTTTACAGTATATACATAGTATCTTGAAGCAACGTTTCTACTTTATTGTAATAGTCTGTAGTGTTCATTACAACAGTTGCATTACCTTTGTCGGCTTGAAGTATTAATATCTTGTTTTTTCTTAAGCGAATGTAACGCTTCTCTTTCTCCTTTGCTTATATTTGAAACAGGGGGTTTAGGTTTATCTCTTCTTCCGGAATGTGTATGGTAATATAATTTACTAAATATTGATAAACTTTTCTTTATAAGCGCATAAAAAGAGATCTTACTATAAATCTATAAAATAAAAATTTTACAAATAGAATTATTTTCAGAATCGACAACATGTAAGAAAACATACGAAATAGAAACGATTTGTGGTTACAATTATAAATACCCATCGTATGCCACTGTAATATATTACCCACATCTACCCTCTGGTCAAGACCGTGAGATTATAAAAGAACGTTACCGAAAGGTGAAATGTTACAACCCCCCAGGAACAATTAACTGCAAATTCGGGGTGAATTTGTTCGGAAATTTCAGCTGGATGTTAATGAAACGTGAAATGTTTTTAGTGGGACCGAAAAAGTCAAAAAATAATAATAAATTGTTAAGTTTGGGTTATTATACAAATAATATCAATGATACAAAAATGGTAATGAAAGAAAGTAATCTAAAAGTTAATAAAAAGAATATTTTAAAATTAAAAAAGTTTAAGGAGATAAAGGAGGTCATGAAAATACTAAACGAACAAAATGAGAAAAATAAGAAATTAAAACAACGAAAGGAAAAGGAGGCAGAAGATAAAGAAAATAAATTGAAAGTACAAAGAGAGAAAAAGAAGAAATTAAAAGAACAAAGAGTGAAAGAGAAAAAATTAAAACATCAAAAAGGGAAAATAAATAAATTAAAAGAACAACGAGAGAAGAAAAATAAATTTAAAAAACAAAGAGAGAATGAGATGAAACTAAAAAAACAAAGAGAGAAAGAGAAGAAATTAAAAAAAGAACAAAGAGAGATAGAGATGAAATTAAAAGAACAAAAAGAAAGAGATAAGTTAAGAGAACAAAAAAAGAACAAGAAAGGAAATGTAAAAATATATCAAGCAAAACTAATAATAAAAAATAAAATTCCAATAAAAAGTTTTCAAAACGTCGTGGCATCTCCAATTAATACACATCAAATTAAATTAACAATAAAAAAGAAAACTCCAACAATGGGGTTTGGAAATTTCGTGAAATCGCCAGTTAAAAAAACAATGTATAAAGAACAGAAAGAAAAGGAAAAGAAAATGAAAGAACAAAAAGAAAAATACAAGAAAAAACCACAACAAATGAAATTAACAATTAAAACAAAAACTCCAACAGTGGATTTTGGAAGTTTCGTGAAATCTCCTATTAAAAAAACAATGAATAAAGAAAATAAAGAAAAAGAAAATAAAATGAAAGAACAAAAAGAAAAAGACATGAAAAAACGACAACAAAAGAAATTAGCAATTAAAACAAAAACTCCAACAGTGGATTTTGGAAGTTTCGTGAAATCGCCAATTAAAAAAATAATGTATAAAGAAAAGAAAGAAAAAGAAAATAAAATTAAAGAACAAAAAGAAAAAGACAAGAAAAAACGGCAACAAATGAAATTAACAATTAAAACAAAAACTCCAACAGTGGATTTTGGAAGTTTCGTGAAATCTCCAATTAAAAAAATAATGTATAAAGAAAAGAAAGAAAAAGAAAATAAAATGAAAGAACAAAAAGAAAAAGACAAGAAAAAACCACAACAAATGAAATTAACAATTAAAACAAAAACTCCAACAGTGGATTTTGGAAGTTTCGTGAAATCTCCTATTAAAAAAACAATGAATAAAGAAAATAAAGAAAAAGAAAATAAAATGAAAGAACAAAAAGAAAAAGACATGAAAAAACGACAACAAATGAAATTAGCAATTAAAACAAAAACTCCAACAGTGGATTTTGGAAGTTTCGTGAAATCTCCAATTAAAAAAACAATGAATAAAGAAAAGAAAGAAAAAGAAAAGAAAATTAAAGAACAAAAAGAAAAAGACAAGAAAAATCCAGAGCAAACAAAACTAACAATAAAAAATAAAATTCCAACAATGGGTTTTGGAAATTTCAAGGAATCTTATCAAGACAAAAAAATTAAAAAACTCCAAGAAAATATAAAGAAAGTACAGGTGAAAACGAAATTGGAGAACACGAAGGAATTACGAGAGAAATATAAGAAAATGTTCGAGAAAGAAAGACAACAAAAATTGCAAGAACTAAAAAAACAAACAGAGATGAAAATTAAGAACGAAACTATTAAAAAAGCAAAAGTGGAAACACTGAATAAAAAGAATGGACAAATAAAAAATAGAAAAGGATTATCCGGATAAAAAATGAGAAGGAAAAATTGCGTATTAAAAATTAGATTTAATATGTGTTTTCTATTTTGAAAATAAACAACTTTTGAAATAACAAAAATGGTACTTTTTTAAATAAACATTTACAGCGTTCTTTCAACATTTAGGAGGGGGGAAATGTTCTGGTAATAATTTTTATGAATAAAAATACTATCGAAAGTAACCTCCTGAAATGCAACAAAAAATGTTATATTGCACAAAATCACGGAGGTGGCGAATTTGCTATGGCAGCTCATAAAATGATAAAAACGTTTTTTATTGTTTAAATAAATACATCAAATTCATCATATTGTTCAGTTTTAATGTCACCTAAATTAATTTACTTAGAAATTCAATAATTTAACGCATTAAAAATTAAAATAAGTAGCAAAAGTCATCAAGGGAACGTGTCCGTAAGTGCTAATCCGAAAACAAAAACAACCTGTACGTAAAGAAATTTTTTTTATGTTTTTAACGTTCTTGTAAGCTTTATTCATTGTTCTACAAAACTATATTTTCAACTGTCATTAATAATATAATTAATTCCAAATAAAAAATTAGTTAAGAGTTTGTCCGCCAATAAACGCATCATTCAGTGAACGGACCAATAAATAAACGAAAAAGTTCCTATGAACAATTTTAGGTGCTGTTAGCAAGCAGTCGTGTTAGATAATTTAAAAAATAATGGCTGTCAATCGTTTTTCTCCGGAAAAATTATTACGATTTAAGTGGAAAGTACCTTTTAATTCAGTATTTAAACACCGTACCTCAATACAGCATCATAAAGGGAACGCATTTAATTGTTATAAAATGATGAATAACATGATATCGAAGTATATTTCTCTAAAACTATTGTAATCCGCTGTTCATTGACCATGAAAAGGTATATCCAAAATGACGAATGCTTAAATCACCACGCGTTCATTTAAAAAAAGGTCATTAAGGGAACGTTTAAAAAGTCATTCGGGGAACGTTTTTCAATATGAAACGCGTTTCCTTAATGATTGTGACGTCTCCAGAATAATGTCTGTAATTGATATTTATAATTTAAAGAGTAATTAAGGCTTATTTGATATATTTAAATAAAATTGAAATGTCTATTTGTAATTTCGATATTATTTTAAGCTCATTTTACGCGTTGCTCTTTTATTACTCTTATTTCAACAATTTATAATTCTTAGCTTGCTCCTTTTAAATAATGTTTAATGACTATACCTTTTCAACTTCAAATTGAGACTAATCAATTTCAAATTGGGAATAATCAATTTCAAATTGAGACTAAACAATTTCATATTGGGAATAATCAATTTCAAATTGAGACTAAACAATTTCAAATTGGGAATAATCAATTTCAAAGTGAAGTTGATTGTTCCCAATTTGAAAATGTTTAATCAGACCGGATTGCAAAAATAAAAAAATCATTTTAAACTTTTAGAAGAGCCCTGAAGATGTCCACTGCAATGTGTGACGAAACGTTGGCCGATAACACGACCAAACCGACGCGGCTTACACCCAAAAGCCAAGATCCATATCAAGACCACCGCGGAAGCCTCAAAATTTTAAATTCATGTTACAAATTTCCCTATAAAACTAAATTTTAAAAAAAATATTACAGAACCTATTTACAACGACCAATAAAATCGATTTTAATAAAATTTTGGGAAAAGATATTCCTTATGATTATATAAAAACACATTTAAAAATAAAAATTGGCTCGTTGATATCTTGTGCTTGTGAGCAACAAAGGGACATTCTTTTTTTGTAATTTTTTTTATGTAGGTACTATACGATGGCGCTAAAGATAATTCTATAAATGTATTAAACAATTTTTTTTTTTTTGTTTTTGTTTTTGAAAAATTTTCTCCGTGTTAAATCAAAATGAGTTTAACTCAAAACTTTTTTAATCCGATTTCGTAAAAAAGACCTTCCTTTTTCGGGGCCCCCCCTAAGCTCGAGGGCACAACCCCGGTGGTAGTTACGGCCCTGGGAGAGTGGCAGCACAACTTCTTCTGGGAGTAGGGGAAAGGGTTGTACCTTGGGACATTTTTTACTTTTTTAATTATTGCACTGACATCTTTCGTCCGAATACAATAATCTATTAGCCCTGCAGAGGCTACAACTGTAGGCTTATTTATTATTAGGTTTATTTTATTAATAGTGTTTTTTCGAATTTTAAAATGATTTTTTTAAATCCCCCGCGACCATGTCCAGAATGTATCCCCTGATTAATGGGGGTTACCTGTATTTAAGATAGGTATATAATAAATGTACTCCAGTAAAAAATTGTCTCAAATTGCTTTTGTTATATAAAAAATAATCATTGACTTTTTGTTTTTTTTTTTTCCGTAGTCACTTGAATTGTTGAGATAATGACATCGTTCTCACATTTTGTTCTTTCTTAATAGCCTGATGATGATTCTGTGAATCGAAAGATTGCGATACTTATTCTTCAATAAAATTTTTTTGATGTTTAGATAATTAATTTATTTTTATAATATTTTAACGCAACTATAATATATACTATTATATACATAAGTATAATATTGTACAGTAAAGTATTATTTTATGCTGTAGATACAAAGGATTAATAGCGTCAGTGATACGTTATGGATTTTATAAAACCGCGTAAAACTAAAGCAATGAGTTCAAATAAATAAAAAATCGCATAAAAAAGTTTCTGAAAATTCGTTTATAAATATACCCTTTTTTTTAAATCTTTACTTTCGAAGATATAACTTTTGGACAAGGGACAAAATATTTTAATGATTTTTTTTTAATTTTTAACAAAACGTTTACATATTTAAATTTCTTAATGAATAGAGTTAAAAAAAGTAATTCAATTGCAAATGGAATTTTTTTTTTATTTGTGAAAAATTTTCTAAATAAGACGAAAAAAATCTTTCGGCTTCGGCCAAAAACTGACCTTCGGTTGGACACTAGTAATAATAAAAAGAGAAATTGTTTTAAAACTTTATTGATTACATTGTACTTGCAAAAATAATAAATAACGTAACAATATATATAAAATATAAACATAAATACAAATGTTTAAGAGCTAAAACGATGGAATGGCATCATTTTAATATTGTAATACAGATAGTTAAAACACTACAAGCCATCTTCATTATAAAACATTCAATCATGCCTTTCCTTCTGTACTTTCAAAGTAACCAGTGAGCATTCTTAATAAAATAAATAAGTCTTCGAACAAAACCTTTTTGGAGCTCATTCACAAATACACCAGACTTGATTAACCTAACCAAATACAGATCGTTTATCCAAGTCTAGCAAGAAAACGGTTACTTGGAGATGTTCCATGTAATTAATAACAAACGGTAAAAAATTTGTCTCATGTCGGAATGGTGTTACAACGTGCATTACATAGTTTAGTTTTATGTACATATTTAAATTTCAGATCATTTCAATGAATCATTCAGAAGTTACAGCTGTTTATACAAAATACATCAAAAACACAACCATCTAGATAAATAAATAAATACAGTCTCGTATTTGGTGACGTAGAACTCTGGAACTATAAACCACATAAACTTCAGAATGGTCTTAAAATGTGCGTCCTAAAGTATACTTTAATATATTAAAATATCAAACCATTTCGATGAATAATTTAAAAGTTACAGCCGTTTAAGTAAAGTATCGGTGTCAGAAGAGTAAGTGGGCTGTCGATGTATTTTACTTAAACGGATGTAACTTCTAAATAATTCATAGAAACAATTTGATATTTAAATACATAAAACTAGACTAAATAACGCACATTTTAAGACTATCTCGATGTTTCTACGATTTTTAGTTCCAGAGTTGTATATCACCAAACAAATTTGTCTAGTTGGCTGTATTTTTGACGTAATTACTTAAACAACTGTAACTGAGGAAATAATTGTTGGAATGATCTGAAATTTTAAACCTGAAAACTTTGTATGAAACATTTTCACTAAAAGATATTTAACTGTTTCCAGACTTTGTACAAATATTCGTAGATGAGCCCCGTTTTTGAAATAAAACTTTAATAAACAACGACACGGACGTAATAAGTTTATGAATCTTTCCGTTCAATTTTCTTTATCCTCCTGCACTCGCTGTTGTGTGAGAAATACTTGTTCCTAAAATCAGAAATCATTTCCGTTGGCTGCAATCGTATGTCGACATTAGGTTCTGAGATCTTCTCATATGTGAGGAGTCGACGGGACGAGTGAGTGCTCAACACCTGTTCACTGTTTGAGATTAACTGGAGACACGGATGCAGTGGAAGGCCTTCTTGGGAATAGTCTTGTCTGCGGAATCAAGAGTTATATCATTTTAAAGAATGGAATGTCTTCTTTCCGATGCATTTTGCTGATTTAAATTTAGTTGATTTTGTAGTTATAGGATTTTAAAGCAAATGGAAATGTTAATCTTCGTGAAGATTTCTGAGTTTAGAAATAAATTGTAGATAAAATCTATTAATTTTGCATTGTATTTCATTTTGATAAGATTTTAAAGCAAGTAATTATTTTTGTTGTAAGCTGTGCGGAGTATTCAATTTTTTTAAATAAAATCTGTTGATACTGTTTAAAAGAGTTGAATTAGAGCTGGGCGCGGGCCGTGAATTTTTCGGGTTACTTTGGGTCACGAATGTGACCCACATGAGCGATTTTCAATCTTGAATCGTGAGCGTGAGTGATCGTGAGTCAAAGTAAAACAACCGTGCATGAGTACATTTTTGTCGTGCGTGAGTCCATGAGTATATTTCGAAGGTAACTTTTTAATAAACTTATTATTAGTTTTTTTAATATCTTAACATAATAACGTTTCAAAATGAATTTTTACATTAAAAGACGTTAGAAAAAATAAATGTCATTTTAAGAAGCAGCAATTTCACATGGCCAGTATTGCCAACTTTAGCAGAACACAAAATACTCCAAATTAAAAAATGCATTATTGCTTTATTTTCTTATGCATTTACACTATGTAGTAAAATCTGCATATAACATTTGCTATATGTAGCAGTGCTAAATATAGCAAATGCTATAAAACATTCGTTATATTTTTCAAATTGTACTCAAATGATACCATGTTACATGTAGCAAATGTTATATAACATCCAGTCTGATTGAAGATGTCGAGGAGGAAAGACTTAATGCTAGCGGTAGCTATTACGGTATTTTTGGCATGTCATAGAAGAAAACGTAGGTTTTGGATAGCTAGAGAAAAATACAGTGGAAGTGAAATGCTGAAAAACTTAAATGCAGATGACTTTGGCGAGGAACCGTCGTTGAGAAATGAAATAAGATGTGACGGTAGTTTCAAGAACTTCTTACGAATTATTAGTGAGGATTCAATTAACAACAGTGAGAGAGCTGGGGATATCATTGGGATATATCTATCTTTTAGCTCAATATTACACTCCTGTTGAAATAAAGATAGGTATATCCCAACGATGCTCTATCTATTTTTTTTAAGACTCTGTTTTCGAATCAAATGCACAGTCTATGCTCTATGTCTATGGTTGTAGAATCAAAACAGTCAAGAGAAACTGTTACCTACATGTAGCAGATGCTAGAGAACCAAAACTACTTGTAACACTTGCTACATAGGTATAGCAAAAGTCACATGTAGCTAATTTTTCTTTGATTTTTCCGACTCTGGATGGAAAACATAAATCTTGCTATATGTAGCAGATTTTACTATATTACTATATTTTCGTACTTATAGGAATAGTTATATATAACTTTTGTTATAAGCAGGTTTTGCTACATAGTGTAAACGCGGCTTTATTGTTTAGTTTGCTATTACTTGCACTAGAAAAGCAATTTAGAAGAAATAATACAAATATAAAATATACACATATTATATTATACGTAAAAAACGTAAATTTTCATCGTTTCAAAATATAATTAATAACAATTATATTAAATTTAAATAATGTCACGAGTGTGACCCGTCGTACGTGAGTAAAAAAATAGGATTCGTGAGCGTGTGTGATCGTGAATTTTTTTCTGTAACCGTGAGTGACCATGCGTGACTAAAAATATTTTGTTTGTGAGTGTGCGTGATCGTGAACAAAATTTACTCACGCGCCCAGCTCTACGTTGAGTTTCAGCTTCAAAATACTTTTTTTTAGATTCGATTTCCGTTTTTTTTTCATCGAGTTATTTGAAATCAACCAAAAAGCATCTATTTTTAAACGACAAATAAGTCTGTGGAAAAAAATCGTAGATCAAAACTAAATAAAGCATTTCGAAGCTGAAAATACACGCTTCCAAGTATTATCCAAAGATTTCATTCACAAAGTTGAGAAAAAAAAGCATTTTTTTTGTTTACTTTAAAATCCTATAAAACTGTGACAAATCAAGGAAAATGAAATATGCAAAAAATATTTAAAAAGCTGAAACTCAACACTTATTTTAACAACTTATTTTAAAACCCAGAAACCTTGACAAAAAACCTACAAAAATAATGTTGCATTTTTTTGTTCTTGCTTTAAAATCCTATAACTCTGTGAAAAATCAACTAAAGTTAAATCTGCAAAAAAACATCACAAAGAAGAGACATGGTATTAACAGATTTTGTCTAAAGTTAATTTTTAAATCCAGAAAACTTATTAAAATTTCCATTTGCTTTAAATCCTATAAATCTGCAAAAAGCATTGGAAAACGGTACATTTTGGACCTACTTACGAGCATTAACTCACCTGTAGACCGGGAACCAACAGACCAACCTCCCATGCATGTTGAGATGCATCGCAGAGAAATGCAGCAGGTCGCTGTATATCTGCGACAAACTGTACTCCACTTTGGCCGGAATGTGATTCAACAAATGTTTCTCGCTTAGCTCGTAGTTGCTCTTCTCTATACCAACTCGCTCCGTCGCTTCCCTGATCCCGTACGGAGCTAAAATAACAACAACATCCACTCTTTAAACCAGTGGTTTCCAAACTTTATGTTACTACGCCTCGCTTTAAAAAAAAACTAATCTTAAAATAAAAGACTTCAAAAAAAACTTTAAAACGCAGAAAAGTATACAGGGTGTCCCAAGACTGTGTCAAAGTTCAATATTTCATTTATTATAATAAATAGAAGAAAAATTTTAATACAAAAGTTGTCAGGTTAGACAAGCCGCATATTTTAAAAATAATAATAATAATAATATAATATATAATAATAAGTGCGTTACAAATCAAAGTTATGTTTTTTTTAAATACAATGTGTATTTTTTTTATTGATAACCTATCATTCAAATTAAATTAATAACTTTTTAACGACTGGATTTAGGTATAGAACATAGTTTATTAAATGTGTTTAGAATTGAATAGGCAATTCGAAAATGTGAAAATATATAGGGTGTTCCATTTGAAAATTTTGAAAAAAATTAAGTTCAGAGTTTTAATACAACATGTACAAAGAATACAATTTCGTAAATGTTCGATGTAATATCGCAATAATAGAGCATATGCCAGAACTATTTTTAGTAGAAAACAAATTTTTTTGGTTGTAATTAGAAAATAACAAGGTGTTGAAAATGTCAATTTTCTTATAAAAATGGTCATAATTTCTAAACTGCTCAGTATAATCACATGCTTATATCAAAATATCCAAAAAAATAAATGCTTTAAGATTATCAATAAAAAAAATACACATTGTATTTAAAAAAACATAACTTTAATTTGTAATATTAAATGAAATATTGAACTTTGACGCAGTCTTGGGACACCTGTATACTAATAATTAAATTTAACAGTTTTTGAAGTTGGTTTTCTTTTGCTTCCTCACAATATCGAAGATACGAGAAACTTTGTGATTGTTTTAGATTGAGACAAAAAAAATGTTCTCCGATTTCAAAATTTTAAATTGATCTTTCCGTTTCACGTCAAGACAAACACTTTTCGTTCTGTGTCTGTCTATCTGTCCATCCGTCCATCTGTTCCCTGAATCCTTGTCACACGCATAACTCATGAACCACTGAACCGATATTATTGAAGCTTGGTCGGATGGTTGGGTCTGGCTTGAGGACGGTGCCATTTCAAAATCATCAAAATTGTGTGTAAAGGGGAGGGGGATATCTTAAAATATATATTTTTTCAAGATATCTCAAGAACGACACATGACAGAGACATTGAGCTTTATATATATTAAGGATCATAAAAAAAATTGTTTACCATTTTTTTCTAACTTTTAAATGACCAATAAATAATGTGTAATTAATATTTTGTCTTATTTTTAACAATATACTCCCTAAAATACAACCTTAAAAAGTATTAATTTTCACAAGCGCTGGATGTATGTAACTTCTTAAACAGCTGTAACTAGTCATGTAATTGTTAGAATGATTTGTAATTTTAATTGGTGAATCTCAACATAATAACACACATTTTAAGACAGTTCCAAGGTTTTTACCGTTTATAGTTTCCAAGTTGTACGTCACCAAACACAAGTAATTTTTTTAATTATCCGCTGATTTCAATAAATCAGTTACACGTCATTTAAAACTAAAAGATACAGTTGGTTGAAATAGTACTTACGGTCTGTTATGATTGCATCAAAAGTAATGCGGTGCTTCCACAACGGACGGGCAAAATCGGAAACAATTACGTCTAAATATTGATTCTCAAGTCCGTATTGTTTCATGTTGATGTAAACGCTCTCGTCTTTGTCACGGTTCTGAAATAAAGTCTGTAAGTCAATCGGGAAATGTATGTTAAGTGGTATTTTGTGTGGCTGTCATAATTTTGTTCTTTTATATTTTTTTATTGATTTACGAGAAAAAATAAGCATTTTTGTCAGAAATAGTTTTTTGTCCAAATTTTCTGAGATTTTTAATAAAATAATTAGTTTTTTGGATTTTAAAGATTTTTACTCAGAAACTGCCAACTTTAGAGATATAGTGTAAAGAGCAAAAAATGTTTATTTTGATCCAGTAAAACTTCTAGAATAAAAAAA
This sequence comes from Sialis fuliginosa, assembly GCA_961205875.1. Classification (NCBI taxonomy): domain Eukaryota; kingdom Metazoa; phylum Arthropoda; class Insecta; order Megaloptera; family Sialidae; genus Sialis; species Sialis fuliginosa. Next base: position 3,097,863 of record OY540820.1, read on the forward strand.
ATTTTAGTAAAAAAAAAGAAAAAATGTAAAAATAATTTTTTCTAACTATTTTAAATGTCATAATTTTATTTATTTTTATATTATTTATTACTCTACAAGAAAAAACAAACAACTTTTATCTTAAATAATTCTTCAAGTTTTATCGGAACAAAATAATGTTTTTGTTCTTCGTACTTTTTCTTTAAAACTGGCGGTTTCCATGTAAAAAATGCTTAATAAAATACATGTATTGGTAGAGTGAGTATGTTATACACACAATAACATGAGAAACATGAAACAACTACCTAAAGCTATTTATGTTTCTATATTTGTTAAATAATACTCTTGTATGAGCGTCTATCTTAAAATATTCTCTCAAGAAGCTTTCACCCCACCTTGCTCCGCGTTTATTTCAACACTTACCATCTGAGTAATTCTCGATGGACGTGTTCTTGCATGCAGCATTAAATAATCTATATCTGTCCCGTAAACAAACGCTCCGAAATAAGCAGCTGCGACAAGGAGTGATCCGCTTCCCACAAACGGGTCAAGCACAAGGTCCCCTTTGACGACACCCGCTTGGTTGGCCATCAACAAGGACAGTTGGGCGTCCATGCTGGTATTACCGATGAACTTCCTCGTCTTTAGAGATAGCTTTGCTATTAAATGTCTCGCTCCATCGGCGACCCATCGACAGAATAGAACATCCAGAGGTTCGTCCGGAACACAGTTAGGATTTAAACCGTAATATTCTATGTATTTTAGATGCAGATCGGGGTTTTTTAAGTTTACCACGCCATCTACTGGTAAATAGCTGAAAGTCTAATAAATAAAAATGAATCATTGATTTTTCACAATCATAGACACAAAAAGAAACTAACCTCGATTTTATTTACTTTCTCTTTCTGAGTAAAATGTTTATTGAACGTTTCAACTGCGATCTTAAATGATTTCTTTGGTTTGAAATATTCACTAATTGTATCGTTGGTCAGTTTTAACTTTTTATGTAACGAAGAAACACTTTTTTCATGCACCCATAGTTCTGCGCAGTATCGTAGAGAAATCGACCGGCTTGCAATCTTCAATGCGGCTTCTTCAGACGGTAAGTAAACAACCCAATATGGTATCTGAAACGAGTATTAAAATGACCAATATAATCTAGTTAAATCATTTACACATACTCACATCTGGTGTTGGGAATTCAACCCATTTCATTGTTATGTTGAATAATCTTAAAATCGATTGTATTTCTGGATGTCGAAATTCAATGTGTTCTTGAGCGAACCAAAAAATATATTTCTTCCAAGATGAATTCATTTTAGTGCCTCAATTTCTAATGGAATGTTGTTAATATTTTAGATAATACTTATTTCTACACATTAAAATAGAGTAAGATGTTTTTAAGCTACATTGCTGGTAAAATACTTATTTTTCAACAATGTGTATTATTCATACGCATGTGGTGTTTTTTCGCCGCTGTTCAATTTTTTGACAGCCGATAGTACCAACTGTTAATCAGTATTTGTGATAAATACATATTATTATAATGCTAATGTATATATATTCTAAATAAAAACAACTTGTTTGTCTAAACAAGTTGTTTTTATTTATATATTTAACGTCACTATTAGTATATTATTATATATATGGATAAATATTGTATCATGCTTGCTAACTATATACACATATTTTTCCATATTTCTACGTTGGCACTACTTTAATTTTAAATTAATCATTGATACCAATATACAACAGTATTTCATTCTATTCACGTGGTGTTTACGTTCAGTTTTGGTTGACATTTTAATATTTTAATTCATATACAAAAAGTAATATAAAGTTAGAAAAATTATATCTTAATAAACAGACATCAATACCAAACTTCACTATGTCAGAACCCTCATCAAGCAAGGAAACAGCAATTAAAACACCTATGGTTTATATATGTGGAGGTTATTACTTTTATTTTTGATGTGATTTTTATTGTATTCCTAATAATATTTGATAAATTATTAGTTAATTATAGAACACTTCTGAGAAAAGATCGAGTCATTATAGTTATTTTTTATCTCAAGTTTACAGTTGTTTTTCAAAGCTTTTATTTTTTCAGAATGTCATCATGAAAATGAAATCAGACCTAGAGATCCAATTCGATGCAGAGAATGTGGTTATCGTATTATGTATAAGAAAAGGACAAAAAGATGTATCCTTTTAATATCGTTCATTTTAATAATTTGATCAGAATTCCTGAAATTAATTAAATTATTTGACACTCAATCGGTTAGATGCCTGCCGGTCACAAAAGTATGAACTAGACTGCAAATTAGAATAAAACAGTGGTCAAAATTGTCAAAAATCACATATATAGTTAATCAGAATAGAGTTGAAGCTTTAATAATATACCCATTAACTGTCCTTGATTATGGCAATCTATTGGGGAAAAAGGGGTTCTTATCAAGGTTAGTAAAGTACAAGGTTGCCTCATAACTCTGTACGGGGAGTGGCATGAGACGGGAGATTGCGTCATCGTGAGGAACTCTTTGACATTATAAATGGCTGTCAAACTATATTTACTCTTTATTTTAGTTAAGCTGATTTATTGTAAGTTGTTTTTAAATATTTTCATTTGATGTTGATAGTGTACTGAGTTTTAAATCTAAATTTTTACTATTTTATTATTATAAATTATAGTTTTAAACAAGTGTTTTTTTATGTCTAACCAACAAATGTATTTTCTTTAAGCATTGATTTCTGACATCATTTTTAAATTTTTATGAAGAAATATATGTAATAATTTGTGCTTCTGTTATAAACAATAATATTTACTTTTTTTAAATACAAATATCCAAAAATTCGAAATAATTTGAAAACAACTTTAATATATGAAACAACGTTTGAAAGGTTCCTCAGGCTGACGTCATCCGACGCAGCCGCTGATTGGTCAAAAAGTTATGAGGCTACCTTGTCTTTATATACCTTGGGTTCTTATAGTGTAAAAACAGGAATGAAATATTTTTAAATAATTCTGTCAAATAAAAATGTCTATATGTTACAGCACATTATACTCTATTCTAACACAACACGTAATTTTTTTAATGTATGACAGTGCCTGCATATTCTTCAATTGAACCAAAACAGTAAATTAATTATTCTTGATTATGACAATTTATAATGACAAAGCTGTAGTTTAGTTAAGATAAAAATGTTAACTTAATCATCATCACAATAAACTGTTTTTAAATAATTTTAATTCAAATAAAATTACAGAAATGTCGTATTCCTAATGGGCATCTAATGGTCAAGTGTAAATAATTTCAACAGACTGAACCATTTTAGTATTTAATTTTTAGGTACTTGTCTATAATGCTGACACCGGTGATAGAAATATGAACATTGACTATAATTATATATGCACACAGAAATTAGTACATTCAATTTTCTTGGGTAGCTGGGTGTGTGAGTAATTTTTGCTCACGAAAGAAAAATTTTTAGTCACGCCCGCTCACTCACGGTTACAAAAAAAAGTATTCACGATAACGCACGCTCAGGAATTCTATTTTTTTTATTCACGCACGGCGGGTCACGCTTATGATTTAATGTAATTGTTGTAAATTAAATTTTGAATGATAAAAATTAATGTTTTTTACGTACAATATATTGTATATATTTTATATTCATATCATTTTTTCTAAACTGCATTCTGGTACAAGTAATAGCAAACAAAACAATAAGAAAATAAAGCTACAATGCATTTTTAAATCTTTTTTTTCTGATATGGTTGGCAATACTGACCGTGTGAAAGTGCTTCTAAAAATGACATTTATTTTTTATACTGTATTTTTTAATGTCAAAATTCGTTTTGAAACATATTTATGTATAGATATTAAAAAAAAGATAAGTGTATAAAAAAAATTATCTTCAAAATATACTCACAGACTCACGCACGAGAAAAATGTACTCACACACAGTTGTTTTAATTTGATTCACGATCACGCACGCTCACGATTCAAATTTTGAAAATCGCATGGCAGAGACCTGAAAAATTCATAGCCCGTGCCCAGCTCTAAGTAGGGCAATCTACTGCCCCTGGGGTTGAAGCTTGAGTAAGTTTATAATAAAACATAGACTTAATCTCTACCACAAGCAAATGTTTATAATTTACAGAATGTAAGATAGGTCCGAACATAGCCTCATATATTAATCAACTAGTAGTAGATTAATATTTGATAGAATCAGGAGTGGTGTGCCAAACATTTAACAACTGGCTCACTATATATAAAAATAAAAACAAACTTGTTTGTTTAAACGTCAAAAATTTATTTAAGAAAAGGTAATCGCAAGCTTTCGATTCACAGAATCATCGTCAGGCTATTAATAAAGATTTAAATTTGAGAACGATGTTGTTATCACATGAATATTATTGAGATAACAACATCGTTCTCAAATTTAAATCTTTATTAATAGCCTGACGATGATTCTGTGAATCGAAAGCTTGCGATTACCTTTTCTTAAATAAATTTTTGACGTTTAAACAAACAAGTTTGTTTTTATTATATTTAACATCACTACTATTACATTTAAAAAAAAACATGCCTTACGCATAATTTTTAATGCCCTGTTGCAGTTTCTGACAATAGCAACCAATTATGCACTAATAACTAACTAATAGTACAATCTATACTCATATTGCCTGCTGCTGAAAAAAAAATAAAACAAATGCACTTTTAAAGCTCTTTTTTATTCTTAACCAACAGTTACTGCGTGAAAACGGAAAAAAAAATTGGTCTGAACTTTTATTCACGGAATAATTTAACAACTAACTCGCCGATTTTCAAAAATCTTAACAACCGGCTCGTACAAGCCGGCTCCAGCACACCCCTGGATAGAATGCTTAAAAGAAACTCGTACATGTACTCAATAGTAGTATATATAATTGTACAGTGTCAGCATAATAGACTTGTATCAATTTTGAACTATTTTCCTTAACGTACTTTCCAGTGGTTGTTTTTGATGCTCGCTGATATTCATTCATCTTATAATTAATTGCGATTAAACTTGTTTTCTAAATACATGTAAAAATGTTCTTACATTGTAAATATTTTTTGATTATATTATTAATTAAACTATAATTAGACAAATATTTTCATAATTTATTTACACTAAGGTATACATATGTAATTCATTCAATTTAATACAAATAAAATTTACTAATAAAAATATTTTCTTTAGTTTAATGTCCGGTATCATAAAGGAGCTAGCAAAATTTGCTAGCTAGCAAGCACTCTTAAATAGGGTATCAAACTTATATGACTGTTTTTTTTGTAGTGTTTGACAGATAATTTCATGCATAGGAAGTAAAAACAAAGATATGTAAAGTATAATTACCATATATGTAATACTCCTATATAGCCAGCCGAGAGAGAAGTTTGTTTTATAAAATAAGGACTGCATCGAGATAGGAACATGAAATTTGGTATAATTGTACATTAAACTCTTCTCTTCAAAAACAGATATGACTAAAGTGTCCAGAATTCTAAAACCCTGATGCGGGACACCTCCCCCTCACATACACATACGAAAAAAATATTTGTAAAAAAAATTTAAATACTTAATACAAGTTTTTTTTACTTTAGATAAAATTTTACAGCTTGTTCAAATAAAATCTAAAGACTTTTTTTTTTAGTCCTCAAATTGAAATTCAATTCTTAATTATTGTGTAACTAAAGAAGATACGAAAAATAAGGTCTTCAAATTAAGATCAGCATTTTTTTTCCCCGATCTAAATAAAATTTTGTAAAACGCATAACCATGATTATAAATGTCTAATCCGGGACGATTTTCGGGACAATTTGTGATGCGGGACAGGCTACTCAAATCCGGGACTGTCCCGCACAATCCGGGACGTCTGGTCACTTTAGATGACTCTACTCTCAATTCTTATTCGGTCCCAGTTTTATAAAACAAAAAAAAATCGCGCGGACACCAATTTTCTTGTTATCATCCAATATTCGTTGATTTTGGCTTCCCATTACACGGAAAATATAAAATTTACTAAAAAATAATTGATTGCGTATTATTTAAAATTTTATGACGAATCTATTAATTCCAATGTTTTTGAATTTGAAGGTTTGCATATGAAATAAGAGCTATCAAGAGATCCTGCGGTAGTATGAATAGAAGTTTTTCTAGCAAAAAAATAATAAAAAACATGTTTGTAGCCTAAAAATATTTATAATTCTACTGTTTAGTCATATTTATAACATAAGTACACATAAAACTTTAAAAAGGGTGCATTTTATAATTAAATTTTTTTTTTCGATTTTTTAATTTTTGACGTACCCATTGTTATATGTAGGTCAATTAAACACATTTTTTCTCTCTCTTCTACTCAATATGTCCAAAGCTTATTTTAGTAGAACCATTAAATAACTTTGCAAAAGCTTAGGTGTAGATTTTGAACACAAAATTGAACAAGAATAGTAATTTTTCATAAATTGCTATGTTTGTAGTTCTACTATATGTGATTAAAATTGTTTAAAAATGTTTTTTTAATATATTCGAATGACAAACCTTATAGATTATTTGCAACTCTTCAATTTTTGTTCTGTGATTTATTCACGTAAAAATAGTCATATGCAAATAGTCAATTGTCATAGAGTGCGTCATATCGTATGCAAATTTATAGCCATACTTTCTCCGCGCTCTACCACGAGAACGTTTTTTTTTTTAAATGGAAAAAAGAACTCTTTTTCTTAAGAATTTAATAATACACCATTTATATAATATCCCCCATTTACCTCCGAGCAGTGGCGTAGTAAGAAAAAATTTCGGGGGGGGGGAGCGGGGTTAAGCTTGGGGCTCCCAAAATATGCGAAATTATTATTATAATTTTTAATTGAATGATCTAAAATATTTTATTTCTAATCTTATGACTAAAAAAAAAAAAAATTAATTAATTAATACGTAGTTATTGAAGACCTTTTTTTTTAGTCATATATAAACTAAGTGCAGTTAATTAACTATATGATCAAAAAAAGTCATTCAATTCAAAATTATTATAATTATTTCGCATATTTTAAGAACATTGAATATTTCGGGGGGGTGGGGGGGGGGGGTATAATCACAAAAAAGGTCATTCCCCTTCAAAATTGTAATGATAATTTCATATATTTTAAGAACATTGAATATTTGGGGGGGGGGGGGGGGGTCCGACCCCCCCCCGTTCTTACGCCACTGCCTCCGAGTCATAGGAAGTGAGATATTCGCGAATAACAGTTTTTCGTCACGTTAGACCTTCAATATCTCGCAACGCCAGCACGATATCGTTGGGGACTTTTTACACATTATTTATAACACTGTAACCAAGGTGTACACAAAAATTCAGCTAACAGTTATTTTTTTCCCAAAAAATTATTATTAGGTCATTTTAAAAAAGATACAAAAAAAATAATAGGGCATAAATTATAGATAATAATATTCTCTATAACTTGTATATAACACATTTTTTTAATACGTTAAAAATTCAAAAAAATTAAAGAAAATCGATTATTTCCTAAAAAAAAATTGGGGGGGAAAAATTAACAGAATATAAATTGTAGATAATAGCATTTTCTATAACTTTCTATAACATTTTTTTCTACTGCGCACCGTTTCAAAAATAATTCGAAAAATTCAAAAATTGACACCAGTAAACATCCGTTTCCGGTTTAATGATTGTTTTCAAAAATAGGAGGTGCATATCTAGAGTAGACAAGAACCTTAAGTTTAAATTTTCATGTTTGTAAGTCTCACCGTTTTGGCTGTAGAGCGTTCAGACACACACACATACGTCATTGAGATAATGGTCGTACGTGATTCAGGGACACTCAAAACGTGTAATTCCGTTAAAATCTCGAGTTCGAATTTTTTCATGATCACTATACTTTATTTATACAGTACATTTCATGTAGGTACTTATGTATAAAAAAAAGTAAAAATCGATGAAATTATATTATATGTATGTATGTACATATATATGTACCTCATATGTTTGTACCTATACGTATATGTATCTTTTTACGCGGCATAAATACGTATAACATTTATTTTCCTACACACGTACTTCGTGTTTGGATTAAAGTTAATATAAAAATATTTATCTCATCCAGTTTGACGCAGTTCAATTTTAGTAACAATGAAAGACAATAAATATTTCTTATTTTTTATGTTTGTTTTGATATAGCCACCATTGTTTAATTACAGAATTTGTAGCCATTTTACTGTACCACGTGTTTATATGACATTAATAATCTGTTCAATCAAGGTTTTCTGTTACGTGCTGTTTTTATTTACATACTTATTATTTACAATGGCGAAACGCAAGAACTATGACTATGAGGCCGGTTCTATTTATGCGATTGATTATTTTTTATTGAACATCAACAGGGCCAGATTTAGGTATTGCTTCCTCGCCATATCGAAGATACGAGAAGCTTCGTGATCGTTTTAGAATGAGACAAAAAAAATATTTTCCGATTTCAAAATTTTCCGTTTCACGTCAAAACAAACACTTTTCGTTTCGTGTCTATCTGTCTATCCGTCCGTTCGTGTGTCTGTCCCCTGATTCCTTGTAACACGCATAACTCATGAACCACTGAACCAATATTGTTGAAACTTGGTCGGATGGTTGGGTCTGGCTTGAGGACGGTCCCATTTCAAAATCGTGTGTAAGGGGGAGGGGTGACATCCCAAAATATTTATTTTTTAAAGATATCTCAAGAACAATAAATGTTACGTAAAAATTTTATAGGATCTTTTTTGTAGAGCATTCAAGTTCCTATAATATAGGTCTACAACGTTTGTTGTTTAAATTGATATTTACTTTGACATATTAAATGACATTAAATGTCATTTTGACGTTTGCATAAATTTAGATTTAGATTGGAATTGTCAAAAAATTAAAAATATACGAAAAAATAATCAGATGCGTCTTGAGAAAAATTTCGAACTAATATTTTTTAATAAAATTGTATAAAAATTAAATTCTAAGCAATTTATCTGAACACTTTATCGGTTTTTATTTAAATTGTTCAATAATTAACTACTTTTGGTTAATTTGGCACGATGAAGCACTGTGCATTTACTTGGCAGATGTTTTTTTCTTGTGCTTCGTGTTCAACTCTCAACTCCACTTGAGCAGTCTTCTGTCCTTCCAGTAATCAAAAAAATAATATAAAACTTATAAAAGTATTTTTTATATTTCTAGCAAAAATTGTCCAAGAAGATATGAATACATTCAGTGGCGCGTTACAAAATCGGGGGCCTCAGGCAGAATAAATATTCGGAGCCCCCATTTTTTGTCGAATAATTTTTTTTATTCAAGCAATTTTTATTTCACAATACTACCACTAATGTCCGGTATCATAAAGGACCTAACAAATTTGTTAGCTAGCAAGTACTTTCAACTGAGATATCAAACTTATATGACAGTTATTTTGGAGTTTGTTGATGACTTTGACAAGTTTCGCGCACGCGTTGTAGGTAAATACAAACGGTATTAAAACAGTGGTGATGTTAGGAAAATTATTTTGTACGGTCAAAGATACCAACTGTGTTACAATTAGTTGAAGTGTCACTGCTCTAAATTCCATAACTAATCCATAGATACTAGTACATAATTTTCCCCATTTGAATGTAATTGCTAGCTAGCAAATTTTGTTAGGTCCTTATAATACCGGACATAAAATTATTTTAAGAGCCAAAAAAAAAACAAATTCTTACTTATTTATTTCTCTCCCTCCCCCTCCTACCTCATGGCCCATAGGTAGTTAGTAGTTGCCTATCGTGTCTACTGTGTTTTTAGTGTTACCGAACTTAAACTGAAAATTAAAAATAAATTCACAGTGCACTTACTGCACTTATACCTAATCAAGAAACTTTAAAAATATTTTTTTTTAAGAAATCTGAAAGTGATGATAACTCACTCATGTTCTTTTTTGTCTTGAAGTTTCTTCTTCTAAAACGTTTTGATTATGAACTCTCCTCTTCCAAACTACTAGCTGTGTGTAAATTTACTTATCAATGACAGGTGTTACACGCTCAATCTGGCATCAGTTCAGTCCATAACTTTCATCGTGAATAGACTGATGGCAAACTAATGATGGTATTACACAATCAGTCGAGACTGGCATCAGTCTTCTCGAGAACGCTGTTAAAACAAGACATCTTCGGAAAAACGATGGATTGTTATAAAAAAAAACTTGTATTGCAATAATACTAGCATTGGCTTATACAGACAAACGCGTAAAAAGGAAAACATGGATTAAAGTACGGCTACAGAAAAGAGATCATTACACATATTTTCTAAAGGACTGTTATTCGGGATGGGGGGGTAACTATCGATTTCCGTCCTGGGAGTCACCCCCCCCCCCCCCCATAGCGACGCCACTGCCAATGGACTCTTTATAACATTTGCTACAGGCTTGACTTAATCCGGCACTGAATGCATTGACTGACAGACTGATCAACTGGACTGACGGATTTTTAAATATTTTAATATTTTTCGTCAGTCTCGGTACGATGAAGGTTATGGACTACCAAAAATGGTAAAGTGGAATGGAGAAAAAGTATGCTAGTATACTCTACCATACTTACTATCCTATTGTAATCCATTTTTGGTAGAGTAACCGTTTACACCATGGGCGCCGGGAGGGGGGTGCAAGGAGGGTGTGTTTGTGGCTTATTAAATCCTGTTGAAATATTTTGGCACAAAACTTTTAAAACATTTTTTTTACTCATTACTATACCAATCCAGTAACAGCAAGTAAATTAGATATTTTAGAAGAACAAATTCATAAAGTTTTCATACTTTGTCCACGAACTCTTAGTAGGGTTTGAAATAAGAGCCCGAAAAGTTCCCACCTAAATCGTGGATGAAACACCCACTTACACGTAAAAAACTACCCCCGGAATGAAATTTATTCCAGTTTTTCCTATTTTTCATCCGAAGCGCTGTTCGGAGAAAAAAATATTACAGGAATTAAAGACTCTACATAAAATTCTACGTAAAAAATGTCAAGTGCACTATTCGATTAATTCTCAGCCTACTCTCACAATCGTTGCTCAAAGTGAAGGGTAGTTTTGGGAACGCAGCGAAAAATCGGCGTAACAATAGTTTTCAACATACATATTTCCAAAACGGCTGATTTTACGTAAAAAAAGATTATGATAAAAATTATGGAACTTTATCTTCTCTATGAGATCTATGCACCACGAATTTTTTTCAAACGTTTTTCATTGATTTTTTTTGCTCTTTTTCACAAACGTACATTTCATATTTTGAGCTCTTTTCCATACAACTCATTTAGTACAGCTTTTAACAAACTTTAATTTAGTGGTTTACCCTCGTAAGTCTATTCCACTAAGTTTTGTATATTTTTATTGATTTTATGTTGGCTTCTCGGATTAATTCCTCTTCGGTTGACGAATTTAGACAACCTTCTCTATGTTAGTTGAAATCAGGGCCGCGCCGCCCCTGTGTGCGGTGCACACAGGCGCCAAGACAATTGGAGCGCCGCTATCGAAATTATTTTTGTTACACTTACACAACAACATATTTCTTTGTAGTGGAGTATCGATAAGTAAGTACGTACAATAGGCGCAACAAATGCCTCGTAAACAACAAAACATAATATTGCGCTTATTGTACAAGTGTCCCAAGATAATATTCACGTTTATTACGAAATAAATGCAAAAAATCGTTTTTTGTTAACTTCCTTGCATTATATCTCGTTACCAATTAATGGTAGACAGTTAGACCTGTAAACAAATTTGTAGATTCAAGTCTGTTGAACAAAAAAGGTGGTAATAAATTTTATCGTGGGATGAACGATTTACGAGATAATTACGTTTAAAGTTTTCGCGCTTATAGCGGACAACGCTCAAGGTCATAGACCGCGCCAACTTAATGTAATAGTCAGAACACACCCCCCAACAATTTAAAATAAAAAAAATGACTCTGTAGAACAATGCAGAACAAATATACAATTTGATTGGGCTAATAAGTATACGATTAGATAGAACATCATAAATAAAGTATGTAAAAATTTAATTCGTGTTTTATTTTTCGCAGTAATTGGCAAGCGAAAACGAACTGGTTTTACCTATTTAGGAAAATATTATCTAATTATATAAAACTAGAGAACATTTATTTCGGTCAAAATTAACAAATAAGAAATAATAATAAGTTGAAACATTAAGATTCGTGAAAGAAAGAGGCGCTTCATAGGTTTCGCACACAGGCGCTGTGGGGGGTCGGCGCGGCCCTGGTTGAAATACATGGTTAAGCAGCGCAAACCAATTTTAATACAGCCGGATCGTTTCCAGCAACCCATTTGACAGTTCTGGTTTAAAATTTTGAAGATGTAAGGTAGACATTGTGCCTCTGTAGTGAAAATAAATAATAAAATGTTGTTCGTTTTCATTTTAACCTCATTTTGTAGCACCTATGTTAACTGTCTGTCAAGATTTAGTTTGGTAAAATACCCAATAGGAATGTTGTTGATAAACTGCATATATCGATGAGATAAAATTATGGCATGTTTCTATTGGACAACCAACTTATGAAACGAACTAATTTTTTGTGGATTTAAATATATTTCCTTTCGTGAACCTTTCTACAATATTTTTCTTCCGAACCGTCATTCGGAGAAAAAAATATAGTAAGAATTAAAGATTTTATATAAAATTCTGTGTAAAAAATGTGATATGCTCTATTCGGCTAATCCCCAGCCTACTCTCGCAATTGAAGCTCAAAGTGAGGGAAGTTTTGAGAACGAAGCGAAAAATCTGCATAACATGATTTTTCACCGTAAATATTTTCGTAACGGTGAACTTAACGTAAAAAAATATTATTATGAAAATTATAGAACTGAATCTCTTCTATGAGATTCATGTGCTACGATTTTTATTTCAAACGTTTTTCATTGATTTTTTGGCCTTTTTTCACAAATGTACATTGAACACTCCATTTTTTTTTACAAAATATAATACAATTTAAACAAACGATGCGTCCTTTTGAGATATTTTGAAAAAATACCGATTTTGAGGTACTACCTCCTTACCTTCCACACGATTTTGATGATTTTTATATGGGATCATCTACTAGTCAGAACCAACAAAGAAAGTTTCATTAAAATCGGTCCAGTGGTTCTTGAGTTAAGCGTGGGACAAAAATTCAAGGGACAGGCACACATACACATACGCACACACATAGACAACATATTTTACCATATTTTGATGATAATTTTTACTAAAAAATCTTCTCCATGTAAAATAATAAAATGCGCGTTTGTGAAAAATGGGCAAAAAAATCAATGAAAAACGTTTGAAAAAAATTCGTGGTGCATGGATCTCATAGAGAAGATAAAGTTCCATAATTTTGATCATAATCATTTTTTACGTAAAATCAGCCGTTTTGGAAATATGTATGTTGAAAACTATTGTTACGCCGATTTTTCGCTGCGTTCCCAAAACTACCCTTCACTTTGAGCAACGATTGTGAGAGTAGGCTGGGAATTAACCGAATAGTGCACATGACATTTTTTACGTAGAATTTTATGTAGAATCTTTAATTCCTGTAATATTTTTTTCTCCGAACAGCGGTTCGGATAAAAAATGGGAAAAACTGGAATAAATTTCATTTCGGGGGTAGTTTTTTACGTGAAAGAGGATGTTCCATCCACGCTTTAGGTGGGAACTTTTCGGGCTCTTATTCCGAACCTTACTGAGAGTTCGTGGACAAAGTATCAAAACTTTATAATTTTTTTCTTCTATTTGGCTAATTTTAATCTAAATACCGTGGACTATGAAAGTTTATATATTTCTAAATTGAAAAATACATTTGTACCATGTCAATGGCTGTTAGAAATGCCTGGCACAAAACTTTTTATTTATCTTAAAGGCTATAGCCAGATAAACATACAAAATCGGCCTTTGCATAAATTTGGGTGATTTTTCTTTGGAAGTCACATTCTATGTAACTTTCAACCTGACCAAATATTAGCTTCCAAAAAAATATAGTTTTCGAAAAAAATTATTATTTTTTAACCAAGACGTGATTATCCTCAGAGGCGAAGATGCGTTCCACAGATGCATATTAAAATACTCGCGTGATATGAATTTTAAATAAATTTAATTTTATATACCTATAGATGCACCCCCCTGAAAGAAATCCTGCTGGCGCCCGTGGTTTACTCACAGCTAGTTTGGAAGAGGAGAGTTTTAGAAGAAGAAACTGCAAAGCAGAAAATAATATAAATTATCACTTCCAGATTTCTTAGATTTTTTTATTTTTTAAGTTCCTTGATTATATGTGCACCGTGAATTTTTAATTTTTTGTTTAAGTTCGATAACACCAAAATCTTGTACTATCCTTTCAACTCTACTGACCGTCTATTATCTTTAGTACTCTACTTCCACTATCTCCAAGTGTTTACATTAGGATAGTAATAGTAACTAGTAGAGTATGCACTCCACCTCCGCACTCTACTAGTTACTATCCTAATGTAATCGAGGCTTTTCTGTCTGTATATCTGTTTTTTTATTTGGTTTTAAATTGATCGATTTTTTTAATTTTGAATGTTTTCCATTAAAAAAATAGCACCCCCCCCCACATCTTGGTAGCACACATGATACCCTATGAGTAATACGAAATAATAATATCGTAGTAAAGGCAATTGTTTGTGTATTCTGGGTAGTGTACGGTCGAACATTCGGCTTCAGTTTTGACTTCGACTAAAAATTACACCTTCAACCAAAATCATTAAAATATTTAAAAATTGAAAGAAAAAAAGTTTCGGCTTCGGCCAAAAAATGGCCTTCGATCGGACAATAGTTTAAGAATCAGTTAGGTTTTAATGCCTATAGGTACTACTAGGTAATATCTAAGCATTTTTACTTTCGTATACCATGTATATGAAATATACATTAGTATAAGTAAGTATAGTGAAGCCGATTTTTTTCGAACCTCGGATTTTGACGGAATTATCTATTTTGACGTTCCCTTAATCCATTCTGACTATTTTCGCCATGATGTCTGTGTGTCCGTCTGTCTGTCTGTCTGTAAGCGCTGTAACTCAAATACGACAAATTGTGGAAGGGTATGTATATATAATATAATGTATATAATAATATAATAAATTATAGATAATAACATACTCGACATTTTTTATCTTAAACATTTTTTTCTTATTTCAAAAATAATTCAAAAATCCAAAAATTTACAAGAGTAAACATCCGTTTTCAGTTATTACGTTAAAAAAAATCACTTGTTATATAATGAAGAGAATAATATTACCTATATTATTCATTTTGTTTTATTTTGTTAGAAATGTTTTAATAAACAAAGAATCACGTATACAATTCACTGTTAGGTTAGGTATAAGAAAGTCCCGTGGTTCCCAAGGCAGATATTTTCTTGTGGTTTCGTGGGCTCAAAAATCGAGAAATTAAATTAATCCTTTGAGAAATTAAAAATTCTTCCCGGATGAATATAATATGTATGTATACCCCCAATTTACTTTAAGAGGCATAGCTAGGGAGTAGAGAAACCACTCCCCGCCGGAGGCGAAAAAATGACTTTATAGAGGCGCCAATCTCTATAATATATTATGAGAAAAAAAATTATATAGGGCACTCATACAGGTACCTTACTGGGGTTGCAGCACGCCTCTGTAATGGCGTGTTTTGCACCAAAAAGATAATTACAGCAACACGGTGTTTTTTTGACAATAAATTATAAGGGTTATACATTTTTAAATACGATGTATTTTCAAAACACTGTGTTGCTTTTTTTATCTTTTTAACACGGCATAAGAACAACAACAAATACGCATATAGTTATCAGAAGAGAGCTGACAAACTGACAATTAATCTATTTAGTTTAAAAAACTACTTTATAGAATCTACATAATTTTATCAATCAAATAAATAAAAATATTAATTGAACAATGACGGTAACTGTAAACTGTCGAGAAATAATATAAAGACTTTTATATTATATTAATAATAATTATTATTTAATGCGTTTAAAAAATGGGGGACCAAAATCATGTGTAAATATATTTGAGAGGCCTCGTATATCATAAAATAACTAATGGGGGGGGGGGGGGGGTACTAAAATATCAAGCACCGGTCCTGTTAAATAACAATAGTTTCAAACAAACATTATTATAGAAATTGCTATATGGTCGTTATTTAAATCAATATTTTTAGTACCTTTTCCGGACAGTAATCACACCTCAATTTCATATTCCGAAATAAAAAAACAAATAATTTTAATTCATGCGTCATCACAACATACGGGCAAACTCGTATAGGATGTTGTAGACGCATGCGCTTTTTATTCCATGCTGTACTTGAAAATACAGCCTTCCTCAACGCTGAAAACAATTGTATTCGCCAAAATATATATCGCGATTTTAAGTGTTTTTTCAACGATCCAAGCTCTGTAAAGTGTGTCTATAATCAGTTTTGTTAACTTAAGTACTAATGAAATGTAAGTCGGCCGCTGTCATTGTGTATTTAAAGGTATGAATCGTATTTATATTTAGTTAAATGCGCGTATATACACAGTTATTTTTTGGAGCGTTTAGCTGGATCTTTGTAATAATTACACGATAAATTAATGTAATACGCGCAAAAATGAATTGTACGTGATTTTAAACGTCTTAATAAATGTGATAATGTTATATTTGTTTGTTTTATTTGTTTTAAAAAGTGTCGCAATTGTTTCTTAATAATGCATATCTGTGTTATAATATAGTAATTATCTTAAGTAAGTTAATATTTTGAAATAAAGAATAATTTTACCATTCATGAAATACACTGCTTAAAATGAATTATGATTGTCTTGGAAAAGTGAATTTAGTCAATTGATTACCTATACTTTTTGTGTTTCCATGTTGAAATTTTCAAAAATGGTTTTGACAATTTACATTGAATTTATTGAATATTAAAATTATCGAGTTTAATTAATCTGTTTGAAAGAATAACATTTTATAGTGGTATATTATATCGTGTTTTTGAATGTAAATAAATAAATACGAGTGTCATGTAAAGAAATTGGGGAAAATATGTCTTCCTTGTTAAGAAAAAAAATTGTAATAATTCCCTTATTAAAAATTTGTTAAACACATCCTAATATTAAATATTATGAGAAATAGGTATAACGTATTATTAAATAATAATGTATTCAAATTACATTTTATTAGATGTAGGTGTTTTAAATTAAAATAAATCAATATTTAATTAATTTCTGAGAATATCAATAAATGATTTATTTACACAAATAGTTATACGTGTCAGTAGTCTGCGAAAAACCGATTTTATCTCTAAATATTAATCAAATGCAATATAATCATTCATATTTATAGATACTAGAATCATTCTGAAAATATGTAATGATATTGTCATTATGCATTTTCTATCAAGAAAGAGTTCAATGAATTTTCAAATAGTAATACGTGATGCATTTCATTCTGTAGCTGCTACAAAATGCCGCGTTTTCTAAAGTATTGATTTGCGACCTTGGCCAACAGATGATTTCACAAGGTCAAGTTCAGTGGGAAAAAACCCTGTTCTTCCTGTTCTATGTTTGTTGTACAAAGTAGCAGTCAATAATATTGCATTGTTGTTTTCTAGCCGCGTTACCAACATTGCACAACTTTATATACATTTTAAAATGTATTGTTAATTCTTAATTAATACTAATATTATAAATGCGAAAGTCTGTCTCTATAAGTTTGTTACCTTTTCACGACTAAGACGCTGAACCGATCTTGATAAAATTTTGCAGGGAAATAGCTTGCATCCTGAGGAAGGATCTAGGCTAATTTGTATCCCGAAAATTGATTAGATAAAATAATACAAATTCCACGCACACGAAGTTGCGGGTAACAGCTATAGACCAAGAGCCAGTGGCTTATTTCCATTGTTTATTTCAAAAGTCGTGAAAATTTTGGTACTAAATCTTATATACCTACTGAACAACCAAAGTCAATTCTGGCAGCCCTCCGCGGCCGGGTTATACTACAGCAAAGTTATAAATTTATTTATAGTAAGTCATGAAATTTTAGGAGGGTACTTTCGGTAGTATTTTTTATTCATAACAATTATTGCCAGAACATTTGCTCCTCACCTAGATGCTGCCAGAACGCTGTAAATGTTTATTTTAAACCAGGGCTTCGAACCGGAACTGAACCGAAAACCGGAAAAACCGTTATTTTTTGACGGAACGAAAACCGGAACAGAACCGAAATAAAAATATAGGTTTTAACGGTTCAGTACATGTTAAAATACGCGCGTTAACATAAACTTATTTCCCATTTCAATTGTCACTCGGACTATCATACATGTACCATAAAATATTCTAAATTATGGTAGAAAAGGAGCTGAACCGAAAAAACCGTTATTTTTTGCAGAACGAAAACCGAAACTGAACCGAAATATATTTTTTTACTCGAACCGAAACGAAAAAAATAACGGTTCGAAGCCCTGTTTTAAACAGACCCATTTTTGTTATTTCAAAAGTCTTAAAATTTTAACAGAATGTATAAAATATATGTAGGATAGATAGTTTAAAAAGCCAGAACAAAATTCCATCACCAAATGCCTGCCAGAACAAAAAATGTTTCCACGTTAGTGCGATACAGTTATACATATAACGGCGTGCGGGTTAGAGAGAGAACGTATATGGGGAGCGCGGGAATGACACTCTGGTGATAAAATTAGTAAGTATATGGAGAGTAAAACAAGTTAGATATATACAAAATTCAAGAAAAAAAATTATTGTAAAAATAAAAATAAAAACATTTATTTAATGTATCAAGAAATACAAATTTTTTATTCATCTTCTTCTTCATCTACTTGATTATCATCCTAATTGACGTCATCCTCATCAGATATGTAATCATTTGAATCCTCGATTACATTGATTTGAGGTATTAATATTTCATCATCTCTAAAAATGATTGATAATAATAATTATTATAAATTCTATAAATTTTCTTCTTGAAGTCGGGTTTTCTATGGTCAAATAAAAATATTTTTTTATATCTCAGCAGTGTAAATTATTTAATCCATTTGCGCCTAATTATAAATTTTCGAAAAATATATATTTTTTTTCATCAGAACATGGTTATTATTACTTTCATTATTCTACTATAGTTGCAAAAGCAATAGAAAAGAAAATAGCTATTTGATTTATTCGATACTTCTAACATACAGGGAGGTCCGGTTTGGGGTACAGATATTTTGAGAGCTGATTCTTTGGCTCATTGTGAGTAAAAAAATTGTACGGGAATGTGGGGTCTGTTTTCAACACCCACTGAGCTACAAGCTGTTTAAAAACTTCCTTCAGAGTAGTATTTACAAACAAAGATTATCTCATAATTTCCAAAGTAACGTAACTAGTGCAACCACAATTAGTCAGTTTCATAGGCAATTAACTCACGTATTTTTCAGTATTAGCATTATTGCTGGCCGTGTTTCCAGTTCAAAGTTATTACTCATCAAAGTAAAAAATATTTTTATTTTTTATGAAAATAACATTTTTCTCCAAAAGTACCTACAATATGTGGTATTTTTTATCATTATTTTGGTACGTCATAATGTTACCTACAAATCACCATACAAAGTTTGAACCTGGGCCTTACAGTTTTCCAGTTATAAATTTATCTAAATAATCCACAAAGTGAGCAAAGGTAGCAAAATAGTCACTTTGTGGATTATTTTTTACTCACAATGAACCAAGGAATCAGCTCTTAAAATATTTGTACCCCAAACCAGACCAACCTGTATGTTAGGATTATCGAATAAATCAAATAGATATTTTTCTTTTCTATTGCTTTTGCAACTATAGTAATAATGAAAGTAATAATAGCCATGTTCTGATGAAGAAAAAAATTTTTTTTCGAAAATTTATAATTAGGCACAAATGGATTAAATAATTTACACTGCTGAGATAAAAAAATGTTTTTATTTTGACCATAGAAAACCCGACTTCAAGAAGAAAATTTATAATAATTATTATTATCAATCATTTTTACAGATGATGAAATATTAATACCTCAAATCAATGTAATCAAGGATTCAAATGATTACATATCTGATGAGGATGACTTCAATTAGGATGAGATTCAAGTAGATGAAGAAAAAGATGAATACAAAATTTGTATTTTTTGATACATTAAATAAATGTTTTTTATTTTTATTTTTACAATAATTTTTTTTCTTGAATTTTATATATATCTAACTTGTTTTACTCTCCATATACTTACTAATTTTATCACCAGAGTGTCATTCCCGCGCTCCCCATACACGTTCTCTCTCTAACCCGCACGCCGCTATATGTATAACTGTATCGCTCTAACGTGGAAACATTTTTTGTTCTGGCAGGCATTTGGTGATGGAATTTTGTTCTGGCTTTTTAAACTATCTATCCTACTTATATTTTATACATTCTGTTAAAATTTCAAGATATATGAAATAACAAAAATGGGTCTGTTTAAAATAAACATTTACAGCGTTCTGGCAGCATCTAGGCGAGGAGCAAATGTTCTGGCAATAATTTTTATGAATAAAAAATACTATCGAAAGTAACCTCCTAAAATTTCATGACTTTTACTATAAATAAATTTATAATTTTGCTGTAGTATAACCCGGCTGCGGAGGGCTGCCAGAATTGACTTTTGTTGTTCAGTAGGTATATAAGATTTAGTACCAAAATTGTAACGACTTTTGAAATAAACAATAGAAATAAGCCACTGGCTCTCCGTCTACTAGTTATTAAAGAATGCACATTACTAGAAATTATTTATTGTATTGTAATTTGTAATTGTATAAAAAATTATTCGTAGTTTCGTAATTCATGCAAATTTTATTTAACACTTTCGCAGTCAGTATACCCACTACACACCACCTACACAACCACCTCAAACAGTGGTTTTACACCAAAAATACAATAATGTCTCACAATCAATAGTTAAATTTAAAATTATAATAAAAATTATCAAAAAAAACTTTTTTTAAAAACAAGCTTTTATGTACCTACAGGGTGTCCCAAGACTGTGTCAAAGTTCAATATTTCATTTATTATAACAAATGGGAGAAAACTTTAAATACAAAAGTTGTCTGGTTAGACAAGCAGCATATTTTAAAAATAGTTACATTTATATAGGTTTCCCTTAAGTGTATTACAAATCAAAGTTAACTTTTTTTAAATACAATGTATATTTTTTTGATTCATAATCTAAAAGCATTTTTTTTTTTTGATATTTTGATATAAGCATGTGTGGGATAATACGGAGCGGTTTAGAAATTATGACCATTTTTATAAGAAAATTGACATATTTTCAACACCTTGTTATTTTCTAATTACAACCAAAAAATAGTTTTGCTCTATTATTGCGATATTACATCAAACATTTACAAAATTGTATTCTTTGTACAGGGTGTATAAAAACTCTGAACTTAATTTTTTTCAAATAATTCTATCTTAAAAAATGGTCATTACCAGAAGGGAGTGATTTTCCCATTTAAAATACACGTGTTTTTCGATTTTTCAAAGACCTGCGTACTAGAGTGTCTTAAACTCTTTCTAAAAATCTAGAATACTCATGAAAACATTCCTGGTACTCATATTCCATATCTTGATGGATAAGTAAACTTCTGATTCAATGTTGTCAGTTATATGGGTCATTGGGTCATTTCATCAAGAGAAAATTTTTAAATATTTTTTTGTATAATTTCTGGATAATTTTGTCAGAAAAACATTTGACAATGAAAATATTGATCTTGAAATAAAAAAATTTGATTCTAAAATTGAAACTAAATAAAAAAAATTGTTGCGCCAGTTAGAAATTGATATGGAATGATCTTTTAGATTTGAGAATCAATTTTTTATTTATTTCAAGATCAATGTTTTTATTGTTAAACGTTTTTCTGACAAAATTATCCAGAAAAAATACAAAAAATTTGTATTTTTTATTTTCTTGATGGAATGACCCAATGACCCATATCAGACAACGTTGAATCAGAAGTTTACTTTATCCATCAAGATATGGAATATGAGTACCAGGAATGCTTTCATGAGTATTCTAGATTTTTAGAAAGAGTTTAAGACACTCTAGTTCGCAGGTCTTTGAAAAATCGAAAAAACGCGTGTATTTTAAATGGAAAAATTACCCCACTCTGGTAATGGCCGTTTTTTTAAGATAGAGGGCTGAAACTTTTTCCACATTTTTTTTGAATTGTTTGTAGTTGATTGAGGGGCGGCCCGGTCAAAATTCGTTCTAACCCCATCTAAGGACCACCCTACTATTGCCTTATAATGAAATGTATTTTGTAGAATATTATTTATAAAATTTTGGAGTTCCGAAGGTCAATAAAACCAGGGCTTCGAACCGGAACTGAACCGAAAACCGGAAAAACCGTTATTTTTTGCCGGAACGAAACCCGGAACAGAACCGAAATAAAAATATCGGTTTTTACGGTTCAGTACATGTTAAAATACGCGCGTTAACATGATCTTATTTCCCACTTCAATTGTCGTTCGGACTATCATACAAGTACCATAAAATATTCTAAATTATGGTAGAAAAATTTTTTTCAATACAAATAAATTTTTTTTATTAATCACTCGGAGCTGAACCGAAAACCGAAAAAAACAGAAAAATCGTTATTTTTTGCGGAACGAAAACCGGAACCGAACCGAAATATATTTTTTACTCGAACCGGAACGAACAAAATAACGGTTCGAAGCCCTGAATAAAACAGTTTAATAATTAATGAATTAATATTTTTTATACATGTAGTTTTCATTTTATTTTAGAGCAAAATAAAGCAGAATGCCAACAGAAAGTGAAATAACGAGCGGTATGTCGGCGAGCATACAGCATCTTCTACCAGATATAACAGCTATCAGTCTACTGGATTGCATGCAGTGCAGTGGTCAGTATAAAATATATTCAAATTTGCTGTTTACATAAGGTGACCAGAATTATAAAAATAAAAAAGAAGACAAAATAGGGGTACCCTCCCTACCATTCAGAAAACTCCTCAAAAAAAGGTCACTTTATTTTTGGACTTCAAAAATTTTATAAAAATTTATTTAAAACATTTTTTAAACTGAATTGATACGTTTTTCTTGCAAATATGTACTCGCGTATGTATTGAATGTATATGTATTTTCATTTGTGAATAAAACTAAAAGTATATTTTTTAAAATAATTCCGGATAAATTAAAAAAGAGGACAAAAAGAGGACAAGATTTCTATAGAGTCATAGAGGACAGTTGGCCAAAATAGAGGACTGTCCTCTTCAAAAGAGGACGGATGGTCAGCTTAGTTTACACCAAACCAGTGGCGCACCCAAGGGGGAGGGAGTTTAGAGGTTAGATCCCCCCCCTCCCGAATTTGTCAAATAAAAAAATAAAAATTACATATAATCACAAAAAAATACCCTCTCCTCCTCGATTTTTTTTCTGGGTGTGCCACTGCGCTAAACTGACAAAATAAAACTCGATATTATGATTTTTAATTATATTAATTAATTTTTGAATTTTCGAATTATTTTTGAAATAAGAAAAAAATGTTTTAGATAAAAAATGTCGAGTATGTTATTATCTATAATTTATTCCCCATACATTTTTTTCCAACATTTATGATTTAGCCAGAAAGAATTTTCTTATGTAATTATTTAGACTCACCTACACTGTTCACTCTCAGTAGTACGTATAAGAAAGTCCCATGGTACCTACGGCAAACAAGCACACTGTTCAATCTCTGTAATACGTATAAGAAAGTCCCATGACACTCTAGCAGATATTTCTCCTCTGTTATGAACCATTTGAATTATAATAATTTTTTTTTTCAAAAATTCGTTTTTACGAAAAAATGAATAGAACATAAATTATAGATATTGATATTACCTACAATTTTTAACTTGACCATTTTTCTCTATTTCGCACTGTTTCAGAGTAATTCGAAAAATTTAAAAATCGACGTAGGTAAACATTCGTATCCGGTTGTAACATAAGATCGTTTTAAAAAATAGGACGTTTTCTTCCCAGACAAAAATTAATCTTAAATATAAAATTTCACCCTTCTACGATTTGTCACACAGACATCATGGCGGAAACAGTCAAAATGGATTAAGGGAAGGTCAAAATGGACAATTCCATCAAAATCCGGATTTCGAAAAAGTGAGATAGCTTGCATCTCGAGGACGGACGGCTACTTCATATCTCGAAAATTCAACCCCTAAGGAATTGCATGGGGGTGGAAAATTTTTAATTTTTTTAGTTAATATTTTACTCCCCGTTACATATGAATGGTTTTAAGTGGTTTTATTTGATCTGGCGGGAAAAATACTACGGGGGATGGGGTTTTAGGGGGAAAAACAACCCTCTATCTCGCATAGGAGTCGAGATATTTACGATTTTCTATAATGAAAGAAAACTAAAAATAAGAAAAATTTAATATTTTACACATATGAAGGGTTGTAATTGGTTATATTCGATCTGGCGGGAAAAATACTACGGAAGAGGGGTTATTAAGGGGATAAAACAACCCCTTATCTTACATAGGAGTCGCGACTTATATTATAATTTCAAAAAAAATATTAAAAATAAAAATTACAAAACAAAAACACCTCAAAAAAAAAAAAAAAATGTAAAATATTTGCAAAAAACGATCACGTGTCTATTGACTAGGGAAGTGCCCAGCGTTACACATACAGGGTGAGTCATTTTAATCAACGCAGTCAAATATCTCGAAAAGTAAGCGAAATTGAGAAAAACGTTTCAAACAAAAGTTGCTTGGTTTCAAGGGAGCCAAACAATGGTGACCTTGCGGTTGACCTTCAACCATTTTTAAGGTCAAATCAAGGTCAACTTTGATTTAATACTCGAAAATAAGTATGATTTCAAACCCATTCGAATCAATTCGAATTAAAATAATCTTACAGCAACGCAAAATCTTAACAAAAGCGCTCTGATACATATATGTAACGCTGGTCACGATTCCTTGTCACACGCATAACTCTTGAACCACTGAACCTATATTTTTGAAACTTGGTCGGATGGTTGGGTCTGGCTTGATAGTACAGGAGCTAGCTCCAAAATCGGTGTGAGGATTCAAGCATTTAATAGATTGAAAACCCATTGAAATATGTCAAATAAAGTTTATTTTATGTTGTAGGCATGATTTATGATGTACTAACTGCTACCCGCGGCTTCGCTCGCGTGGATTTCGAAAACCCCATCCCCATGATATTTTTTCCGCCGGATCGAATGATACCAATTACAACCACTCATATGTAAAAGAGTGTGAAATATAAATGTTTTCTATATTTTGGTTTTCATTCATTATGCAAAATCGTAAATATCTCGACTACTATGCGAGATAGAAGGTTGTTTTTCCTTCTAAAACCCCACCCTATGGTATTTTTCTGTCGTATCGAATAAAACTAATTACAACCCTTCATATGTGCCAAGTGAATAAATCTTACTAAAAAAATCCCCATACAAATTTTTCAACCCTTTTGCATGTCCTTAGGGGTTGAATTTTCGAGAAACGAAATAGCCTATGTCCGTCCTCGGGATGCAAGCTATCTCACTGCCAAATTTCATGAAGATCGGTTCAGTGGTTTAGCCGTGAAAAGGTAACAAACAGACCGACAGACAGACGCACTTTCGCATTTATAATATTAGTATGGATTCGGGCAAAATAATCGTCAATAATTACCAAAAAATTTTCCATACAAACTTTTCCACGCCTTATAATCCCTTAGGGTTTTTTTTTGGGATTCGAAGTAGCCTTTGTCCTTTCTCAGGATGCAATTTATTTCCTTGTCAATTTTCATCAAGATCGGTATTTTTTTCTCATACAAATTTCTCCACCCCTTCTAGTCCCTTCGGGGTTGTTTTCTCGAGATTCGAAGTAGCCTATTTCCTTTCTCAGGGTGCAAGCTATCTCCCTATCAAATGTCATCAAAATCGGTATTTTATTTTACTATACAAACTTCCACCCCTTATAATCACTTAGGGGTTGTTTTTTCGGGATTCGAAGTAGCTTATGTTCTTTCTCAGGGTGCAAGCTATCCCCTTGTAAATTTCATCAAGATGGGTATTTTTTTCCCCATACAAACTTTTCCACCCCTAACCCCCGTAACCTATTTCCTTTCTCAGGGTGCAAGCTATCTCACTGTCAAATTTCATCAAGATCGGTTTAGTGGTTTAGCCGTGAAAAGGTAACAAACAGACAGACAGAGAGACAGACAAACACACTTTCGCATTTATAATATTAGTATGGATAACAAAATTTAAACCCTTGAAAATCAACCCCTGGGTGCTGTTTATGACGAAATTTGAAAAGAAATAGCTTGAAAGGTTTTAAAAGTGCTTTTATTAATTATTGCATGGTTCAAAATAGAATTTAATGTTAATTTCAACAACTACCCCTTATGAAAAAAAACCCTTACTAGCAATCTCTTACAATTTTTTTTCTGTAGTTCTGTTTAATGAAGTAATTATGCAATTCAATAATATTGAAAAAGGGCGAAAGAAATAAAGTAACCTTTTGATTGAAATTCTATTAGGTCATGAAACGATCAAGAATTTGTGGGTGTTAAGGTATATCTATATTTTTTTCTTTTATTTAAAAAAAAATATAAAAATATTTTTTGATTATTTGATATGCACAAAAACTGTTTATGTATTTATAGACCACAGAATAAAGATACCTAATCGTATTTTTAGGGGCGATTTTGATTCTTAATTTATGATTTTTGTCCTTCCACTATGTAAAACAAAATTTTTATCGTTTGTAATACTTTAAAGTGTATTTAGATCTTTAAATTATTAAATCTTAATCAAAAAAATTTCGGTAGACTTTATTTTAAATGGATATGAATAAACACCAACTGACCTAAAATCATTATTTCCCTCCCTCTATTATTTGAATACTGCGCATGTCTATAAAAAAACAAGCTACGACATGCGTTTATCTCGATCTCACTCTAAATTTAGGATTATCCATTGCGTTGGTGCGAGACAATAGATACTCTATAAATAAAGCGTTTCCTAAATTCTATATCAGTTTTTGCAAATGTCTGCCTTTTAGTGTGCGTTTTATATTTTATAATTAATTTTATGTATTTGTGATCAGATTGTGGTAACTAAATATAATGTACCAAGGCAGTCGTAAGTATTATATTATAAAATGTATTTTTTAAATGTTTTGCCACGCATTTCGTTTTACCTTCACATGTTTTTCCAAATGTCTGCTTGACTTTTTATGAATACCTAGAAATATCAGTCATAATTCAAGAATTATTCCAGTTTACAAGTGTGCATTCTAATCAAAATGGAATTGTTTGATCATTTTATGCGTTTATTTTGTATTTATATAGGACATTATGATTTAATTTATTTTTAAGATAGATCAGAATAAGGTATGTAGTCATTTAAATTTCTTTGTCCGATTTTGTCATATCTATAACCTGTATTCAATGAATGATTAAATTTCATTAAGTAATATCATAGATGTATCTATTGTATTGAGATATGTTTTTCTGATTAAATTTGTACATTGTGATTAACACATTCTGCATATTTAATGTACTACTATTACATGAAATTAATTAAAAATGTGACAGATTTAATTTTATGACCATTTCATCTTTAGGTCAGTGAACTTTGAACCTTGACAGGGTTGTAACTTGAAAATATATTTGAAGGGTTTTACTTAAATAGAACTATAAAATATGCAAATAGTTCAAATTGATGTAATTATAAAGTCTAATAAAAATAGCACATGTTTTAGTTTTCACCAACTTATTCTGCTGTGGTCTGCTGTTTTTAATTTTAAAATATAAATCAATACTTTGATGTTATAGTGTTATTTTCTTTAATAGTTATACAGTAGAAGCTCTACAATTGAAAAAGTCAATTAACTGGAGACTCAAAAAAAGTATATGTATGTATTTTAGGACTAACACTTACCTCAAGTTGCATAAAGCAAAATTAACCATAATTAGTTAATCAGTTGTTTTCAAACCATGATTAATGTTAAATCTAAACTTAATATGATTTGTAAATGAACAATTCACTAAATTTGATAATTTTTTACCTTATAAAATATATCATAACAGTGATTGTTTTTTTAGAATTAACGTAATAATGGTTTTAAAACAACTGATTAACTAATTGTGATTAATTTTGCTTTATGCAACCCGAGGTTACTGTTTACTATTTCTCCTAAAAGTGAACAAAAAACTTTTGCCTTACAAACAATTAGAGTTATAGTTGACACAATTAAATGAGTATTAATAAAAAGGCCTTTATTAGAATTATAAAACATATGTTTTAATTAGTTTTCTGTTATTTTTATTAGAAACATGGACTTCCAGTCCACCTCGACAAACTGGCAGCCCCGGTACACAGACTTCATTTTCGGACCAGTTGTCCCGTAAGTAACAGATTATTATAATTATATATACACTAATCCTATAACTCGTTTTATGGAAACATTTGAGAACGAGACTTTGGTATAATTAACCAAAATCAATTTTTCATTGGGTGAAAATATATATTTTGATTATAGTAATATATTATTTCTTATTTTTAAAATTCAAATTAAAAAAAAGAAATGGTTGTTTATATTAAAAATATATGATTTTATTTAATTAAACATGATCAATACAAAAATTTAAACCCAAAATGGATGGAAAAAGTGTAAATGTAATTTATCTCTGCAGCAACACAAGCTGGGGGATCATCAACACAGTCTGTCACGATGGCAGGAACTGGTGCCGGTGGTACCACCGCTCCAGCTACAAGCGAACAGCCATTGTTCTGCTGCCCGAGGAGACCCAACCTCGGAAGAGAGGGTCGGCCCATTGGACTCAGAGCTAACCACTTCCAAATAACAATGCCTCGCGGATATGTGCATCATTATGATGTTAATATTCAACCTGATAAGTGTCCAAGAAAGGTACGTTTATTTTTATTTGTTTAAAAATTCACATAAAAACAAAAGAAATATGTTTAATATATACAGATAAAGAATTAAATTACAGTAGAACAGCATTATTGTTTGGTGATAAGAGCAACCAATCGTCCATACTATCTGTTTATATTTTTCCCCTCGTGCACATATGCGCGAATACATATAAAAATGAGACAGTGCTTTGACTGTAATTTTTATTATTTTGTGGTTATTACGCAGATTACAAATTGTCATTTTTGTATGATGAGTAGAATGTGCAGAAGCAGGCACAGCAAATACTGCTGTGATTGGTTGACAAAAAGTCAAGCAAAGGTGGTAAAAAATCTGGCAATAATGATATTAGGGGTCTGATAATAACAATGAAGGGACAGTAGCAATCTGAACAATAACGGTGTTCTACAATCTCCTGTAATAATAAAGAAAAGAAATTTTGTGTAAAACTAACAAAATATTGAATAATAATTACATTTTCAGACATTTTTATTTTGAACATTTTATAATAAATTATATTTAATTGAATAAATAAATAATTCATTTTTTTATCGGCAGGTAAATCGTGAAATTATTGAAACAATGGTACATGCATACAGTAAGATATTCGGCACATTAAAACCTGTATTTGATGGCCGCAGTAACTTATACACAAGAGATCCATTACCCATTGGTAATGTAAGAGAAGAACTGGAAGTTACTCTACCAGGTGAAGGCAAAGATCGTCTGTTTCGAGTAACTATCAAGTGGGTAGCTCAGGTTTCATTGTTTGGGCTAGAAGAGGCTCTAGAAGGCAGGACTAGACAAATACCCTATGAAGCTATTTTAGCATTGGATGTCGTTATGCGGCATTTACCATCAATGAGCTATACACCAGTTGGTCGGAGTTTCTTCAGCACACCTGATGGCTATTATCATCCATTGGGTGGTGGTAGAGAAGTGTGGTTCGGTTTCCATCAGTCAGTACGTCCCAGTCAGTGGAAAATGATGTTGAATATTGATGGTAAGCTTATATGTGATACATGTTAGCCGCGCGGCATATATGCATAGACCACACATATAAAAACTGTTCCAACTACGCCCTTTTGAATAGCTGCCGATTACATATCCTATTATATTATTAGTTACATAGTTACAGTGTTTTAGCGCGGTGTTTTGAGTTGTAGCGAATCAAAAACGGCTGGTCTACGCATTTGTGCCGTGCACCTAACGGTGTAACTATTTTTGTTATGCTTTGATTTTTTATTTTCATCATTTTTGTAACAAATAGTGGTTTTATTTTATGGGTGTGTATTATATTTTACTAATTTCAGAAATATAAGCATGTTTGATCAAAAAGAAACTTGCATGGGAGTTAATGAAGCCTCACATAGAGTTTAGGACAATACCGAGCATTTGCGGTTTTCATAATTGTAGAACTTCACACCATTATAGCTATGGGCAACTGCAGAGTGGGGCGGGGGCAAATGGGGTACTTACCCCCTCCCCGTGGCGTAGAGTAAATTGATGTAATATTCTATTCTATAATGTACTTCAGAAAAAAGTTGTTTGGGGGGGGGGGGTAAAGCTAATTGATCTTTGTTTTGGTAATACCTAGTGACCTTTTTTTTGGTCAATGTGTGTCTAAGACATCCCCCCCCTCCCCCGCCGGGAAAAGTCGTGGAATTTTATTTCCAAAAACCAGTGGACACCTGTAAATAAAAATATCCAATTTTGATCATCATTTTCACATTTTTCTTGGCAACATTTTAATTGCAATTTTTTTTGAATCTATATACTAGTCATAAGTAACATATTATGTTTATCATCTTTTTATTTAGATTTATTATGTCTATTTTTTAAATTAATATAGAATTTATGACAATAAAATGTCTAAAAATGATATTTAACTTTGTTTATCTTTCCACAACTTAATATACAAAAATTTCAATAAAAATTTTGTTTCGTATGTAAAAGTATACATCAGTAAACATAATAGTTGAACTCATTGAAATAAAAATCGCCGTGCGTCTAAACTCGCGACAGTAATATGCGCGCCTAACGGAGGGTTAACGAGATGTATGATTAGTGTTAATTATAATTTTGTATTTTTTGATTTTAGTGTCGGCAACAGCTTTCTACAAAGCGCAACCAGTCATTGAATTCATGTGTGAAGTATTGGACATACGAGACATAAACGAGCAACGTAAACCATTGACAGACAGTCAACGAGTCAAGTTTACTAAAGAAATAAAGGGGCTTAAAATAGAGATCACACACTGCGGCACAATGAGACGCAAATAC
The DNA here is from genome assembly GCA_961205875.1 of Sialis fuliginosa. Classification (NCBI taxonomy): domain Eukaryota; kingdom Metazoa; phylum Arthropoda; class Insecta; order Megaloptera; family Sialidae; genus Sialis; species Sialis fuliginosa. The sequence continues at coordinate 3,129,161 of OY540820.1, forward strand.
CGCGTGTGTAATGTCACACGTCGTCCTGCGCAAATGCAATCGTAAGTGTAAAATTTATTGTGTGAATCGTAAGAAGAGTGATTAATTTTGATTTTTAATTTTCAGATTCCCTCTACAATTAGAAAATGGGCAGACAGTTGAATGTACAGTAGCTAAATATTTCCTAGATAAATATAAAATGAAATTGCGATACCCACATCTACCTTGTTTGCAGGTAAATTTGATAGTTTGTTGTTATTTATCATTGTCTTAACAAATGTTTGTTCTTATGTACAGGTGGGACAAGAACACAAACACACTTATCTACCTCTTGAGGTTTGCAATATCGTAGCCGGACAGAGATGTATTAAGAAACTTACAGATATGCAAACTTCAACAATGATCAAAGCTACAGCAAGGTAATATTTATATTTATATATTATATTTAAGGTGTCCTTTATGTTGAAGATTCATAAGTAAATTTAGAAGATGATTTTACAAGAATATTATTATGCAGAATCTCAACATTGAACTCTGGCCGCTATCATATTATATAGTTATTTAAATTTTAACCTTCAGTCATAGATATACAATTTTTATGATAGCTGAAGTTAGACAATTTTTTTTTAATAAGTAAGCATGTGAGATGTCAAAATGTAGATCTCAATCATTATGCGGTGTTCACACCAAAGAAAACAAAACAGCAACACGGTGTTTGAAAACACGTCGTATTTAAAAATGCATAGGGTTTATTGCACTTTTGTCAAAAAGACACGATGTTGCTGTTTTGTTTTTTCGGTCTGAACACGGCATTAGAATTTAAGGAGGTTGGAAAGTTATAGTACGTCTGGTTCGTGGCAAATAAAGCCAAAACGCTACACTTTTTGATTGGGGTATGCCACTTTCTGTGGTCATATATAAGGTCAAAAGAAAGATTTTCAGATAGGGAGCCACTTTAAAATCCGTGTAGAACACTATTATATCGGCTATTAAAGATGGCCCTCACCTCCTGTTTTTTTAAATTGGCTGTATTGCAGCTCCTAATCATCCGGTTTCAATTTTCTTTTGTTTATTTTAATGTTCTTATTAAGAAAATTATTTTTTATCATTATTCATTTTTCTCTTAATCTTAAGGGTTCTCCACAATTTTCCGAAATCTTAAAATTTTACTTTTCTTACGAACTTAATTGTTATATAACTTTTTTATTGTGCCCAATATCATTTATCTTACTGTTTTTTAAATTGATTTTTATCATTTTTCTAACTTTTAACAATCTATTTTTTTTAACTGCCATTTACAACTGGACTTTAAAATTAATTTTCTTAAAAATGAGATGGTCAAAAAATCTGAAATTACAGTGTTATTCATTCTGAGTGTTAAAACAACTGTGTGAAATTTCAACTAATTCCTACTGGTTTGACGTAACTTCCCAACCTCCTTAACCCTATTTTAAATTTTATCTTACTCAAAAATGATACCTGCAAGAGTCTTCAAACAATTTACATACTTAGTAGGTACCCTATTGACGTACATTCATGTACGAGGGATGTTTCCAAAGTTCTGAGAATTTGATTATAATTAAATTACATAGAACTCATAAGCAATGCTACTGGTAATAAACAATTATCCAGTGCAATATTGTTCAGTCTGATTCAGATGGTCAACTAATATAGACGCGATTTAGTAGCACTGTTTTTATAACCATGGAAGATGCGGTTAAATCTCAAAGAACAATAATTTTATTTTTGTGGAAAGAGGGTGTGAAAACTTCAGAAATTATTCAACGTCTGCAGAATCTAAAAGTACTGTATATCGGTGACTCGATCGTTTTAAAAATGATAGAACATTATTAGAAGACAATCCACGCAGTGACCGCCCGAGGACATCGGTAAATGAAAGAAACATTACTGACGGCTTAAAAAAATTAGTTTATCATTGGGATAAATGTATTCAGTTAAATGGAGATTATGTTGAAAAACAACATAGTAATATTGATGAAAATTGACAAAATAAAAAAATTATAGCTAAATTTCCAGAACTTTGGAAACATCCCTCGTATGTATGTCTCATCCAATTTATATAAAAAGTATTTTCATTTTTACACAATACATTTTAAACACACAGAAAATTAGATCTATTCAGAGCTATCATAGTTCATGAATAATCCCTATTAAAGTCTTCTTTCATTTAATCTTTTGCTTAGAAAAATCAATAAAAATTAGAAAGTATGCTTAAATATACGAAGAACAAAAGGTGTAGTTTTTATTTAATTTATTTTATTAGAAGAAAACATCCTTTTTTGTGTGGAGTTAGTCATGTATAAGGTTTATTTTATTTGATTTTAATAATTTTGAATGTTTTCAATAGATCTGCACCAGACAGAGAACGTGAAATAAACAACCTAGTGAGACGCGCCGACTTTAATAACGATGCTTATGTTCAGGAGTTTGGCCTGACAATAAGCAACAGTATGATGGAAGTGCGCGGACGTGTGCTTCCTCCACCTAAGCTCCAATACGGAGGCCGAGTTGCCTCCCTTGGTGCACAGGTCAGCTCATCTGGATGGGTACATATACACGGCCCCGCCTTTGTGGTGGCTTTTTATTATTTTATTTTAAAAAAGTTTGTCCGTTCTGGCTTGGTTTTGGTTTTATGTGGGCTTAAGTAATCTAAATTATGAAATATTTCCATTTATATCTACTTTAATAATCAGTTGATAATGTATATTAAACAAAAAAGCCACATGTTTAAGATTACAAATGGTTTTTAGGGTTCTGTAGAAACTATCAATCTCATTTTGTCATCTGTCTTTATGGACGTATGACCGTTTGATTACAGCAAAATATCTCATGAACATAAAATTTTAACTGAATGTATAAAGTTATGATCTCCACAAATAGATTTAAAAATTTTGGAATGAAAACAATATTCATTCAAACATTCATTATAGAGCTAAAGTTAGGAAAAAAATAATTTTTTTATACCAAGACATCAGTAGAATTTAGAATAGATACTATTTATTTTCTTCTAAATCAAATATAGTGCCCACAAAGGGACTTTGAATCCCCTTCTTCTCTATCACAATAACTATCATAGATCAAACCAGTTTCGCTAAAAAGTTGTTCACTAGGAACACTAACAGGTTCCGTACGACAATATATGTATAATTTTTCGTATTAGAAATGGAAACGTACACTAAAATGAAAATAATGACATGCCAATGGCTAATTTTAAAATTTGCTATAATAGATAATTTTAAAAACATTTACAATAATTACTTTTTTGAAAATCAGTTAAATATTCAAGATTATACAAAATTTTGCAAGAATGAGATATCAAATTTTATAAAAAGTTTAGCAACATATTTCAATTTTATTAAAATTCATTAAATCGTAATGTTTCGGCATGGAATGGTGAACACGAGCATGCGCAGTAGGACGCGCGGCTACTTCTGTGCGAGTGAGAAACGATTGTCTGCGCTCTAGTGTTCTCTCTCGGCTGGCTTTATAGGAGTATTACATATATGAGATAATCCATAGTTGCAGAGGTATCTACAGAACCCTAAAGGCTGCAACTGTGTATGCCTTGGCGAATTTTTTAAATCATGCTAGAATGTTTATATTTTAGTATGGTTTAATTTTAAAGTGAATGTTAGATGCTTGTTAATGTTTAATTAAACTTTAGGGGATGATATTTATAATGTCACTAAAAATACATATATATTATTTAATTACATATACATTGTGTTCACTGTTGTTGTATTGCTACTATTTTTATATGTAATAAAACTTTGATTATCAGGGTGTCCACTTTCTGGAAAGTCAGGGAAGCCTAAAGTGGTCAGGGAAAGCAGGAAATTTATTAAATGTTTTTTTAAAGTCGGGAAATTTATGATAAATTCTAGGATGTCTGGTATTTTTCCAAGGCAGTCGGGGCAGTGCCTTTATACTTATTACTAATTCTGATTTTAATGACCTGTTTTTTTGCTTCTCAACTTCAATTCTACACTTATTCATTTAAAGAAGAAAAAAGTGTATAAATATAAATTGACGAGCAAAATAATTGGTCTTCAAATTTTATTTTTGCCCCTCGATCACTTCTTGTACTGGGGCCCCTGAGCCTCTACTGGTCAGGGAATTTAGAATCTGTGGTCAGGGAAAAATCAGGGAATTTTATTTTCAAAAACCAGTGGACACCCTGATTTTATCAGATTTTTTTATCATTGTGTATAACAAATAAATAATACAAAATTAAATTATAATTAATTAATATTTAAAATTATTAATAATTAAAATAAAAATTAATGAAAATTGAAATCTTAAAGTCACTTGTATAAAGCATCTGGGTTTGAGAAAGTTTGGAAAGTTTTTGGTAAAAGGTTTAATTTTATTGCTTGTAACTGCATTGTGCCCTCCTTACCAATTCAATAATATATAATATTATTTTACATGTTATAGAGTAAGCAGCAAGCCATGCCAAATCAAGGTGTTTGGGACATGAGAGGCAAACAGTTCTTCACTGGCGTAGAAATCCGTGTGTGGGCGATAGCTTGTTTCGCTCCTCAACGTACAGTACGAGAGGATGCACTACGTAACTTCACGCAACAATTACAAAAAATAAGCAATGACGCGGGTATGCCGATAATCGGACAGCCGTGTTTCTGTAAATATGCCACCGGTCCTGATCAAGTGGAACCGATGTTTCGGTATTTGAAGTCTACCTTCCAAGCTTTGCAATTGGTCGTGGTTGTTTTACCTGGAAAAACACCTGTATATGGTATGTTGATTTAAATTTATATATGTGGTGGACATTTAAACTAATTATTAGTATAATTTATTTTTTAATTATTATATTATCATAGCAACTGCTTTACATTGTTTCAAATTGACAAAATTCTTTAATATCTTTTGTGTCGTAGTACTTATAATTTTGTAATCATTAGCAAGTGTCCACCACTGTGTGCTTATTACTGGTTTTACCTTTACCATTACTGGAGAAAAAACATGAACAAAATAAAAGGCTATAATTTAAAAAGCAAACTATATTTACGAACTTTGGTAATTAAATTGATTAAATAAAGAGTTATTTGTTTTATTAATAACACGAGTTCATGAGAATCACAAAAAACAAGCCCATTAATCCAAAAAAAACGAAAATTTGCTCTTATAGCGGCCATAACTGGTGCCTTTACCTTATAAAAGTATAGTAAAAAGTGTAAATTTTAGAGTTTTAACTATCTGTTTATTTGTTTAGCTGAAGTAAAACGTGTTGGAGACACTGTGCTTGGAATGGCTACACAATGCGTACAAGCAAAGAACGTGAACAAAACATCACCTCAGACGTTATCTAACCTCTGTCTTAAGATCAACGTGAAACTGGGTGGCATAAACAGCATTCTGGTGCCTTCTATAAGACCGAAGATCTTCAACGAGCCAGTTATATTCCTCGGTGCTGACGTTACACACCCACCAGCCGGAGATAACAAGAAACCATCGATAGCAGCTGTTGTTGGTAGCATGGATGCGCACCCTTCACGTTATGCTGCGACTGTCAGAGTACAGCAACATAGACAAGAAATTATTCAAGAGTTAAGTTCAATGGTCAGAGAACTTTTGATCATGTTTTATAAGTCAACTGGAGGGTACAAACCACATAGAATTATTTTATATAGAGATGGAGTATCTGAAGGTAAATATTTTCTTAGTTGGACTCCTATAAGTTTGAATTCCCCTACATCGGAGGAGAGGTTGTTTCCCTCACTCCTTACTGTCTTTTCATTGAGCATGCACAAACTGTAAGAAAATAATTATTAAAGTGGTTTCATAATTATATAAATGGAAATGTATGTACAACGTTATTAAACAGATAAAAAAAACATCTGCCAAGTAAACGCACAGTGCTAATTAGTTAATTATTCAACAATTGAAATAAAAACCAATAGTGTTTTTATAAATTGCCTGGAATTGGTTAACCATTTAATTTTCATACAATTTTACTAAAAAATATTGGTTCAATATTTTTCTTAAAATGCACCTGAATATTTTTTCATATATTTTTAATTTTTTGGCAATTTCAATCTAAATCTAAATTTATGCAATGTCAAACATGAATTTTTAAAATAAATTGAGATAAATCTTTGTAAGGGAATATTTTACAACAAACGTTGTAGACCCATATTATAGGAAATTTAATGCTCTACAAAAAAAATTCTATAAAATTTTCACGTAACATGGGTCGTTCTTGAGATATCTTGAAAAAATAAATATTTTGGGATGTCACCCGTACCCCTTACACACGATTTTGAAATGGGACCGTCCTCAAGCCAGACCCAACAATCCTACCAAGTTTCAATAGATCGGTTCAGTGGTTCATGAGGATCCAAGGGACAGACGAACGGACACACGACCAGACAGACAGAAACGTAACGAGAAGTGTTTGTTTTGACGTGAAACGGAAAGATAAATTTAAAATTTTGAAATCGGAGAACATTTTTTTTTCTCAATCTAAAACGATCACAAAGCTTCTCGTATCTTCGATATTGCGAGGAAGCAAAAACAATGTTATCAAATACTTACATTAGTATTCAAATAAAACTCAAATATAGTCGCTATATTTTCTTCTGAAGACACCATATATTACAAACGATGAACTGTCAGATAACTTTTCAGTTTTACCACCAGAGTGTCACGTGAGTTATGTTAGATTGCTCTGAGTAAAGTGTGCGAGAGAGAGAGAAAACTATTCCCGTCTCATTTCATTAGATCGGTATTGTGATGGAAGGGGTACCCCGTAAGTTCTAATTCGAAGAATTTTAGGTCCCGTAGCTTAAAACTTATAGGAGTTCTACTGTACTGTTAAAATAAAATAATTCAAAATTGACTACATTTATTTTATTTTTGTTTTTAGGTCAATTCCCTCATGTACTTCAACACGAGCTGACAGCTCTCAGAGAAGCTTGTATCAAGCTTGAAGCTGATTATAAACCTGGTATTACATTTATTGTTGTTCAGAAACGCCATCATACGCGACTGTTTTGTGCAGATAAAAAGGAACAATCGGGTAAATCTGGAAATATTCCAGCCGGTACAACAGTTGATGTTGGAATTACACATCCAACTGAATTTGATTTCTATCTCTGCAGTCATCAAGGAATACAGGTATTTTATATTTATTTTTCTATTGAATTTTAATTTAAAAAACAGGTGTCATTATACAGGTGACCCATTTTAAGTTCACAACTCTGATAGCTTTTTATGGTGAAATGTTATTACTAACTTTTCAGATACAAGTTGCACGGCTTAGAGAAAAAGTACAACATACAAAAAATGTTTAAAAAAAAATTCTAGAATAGCTCTAAAAAATTTAAGTTGTTCAAAAAAAAAGTTTTCAATGAAAGATTCATGTTTTTTTACGTAGAATAAAATTACTAAATAGAAACTAAAAGTTCTTATTAAAAAAAATGATGGTGACCTTAATGTGACCTTGAAAACGCCACCTAAAAAAATTAATTCGAGTACGTCTATGTCTTCCTCCAAACCGTGCAACTTTTATCTGAAAAGTTTTTTGATAATATTTCACCATAAAAAGTTATCAGAGGTGTGCACTTAAAATGGGTCACCTGTAGGGTGACCAGGTTTCCGGTTTTGACCCGGAGTCTCAGGGTTTGCACACTGGACTCCGGGCTCAGGGTTTGGGTGCAATTTCTCCGGGTTTTGCAAAAAATGAGGATGACTTAAAAAAAGACGTCAAAAAGCAGGGGACATAACAGTGCAGATTATGGTAACAAATTTTATGAAAATAAAAATAAAAAGAATAAAATAAAATAAAAAAGGGGTCTTCATTTACCTCTCAGGGTTCACCATAACTAAAATCTGGTCACCCTAGTCACCTGTATACAGAACGTGGTAGAGTAATATAAACTAGAAAAGTTCAGTTTTTAACTAAAAACTTTCTGTTATTCTTTAACGGATATTTTTAACTAAAAATGTGTACTGTTCGATATTCAGTTTGTCTGTGAAATGAATTTGTAAATATTAAACTATTGTTTAAAAAAGTACATAAATTTTATACCTGTTCCAATTCGGTTAAAGGCTCATAACTGGCAGTTTTATGAATTTGAAATTTTAATTAGAAAAAAGTGATTTTTACCCAAAAAAATGTGATCCTTCTTAAAAGTTTAAATCTCAAATAAATGTATAACACAGGCTGACAAAAAAATACTTTTATATTGGTCTCTACTTCAATAAGTGATTTTAGAGTTTTTTGGCGTACTGACACCAAATCCATCATCCGAATTGCTCCATCACGTCAGGTTTTTGATATAATCTAAAAGTGTCAAAATGACGTTTTTGGTAATATTTAAGAATTTATTACCAAGTAGAGACTTTTTTTCTAAAGTTTTTGTTTGCGGTAAGAAATAGTACTATCTTTCCTCTTGAAAATAAATTTTTACTTTCTACTGTACGATTTTTTTTCACTGAAATATACTAGTTTGAATATATGATATTTTTCTTAATAGAGTAGACACAGTGACACATTGGACTTTACTATACATTAAATATAACAATAACTTCAAACTAGTTTATTTCAGTGAAAAAAATCGTACAGTAGAAAGTAAAAAATTATTTTAAAGGAGAAAGATCGTACTACTTTTTACCATGAACGAAAACTTTAGAAAAAATTTACCTACTTGGTAATTAATTCTTAAATATTACCAAAATCGTCATTTTGGACACATTTAGGTTAGGTTATATCAAAAACCTGACGTGACGTAATTTAATAATCCTGTAAACAGTTGTCAAATTAATTTTGTCTATAAAATGATAAAACAACTTGAAACATTTTAATAATCTTTATTTTATTTATTTTCAGGGTACGTCTCGTCCTTCACATTACCACGTATTATGGGATGATTCACATTTAGACAGTGATGAATTACAATGTCTGACTTACCAGTTGTGTCATACATATGTCAGATGTACCCGATCAGTATCCATACCTGCACCTGCTTATTATGCGCATCTTGTAGCTTTCAGAGCGAGGTACCATCTCGTAGAGAAAGAACACGACAGGTATGTTTTATTTTTCATTTATTGACATGGTTTTAAAAGTTTTAAAACTTCTTTAAAGAATAGCTTGCAATACAATCGGTGTCAAAAGTAGCTAAATTTTAAAATTAACAAATATCTGCGCTCTAAATTCTGTAATAGAAATTATAAATGACACAAATTATCGCTAAAGTCGTTATTTTATATATATGAAGCTAATTTTCCTTCCTCGATGACTACTTTTTTGTATTTTGAATGTAATATATTATATATATTTGTATTTGAATGTAATATATTTTTTGACATTGACTATACTGTAGATTCAACTTAACAAAAATACGTTTTAAATCAAAGTTAGTAAATACACAGGTTGTATCAGTAGCTTTTGACCAATCAGCTTGGGCACCCCAGATGACGTATTTTCCCCTTCTCGCACCGAGTTACAAGGATATATTTGTTATGATTGGGCACATCATTCCTCCTCTCCACATTTGTGTACCCCAGATGACGTATTTCCCTCTCTCGTACCGAGCTACTGAGGCTACCTTGTACTTTACATACCTTGGTTTTAAATATTATTTGTTATTTATTGCTGACTATAGTTTATATAATTAATTTAAAAAAAACACACAGTTCTGTATTATGCAACACTGCAAACATTTTCAGGTTGATAAATAAAGTCAGGACCGGCGCTAGGGTCTCATGGTGTGTGAAAAATTTATATTACCGCCTTTTTTCCACACTTGTGCGTCCCTGATATTTTTTGGTTGTCATTACGATTTTGCCGCCCCTTAAATTTACAAAAGTCGCCAACTGTGTTACAATTAGTTGAAATATCACTGCTCTAAATTCCATAACTAATCCATAGACACTAGTATAGAATGAATATCCCATTTGAGAGTGTTTGCAAGCTAGCAAATTTTGCGAGCTCCTTTATAATACCAGACATTAGTGAACCAATTGAATTGCATTAGAATGCTAATAACATTCTCAAGTATTTATTAATTTCAAGTATTTGCTACCATTTAGGTATTTCCGGTTTATTGACAACTGTATTATGTTACTATGTTATCTATGGTTGTTTACTTTAATCTTTCTTTACAGTGGCGAGGGTTCACATCAATCTGGTTGTTCCGAGGACAGAACTCCTGGTGCGATGGCCCGTGCGATAACAGTACACGCCGACACAAAGCGAGTTATGTACTTTGCTTAAACATCGCGTATATTTATCTGAAGACAAGACATTTATATTGCAAGAAGTTTTAACGTCAGTGAGCGTGTATATGTACGTTTATACACATACATGCATATGATACTTATGAATTAAATAAAGCTATATCAGATGTTGGCCAGGAGGAACACTCACCTGATCTCACAAATAGTATGAATACCAACTGTGTGTATTTATATAGATACATTTGTTGCCTGCGAATGAATCGCAAAAATCATTTTTTTAATTAATTTTTGAATCGGGTCGTTAAAAGTATTATGGTTTTATTGTGCTTAAGTTTATATTGATGTGTGTGTTTGTCATGACCCAAGCATACATTGTAGTTTTGTTTATGGTTAGTTTTTGAATAATCAATTTTAAGATGTTTCATTGATTATCAATTTTTTTTAATGTTGACAGATAATATCGTTTTGACTTAAGTTGGAATAGTGATCTTGAAAAGATATCTTTCTACTTATATATGTATATACAGGGTGGGGTATAATGAAGTCCCACATTTAGGAAGTGAATTTTAAAAAAACGGCACAATAATATGGAAAAAAAATTTATTTATTCAAACTACATCAAATAAGGTTTTTTTTGTTAGGTTTTAAAAATGTTGTCATCCAAATGTTTGCCTTCACGGGCGATTCTCATTTGGAGCCTTTTCTTGAAGTTTTCTTCAACTCTCGTCAGCATATTTGGAGGAATTCCAGCGATTTCCTCACGAATGGCCTCCTTGAGTTCTTGTAGGGTTTTTTTTTAGCAACCCAATAACGAAAATTCTGCTTGTTCACTGTGCCAGAAAGATGTCTTCCCCAATCTGTTGTACTCAATTCTTGAGCAATCATAATCTTGTAATGGTGTAGCTTAAGGTCACAGTGCAAAATTCGCCTCACTGTTTGAGTCAATATCTGGAGTGCAGAGGCATGTTTCCGAGCAGAACGCGTTGGAGATCGCTTTATTGATGCTCTAAGTGCGGTGATGTTTTCACGGATTTGGGACACCCAGCTGGTTTTTAAGGATTGGCAGATCCTGTTGCCCTTAAATTTTGGATCCATTTCAAAATCGTTTTCCGATAAGGAACACTTTGGATTGAAACCAAAACGCGCGCAGTCACAGATTAGGCGTTTTTGAAAAAAGCCTCCACGACGAAGCCCTGATGTTCATCCGACCACAGCATGTTGATTGCTAAAAACTTTATTGTTCACGCTACCTAGCAGGACCAACCGCCTCCCTCTACCTGGTCAGGGTCCTCTTCAGTGATTTTCTGAAATGTGGGACTCTATTATGCCCCACCCAGTATATGTAATATATATATATATATATATATAATTTAAATCATGAAATATATATAGATAATTTTATACTTTGACAAGTGCAGATGTTGGCTGCTATTATCAAGACATCACAATATGATAATACCTTTGTCTGTCAACATACAAACACAATTACAGAACAGTTGCTTTAATTTTATATATCCGCGTGTATATTAAATATAAAAAACGTGTTATCAATTATAATAAGCATCGATGGGCAACAAATGTTTTGATTATCGTTTAAAATATTAAACGGATTATACAAAATATTTTTATTATTATTAGAGTTCTAATATTAACTATTCATATATACTTGTATATTTTCAACAAAAAAATAGTGAAATCTATTGAATGTCGTTTAACATTTTACGCTTTATCTAAAATACTACTTTATTATTTATTTTATTTTATTAGTAAAGTACTTTTATCAATATCTAAATATATCGGATTTATATTAAAATTGAGGCTAAATTATTTCCGATATAAAAGTGCGCTTGGAACAATTATTATGTATTATCTGAGTAAGCATAAATACATAATATATATATTAAAATATTAACTGTATTAAATTTTATTTATAAAGCAAGCATTTATTAAAGAAGTTCAATGTATTTAGGTGTAGAATCTTACCATGGTACATAGGGTAACCAATGTTATTTAAATGCAAATATTTGCTCTTTTGTTCTTTTATGACAAACTCATAAATACTTTTCTATCAAATTTAAAGCTTGATCCAAATTTCATTCTTGGATTTGGCCACAAAGTACCAAAAGGTCTTACAAATAATGAATACATTACAGAAGATTTTAAAAATTTCATTCCCAACCAAACTCAAGAATTAAATTTCTATCTGATAGATAATAAATTTGAATTAAGCTTCAAATTTGTTACAAGAGCAATTTATATTTTTATTATCTTAAATAGTATAGATTTCCCTATGTAGTGTAGTTAGATCTATGCCCTGTATATAATATTTGTATTGGTTATTGGTGTGTTTCATTTTGAACAAGTTGTAAATATTGACAATGTAAAAAAGTTTAAAAACTTATATTATGAACAAAATACAGTTAATTATTTTAAAGCAAGAAAAACTAAATGAAATATTTTAGGGTTTTTTTTCTCATAAATGAAGTAACATGAGCAGTGGGTCCAATGAATATTGCAAAGTAATAATTTGTTGTCGATTGCCCTATAAGATGTATTTATTTTTTATTGTATCAGTAGATAAACATGCTTTTTTTAATTCACAAAGATAATAATATTATAATTAATAGTTTTCAACTAAAATAAAAAATAGGAAATGTATAGGTGTATCAAAAATGTTGAATTTATGTGTAAAGCTATTTTAAGAACAATAACGATTAATTTGTGATGTTCAGCAAGTGTTAATAAATCGAATATGTGAATATGTAGATCTTATTAAAAGAACTATAAATGTGTGGTGCTGAATGAACCTTATAAAACGTTTTGTTAATTCAGTATCACAGATTTCTACATTTGTTTTGGTACTGTGTGCATATTGTATTAAAATAACGCCGGGTAACATTTTCTAAATACTTCATAATGTATGTTAATTTTAGTACTTTGTATCAGTAACATGTTTCTTGTTTACAAAAAAATGTTTTATTTTTATTGAATTCAAACAATATAATTATTTAATTTTGCCAAATGTAAATGTGTGCCTAAAACACATAAATAAGCCAAAAAGGAATATTTTAAAGTAGTTATTGTGCGTTTTTCTTATTTTTTAAATATAGTGTAATATTGTTTAGTGTGATAGACGCATCTTAAGAAACTTCCATGTAAATCGAAGTCGCAATTATGATATATTAGTGTTTAATTTATGGTTATATAGTCAGTATGTAATCAGTTGTTAGTTATTACGTTTTAAAGACAAAAAGTTAAGATCAGTAATATTTAAAATGAGGGTTTTAAAAACGTTTTACGTTATTTAATTATATTTTAATAATTTTATAATGTATGAAAAAATTATTTCACTGACAAATAAATGACAAAACCTGACCTGTCACTGCCACACTGAAATAGTATTGTGTCAATTCAGTTATGTCGATTGTATTATTTTCATACTTTTACAAGACAAAACAATAGAAATGTTTTATCAATGAATTATAACCATGTATGTACAAACATTTATATCTTTTACTTCTGTTAATAAAACCAAGCGCATATTGTTAAAAACTAAATACTTGTTCATTTTCTCTCATTTATAAGGAAATTCAGAGAAAAATTCTCAATATGAATAACTACCTAGAGATTTATGAAAAATATATTCAGTGCTCGAAATAGAAATTATTTTAATCAAAGTAAATAAAAACTCCCTGGAAAAAAATTCAGATCTGAAGTGATCAAAAAATCTAGAAAGATCACTGAAGATCGTGATAGAGATTGAAACGTTGAAAATTCATGAAATTACGATCTTCAGAGATCTTTGCAGATCTATCACAAATCTGTTTTGATCACTTCAGATCTGAAATTTTTTCCCGGGCTGAACTAATTTTGATAAATATCTGAGTCATATTTAAATGCAATAAATTGGAAGCCTTAGTTCAAGCACTGATTTATATTTTATAATTTGTTTTATATTCAGAACATATACCTGCTCAAATAATTAATTGTTGATAAAAGCAAAACTACCCATCTTAGTAAATATAACACGAATAAAGTGAAAATTAAAAATATGTTGTTATGAAAAACTCTAATATATTTGTCATCTTGTTATTTCATATGTTTACTTCAAGAAAAACTATCAATCATTTAAAATTATTTATAATTATTTCAACTATCGTGGCACCAATCAAAATATATTATGCCATAAAAATATTTTAACTTTAATAACGGATCATTAATTTAATTATTACACACATATCATTTTAGTTATATTTTAATATTAATTAATTTAATTGTATTTCATTGCTTTAATTGTATATATCGAGAACAATTGCATCTATATATTTTTTATATCAGAAACGGAGTAAAATGGAGTTGTATAGATCTTTTCATTTTGTTCAATTTTTAAAATCTAATTTTTATAAGTTATAATTATTTTATATTTAGGTGATAAGATTGCCAACTTTGCTCAAAGTTATTCCAGCTTTCTGGAAAGTAAAGAGGTAATTATGTAATATATTATTTATCAATTAAGCCTAGATTACATTAGGATAGTAAGTAGTAAAGTACGGAGGTAGAATGCATACTCTACTACTTACTATCCTAATCAGGGTGTCCACTTTCTGGAAAGTCTAAAAGTGGTCAGGGAAAGTCAGAGAATTTATTTAAAATTCTGAAAAGTCAGGGAATTTATTAATTTTTGTTTAGAAAGCCAGGGAAAAAATAAAAAGGTCATTGAATTGAAAGTATAAAATTTTCAAGTTATGACAAAAAAAAAAGGTCTTCGAATATTATTTCTACACATTCTTGCTCCGGGGCCACCTGAGTCAGGGAATTTTATTTCCGAAAACCAATGTAATCGAGGCTTTAACATAACTGACAAGGAGACCACATTCTGCATCACAGACGTTGAGCATTGTCATATGTTGTGGCATTTGAGAGGACCCTAGTACATTTTTCTTATGCATTCAAAACCGGCGAATGGGCATGCGATGAGTTTTGAATTGAACCGTTTCTGATTTGAGCTCAAAATTGGAAAAAATTGATTATTTCATAAAGTTTTTGGAGTTTTAATGCATTAAAATATTGTTTTGTCTTGGAACTTCTTTTCTTAATCTCCTTCAGTCATTCAGAAAAGCTTCAATTCGAAACTCATCGCATGCCTATTCGCTGGTTTCGAATGCATAAGAGGAATGTACTAAGGTCCCCTCAAATGCCACAACATATGACAATGCTCAACGTATGTGATACAGAATGAGGTCTCCTTGTGAGCTTCAAACAATAAATTATATTTTATTAACTTTCGCGAAGGTAATACATTAAATATTTTCTTTAAAGAATTCAAATCTAGCTTTGTCCGTGGAATCATGTAAATATTTGTTTTTATTGAAGAAGTAAGAATCATAATGATATCGGTATGAGTGCAGTGATTTGTGTTTAGATATGCGTGTAATTTTTTTCCTTAAGTGTATATACATAGTTAATTTTTTTATTGTTAGATGTCAGTATGTGTTTTCTTTATCTGTGTATTGCAGTACACAAATCGATTTATAAAATAGATCGTAGATCATAGTCTATATGGTTCTTTCTACTTCTTCAATTTAATAATATTAAGAGGTTAATAAAAGTTGGCAATTTCCAAGTCATAAATAATTTGAATGCACATTTTTTGTTTTTAAAATATGTATTTATATAAAATTAAGTAGCTTAAATAAGAAGTTATATTTATTTTAAGCTTGCTACATTTCATATTCTAATGATTAAGAAAGCATGGTGTAAAAATTATAATTTATAAACAAATATATTTTAAAATCAATATGTATATTATTTTGTACCTTAAACTACAGTGTTCTTTCATTTAATTTTATATAGATATAAATGACTGACTACCAATTATTGATACAAACTTTTGGACAAATATGAGATGATGATTACATTTAACTGTAAAAAAATTATATCAATATATTTTTATTATGAATTTATACATCAACTATTGAAATCAATCAACACTATTTATTTTTCGCATGTAGATTTACTTAAAAATGTACATTTAAGTAGACAGTTATTTTTTCTATTAAAATACAATTGAATGCAAGAGCATCGTAGTGTAAATATATGAACATCCAGTTTATATTATA
The DNA here is from genome assembly GCA_961205875.1 of Sialis fuliginosa. NCBI lineage: Eukaryota > Metazoa > Arthropoda > Insecta > Megaloptera > Sialidae > Sialis > Sialis fuliginosa. Next base: position 3,145,483 of record OY540820.1, read on the forward strand.
TTAAAATACAAACAAATATTCCAGTCTACCCAAAGTTATATTTCATAATTTGGTTATCGATATGGATAATATTATAAAAGCTATTTACTATTATTTATTTTTAACTAATAATTTTTAGTGTTGATTATTTTAAAATATTGTTTTCTATTAAATAATGTAATTTAGAAACATAGTTTTTTAATAATGTGTATTTGAGATAAGGAATCATCTTTATGTTGAATAAAATTAATATTCTATAGTATTGACTTTTAATTAATTCTCAAAAAAAATCTTATTACTCTTTAATTATCCTTCAAATATAAACATAGATTAACAATAAGTGTATACACACCGACATTAACAAAGAAAAATGGCCATTACCAGAGGGGTGGGGGGATTTTCCCATTTAAAATACACGTTTTTTTGATTTTTCAAAGACCTCATGAAGGCATTCCTGGTACTCATATTCCATATCTAGATGGATAAATTATATTTATGATTCATCGTTGATAACTATATGGGTCATTGGGTCATTTCATCAAGAGAAAATTTTTAACATTTTTTTTTGTACAATTTCTGGATAATTATGTCAGAAGAACATTTGACAATAAAAATATTGATCATGAAATAAAAAAATTTGATTCTAAAATTAGAATTGAAAAAAAAAATTGGTTGCACCAGTTAAAAATTGATATGGAATGACAACGTTGAATCAGAAGTTTACTTTATCCATCTATATATGGAATATGAGTACCAGGAATGCTTTCATGAGTATTCTAGATTTTTAGAAAGAGTTTAAGACACTCTAGTACGCAGGTCTTTGAAAAATTGAAAAAACACGTGTATTTTAAATGGTAAAATCACCCACCTCTGGTAATGGCCATTTTTTAAGAGAGAAGGTTAAAATTTTCAATATTTTTTAAAAATTATTTAGAGCTGATTTGGGGGGGGGGGGGGGTAAAAATTCGTTCCAACCTCATCTAAGGACCACCCTAGTATATACACTTACAGTCTGATCATTTGCGGAAGAATAATTAACAAGTATTGAAATTGATAAATACGATTTTACAATGAAATTTATTAGTTCTGTAACATGACAATTCAATTAAGGAATCAATGCTAGTAACATAATAAAATATACAATTATGTAAATGACAAGTGTTAATCTATCAATAATTTTTCCTAAAAGCATCCATTCCTTAGTAAAATCTTTTACTGTTTCTGAAGCAACTAAAGTTGTTACATCTTCATGTTCATTATCGCCAGAAACAGTAGATATCTAAAAAATTACAAATTATACGTATTTTTACTTTGTACTTAATAAGTAATTAACTTACTTTAATATTGCTTTGAGACAGTAACAAAAATTGACCAAAACGACTGTTTAAAATGATCGCTGTAAATGATGATAGCCATGTAGGAGGTAGAAGAGTAGAACTAATCAGACTTCTAATTAAAACTGTCTCTAATACTGCAAATGTAACCATTATCATTGAGTCTTTGAAAAAGGTTACTGAAATTAAAAAAAACGTATCAATTTATTATATTTTTGTATTACAAACAAACCCTAGAGATATTGAAATAATAATTACAAGATCTGCAGATACAAATACGCTATACTTTATATAAAGCCCGATAACTAACTAATTAAGATCTGAACAATTAACATTGGCACTCACAGAAGAAAGTTCTTTTATAAGCGCCTCTCTCGAACACCACAATCATTGCAACCCCTCACGGTTTCGGATGACTGTATAAATACTATTTGTCAACTGCATAAAATATGTAATAACACCGTTTTACCTGAGTATATTTGTGCAAATATTTATTACTTTTCTACTAGAAATATACATAAATAAATAAATTTCGTATAAATACAGTTTCATACAGTGGCGTAGTAACGGGGGAGTGGGGTCGAATCCCCCCTCCCCGAAATATTCAGTGTTCTAAAAAAATGTTTTTACCCCCCCACCCAAAATTTTTTCTTACTATGCCACTGGTTTCATAAGTGTATGAATCTAGTAATAATATGGTATTTTCATCAGATATTTTCATTGATTTTAATGTATCTTTTACTAAAATCATAATTTTTACAAAAATACTTCGGTATATATAGCAGGGGTCAAAACTGGTCAGTAAAATCAGTAAAAGTAAGTTTTTTGTAACCCAGTCAGTTAAAGTCAGTTTTTTAGAAAAATGGTCAGTTTTTTGGGTTTGGCACTCAAAGTTCTCACATCGGAGCCCTATTTATCATGCAAAAACTCATTATTTGACTTAAAAATGACACAACTATCGTGAAAAATATATTCAAATTATAAATAATGTTCTATTTTGTTTACTATTTGTATATATTATCAACTTTTAGAAGATATTTTATGACATAATTGTAACGTAAGTATACGTGAACATATAAACAACACAATCTCACCCTAGCACTGGCTATGCCAAGTTCGGTGAGAAAAATTAATTTCGATTTTTGTTACTTTTGTTATGAACATAATAAAAAGGTGGTAAGTGTTGGCTATGGGGATGGTGGAGACCAAAAATTATAATAGTATTTTTTTAATACATAACACCTACATTTTTTAACTTGGTTCAGATAGTCAGTAAAAGTCAGTATTTTTAGATTTCTGTGTCAGTAAAATCAGTATTTTTGAACAATGAACTTGTTTTGACCCCTGATATAGTTATATAGTATACACAATGCAAGAATAAAAGATTTAAAAAAACGTATTTATACTGAATTGTTACCATAATTTGTTCATGAAAATACCACATAATACAGAGTAAAAATTTTCACAATAATACGATCATTAAACAGTGTAAATACCGTTGTTATATTTATACCGTATTCTGGAAACCGTGAGGGACTAGTTTGCAGGTGTCTCTATGGCCTGTTATTCTTACCTATATTTGGACATTCTGCTCCGTTAGGTGGTAACTCCCAATGTAAATACTGCAAAAATGTAAAATGGCAGAATAGACTAATACCAAACAAATAGAATCTTTCTGGTGTTGTTGAACTCAACCAGATTGATGCTACTGCGAGTATTCCCATAACTAATAAATAAAAAAATAATAATCATTTCAAAATTGACAGTAATTCCTCAATAACATACTTATAGCTGGAACTATAATTGTCGCTATCTGTGAGCTAGAATGCCTTTTTATTGTGAATATGAACTCAACGTGTGGAAAAGTCTGATTTGGTATACTCGAATATACTCCAGGATGAAACTTAACAGTTAAATTAAGTAAATCCCACTCTTTGTTTGGTTTAAAATCTTCTTTAAGTATCGCTTTTTTACTGGATATATTGAAATACACCTCTTCACCAGAATGGATCCAAGATCCATATCGCATTGAACACGTTTGTTCATCGAAAGGCCAAAGTTTAATGTTTGGAATACATATTGCAGTATGTTGAGATGGTGGCACGCATCCAACATTTCCTTTATATGTAATTAGACAATTGGTTGTTGTAAAAAAGCTATCAGGACCTTCCATATTTTGCCTGTTGATTTTTAATTTGATTAATGAATTTATATACAGGGTAATTCAGCACTGTCGTGCCAAACTTGGACAGTAAATTAAGAAATATATTTTAAGCAAAAAACATTGTATGAATATGTGTCAAAAAATTTTCCGTGAGGGGACTACAGCCCTCCAAAGATTTTAGTCAAAATTAGTTTTTATTTAATATCTTGAGAACCCATTGTGATACAGTTATGAAATTAAATTAGCTACAGAGTTTAATATTAATAAGTGTTATTTATTTTCAGTATCAACTAATAGTAATTTAGACCAGGGGTGTATGGGGCCAGTGGGCCCATCGATTTTTATCTAGTATTTTTTTGTTGCTGAGTTGAACACTTATATAAGATTGTATGACACAAAATACACAAAAATATATTTTGCTCATTTATCATAGGATAAACCGCTTACGAGAAATATCGATGCAAAAGAATGCATGCAGAATTTTACTTAATATGGATGTTCTATCTGTTCTATGATAAAAAATCAAACAAAAAGTTAATATGAATATACCTCTAAAAATTCATCCTTGTCAACAAAAAAACTTTTTAAGTATCGCATTTTAGTTATGTTAGTAAACTACATGTAACAGTAATAGAACTGGCTACAGGTTTAAGAAGACAATCATAGAACAAGAATATAAACTTATTTTTTTTAATTAGAAGCAACCGTATTAAGTAAAATTTTGTATGCTTTCTTTTGCATCGATATTTCTCGTAAATGGTTTATCATATGATAAATGACTAAAGTATATTTTTGTGTCATAAAATCTTATACTAGATAAAAATCGATGGACCCACTGGCCCCATACACCCTTGGTCTAAAGTACTATTGGTTGATACTGAAAATAAATAACACTTATTAATATTAAAAATCCTGTAACTAATTTAATTTCATAACTGTATCACAATGGGTTCTCAAGATATTAAATAAAAACTAATTTTGACTAAAATCTTTGGAGGGCTGTAGCCCCCTCACGGAAAATTTTCGGACACATATTCATACAATGTTTTTTGCTTAAAATATATTTCTTAATTTACTGTCCAAGTTTGGCACGACAGTGCTGAATCACAAATTATTATTTTTTGTTATGACGTCGAACTTGTAAACAAAAATCACAAATCATTTTTCATATCAGTGGCGTACTAAGATGGCAAAATGAGAGAAGAATTTCATGAAGATGAAAAAATTGATAAGATAAACAAAAAGGTTTTCATAAATTGCAGGAGGGCAATATTAATTTTTAAGGGGCGCCAAATTTGACGTTGCGTGGAGAGAGATGCCTAACTCACATTTTGTCCCGGATACCAACCTTCCTTAGTCCACCACTGATTCATATTACTAACATAAATAAATAAAATTATAATTACGAATTAAATAAAGCTATATCAGGAACCCAAATTGAAGTACTGGATATATGAATTGATTTTAATCCATTATAATTGTTTGGTTCCCATTTTAAATGTTCATCATTCCAGTTCTAAAACACACTAAATATAAATATTTATATATTTTTCATGTATAGGGTAAGTGGGGGGAAATGGGTGGTATGTTTTTGAAATTCAATCCTACAGGTTAAAATATTTTTAAAAATTAGTGGGCAAATGGCCATTAAAAGAAAACTTTAAAATATATATTTACATTGGTTTTAATTTGTACAAATTTTTTTTTCACATAAAAAACTGCATGTAAAGTTAATTTCTAGAAACTTGCTTTCTTTTTCAAAAAAGGTTGTGAGGAATTAAATTAATAATTAAACATTAAGATATTGTCATGTTTTTGTAAATTTAAAAAGTACCACAAAATTTCCCACAGTGGGGGAAATGGGAATAAAATTTTCCACCCCCAACCACCTCATCATCAGTATTTGTAAAAAAGTAAGGGTATTAACATAGCTTCATACAAGTATATACTATAATAAAATGTTTAATTTTAAAAATCATACTTTTTTGTGAAATATTTTTTAGTGCGAGAGCTGATGACATATTTTTCTGCCCCATCTGAGCACTAGGCAGACTTACGGAAATCGTTTATTCATGTGTTGTACATCATGGGAAAAATAGTCCCAACCCCCATACCCGGGGATAAAGGGGTTTAATTCCTTAGTGAACATGTAAAGAAAAAGTGCATTTTTGCCCCATGTGAGCACTAATAAAATCACCACAGGGAGTTAATTTATGAAAAGTTAGATAGTGAAAGTGCAATGGGCAGACGCGTAGGGTGGGGATAAGGGGCAGGCAGACGCACTCAAAGATGCAATATTTTTTTTGAAAATTGCCCCATTTGAGCATTGATGAATTTTGGAGGGATGGCAGTTTTTGATCTGTAGATGATCAAAAAAACAAAGGCAGATGCGTAGGATGGGAATAAGGGACGGGCAGACGCGCTCAAACATGTAATTTTTTTAAATGTCTCATTTGAGTATTGATGAATTTTTTGAAGGATGACAGGTTTTGATCTGTAGATGACCGAAAAAACACAGGCAGACGCGTAGTGTGGGGATAAGGGGAGGGCAGACGCAATTGAAAGTGGCAAAGGGTTGTAAAATTTTTAAAAACATTGTATCTTCGGTACTAAATATTCCACCGATGATATCAAATACATTTTAGAATCATCTAAGTAAGAAGAAAATATGTCTCTTGTAGTTTTTTTGATGTTAAGTACCGTTTTGCTGAAATTTATAAAACTCAAAGTCCCAAGGTCCTGAGTTCGAATACCAAAGAGTTCTGTTTTATTTATTTATTTTTTGTTTTTTGTTTATTACACAGAATAAGAAGAATATAATCAAAATATAATAAAAAAAATTTCAGCGCCTACTTTTTTACACGTTTAATATTTTTTTTTAGATTTTCATATTAATGAAATTTTTCCTTTTCGTGTTAGTTCGAAGTAAACAAATGTGTTTTCAAAGAACTAATGTGTTATCCAGAGAGTCATTGCGGACAACTTCAAGCAAAAAAAATAATTACAAAACAACCCAGTTAAAAAAATAGGATAACACTTTCAATTGCGTCTGCCCATCCCTTATCCCCACACTACGTGTCTGCCTGTGTTTTTTCGGTCATCTACAGATCAAAACCTGTCATCCTTCAAAAAATTCATCAATGCTCAAATGAGACAATTTTCATTAAAAAAATTACATGTTTGAGCGCGTCTGCCCGTCCCTTATCCCCATCCTACGCATCTGCCTTTGTTTTTTCGATCATCTACAGATCAAAAACTGCCATCCCTCCAAAATTCATCAATGCTCAAATGGGGCAATTTTCAAAAAAAATATTGCATCTTTGAGTGCGTCTGCCTGCCCCTTATCCCCACCCTACGCGTCTGCCCATTGCACTTTCACTATCTAACTTTTCATAAATTAACTCCCTGTGGTGATTTTATTAGTGCTCACATGGGGCAAAAATGCACTTTTTCTTTACATGTTCACTAAGGAATTAAACCCCTTTATCCCCGGGTATGGGGGTTGGGACTATTTTTCCCATGATGTACAACACATGAATAAACGATTTCCGTAAGTCTGCCTAGTGCTCAGATGGGGCAGAAAAATATGTCATCAGCTCTCGCACTATTTGTAGTCAAAGTGAAAAACATGTTTCAAATAAAATAAAACTTATGTCGACAAAAAATTTATTGTAGCTTTTTTAGATGACAGTGTAGTAACTAGAGGCTCGGGGGCAAGATGTGACCGAAGGGCTCCCAGAATATGCAAAATAAAAATTTAAGACCTTTTTTTAATTTTTACTTGCAAATTTAACACTTCTTACTAATTTTAATGAATAATAAGTGTAAAAGTTGGAAATGAAAAAAAAAGTAAAATTTGCAAGGATAAAAAAGTCATTAAAATCTAAATTTGTAATAAGTGTAACATTTTTAAGTTAGAACTAAATTTAAAAAAAAGTTTTTCGCTGCCGTGGGGATCCCGGGGCACTGCCTCGGTGGTAGTTACGATCCTGAAGGCATATCAAGCAAATGGGAATATTTCTAAAAAAATACCACCTATAATTACCCTTCATACCCATTTCCCCCCACTTACCCTATACTCTTTTAAATTAAAAATACTTACAATAGGCATCCAGCTGTGTACAGTCATAGTGTTCATTCTATCATTCTGAAATTCAATCAATATAATACATTTTAATTACAATATATAACATAAGATAAATAATAAATACTTACATAATCAAAATATTTTAAAACCAGTTTAAAATTAACTACAGTACGATTACCATCATGTATTACTGGTCTAATGGTTGTATCATAATTACACAGTAAATCTTTCTTCAATTTATGAACTTGACTTTTTGGGGTATCATTATCACAATTACCACTAAATACTGGTGTCACTGAAATTATTAAGATTTATGAAAACATAAAAATTAAAAAATATATAAATAATTACCTATAACACAAAATAATAAAAATACATAGAAAAGCATTGTGCTTGTAAAAAAATTATACTGAACTAATTTCCAAAACTTTTATAGGGATACACACACCAACTTGTAATATAATATTTTTACGCCCACTAAAAGTATCTATATTTGCATTGATATGTAATTATGAAGGGATATCTTATATTTACCCAAATGTAACAAAATGAGTAAAAAATAATCACATTTGATTTGTATATATTTTTTGATTAATATAAAAACATATTTATAATATATTATAATGTACAAAATATTTACAATTATATTCTTATTTATAATTGATTTAAAAATTAATAAAAAGTTGTTTATGATTGACCATATTTTAATTTGTTTTTGAATTTTTTAGGATTTAGCCCATAGGCTTTCAGTCGTTCATCTGAAATTACTTCTACGACCTTATTAATATTTTTATTATGTTTCTTATTTTTTATTTTCGATTTATGTTTTTCATTTTTATTATCTGTATTTTGCAGATTTGATTTTTTCTTTTTATTTCTGTTATTATTCGTTGAAATTTTTACAACTTCATTTTTATTTTTATGTTTTTGTTCTTGATCATTTGTAATTTCTAGATTATCTACTTTCTGTTTCTTTTTCAAATTTCCAAATTTATTTTCATTACAGTTTTCATCACTTATTTTCCGTTTCATTTGTTCTGACTTGTTCATTTTCTTTTTAATCTTTTTATTTTCATTTGTTTTAATTTCATCGCTATGAGTTACTTCATTAATTTCCGAATCTTTATTTTTACTCAAATTTTTCTTTATGTCTTCATCTTGCACTTGTTTTATACTTTTATCATTTTCACTTTTTTCATTTACATCTATTTTAAACACCCCATTTTTCTTTTTATTCTTTTTTCTCACAATATTGTTATCCATTGATGATTCATTTTCATCATCTGTGTTTTCATATAAACTTGGGAGTATTTTTTTTTTTAAATTTTCATTCTTTGATTTTCTCTCGTAAGCTATCAAATCATATTTTTCTACATTTTCTGGACGAATCTGTATAGCTTTTTTCAATGAACACCATTTATTTAATTCTTTGTCTTTAGCAAAGAGAATCTAAAAAAATAAAAATAAAAATGTAGGCACTATTTTGTAATTCAATGAGATAGAAATAATTTAAATATTACCTCTTCGGTGGTGAGACCAAAATTATTAGGAATAACTTTTCTGTATTTAAACCTGCAAGGTAAATCACCAATGATGTCTTCGTAATCTAGTTTGTAATATTCGTCTAGATATTTTTCATATGTCGAGTTGCTTGGATCAAATACAGGTTTTGGTTTTGAAAGAATCTCGGCTAATTTTGTTTTTCGTCTTCTCTTTTTTCTTCCACCTGAGTTTTCCATCATTTCCGGGGCTAATGATGTTGAAGGTTGATTTGGATCAAAGTCACAATCCATCTATAAAAATACATATTAAAATATTTTAATAAAATTTAAAAAGACAAATCAAGCAAGAAAATCAAAACTGAGATTAACCAATGAAAATAATATTATACTCACAACAAAATCATCATCTTCACAATAAGGTTCATAATTTTCATCTAATTGTTTTTCATTCCAACGATCCCAATTTTCTAAATAAAGAATAAAAATGATTCAAAAGTGAAATTGCAGTTACGATATTGTTTTCGTTGTATTTACCTATTTCAAGTTCTTCATCAAAATCTGGAAATTCAGGTTTCTGCTCACCTTCTTTACCTTCATAAAACGTGTCATCAAAAATCTCTTTCATTCGTTTATCGTGATTCTCTGGATCAAAATCACCATCAATGTCTTCATCCTATTTAAAAATACAAATATTAATACATATTCTAGTTCTCTTATAATTTAACAAATGCATTTTGCTTCCTCGCAATATCGAAGATACAAGAAGCTTTGTGATCGTTTTAGATTGTCACAAAAAAAAATGTTCTCCGAATAATCAGCCAAATCTATGTAAAGGCATGTTTTGTATGCTCTTTCCGAGTCTTTCTATCTGTCCGTACGTGTATCTGTCCCTTGAATCCTTGTCACACACGACTCATGAACCACTGAACCGATATTATTGAAACTTGGTCGGATGATTGGGTCTGGCTTGAGGACGGTCCCATTTCAAAATCATCAAAATCGTGTGTAAGGGGGAGGGGTGACATCCCAAAATATTTATTTTTTCAAGATATCTCAAGAACAATACGTTACGTGAAAATTTTATAGAATATTTTTTGTAGATCATTAAATTTCCTATAATATGGGTCTAAAACGTTTGATGTAAAATATTCTCTTCCAAAGATTTATCTTAATTTATTTTAAAAAAACGTGTTTTGTTTTTCAAAATTGATATTTGCTTGGACATATTAAATGTCATTTTGACGTTTGCATAACTTTAGATTTAGATTGAAATTGTAAAAAAATTAAAAATACATATATGAAAAAATAATCAGGTGCGTCTTAAGAAAAATTTTGAACTAATATTTTTTTAGTAATATTGTATAAAAATTAAATGGTTAACCAATTCCAGGCAATTTATCTAAACAGTATCGGTTTTTATTTAAATTATTGAATAATTAACTACCTTTGGTGAATTTAGCACGAGGAAGCATTGTGCATTTACTTGGCAGATGTTTTTTTTACTTACATTAAATAAAATATCTGGATTCCCAGTGATTTCTTTAAGTTTTTCTAATTTCTCTTCAAGCTCTTTTCTTTTCATAGCTTTCATTTGATTTAACTCTTCCCGTTTTTGCTGTTTTTCAGTTTCTTTCCTAGCTCTTAACTCAACTCTCTTTTTCTTACGTTTATCACTTTTTACACGTACTGAATTTTCCATAGTTCTTGGATATCGTTTGATCTGGAAATACAAAATTTTATCTACAACAATAGAAATATTGAAGTTTTTATGTAACTACTTACAAATTCTTGGTCAGGTTCTTCAAACCTGAAATTGTATTTTGTTTCAAATTGTTCTTGTTCTTCTACAGCTTTTTCATCTTCAGATAAGTCTTTATCTGAAACGTGTACAATTTCTTCATATGATGGAATATAATCATCATCATTTTCTATAAACCTATAACAATTATCTGTAATTAGCACTTTTGTTTTTCAAGAAGGGCAAAACATTAACAAGAATACTAAACCCAAAAAGATATAGATTTAGTACCCTGAAACAAAGATATTTATTTATTTTTTCTTTACCTTTTATTAAGCATATAATCCCTAAGAAAAGCTTCTCCTCGATCTAAATTTGGATCGTCCCAATAATCTTTCAATGGTTTTAATTCCTCTTCAATTTTTGGATCTTCGATATTTTTTTTTTGTCCTTTCAACCATAGTCTGTAATCTTCTTCTTCTTTTGTGAGCTCCTCTTTTGTTTTTGTTCTTTTGTGAAATATCTCTCCCCATTCTCCAGGTTCATGATTTTCATCATTGAATAATGCTTGTTTTAAGTTATCTTTCATGTTTTGTTGCTCTTCCGTATATGTTAAAATTTTATTATTTGAATCCTCTGAAAACAAAATAATTTGTAATTAATTTTTTACATGCTTACGCTTACTATACATTGTAATATTAAATCATATGCATTTTGTGCAATTATTTATATCATATCAGGAAACGAAATATAAAATACCATCATCGTTTATTTTGCCTTCAGTTTCTAATAACAGTTTACGTTCATAATCACGTAAATACATAGGCTTTTCTTTATTCTTCTCTTTAGATTCAACCGATTCAACTTTCTCTTCTTCTGTGAAGAATTTAACATTTTCATCATACAGAGACGGATCTTTCTTTTTTAAACATGATAATGTTTTGAAGAATTCTTTTTCAAACTGTTCTGTTATTTGTTCACCTTCATCATCTGAAGACGAAGAAGAATCACTGTCTGATGCTTCATCATTATAACGAGCTTTAACTAAAAATATAGTTTGTTAAGAAACTGAGTTTTCTATAATAAAATATAACCTTACATTTATTCAATTCTTCTTTGCGTCGCCAATTTTCGTATCTTGATGCATAGTCATTATTTAATGATATTTTAATGTCTGTATTTTCTTCGTTTTCAAATAGTTGTTTTTTACCCATTATTTCTTTAATAAATTGATGAAAGTTGTCAAAATTAAAAAAATTAGAAAACACGTTTCTGTAATTGTGTTATATTGACAAGGTTGGCAACATAGAAAGTAAATGGTTGGCAATATGTGACGTTCGTTAACGAACGACAAACGACATTTAAATCCATTTTAAACCACAGAATAAAGATTTAAACATAATATGATAAACATAAACATAAATAAAATTATTTATTTAAAGTCATGTATTAAAATTGTTAAATAATTTATTTAAAATGAAGAATATCGACAGCGTTAGCGGCACACTTACTTGTGTTGTTAATATAGAATGGTTCAATTCACAAGGACTAGTACAAAGAAAATTATCTCATAAAAATGCAATATTGAAGTTAGTACGAAATGAATTTCGGGAAATACTTTTAGAACTTCATAACGAGAAAGTAATGGTTTCTAAGTTTCAATTAAAAGATTTTACTGTACGCAAAAAATTTATGAATGAAGGAAAAGCATCCATAAGTTTTACAAATCCAAAGTGCATTGTATTTTTATCAAATGCACCACCTTCGCAACTATTTGATTTTTTACGAACAATGTTTGTTAAAACAACAAATAAAGAAAATGCTCCGAAAATGCCTTTAAGGAAACAGTTATTGTTAGGTAAAACTAATGCTTGTGAAGAAATAAGTCCAGTCACATTAATGGACATAAATAAAGCAAAAAAAAAAGTTGAAGGTTTTGAAACTACACCTTCACCTCCAAGCAATAAACGCAGAAGATCTTATGATAAATGTGATAAAATTCCAGCTGCAAAAAAACTTTATACTGAAACCAGTATTGTAAATAATATTTCTGACATAAATAATGAACAAAAAGAAGTTTTAAATGCATGCTTGTCTGGTAAAAATATTTTCTTTACTGGGAGTGCTGGAACTGGAAAAAGTTATTTGTTGCGTAAAATTATTTCCATGCTTCCTCCAGATATAACGATTGCTACAGCATCTACAGGTGTTGCTGCATGCCATATAGGAGGTGTAACTTTACATTCTTTTGCTGGTATCGGTAGTGGGGAGGCCTCTTTACAAAAATGTTTTGAACTAGCTTCAAGACCAGTTGTTTCAGCTGTATGGAAGAAATGTAAACACTTGATTATTGATGAAATTTCTATGATTGATGGATTGTTTTTTGAGGTATACATAATTTACTTTTATATAGTTACATAAACTTTGTATATTAATACATACAAATATATTTTATATTTGATTATTTTACAGAAAATTGAAAAGGTGGCACGTTATGTAAGGAAAAATGATAAACCTTTTGGAGGAATACAACTTATTCTCTGTGGAGATTTTCTACAACTTCCACCTGTTGCAAAATCAAGTAGTAACTTTTCTAAGAAAACAGATATGAAGTTCTGTTTTCAAACTACAGCATGGGGAAAATGTATAAATTTCAGTTACAATTTAAAACAAGTACACAGGCAGAAAGATAAAGAATTCATTGATATACTAAACAGTATTCGAATTGGACAGGTTACTTCAGAGATTTCTCAAAGATTAATTGCGACTGCGTTACAGAAAATAGAACGTAATGGAATCTTGGCTACCCGACTGTGTAGCCATATGCAAGATGCAAATTTAATAAATGAAAAAAAACTTAGTATGCTAGAAGGAGATGTGAAGATATTTACAGCTATAGACAGTGATGTTTCTGCTTTAAATCAATTGGACCAACAAACACCAGTATCAAAAAAAATTGAATTAAAAATAGGCGCGCAAGTTATGTTACTGAAAAATATTAGTATTAATGAAAATTTAGTGAACGGAGCTAGGGGAGTTGTAATTGGTTTTAAAGAAAATTTACCAGTCGTTAAATTTAAGTCTGGAAAAGAGTACTTGGCAAAGTATGAAAAATGGACTATAAAAACCATAAATAATGGTGTAATTACAAGAAAACAAATTCCTCTAAGACTTGCATGGGCTTTTTCAATTCACAAATCCCAAGGACTGACACTAGATTGCGTTGAAATATCTTTAGGTCGTGTATTTGAAGCAGGACAAGCGTATGTAGCATTAAGTAGGGCTCAAAGCTTGGATAGTTTACGAGTCCTAGATTTTAATGCAAAACATGTTTGGTCTAATAATGATGTTTTAAAATTTTATAGAAATCTGGATTGTATAATACCGCAAAAAATTAGCTAGAAAATAATTTTATTTATTACAGTAGATTATTTATCTAGATATGCAGCTAAATAATGGGTTAATATGGAGAGTATGGGTGTCCCGACGTCACAACTGTCAAAAACACGTATGTAGTTATTAGGAATAGAGTTGATGCTTTAATAATATACACTTTAACTGTCCTTGGTTAGGACAATCTATTGGGGTTAAAGGGGGTTAATATAGTATAAAAACAGGAATTCAATCTTCGCTGCAACAAACTTTTTTTATTATATAATTGTGAAATAAAAATTCCTACATGTTAAATACAGCACATTCTACTCTATTCCAACACATTAACATGTAATTTTTGATAGTAGTGATGTCGGGACACCCATATTCTCCGTATTAACCAAATAATGAATGTTGATGATCTTAGATCATAACTTTAAAATGTGATTTCTCAGGAGAACAATTTGAAACATCTGTTTTTAACAAAAAACAGACAAAAACTAAGGTTATGACTTATCAAATACATCTGTTTTGCTCAGATATAAGAAAAATACTATTTATTTTAACGTATTTCTCAAATTAACACAGATCGATGAATAAACCAAAAAAAGTAACATATTAAACTAAATCGGAAATGAACAAAATGTTAGTTGTTATGATCTGGCCATCGATATATTTATAATATTTTATATATGTAATAGTTGAAATAATGATTTGTTACAAGTGTATTTTTATACACTCATCAAAAAAATTAAAGGATATTTTTTAAAAAGCAAAATTTTTACAAATTTTCAAACAGTTTTAATTCAAAAGTGTTACTTTGATAGTAAAAAACACGGTAAAAAAAAATCGTACGGGGATGAACAAAAACATTTTCAAGAAAAAAGAACAAGCTTTCGAACGCTTTTATTGAATTTCTCGTAAAAAATTTTTTGAAAAAATTTTACGCTTTCAAACTTTATAAAAAATTAATGAATAATTTTTTGTGCTATTTTAACCCTTGGCACAGAGTGGCAGGGGATGATAAAAATTATAAATATTGAGCTCTTGATTCAAAAACTAGAAAGTGCAAGCTTATGAATGAGCTTTGGATCATGCAAATCCAATCATTTTTTACGGAGATATAACTGAAAATTTGTAAAAAATTTTGTTTTTTTAAAATTATCCTTTAATTTTTTTGATGAGTTTATTTAGTAATATTTTATTATAAAGGGTGAGGAAAAGAAATCGGATCTCTAAAATAAATCAAAAAGATCAAGTTTTCAAGAAAAATGTTTCAAATAAGTCAGAAGAAAACTTCAAAAATCCATTTGCCTGGTACTTTAGAATTATTTTGGAGTCCTGAATTTTTTTTCAAACTTAAAAACTATTTTGTTAAATTGAGTAGGATGAAAAATATTTCAGACAAAAGTTGTTAATTTTTTTTACTAAAAATAAGAGTCCATAATAAAAAAATAGGTACCCATTAATAGGTTGACTGCCAAAGCAGGTATATATGACTATCCAATGCTTATTGAAACTTGTCATGTATGACATGACAATACCTTCACTATCATATAAGCCTACCGAATAAAGACAACCATATACAAGTCTTGAGGCTTCCGCGGTGATTTAGATAAGGATCTTGACTTCTGGGTGTAAGCCGCATCGGTTTGGTCGTGTTATCGGTCAACGTTTCGTCACACATTGCAGTGGATATCTTCAGGGCTCTTCTAAAAGTGCAACAGAGGCAAGGGTCCGCACTCGTTAAATACTGGTTCGGGCAGCAGTCAGTAGTAGCTCGGACGCACCTGATTGGTAGCCTATGCCCTCGTTCCGTACACCGAGTCACTACTGACCGCTGCTCGAACCAGTATTTAACGAGTGCGGACCTTTGCTCTGTTGCACTTTTAGAAGAGCTCTGAAGATGTCCACAGCAATGTGTGACAAAACGTTGGCCGATAACACGACCCAACCGACGCAGCTTATAGCAAGAAGCCAATATGCAAAGACAACCTTAGTTACTATCAATTTTAAATACATAAATGACAGCTCTGGCCTCAGTTGAAAATTTTCAGCCTGTATATACTTCATATACTGACAGAAAAGGTCAGATTAAGCTTTTTGATTAAATCAATATTATCTGATAGAAAATTAAATAAAAAAAAAATTAAACAATAAAAATATTTATTCACTTTGGTAAGCAATGTAACATTATTATAATACATATTTAATTAAATAGTATACTTTAGTTAATTATAATGACTCAATTATAAATACAAAAATAGGATTACACATAATCGCTTTAAAAAAAACAAATATTTAAAAATTATTGACGTATATTCGAGAACACTTTTCTTTTAAAGACTGACAAAAAATGTAGTTTAGGTATATATATTTTTATTTATTGCAAGAATATTTATATAATCAATAAAATTTACATCGATAACAATTATTTTATAATAATTATATATGTATATTGTGACTTAGTACCAGGAATTATAAAAACTTATTATAAAATTACGGTTGTAATATTTATTTTAGAACACAGTATATTTACTTATAATTAATTTTTAATTTATATTATAATTAAAAACTATTATAAAATGTAAAAGTCAACAAAAGCGTAAAACAATAAACTGATAACCTAATACGAAATTGCTTGTGCCTCCTATTATTTATTCATGTTCACGGTAAATAACAATGTTTAAATATCTAAACATTAAATAAATACTTTGTTCATACTTTGGTATACAATATAACATAGTTTTATATTGAAAAAAATATATATATATTATTTTTCTCTATATAATTAACAATTATATATTTAGCTTGAGAAATAGACCACGTTAAAAAATTAAAAACATTATATCATTTTTTAATTCTCTCTCCTTTTTGTATGGCACAGTGCCTTTTGTTATTCCTGTATTTAACATTTTCAATCATTTTCTACAATTTGAATAAAGAAGATACTTTATGAAGTAAAAGGATATTAGAAAAATAATTTATTTGAAATAAATATTATTTTAACTTTGAAGAGCTGTCTGTAAAATTCATAATAACTGTTTTACCATTAATTTTATTCTCGAACCATTTATTTTGTCGTGGATCTTCTATGTCATGATTTTAAAAAGTTAAAAATGTAAGGAAAAAATATATCTAAACCGAAGACCCACTTAATTTTGTTCAGTCACTTAAAATCAGTTTATGATGATTTTGAATTATGATTTATCACAACTCCTCGTGATCGAAAAAGTTAAATTTACTATGACAACCTGTTTTAATCTTGCAGTCGCATTTGAAACAAATAATTATCCACAAGCACACTACGAATCCAAAACAAAAGGTAAAGCCATATTTTTCTCTAAATGAATCATAATAATGAATTCATTTCTGATTAGTAATTTTTCATTGTATTTATTCGTTGGAAACTTCAGGAGTTCTCCTCACAGAATATCCTTCCCCTTGAAGGAATAAACGGAACGCCTCACTAACCTTCCCAGGCTGTTCTTCTAGAACCATACCACACTCGGATATCTTCATCCAGGAGCATTTAGCAGGGTTGAGCCTTCCGTTTAAAGTTACTGTTTCATCTACATGTGGACTAAGAGACCCAGTAATGTTGAGGACAGACACAGAAAGAGTTTTGCCACCGTCACGGGCTATATTCAAATCTGTCCTCTTTATATAGCTGTCTATCAACATTGCAAGGTTCACTGGGTTCACATAGCGTTCAAAATAATCTTTATAAATATGTACGAGATCATGGTTTCGTTCTTCAAGTTCTCGGCCAAAATGGTGCCACATTAGATAATCGAGAACACCTTGAGTCATGCCTTTAGTGCGTAAATATCTGGCATTCAGTTTTTGATAACCCCACTCGATCCATCCCGCTTGTGTGCTGACGCAGTTAACCAAGCAAAGTGCTCCGACCTTCTTTGGTTCTGCTAAAGCAAAACGAGTGAGAACATTTGCTCCAAATCCTACACCAAAGCCGATGAATGAGTGTAGACCAAAGTGAGACATTACAAAGTTTAATTGAAGAGCCAATTCGTCCATAGTGGGATAAATAAAATCTTCAGGAAGTGCAGCAGATCCTTCTTCTTGTCCTGGAGCATTTACATGGTAAACACAGAAGTTTTCAAGAAGACCACGCATTTCTACATAGTTGAAGAATGCCTATAATAAATAATTTTTTTTTGTATATTCTGTTCCACTTTAAAATTGTAATAAAAAAATATATAATTGAATTGTAATATTACACAATATTCTATTCTTTCTTAAATTAGTTTTTATTTATTATCTTGAGAACCCATTGTGATAAAGTTATGAAATTTGATAACCGGTTTAGTATTAATCCCCCAGTGGAGACGTGTGATCGATCTGACCCAACGACATCTATGAAGAAGAGTTCTATTACTAAACCGAAATTATTTCTTTACTTATCCGCCAGTCTACCTTCAAACTGAATCATGTTGAACAGCTGACATTAATTAATTTGAGTTGTTGATGGGTCAATTTGACCCAACTTTCCTGTTATCGTGACTTTTTTTTAGAGATATACCGGCCGGAACTCACAATGTAGATTTAAAGTAATATTTTAACGTCACTACTATTATATTATTACTGACACTATAAATGTAATTACATTCGTTCGAAAAGAACGTATGCTATACAAATAATTTAACGAAATTATAACTATACAAATAGTTTTACGAAGCTGTAAAAATTGCAGAATATGTAGAAAACACAATTTTTATAATTTAATGTATTTTCTTAAAGAAATACCATATAGAACAATAATATATTAATTTAAGATAATAATCTATGTATTTATATTTAAAATATAATAGTAGTGACGTAAGATGTGAATTCCAACCGGAATTCTGGTACACCTCTACTTTTTTTACAACATGGCCGGCTCATTTCAAAATCATTAGATTCGAAAGATATTGAATTAATTCAATATTCAAACCCTCCACTACAATAACTTCTTTTATTGTTGTGATTAAGATAATTTTACGTTTTCATAATTTTTATGTTGTTCATTCACTAATCATAAAAATTAAAATTAAAAAACATCTGCCAAGTAAATTCACAGTACTTCCTCGTGCTAAATTCACAAAAGGTAGTTAATTATTGAACAATTTAAATAAAAATCGATAGTGTTTAGATAAATTGCCTGGAATTAGTTAACCATTTAATTTTTATACAATTTTACTAAAAAATATTATACCTTTTACAGTATAAATTCACACTTATGAAACATAATTTTACATTAACGAAAACAGATTTCACACAAATGAAATCTAATTTCACACTAATGAAATGTGATTTCGCACAAATGAAATATAATTTCACATTAATGAAATCTGATTTCGCACAAATGAAAACAGAATTCACATATACGAAAAATAATATATATATAATATTAAGGAATAAAAAACATTCAAATCTGTATTCATTTGTAGAAATTATTTTCGCAACTAATAAATTATTTTTCGTATATGTGAATTCTGTTTTCATTTGTGCGAAATCAGATTTCATTAATGTGAAATTATATTTCATTTGTGTGAAATCTGTTTTCATTAATGTGAAATTATGTTTCATAAGTGTAAATTTATACTGTAAAAGGTATAGTTCAAAATTTTTCTTAAAACGCACCTGATTATTTTTTCGTATATTTTTAATTTTTTGACAATTTCAATCTAAATCTACATTTTGCAAATGTCAAAATGACATTTAAAACGCCAAAATTACATTTAATATGTCCAAGCAAATATCAATTTAGAAAAACAAAACACAATTTTTAAAAATAAATTGAGATAAATCTTTGTAAGGGAATATTTTAAAACAAACGTTGTAGACCCATATTATAGGAAATTGAATGCTCTACAAAAAATATTCTATAAAATTTTCACGTAACATGTGTTGTTCTTGAGATATCTTGAAAAAATAAATATTTTTGGATGTCACCCCTACCTCTTACACACGATTTTGAAATGGGACCGTCCTCAAGCCAAACCCAACAATCCGACCAAGTTTCAATAGATCGGTTCAGTGGTTCAAGAGTTATGCGTGTAACAAGGATTCAGGGGACAGACACACGGACGGACGGACAAACAGACACGGAACGAAATGCGTTTGTCTTGACGTGAAATGGAAAGATCAATTTAAAATTTTGAAATTGGAGAACATTTTTGATCACATAGCTTCTCGTACCTTCGATCTTGCGAGGAAGCAAAATGGAATATATTCAGGGGTGTGCTGGAGCCAGCTCGCGCGAGCCGGTTGTTAAGATTTTTTTTAAATCGGTGGGCCGGTTGTTATATTATTCCGTGAATAAATATTCAGACTATTTTTATTTTTTCGTTTTCCCGCGATATCTGTTTGTTTTCGGTTCGACTCCACGCTCTACCGATAAAGCCTTTGTGTGTTTTGCTCTTTTTGTCAGTTCTGCCAATCGTTTTTAAATTTGTGTTCCTAAAAATTTAAGGATAAAAAAGTACATTAGTTCTATTTTTAAAACTTTTTTCGGTAATGTACATTATATCCCCCGTTCATTGCAGATGTGCAAGTCTCATGTTTTATATGATTAGATCAGTGACAGGTAATGTGAGTATTATAAAGTGTGTACTATTAGTTAGTTATATTTCTTAGTGTATATTTGGTTGCTATTTTCGGAAACTGCAACAGGGCATTACAAATTATGCGTAAGGCATGTTTTTCTTTTTTTTTAAATAGCGACCCGGT
Source organism: Sialis fuliginosa (assembly GCA_961205875.1). NCBI lineage: Eukaryota > Metazoa > Arthropoda > Insecta > Megaloptera > Sialidae > Sialis > Sialis fuliginosa. The sequence continues at coordinate 3,166,391 of OY540820.1, forward strand.
TGTTAAATGTTTGGCAGTACACCCCTGGATATATTATGTGATTTATATTAGACTGGGAATTAAAGAGTTCTTTAAATATACCCTAATGTCTAACGGGTCAATTTGACCCGTTTTCACTGACGTGCGGATTTTTACACCTCCACTGGTGGGTGAATAAGTGATATCGATTTCTAGTACCAACCAATAACAATTTAGATCAGAGTTGTATGGGGCTATTGGGCCCATCAGTTTTTATCAAGTATTTTTTTTGTTCTTTACTTTTTTCATACTTTGCTCATTTATTAGAGCAGCGGTTCTTAAAGTAGGGTCTGCGGAACTTTTGCCGGGGGTTCGTGCAACATGTTTGGCATAAATTAAAGTACTTTTACATTTCTATTTACCAATGATTAATTACCATCTAATGACCTTCTTTGTTTTTCTGTCAGTGTGTAGTTGTAGCTTATTTCTGCAGTTGTAAAAGCTAATTTGTGTAGTGCAAAAAATTGAAAAAATGTATAATAAATAAAATGTGTGGAAAATAGGTCCATTGCAATCTAAGAAATGTAGAGCAAAAAAAGTCATTGCAGTTGTAAAACAAAAAATTTAAGAAATGTAATGCAAAGAACAAAGGTCATTGCAGTTGAAAAGCAAAAATTGTAAGTATGGAGCAAAAAAAAAGTTTGTAAAATTTTCTTAAAATAACCCCTGCAGAGAAGTGGTCCCTGAAAAATAATTGTTCAAAAGGGGGTCTCTAAACTACATAAGTTTAAGAACCGCTGTATTAGAGGATCAACTGTTTTCGAGAAACATTGATATAAAATAAAGAGCTGCAAAATTTTACTCAAAACGGATGCTTCAAATTACTCAAAATAAGCTTATGATAAAAATAAAAGTTAATATAAAGATACCTCCAAAAATGCATCCTTAGCCATCAATAGCCATTTATAGTTTCGGTTTTTAGTCAAGTTGATACGTGTAACAGAGGTTTATGAGGACCCTTATTAGGAGGTATTAATAAATAAATAAAATATTTAGTTTAATTTTAAATAGGTAGTGACTACTATTCTTATTATAATATACGAACATTTCCAGTAGTTTTTAAAAAAACAGGGTGCATGTATGTCACCGATTTTGTTCTCGATTTTTTTTCTGATAGTATATATCAAAAAAAACATGATTCCCAAAATTTTTCCCCCTGCCCCTTTTTTAGCCGAATTGCAATTTTTTAATGTTTTGAAATTGAGCGAAATTAGACTTATTTTAAGAATACCTTATTTTTCTAAATGTCCCTTATTATGCATCTGAAACTGATTTTAAATGTAAATTCAATAAGAAATGAAGATAATGAATCCCATAATATGCATAAGTGTCATTTAGAAAAATAACTGACAATCGAAATAAGTCTACTTTCGCTCGATATCAAAATTTTAGTAAATAAGTTTTTTTGGTATGTACGTTCAGAAAAAAATTTGAGAGCATAATTGATGACATACGTGCGTTTTTTTTTAAAACTACTGGAAATGCTCATATGGGGCATTTAAAGTGTTACAGATTTTTATCTCAGAACCATATTTGAAAAAAAAAAAATTATTTTATTTGAGGTCGGTTAATAAATAGAAAAAGTTTTAATTTTTTTAACATAATTCTTAAAGTTTTATTAGATCAAAATAAACATTTTTTGTATTTTGTACTTTTTCTCTAAAGTAAAGGAATTATTTTGTTAGATATCTTGGAAAATTTAGGTTCTTCAAAAAAAAGTTTTCAATGATATATTTGTATTTTTTTACGTAAAATAAGATTACTACATCCAAACTATAGGTTTCTATTAAAAAAATGATGTTGACCTTCAAATATCCTTGAAGGCCACACAAAAATAACAAATATTATTATTCAATTACCCTCTCACTACCCAACATTTTTTGGTTCAAACTTTTTTTTCAAATATGCGATAGTTCTGAGATAAAAATATGTAGGTAACACTTTAAATGCCCCACCTGTATAAATGACATTTGAAATATAAATTGTAAAAATGAGAAATAAAAAAATATAGATGCATCATAAAATAATTTGGGATGCTAAAGCATCAAACAACCTAAGCATTTTTAATGCACTTTTCATTTATTTACTTGGAATGACGAAACGTAGTTTAAGCCTATATCATGGTAAGTGATAATAGCAGGCTTTGATCGGTTGCCCTGAACAGCGACCAGTAGTGAGCCCCTATCCGTTTCAACACGTTCAGCATGCTCTATAGATGAATCGGTAAGTGAGCGTGTCAGAGGTAGTAGCAGCTGTATGTTTTCAAGTTTTATATCATCCATGCTTTCAGACGTCATTGTTGAGAATTCAGCAGTGAAAACCTATAAAATATATCATAAATATATTTATACTGTAACATAAATATAGCCTGAGATTTTTTATGAATTTTATTTATAGATTTTAATAAACTTTGTTACCATAGAAACACAAAAATGTACATAGTGAAAATAAAAACTGTTTATTTTGAAGCTTATGCTACAAAAATAAATAAAAATTTAATTATTTCACAACACAGTGAAAATAAAATGTGTATATTTTGTTTACATAATATTTACTTTGTAATTTTTTGTATACTAATAATAACGCAACTAATTGATAAACAAATATATATTATGTTTACGTGTGTGTCTTTTATGTAAAATAATAAAAAAATTAACATAATTACATGTAATTATGTTGTTTTTTTAATTACTTTTATATTGATTAAATTATTTCATAAAGTAAATAATTATTTATGTAGTCATGATAAAACAAATTACCTGAAAACTGTACTGATAAAAAAATCAATAATTTAAAAAGCATTAATATATATTAATTAAAACAAGTCACAATACAAATAAATACAATCTACACTATATACCTATTTATCAGTAGAAATATATAACTAACTCGTGATAACACTCAAGGTAATAATAATAGAAATAAATAAATATATTATTTATATTATATATATCAACAATGCAGTACGTGTTATTGTAACAAAACAGTATAGGTATTTGTGCATAATATTTAAGTTTAAAGTATGTATTTTATAAAGTTTCTACAAAAAATTCAATATTCATATATAATTTCATAATAAATTAACATGGAAATTTAGGTTATTATATTTGCTTTAAAATAATGTATTCGCAAGACATTTGCTAATAAAATAATTTATAGACTTAAATTTCATAATAACAACCGAAAACCGGTTCGTTTAATTGGATTTTGACAAATTTTGAATTAAGAATAAATAAATAAAAAGATAACAATACATGGAAAATGCAAATATTAACTTATTGATTTTTTGAAAACATTGATTATTTCTAAGTTTTATTAATTTTTACAATAAACGTACTTGATATTACTAGTTAAAATGAAATTAATAATAATATTGATCGTTCAATTATTCAACAAAAATTTTAAAAAATTACATACCATTAGACAAGTCGTAATTATAACGCGAGTTCTTCTTTAAGGTAATATCAGTAGAGTATGTGGTAATAACTATAACAAATACACCCACGGTCAATTAAGTTACGCACACGTCACGAAACACGTAAAGGCGCATACAGCGTATGACATTAGTACAGAAATCCAGAGAAAATATAACAATTGATGTCCGACACCATAGATAATGTACCTGGCTGTAGTGCAGGTTGCACAAATTTATTCCAACTTACGACAGGTTTCCGCTCTAACAACCGGGTTGTAAATATATTTATGTGGTCGTAAGTTTGAAATAACCCAAATAATCCATGAAAATAATTATTCATTACAGATTACAGCAGTTATACATAAACCTCATGGTCGTATTTACATGTACTTGTACCTTTAACAGTGACATGATTGTTAAATTATAAATAATCTTGACCCAATTTTTAAATGCAGGTGTGATAAAAGAGACAAATATAATGTTTTACTATTTATTTAATAAAATAAAAACTACATTTTTTAATACAGAGATATTTTCAGTACAAATAATTAAATATAATATAGTTTACTATTACATCTTTTTTATTTGGTAACTTAGGCACAATATTTCATATTTAACTATATACAATTCCTATTAAAGAAGAAATAAGCCTACGAAACATTTAATTTTAAAAAATAAACTTGTTTCGTGATGTTTTTTGTTATCAATATCCGAGCAGTATCAAAATTAATACTTTCTTTAATTTAAAAATAGAAAACACTCATTTTTTCTAAAATATATAAAAAAATCACATCAATATCATATTTTACACATATTATATATGTATGTATTTATATATAATTTTTTCAAGTAGAAATAAATATGTATATTAAACAATAAACACTGACAATGTTGCGATAATTTGCTTTATTAAAAGTTGGCAACAAAAAATATTTTACTTTACACAAATATAAATAATTCTGCTATAATTAAATTTAAAAAGCAAACATGGTTAGTAACTTGATTATATCATTTATTGAATAATACCTTATTTTTTATTTGTAGAGAAAGTTACCGGTAGTAAAAACATGCAAAATATCATTATAGATTTGGTGTTTTATTTTTATTTTTTAAATTATGTGCAAATTGAGACTGAAATGTATATAAACTAAATATGCTTGATTTAACTGATCCATAAAGTTAAAATTATAAAGGTCATTTTATACTAAAAAATAAAAATTATATTGTTAAAATCCGATTGTTTTAATATGCAGTGACTAACGATTAAAAATGACACTGAGTTCGATTGATCAATCAGGCACATGGGGAAGCCCCAAAGGGCTGATTGCTCAATATCTGTTAATAAAAATATATTTGCAGTAAATGGGTCAATTTACTCAATTCATCCCAGATAAAAAAAAATTGACACTGAGATATTACAGTCAGTTTTACAAAGTCGTTAAGATAACATACAATTAAATATACATATGTTAATATTAACTCTACATCTTATTAAAATTAATTTCAGTTCTCAAATTAAAAATACTTTAAGGAATGTTGTCATATTGTCACGTTATTATGAATTATATTTATTTACTTTTATATTTGTAAAACTGTCTGTCATACCACTAAATAACCCACCACACTGGAACAGACTGATCTGATAAATTACAATTCTCATTTCACCTATCGACTCTGTCGAATCAATCCACTCGTGTGTTAAAGATTGATGGAATATAAATACATAAAATATATTATAAAAATGTTATATAGAAAAAAAAACTATTTTAAGAGAAAAATGAACTACTGCTTCTCCACAACACTTAACAAATAATCTAAATATTGTGCAAGTAAAAATATTAAAAATGTGAAAAACAATATTGAAAATATAAAACTAATATTGTAAATGAAGTATTTAGCAACTTTTCCACTTATAAATTTGTAAAAACATGGTCTTATTTAAATATCAAATCTAACATTCCAACCTTTTGAAGATTTAATAATTTAAATATAAAAAAATTATAGAATAAAAACTATTTACTAAACCTTTTAACTCTATTCCTCGTTTTCATTATAGATTTAGAAGTTAACCAAATGTTTTTATTAGTTTTCACTGTGTGCCTTTTTTCAGATTCAATTTTGTTTAGCTTTCCTGGAGCTGATAATCGACCTTGTACATCACAATTATTTCTAACTTTAGTTAACTTTTCATCTACACATTGGTTTCTTTCCCTTAAATTACGTTCGCATTTTCCTAATGATGTGGAAGGAACGTTTGTAGAAGAAACAGAATTATTTTGTCGATTTCTAATTCTTTCATTTCTACCAGTATCTTTTGTGATTAAACTAACTCTTTCTCTCAACTGCATCATATTATGTAAGTTACTCGATTTGGTCACATTATTCTCTTGGTCACTGTCAATTATTGTTGTATTTAAGATTTGTTTCAATCTTCTTGATTGCGTGAAGAAGCTCTGTTTCCTGATTCTTTTTGCTGAAGGTTCAACAGGAAATGTCACTCGTTCATTAACAACAATATTTTCAGTTGAATTTTTAGCTGTTTCAATATCGATGTTACGTTTTCTAGCCTGAGCTGTTACAGAGCTCTGTTTTCCTTGTTTGTTTCGTCCTGACTCATTGGTTAATAAACCCTCTAATGTCCCAGTGCTGCGACTTAAGTTTCTTTTTGAATATCGATTCGTTTTAAGATGTTCACTAGGGCTTGTGACTTTATCACTTGAACTCGACACCGTTCTGGTTCTCTTGTCAGTCTTTGGTACATCGTGTGATCTAGTGCACTTGCCGATAGGTACTTCCTTAACATTTGCTTCTCGCGATTTTAATCTCAGCCTTTCATTTTTATTTTTACATTTCTTTGGACTTGTTTCTTCAAATTTTTCATCAATAGATGAACTTGATGATATCTCATTTATTTGTATGCTTTCTTCAGGAATATTATCTACTGTTGAAATACTGGTATCTGGCAATACATCACTGTCATCACTCTTAAAAGGTGATGCAGATACTTCATCATTTTTTGAAGATATCGGTGTAGAAATAATTAGTGGATCTTGATAAAATGATGAATCTGAATCAACATCTCTAGTATCTTGTATATCAGGGTACCTTTGTACAATCGCAAGTCCACTTGGAGGATATTCACTATGAGGTGACATTGCCGATTTCTCTAAAGCAGCCATAGCAGCTTCTTGTGATTGTTTGCGAAGCACTTTGACACGCGGTGGACCAGGAGGATCAAGCAATAACGTCACAGCTGTTGTGTTGTCAGCACGCATGCGAGTGTGAGACCAACGCTCTAGAGATCGCTTGACTAAACTTTCAGATGGATTGATCCATACACGTTGCTTTCCAGCAAGTATTGATTGTTCGTTATGTTGTTCTGTAGCTTGTACAATCTGTACAGCTGCTTCAGGTGATATCATATTCCATAAACCGTCTGTGCCAAAAATGAGGCAACGGAAAGTGTTTGTATCTGTTAAAAATACACAAAAGGAATAAGAAACGATATTCTTATAAACATGAATTAATGTAGTGGTTTACTTACCGATATTAATAACTGCAGTATCGGGATCTGGACTGACAACAAATTCATCTAATGCAAAGTTATAAGACCACAGATCCCCTAGACTACGTGCCACTGCTAAAAATGGTATTTCATCGATCGGCGTTGAACGCCGAACAGGACCTTTATGTCCAATGCGAGGCCTGTTCCACACAACACGGGGCACTCCAGATTTTGATACAACTTTACCCCCACTTTGTTTTATACGACACATTTCTGTAGCGTTTTCTGGTTTATGGTCCTTTGTTAGTGGTTTTGCTTTCCAATTTGGATTTCCTTCAAAAGAGTAACAAATATATAATTTTATATTTTTTATTGTATTAAATAAATAAAAAATATTTACCTGGTTCTTGATACCCAAGAATAACTCCTGAATCACCAACATGCCCAATATATATTTTTCCTCTGCGAATAAAGGCAATTGTAGCAGTTGTGCCAGCTGTGCTTGGTAAACCAGAGGCAGTTCTGGGCCAATTTTCTGTAAAATAAACACAGCAATTAAAATACAGTTCATATTTTATTTAATTTATTTTTGTAGTGATCTCAAACTTTCTAATTTGAACATGTATAACTGTACCCATTTTGATAATATACGTATAAAACGGCACATTTTGTATTAATTAATTTTAAAATAAAAACAATAATTGTTTCATTACATAACCTATTTAAAATTTACCTACTAAAATAGGTATTACTTGCCTTGTTCTTTCCACATCGCAAAATGGGTTGCGATATATCCGTCCTTTATTGCTTTTAATACATCTTCGTCTTTGTCGGACCAAAAAGATTTTTGATGAACAATAAATTCCATTAAATGTTCTTTTGCATAAATAGCAGCTTCACCACCTCCGTGTCCATCGTAAATACCGAAAAATGCATATTCCAAGTCTTTTTCATCTTCAGTTTGCTGATAAGCAACACCAAAAAAATCTTCCATATATTTTCTACCGCCTTGACTACAATGTCCAGTTACACGAAGATTAACTCCGATTGACGCAGGCATTTTCACTGTTTTATTGTATACAAATGCACTTCACGAAATAGTATATTACAAAAATCGTTAATTCATATTTTAATTTGTTAAAATATGAATAGAAAATACATTATTTGTTAATGTTCAACCAACTACACAGTTATTAAAGTAGGACATCACTGATTAATCAGTGTGAACAACCGTGAGAACAGAATAAAGGTTTTTCGAGAGTACAAAAAACAAGGATGGCTACATATACGGTGAATGGTATTAAGGAAATAGAAAAGTGTTCCGTATGTCGAAGATATATGATTTTTAACATACCATTGCCAACGCTGCAAATTCTGGGAAGTTAGGAAATGTATTTTTTTTTGTGAATCCGTTATGTTTTATAAAATAGCCAGGAAAATATCTTTGCCAGGAGCGCCGGGAGTATTGCATATACATTTATGTACTATTAAAATGATTCTAGATGTTAGGTATATTAATTTTTTGTATAAGAAACACTCAATTTTAACAATAAATAAATTAAAAATAACAGATTGTTACATATTTCACATGAATATTTAAAATTTTATTTTATATATAAATGTATTGGTCGGATTGGTTTGCAAGTTTGCAACAATATCCATACGTTGTGGCAATCATCAAAGAAATACGCTTTGTTCTCTTTTAATGGTTTTGATTTTAATTTTTAATGCACATTTTACATACTACATAACTGCCAAGGAACACAGTTTAGAGAATAATAAATACCATTTTACTGCTGTATGTGAATTTGTTGTGAAATGTGTTATGGATTATGAAAGACAGCATTGACATGAAGGCAGTTTTAAATATTTAAATTAAAAATAAATACATTTTATATTGATACATTTTTCAATAAAATTATAAAAACTTTATTGGTAATGTAAAAATATTGTGTTTAAAATGTCTAAATGGGCAAAAACATATAGTGAAGTTGGAATATTAAGAAAAAACGATACATCTGAAAAGATTGAAGATTTGTTAGTGTTCGGTTATGCTTGCAAATTATTCCGAGATGATGAAAAAGCGTTGGAAATCGACCAAGGAAAACATTTAATACCTTGGATGGCCGATGAAACATTAAAGATTGACAGGTTAATTTAACATTTATTATTTAAATAGTATAACATTTAGATGAACATAATAACGAACATATTTTATTTTCGAGTGCTTCTGCAGTTTTTGTGTGTTTTCCACTGCAGCTTTATGCTAGTTAAATACTAGCATGTGGTTACACCTCTGGATCATCAGCATTCCAGGTACAAATATGTGGTTCGGTATGTATGTACCTACTTTAATATGTTTAGCACAGCTATGTTGATGTTTTCGAGACTGATGTTATTCATGAGATGTATTTATAATGCTCAGCGTTTTCAGTTTTCTTCATATAAGATGCTGCTGAAATGGACATTATTTAACATAGTATTCTAATAGATTTATTAATAGGATTATATGCAATTAAAAGGTGCTTGTGTTTAAATATTAAGTAAGTTTCATTTTAAAATGTTCTAAATAAATTATATATAAATAAATTATAAGAACCAAGCACCATTTAATACAGTAATAATAATAATGTGACTTCCATGTATTCATACATATAATAATATACGACTGTGTGATATAGGTATGATGGTAGAGCCGCATTGGCGGACCTGTCACAGTATGAAGCCACAACTGAGGGTTATGATACTACTCGATGGTTGGGGCTCACAGACTCAGAGAGACGCGTGGAACAATTGTGCGATGAAGAACGTTACCGCTCACTACACACTAACGAAGATGAAGATGAAATGTACAGAGGTAAATTATATTAATATAAATCATTATTTGTGTTTACATTTTCATCATAAATATGATTAATACTAACTGTTTGATGGATTTTTATTTTAGAAGAAGAACTAAAACGGTTGCATCAACAATTAAGTAATGAAAAAAATTACGGACAAGTTTCATATAGTTATGACTCCGAAGAAAAGCAAACAGGAAAAGAACAAGTGTCAAGTGATGTAGCTGGAGATAATGAACCATTTGTTCCGCCACCGGATTTAGATTTACCTATCAATATGAAAATCGTATGTTTTTTTTAAATTTAAACTAAACTTAATTTCTTATTGGTTATTAGGTAAAGGCACCAGTTATGGCCGCTATAAGAGCAAGTTTTCGTATTTTTTGGATTAATGAGCTTGTTTTTTTGTAGTTCTCTTGAACTCATGTTACTAATAAAAGAAGTAGCTCTTTGTTTAATCAATTTAATTACCAAAGTTCGCAAATATAGTTTGTTTTTTAAATTATAGCCTTTTATTTTGTTCATATTTTTTCTGCAGTAATGATAAAGGTAAAACCAGTAATGAGCACGCAGTGGTAAACACTTGCTAATGATTACAAAATGATAAGTACTACGACACAAAAGATATAAAACAAAGAATCGTCAAATTTGGAACAATACAAAGCAGTTGCTATGATAATATAATACACTCATCCAAACAATTAATGCATTGGTCAGTTAACTTGTTTATTCAGCTTTAATTTTTTTTTTTTGGCCTCAATTTTTTTTGCTGAGATATCTGACTTTAAATGAAAAATGATTCTTTTGTCTTCGATCATCAATATATCAGCAACTAATGATTAAACAGTAAATTTAAGGGCAGTTTTAAAAACTTGAATAAATTTCCTACAAGACCCTTTCATGACTTTATTAGAAAAATATTTTGTTTACCCTCACCATTAGTTTGAAAAAGTACAAAAAAATGACCTTTTAGGTCTTTTAGTAAATCTATCGCTACTTTACAAATATTGATGGGAAGACTAATGTTGCCAGGTATTTTTGCAGTTTAATGTATCCCCAACAGTCCTGTAAATTTTGAAATTAATCCATCGAACCGTTTTTCCGGACCGATTGATCAAAATTTGCTTGCGTATTAATTCGATTCCAGCATGCGAGACACAAAATTATTTTACAATTTCGTACGGTTCCCGCTGCGAAAGAATTAATTAATGCAATTAATTCAAGATGAGTAAAATTATGGTACGCAAAAGCCGAATTGTGTCAAAAATGAGTTGGTATTGTTTCTTGAAATGTTTTAAAAATTTTGAAAAAAAAATTTTAAATTAAAAAAAAAATTTTTTTTTTAGTTTTTTGGAATTTTTTTTCTCCATTTCAAATTTAACAAGTAACTAATGCAAAGCTGTAAAAAAAATCGAAAATCGATTTTTTCATTTTGATGATTACACAATGTTATGTTACACAATACACTTGTTCCTTTAATTAACTGTTTTGTAAAACTTTGATCAATTGGTCCGGAAAAATGGTTCCATTGATCAATTTCAAAATTTACAGGACTGTTGGGGATACATTAAACTGCAAAAATACCTGGCAACATTAGTCTTCCCATCAATATTTGTAAAGTAGCGATAGATTTACTAAAAGACCTAAAAGGTCATTTTTTTGTATTTTTTCAAACTAAAATAATCAATTCACTGGCATTTATTTTACATTTGTTTTGCATTTTTTTGGCCTACTTCGGTCCATAAAAATGTGATGAAATGGTTACTTTTGTGAAAATTATTGAATATCTCAGAAAGTATGGAGTTTAGACATAGGATATTTCCTATACAAATTAAAGAGGAGAAAAATACCCATCGAATAGTGAAATAAAAAAATGAGTTTTATCATTTTGAAGATTGCAAACTTTGACATTTTTTTATTAACACCCTATAGAAGAACTAAATTAAAATTGTTTATTATTAAAATGTTACTATTTACCAGGACTAACAGTAAAAAGATTCATCAAAATGTAGATCTCAATTAGTAGAACATGACACTTTTTTATATTTTTGTCTGACTCAAAAATGTACCTGTAAATGGCTCCAAACTTTCCACGTAGTACGTACTTCGGAACCCTTATGGCATACACTCGAATTATTCAATATTAGCATTATTGCTAGCCGTGTTTCCAGTTCAAAGTTATTGCTCATCAAAGTCAAAAAATATATTTATTTTTTTTAAAAATTTTTATGAAAATTATATTTTTCTCCAAAAGTACCTACAATACTTTGGTGTGTCATAATGTTACCTACAAATTCACTGTACACAGTATGGACCTGGGTCTTACAGTTTTTCAGTTATAAATTTATCTAAATTAATCCCTGGCACTCATGGCAGTTTTTTTAGTATTTTTTAAATAATAATATTTGTATTTTCACAGCCTGAGACAGCGAAACAAAATGCACGTATAGAGAAAACAGCATTATTCATCAGTCAACATGGAGCGCAGATGGAGATTTTACTGAAGGCAAAACAAGCTGCAAATCCACAGTTTTATTTCCTGTCGCAAGAGGATGTCCTTTACCCGTATTACAGACACATTCTAATGGCAATAAAAATGGGGCGGTTTAGACCTCAAACAGTTCCAATAAAAAATGGTAAAATAAGTATTAATTAAGATATATTGTGTGTTCAAAATAAAAAAATTATAGGAACTCAATTAAAAAACAAAATTATCATTGAAAAAACCATAAGAAACACCTACAAATAAAAAATATGATGCTACTTTAAACCGAGTAACCTTTGTTTGAAAAGATTTTCTGTAAGCAATTACTTTTTTAATCCTCCGTCCGACACACGGTTCTAGCCAGATTTTTTTTGTTTTAAATCGTAAATTAAATATATTTCTAATTATTAAGCTAGCGACTTGTACTTCCAGGTAGCTTCCTAAAATTTTATTGGCTATCGATTTTTAAAAAATTATCACGAAATCCTTAGAAAAGATTGTTACAAGGACATCTAAAAAGTACACCTTCGTACCGACACATGTGGTCTGGTTGGACCCCTATACATTTTGCATGGAAAACGCATAGAATGTGATATATTTTTGTCATTCTACCTGGCTTTTTCTACTCTTTTTTAGTTTATCATAGAAATTATGTATCCAAACTGTCTTTTATGCTCACTTCACACACATGCATGCATATATTCATGTACACATTTGTTTATTTGTGTATAATCTTACTATCATGATGTTTCTTTTCTTTTTGTTCTCCAAACAAAATTTTGATAAATAAATATAATTCATTTTATGTATGTTTTTTGTTAATAAAAAATCAACTCATAAATAACAACCTCATTCATAAATAGTAAATCTTCTTTCATTATTTACAATTTATTAAAGAGAGATTACAAGAAGGCAATAAGCTGCGTTGAAAAACTCGTTTTTTCTGTCAAACGTACTCAAATCTAGTGTGTCAGCAACATTCAAAAATCACATATATACTTGTTTTGCATGCATTTCTGAAGACCAATAAATGAGTTCGTATCATATTCCATCATAAAACTCATTGTTATCCTTTTTTCTTCTTCTTCGAACAACATTGAAATAACTCAAAAAGAAATACAAAAAAAAATCAATTTTTTTTCACAATCCAATAGGAATTTTTTTTGGTTTACATGTAGAATAAAAAATGTTTGCCTGATTGTGATAGAAATGAGTGTGAAGGTGAGTCAAATTTTCATACAAATACATGTAAATGGAGTCCCTATCGACACCATGTGTCGGTCCGAAGGTTATCGAAATAGGTGTCGTTAAATACAAAATTGCAATGTTTTATTTTGAACACATTGTTTACAAGATAAGTTTAGTTTAAAAACTAAAAGTAATTATTGTTTGTTTTAGAAACAGAACCTCAAGAAAATGATGAATATTACTTGCACCCTAGTTTGGTTCCAATTACGTCCAAAGTAGAATCGGTAGGTAGTATTTTTATAGTGCAAATTATATCTATATTGTATTTTTATATAATCATTGTGAATTATTTCTGTCCAAGTGTTTTCAGATATGTTCGTGTATGTATGTATAATAATGTAAAATATAGTTAATGTTTTCACTGTCTACAATGTAGTATTATTGATTATTACTCTTTATTTTAATTAATATTTTTATTTTTGTTTTTTCAGGTGGTGCTATGTTTTGTTCTACTGTGAATAATTTTTAAATTTTATAGGAAATAATTATTTAAAAAATGATACAGTTCCTGTTTGCCTTCTAAAATTGAAATTATAATTTGTATTATTATTTTAACCAAGTCTATATTGCCGACTTAATATTTTTATAAATGAATAACTTATTGATTTATAAATAACCATACAAAAAAGATGATATTTGAATCATAAGAAATTATTAAAAAAAAAAAAAATATTAGTAACAACTTAAAAATGAATGTATGAAACTATGTAATTTAAAATTATTTTTCTGGATGTTTCTCAGGCTCCGTCAATTCCAAACATTTCATACAAACCGTCCGCAGACTGCGCTTATACAATGTTAATTAGCAAAATAAAAGGATCGAAATCACAAATAGACGAAAAGAAAACGGAACCTATTTCTGGCGTCCAAACAACAATAAATAACTCGATACCTGCTGCAGCTAATTCGGCACAAATGTATGTGTTTCCACCAAATTCAACATATGTTTATAATTACACAACAGGGAAGTATGAGCCACAAGCTTATTCGCAAGTGATGCCAAACTACACGCAAAATTCAAATGGAAATACAGAATCTGGATCGCAGAAACAGTAAGTTTATTTTTTCATCAGATTAATTATAGTTAATATACAATTGTTGTGCGGTTCACATTATTCATTTTATTTCAAAATGTAACTTCTGTATATCAATTGAACACAATAAAGAACATGGCCGGTATAACTCTTAAACTATGTACCTATTATAAAAAATTAAAAAATTACATTTATACTACTCTACAGAATGATTTACAACTACCTAGTGTAAAAAAATTTAACAGTAGATCGAAGATGAAATTTTAAGCAAAAAACTTTATGTGAACCTGTATCTGGAAATTCTTCGTAAGGGAGATACAGCCTTTTGCCCAAAATTAGTGTTTATTTAATATCTAGAGAACCCATTGTGATACAGTTATGAAAGGACACCGCACAATCCTTATGGAAAATGGGTTCCGGACAATTTTTTTGAAACTGCAAATTGATAGTTCTCAACAAGCTGATCAAAAGTGTCAATGGACAACTATGTTCTATACCTAAATCCAGCCGTTAAAAAGTTATTTGAAGATTTAATTTAATTTGAATGATAGGTTACAACTTTGTATTAAGTATTAACGCCGCTGGTGAGCATTTTGAACAAAGAAATTAACTTTTGTGTATCATTTTGTTTATTTAATTTCTAGATTTTTATGTTGTTAAAGTTTGTAAGTTCTAGCAAATTGTTTTATGGATTATTATAAAGTTGTGTTGTATTTACAAAACATATTAAGATTTTAAAAATCTTCAAATAAACTTTGGATATAAAAATGGTCATAATTTCTAAACCACTCACAAGGGGACATTATATCTAGGGAAGTTGGGATTTTATTCAGCTTTGGAGAGGTGAATCTAGACCAAAAATAAGGAGACACGTGTTCGAGAACTCATCTAGGCAGCCCTTATTAGTAAAGATATTAAATTTTGAAAATTGGTATATTTCCTTAAACTCTTATGTACTGTAATAAGCATCTACGTTAAGAATCCAACAATTGAAAATAAAAATAAAAATTATTTTGTACAGGGTACGGGATTCGAACCTGTGTTCTTTGGATCATAAGCTGGCGCTCTACACGCACAGCCATTGAAGGATTGTTAACGTAGATGCTTATTACAGTACATAAGAGCTTAAGGAAATATACCAATTTTCAAAATTTAATATCTTTACTAATAAGGGCTGGCCAGATGAGTTCTCGAACACGTGTCTCCTTATTTTTGGTCTTTTTTAAAATATGCTGCTTGTCTATCCTGATAACTTTTGTATTTAAAGTTTTCTTCCATTTGTTATAATAAATGAAATATTGAACTTTGACACAGTCTTGGGACACCCTGTATATAAAAAATATTGCTGTAAATTTTAGTTTTTGTTTTTGAACAGACATTTTCAGGCACTTTTTTAAACGACCATCTGTTTAATTTTATAAGCATTTTCAAATTATAGTTATGTAAGTAAAAGTTATTTCTAAAGTTATATATATATTTATTTTATTAGATATTACGGCGATCCAGCACAATACGCAGCTTACATGAAAACATATGAACAGCAACAAGCACTTGTGGCATCGTACTACGCGACTGGCATTGCTAAAACGCCAGTTATTTATACAAAACCTGAAGAAGTGTGTTCTACACCTCAGTCACCGTCAATCGTGACTATACCTGTGAAAGAAAAACCTAAACCTCTTTTACCGATTGCACACTATAGCAGTGATTCTGAATCAGAGAATGATGAAACCGAAGATGCTAATGAATCTAAAGTTATTATAAATGTTCCAAATTACGTAATACCTCCAAGTGATATCCAACTAATCATTGATAAAATGGCAAGTTACGTTGCACGAAACGGCCAGGATTTTGAAATGATTGTAAAAGCAAAGGGCGATACAAGATTTTCATTCTTAGATAAGAGTCATGTATTTCATGCGTATTACAGACATAAATTGAAAACTTACGGAGCTGTGCTTGAAGAAGAAGAGACTGTTGTTAAAAGTGAAGAGAAAGAAATTAGTACTGACAATAATCCTGATGAAAATAGCGATAATAACATAAATAATGTAGATCTAAGTGTAAATGAAGTTTTACAAGAAAAACAGACAGAAAATTTTAAGAAAGTTATAGGTAAATATTTTTTTGCATATACTCTTCATAAAATACTCTTCATAAAATACTAGCGCATTGGACCCGGTGTTACCCGGGGATATTAATTTAATTAAACATACAGTAATCATGCCTATCCAACATGCCCATCCAACATGCCCACCCAACATGCTCACAACATACGTTCACTGTGAATTGTTTTTTTCCGGCTTCATGAAATTTACACAAAATATTAGCAAATTATGCACTTAAACATAACCTATTTATTAGTAAAAACCAGGACTGTAATTACAGGCTCAGGGGCCCTGGGGCAAGAAGAGACCGAGGGGGCCCCAAAATATGAAAAATTGAAGACCTTTTTTTTTGATCCTTGGAATTACTTGGAATATTTATTTGTAATTTAGTCGACAATCTCAAGTTTTTTTTTTATGTAATTGTACATTTCCTATTAACTTTATTTTCATGAATAATAAATGTAAAATTCAAGTTGGCAACGAAAAAAAAGTCATTAAAATCAAAATTTGTGTAAAATTTGTTTGACATTTTCAAGAACCAAATAAAAATAAAAGTTTTATGTTGCCACAGGGGCCTCGGGGCACTGTCCCGGTGGTAGTTACGGCCTTGGTAAAAACCGGAATAAAATCCATTCGTAGTTGTTGAAAAAATTGTGGAAAATTATATTTTCAAACTACCAGGAAGTACCAGGTCTTGTCTTAAAATTTGTATGAAAATGAAAAATAAATATATAAATAGATTAGCAACAATCATAATAATTAATTTCGATATTTTACCTTTCTTGGAAGTGAAATGTTTCTTTATGTTTAAATTTTCAAAATATTTAATTGTTAGCATGTGTCAAAAAGCATCTAATTGTTCGACAAAATATTTGAAAGAGATGTAACCATAGTGACCTAAATTAATAAAATACTGAAACTGTAAATCATGGAAACAAAACACGACTTGCAAAAGATTATTTTTAGTCTTTTGATGTTAATTCTTAGATTTTCATAAAATATTAATAGCCACGATACTGCTCAGAAAAATGATCTAACTATTGGTGAAAACCGCATTGAAATCGGTTCAGTAATTCCCGAGTCTATGTCACATACAAACGAACATTCATTTTTATATATATATATAGATTAATTTATGGTAATATTCTTTGTAGCACCAGTTAGTTTTTCTATAAAAAAATCAAAAGAAAACGAACCTGTGCCGATAGAAAAAAGCGCCTTACCTATCGAAGAAAGTTCCGAAGATGAAACGGAACTAAAAGAAGTTAGTGATACTAATCAACAAAAAGAAATAACATGTGAGGAAGAGCAACCTGTAGAAATAATGGAAAAAGTACCAGCACATAGTTCTCCTCAAATAGAAAAGCAACCAGAGCAGATTGAACAAGTTATAGAAATTGAAGATTCGGCGCATGAATTAATAGACCTTACAGGAGATTTAGAAGAAAAAAAAGATTTTCGAAAAAGTTAGGATTGTAATGAATTTATAATATATTTATTAGGGTGTTTTTTTAATTATTTTTTTTTGGTCCCATTGGCCTATGTTTTAGCTTTGGATCAAAAATTAATTGTCCCAAAATTTCAGACTCGTAGATCAAACCTGTGAACAGTGCAAACCGAGTCTTTTTCCCATTTGATTAACATGTAGTACAGGAAAATTAGGCAAAAAATCGACCTGGAAAGAACATAATTCTTAGATCTTTTTTTTTTTGTTTTAAATCACTTTGTTATATATATTCTTTAAGAATCCTGTCAGTGATAACTTGGTAGTCGCCATTTTGTTTTGACGTCAAAAAACTTTGATCAAATATAAGAGACTGTCATTAACTATGATCATAGAAATATCATGAAGGTAAATATTATAAAAGTTGACTTATGACACTGTCATATTTCTTTGATCAAAGAAATTTTATCATATTTATTTGATAGTGTACCGCCTTAGTAATGGAAAAAATTAATTTTTTACTTATGCATGAATAGCTCGTTGAAAAATTTATTTATTTTAATTTCTTACAGCAGCATATTATAGAGAATTAAATTTCCTACAAAAAAGATCCCAAGTGCGCTATTCATAGATCAAGTATTTAAAAAAATATATTCGTTTAAAAATTATTATAAAAAGTAAAATCCAATTTTTAAGATAATTTTTAAACAAACATATCTTTAAAATTACTGAATTTATTAATTGAGCACTTAATTCTCTACAAAATATTCTCTTGAGAAATTTAAAAAAAAAAAAATTTCATTCAAATGGGAAAAAGACTCGGTTTGCACCGTTCACAGGTTTGATCTACGAGTCTGAAATTTTGGAACAATTAACTTTTGATCCAAAACTAAAACATAGGCCAATAGGGCCGAAAAAAAAAAAAAAAACACCCTAATATTTATACAAACATACTCGAAAATATTTAAATAGATGTTCACAAAAAAAGCTTATATGACTGACTTATGTTTTTTAGCTGAAGATAAAATAAAAGATAAACTAGCAGCTGCCGCACGTGAAAAAATGTCATTATTATCACGTGATCGTGCTCTACAACTTGAACGTAAAAGAAGAGCTGAGGCATTTCTTAGCAAAATACAATCAGAGAAAGTGCTTAATGTAAACGGATCTAAATCAGATGATACAGAAACGGTTAATACCATAATCGAACCGGTTGCGTCTGCAGAAGAAGATGATTTAATGAAACGATTATATAATGATTCAGGCAGTAGTAATAATGAGGAAGTAGAAGAAGGGGAGATTAAATCAGTTAAACGTAAATCTTCAAGAAGTAGGAGTCCTGAACATAAAAAACACAAATCAAAGAAAAAGAAAGATAAATCACACAGTAGCAGTAGGTAAGTAAAACTTCTTTTATTACTTACACTTAAACAGTCAAAATTAAGATGTTTAAAAAAACATCTGCAAAGTAAATGCACAGTGCTTCCTCGTGCTAAATTCACCAAAGGTAGTTAATTCAACAATTTAAATAAAAACCGATAGTGTTATATAAATTGCCTGGAATTGGTTAACCATTTAATTTTTATACAATTTTACAAAAAAATATTAGTTTGAAATTTTTCTTAAAACGCACCTGAATATTTTTTCATATATTTTTAATTTTTTGACAATTTCAATCTGTAGCCGGGTAACAATGTAAAATCGGCCTCAACACGGATTTGGCTAATTTTTATTGTGAATGTTGCTCATTATGTTAAATTTCACATAAGGGTAGCATACAACAATGTTGTTAAACAAATATGTTAATTTTGTTCAAAAACCTGCCAAGAATAAGAAAATTATTGTTTGGACGCCATATTGGTCGCCGTCTTTCATACTGAATTTCCGGTCAATGTTTCGGCTTGATAACAGCGATTTTTGGATTCAACAGGGCCAAAATACTCTTAATAGCTTTGTTTGCAAAATGTTATACGAAGTACTTCAAGAAACTCAATTTCATGTAGTGGCTTGGACTACGTGTATATCACCATAAGAAATGTATGTACATATGTCCAAGACGGGCAGTGGGAGACAGAAGCGTTCTTATTAAATATTTCGATTTAATTTTATTTAAATAACTGTTTTTGTATCATTTTTATACTATGTTTATATTACATTATTTCTATAGCATTTGTACATGTTAATATTGACTTCCAATGATTTTAATTTTTTTTAAGTATGTTCTACCACTTCGATTCTATTCAGACTTTGTAGGGTGTAATACTAAAGTATGAAGATTATTTCATGAAATATTTGAAGTTGTCACTCAACTACAACCAAAAAAAATTTTTTTTTCAAAATTAAATTATTTTTTTTACTTTGCTACCCGGCTACAGCCTTTATACAAATGTCAAAATGACATTTAAAACGTCAAAATGACATTTAATATATCCAAGCAAATATCAATTTAGAAAAACAAAACACGAATTTTTAAAATAAATTGAGATAAATCTTTGTAAGGGAATATTTTACAACAAACATTGTAGACCCATATTATAGGAAATTGAATGCTCTACAAAAAATATTCTATAAAATTTTCACGTGACATGTGTCGTTCTTGAGATATCTTGAAAAAATTAATATTTTGGGGTGTCACTACTCCCCTTTACACACGATTTTGATGATTTTGAAATAAATTGTTATGAAATTGCTCGATATTTTAAAGCAGTGGTAATAAATGTATAATAATGTAAATGCTATGCATTTTATGAGGTACACTTGGCAGCACTTATTCTGATTTCTACTTAATACACATACGATAAAGTCATTATATGTTTGATTTCATTTGCTACATCTGTGAGTGGTTGTCATTTATATTCAATACCTAGTAGAAAGCATTAACTGGGAGCTAATTTGCATTTATTATTATTTATGATTTGCTTGAAATTTTAATTATCATATAAATAATTTTCAAACAAAATTGCGGCTCTTACTCTTGTAAGTTTTAGAGTGCATTATTAAAAAGATTGTATTATTTTTTAGTTCTGATTCGCCAAAGAAACATAGAAAACGTTCGCACCATTTGAAAGACAAGAAGTCTAAGAAAAAGAAACGGTCGAGATCCCGTAGTTCTTCAAGATCACACAAATCCTGGTCTCGCTCAGTCACTACGAATGCATAGTTATGTAATGAATATTAAATTTTAGTCATAATTTAATTGTATGTTTTATTGAATATGTTTATTATTATGTATTAATAAAAAGTTTTGTATCTATTACTGCAATTTTATTAAATCTATCTTCAACTAAAAGAATTGTTTTTAAAATCATGTTAACCTAAAATTGTTTAAAATATTCAGCAATAAATGTTTGTGAATTTAAAAATTCTGAGTTGAATTTTTGTATACACATTTTATTTTGTACGCATAATTTTTTATAACCTGTAAAAGGTGCAACAATTAGTTTTAAGTAAATATCTTCATATCGATTGATTCTATTACTAAGGTGCCCTGAACACCTACAATATAATTGTACAATATTTTTATTGAAATATACCTTGTTCAATTATATTGAGTTTCAAACTATTCGCGTCAATATTTCCGTGAGAGTAACATGTGATGATCAAAATTTGGCTGCAGCAGTGTTGTTGATTTTGGTCGTAAAATGAAGAAAAAAAACGAAAATTGGTTAAAGAATGATTGAAAAAGGCCTTTGTATACTTACGATTATCTTTTAAAGGACCTAACTACGTTAGTTTGCGAGTGTACGAGGCCGCTCCGAACACTAGATTAAAAAATATTGCGCAATAAGCCTTACAAACGACACAATGAAAAAATATGACGCAATAAAATTTAAGCTTGCTCAAACTTTTCTAAAATCATTGTGCAATCTTCAATATGATCCCTAAACGGTCAATCCGTAATATTGCACAATATTATTGATAGTGTATGGGGCACCTAACATAGTTACTAGAAAATTACCTGATGCCTACAACAAAGATATATTTTTTTGTACAAGTAATTGTTTTCATGTATTGAAGCTTATAAATTTAAATCTATATACAGTGCGTTCACGATGAAAGGAACAAATTCGTTTAAAATTCAGGTAATTATTTTGTGCAAAAACGCTCGGATCCGTCGATTAGCATTTTTAGTTGCGGATTTTTTGACGTAAGAAAATTGTATACAGGGTGTCTCAGGAAAAACATATGCAGTCATCATTTATTTTTTAAATGGAACACCCTATATATTATACCATTTTTGAATTGTGCGATAAATTCTGAACACTTTTTGTACAGTATATCATATCTCTAAAATCAGTGGTTTTTGGAATAATGACGTTTGAAAATTGACATTTTGAAATACACACAAGTCAAATAAAATGTCTAAATTGAAAAAATAAACTTTGAACATTTTTTTAAAAGCCAACAAAAACATCCTGGTATTGCAAAAAAAAGAAAACACATTGAACTTTTTTTTTTTCTTTAATATTGATTATGAATATTTTAATTGTATATTTATTTGTCAAGATTATTTTCTTTATTATTACACTAATCAGATCATCTACAAAAAATATTTTTGTTCTTGTTGCGGAAAATTTCCTTGTACAGCTAAAACATGCTCTTATTTGGCTTTAGATTTAAAGTGTTGTTCAGTGTGTAGATGATAAGTATATATAATAAAGAAAATAATTGTGACAGATAAATGTGCAATAAAAATATTCTAAATTTGTATTTTTATTGAACCTTTAATCCCAGTATTTAAATATTTCAATTATTAAATGAATGTTGTAGCCAGCCATGATATCAATTTACGGCGCAAAGAGTGAGTTCGGCTATAATGAAGATTTTACATTTAATTACAGTAATAATCAAAATAAAAAAAAATGTAGTTATAGTTTAAAGTTGGCTGATTCTTTTTGTTTTTGATTTATTCTGATTGAACAATTAGTTTCCGAGAAAAAAAAATTACAAATATACGAATTTTTCGCTATTTTTTTGTCTTCCAAACTATTGATTTTAAAAAAAAGTTTGAGACAAAAAATGTTGACTTTAATCCAATGAAGTTTACATAATTTTTTCAGATTTTTTAATGCAGATTTAGATTTATTAAACATAAAAATGTGTGTACCTATTGAAGAACCGCATAAAAATATATCATGTGTTTTTTTCTCAGAAAAATATAAAGAATTTAATAAAATCATTTTTAGCCACTAGAACGTCAATTGGTCGGTTAGTGTACTCGAAATAGCTGTAATCCGCTCGCCTATAATTTAAAATAATAAATAATAAAAAAAGCATGTACATATTGTTTTAATTATTATTAAAATAGAATTTTTTGAGAAAAATTCCGGTTCCGGTCAGATTTTTTTTTATGAATTCTGACAATTCAGTCCGGAATTTAAAATTTCAGTTCTGATAGACTCCTAGTTTTATTGCATATTTTGTTCACTATAGTTATAAACTTTTATAACAATACTTTGGGCTTTGATGAGTTTTTTTCAGGCCTACAACTAATTGTTAGCACTTTTAACCCATTAATCCCAAACATTTAAAAACAATTGTTTTTTTTAAATATGTCATTGAATGCAATGTATGCCAAGTATCAAGAGCATCTACACACAAACTGTTGAACTATTACACACTAAGTAATAAGTTCTGTTTTTCCAACGTTGCGTAAACGCAACATTTTGTTATAAAAAAAATAAAAACATGTAATTTTTTTTAACTTCATAAACAGTTATTTGAGTATATGTTTAGTAATGCAATAAAAACATCGAATTAATTTTATTTTCTAGCTTTGGGAACTAATGGGTTAATGGGCTGTAAAAAATTACACTTCAAAGTGTTCCTAGATTTTAAATGAACTAGTAGACTATTTGGGTAAAAAATAAAATGCTTAAATATACAAAAATTAATTTATTGTAAGATTATTAAAAAATATAAACTAACAAGTTATTGTCTTTGATATGGCACAAATACTGTTAATAAAAAATATCCATTTCATATATTGATATAATAAAACATAAATAAATGTTAACAGCACCATCACATTATAAAATAGTTAAAAGTAAAATTAAAACTTGTTTTGTCTAATAATACTCTAATATAATCATAATTTTTTTTAAATTAGAAGACTAATTAAATAAAAAAATTTCATCATAAAAAGGCACGTATAAATAAATATATATATAAGCTCTGGGACACTAGCATAGAATTTATTTATATTTAAAGTATTCATACAGCCAATGCACACAAAATTTTATGTTAGGTCTCAAAGCTAAGACACTAAAGTTATTTTAACTAATTGAGGAAAATAACAGAGCGTTTCTTCTGAAAATATAGCATACCTAAGAATTTCTATTATAAACATTTAGATTTCCAACAAAACTATCAACCTTTTCAGTGATAAACCAGTCTAGATTTATGACAGAGGCAAATTTGGATTTAAAGTATCAGTGTATATTTAATGCTGCTGCTAGATGATACTTGTCTTACAAGGGGAACCCTTGAACCCGTTCTTTCCGATTTTCTTCATATTGATAACACCTATACCCAGTTTTGGGCATAGACAGGTAATAGTTTAGAAGATATGATCCAAAATATTTTTTAATACTGCATATGTACTATGCTTATGTCTACAGTTTGAACAAACATTGAAAATAAATTCATAAGATATTTTACAGAAGAACTATATATTTAAATAATGTCAGTGTAGTTAAAAATAAAAATTTGAGAGCACACGCTGGGAATCGAAAGCGCAGGTCTATGATCATTACCACTTTGCCAACAGATGCTATGTCTACAGTTTTAACAAATAGGTATATATGCAGCATTAAAAATATTTTGGATCGTATATTCTAAACTATTACCCGTCTACGACCAAAACAGGGTAACAGTGTTATCAGGGAATCCCCGTCTACAACATATTTCAATATGAAGAAAATCAGAAAGAACAGGTTCAAGGGTTCCCCTTGTTAGTAGTAAATGAGATTATATATATATGTATATTTTATATTTCATAAAAAATCACTGTATATAAAACTAAGTAACATAACAAATATGATTACAAAATGTATTTTTTATTAAAATTCATTAATTAAGAACTAGTGTTATTTTAATTAAAACTGAAAACAATACTTCCAATCATTTATTTTTACTTTGAACTGAGATAGGTGTCCATGCAGGTGTATTTTTATCAATAATTTCACTCAAGCCTTGTTTTAATTTAACAAAATATCGTTTGAATTCTAACCCGCAACCATTTGACAATCTAAAATCTATAAGAATTTTTCCATCCATTTCGAGCACGTGTGCTTTAAATACAAGCTGCATATTTCGTAAATCCATCGTTGTTACAGTCATCTACAAATAAAATAATAAATTAAAAATAAAGAATCAAGTAAGCTGCTTTGCCAAATACTTACCATTCCGACTGAATTAATGTTCCACTTGCATCCATGTTTCTCCAATTCTGCACACAAAGTTTTGATCGCATTTTCTCTATCAATTCGAACAAAGAACCTGGTCATTCTCTTGACTAACTTCTGGAAATCACTCTGATATGCAAGCGATTGTGTGAAATGCAACTGAGTATTGAGTAAAAGATCATCCAAATGAGTTGGTTGCGAGAAACAGAACATATCACGTTCCCCTTCTTTCTTAACGGATATCTCAGCTAGTAACGTATCGTCTACTACCACAGGTCGTGCTTCCGGTTGTGATTGACATATTCGCGTAATTCCATCGATCTCATCGTGATTCTCGGACAGATCTGAACATTTACGTTTTACACT
Organism: Sialis fuliginosa; assembly: GCA_961205875.1. Lineage (NCBI taxonomy): Eukaryota > Metazoa > Arthropoda > Insecta > Megaloptera > Sialidae > Sialis > Sialis fuliginosa. Next base: position 3,192,263 of record OY540820.1, read on the forward strand.
TGCAATGGATTTGTTTTCATTTTTGCCTGTTGAAATATAAAGACAATAATAAATTGAAATTATTTTTTAGGGGTGAAAAGGATCGGTAAACCGGTTTTTTTCAATTTTTTTTATCTAATACTACAACTTATAAGAAATATTGTCTGAAAATTTTAAGTCATTTGGAGGAAAACTCTTCGAGTTATAGACGATTGACTCTCTGGACGCTCGACCTCTCTTGACTTCCATTACACTCTATTTTATTCATGTATCTAAATTTAAATGCGTTTTTCTCAAAAAACAAATAGACAAATTTTAGGCAAAAATCAGTTTTTTGATTGCACTTTTGCCAAAAATTCAAAAATGAATATTTTTTTAATTCCTTCGTTCAAAACCAAGATAAACTTATGTACTAAAGAAATCTTTTTGGTTTTTTAATTTCAGATGAAGCAGTCATGAGTTATCACTTAAGCCAGTGTTAGCAGTGAAAACATTAAGCCATGTTTAATATTTTTCAATGAAAATTTCACAAAATATTCTTACACTGTTTTTTGAAAATTCCCTGACCACTAGAGGCTCGGGGGCAAGAAGTGATTGAGGGCCCCCCAGAATATGCAAAAAAATTTGAAGACTTTTTTTGTTCGTCAACTTAAATTTAAACACTTTTTTCTTCTTCACTGACTTACCAGAATTCATAAAATTCCCTGACATTCCAAAAATTTTTTTTATAAATTCCCTGACTTTTCAGAATTTTAAAGAAATTCTCAGACTTTCTTAAAACATTATTCAATAATGTACAAAAGTTGTAAACAAATTAATAAATAAGGTACTTTGAAATAAAAAACCACAAAAATATACTTTTTTTTGTGCATCTCAGACCCTTTTCCCCCCTTAAACACACAAGGATATTTACAGTTCACTTTATTTTGTTGTATAGTTTTCAAGTTGTTAAAAAACATCAGCCATGCTTTGGTAATCTAGCTTTATGAAGTTTCATGTCTATCATACCGCTATAATACCAAAGTAAAGACAATGTCATCTGGAAAATAAACTTGCTTTCTTACCAACAGTTATTTATTGATGAAACACCAAACACTGTAATAGGTACCAAGCAACCCAGAGTTATTTTAAAAGACACTCAGAGTCACTTAGTACCTGAGACAGTATGTAGCATACTTGATTTCTAAAAAAAAATTTATTTTGTTTATCGTCGTTGTCATTTTAATATCTCCTATGTGACAATATTATCAAAAATGCGATTTTTGAATATTACGGTTGGTCTTTTTATTCTCTACCTGTTCAATAATATCCCATATGTATATCAATCTCTGTTCCTTTTTAATGAGTAAATTTAATTTATCCTATGTGATAGGCTCGTATAGCTGATCCATAATTTGTCCTATGTGTCATATGCAGCATATAGAAGAAATTAAAGAAATGCAAACAGGTCTATTTATACACATAGGGGTTTTTGTTTCCTAAATATAAGAATATTAAAACAGTTGAAACTTGTGAATAATTTTTAAATAGTTTTTGATAATTTATTCAAACAATTGAAATTTGCACATAGGAGATATTAAAATGACAACGTTATATTGGTAATGTAGTTTTACATTGATATATTTCAAATTATTATGTTGTTAATGTGTTAATAGGTGTTAATACATGTAGAAGACTGGTATTTCTCAATCTTGTTGAAATTGAAAGAGTACCATTTTGTTTCCTCGCAATATCGAAGATATGAGAAGCTTTGTGATCGTTTTAGAATGAGACAAAAAAAATGTTCTCCGGTTTCAAAATTTTAAATTGATCTATCCGTTTCACGTCAAGACAAACACTTTTCGCTTCGTGTCTCTCCGTCCGTATCTGTCTCCTGAATCCTTGTCACACGCATAATTCATGAACCACTGAACCGATATTAATGAAACTTGGTTGGATGGTTGGGTCTGGTTTGAGGACGGTCCCATTTCAAAATCATCAAAATCGTGTGTAAGAGGGAATGGGTGACATCCCAAAATATTTATTTTTTCAAGATATCTCAAGAATGATGTTACGTAAAAATTTTATAGGATCTTTTTTGTAGAGCATTCAATTTCCTATAATATAGGTTTACAATGTTTATTGTAAAATATTCCCTTATGAAGATCTATCTCAATTTGCTTTTAAAAATCGTGTTATGTTTTTTAAATTGATATATTCAATGCCATTTAGACAATTACATAAATTTAGATTGAAATTGTCAAAAAATTCAAAATATATGAAAAAATAATCAGGTGTATCTTAATTAGTTATGAAAAATTTCAAACTAATATTTTTTAGTAAAATTGTATAAAAATTAAATGGTTAACCGATGCTAGGCAAATTATCTGAACACTACACATACTAATATCTTCTAATTATTAAATAACTAACAAATGTATTTAAATCTTTGCCTTCTATGTACATATTTAGACACATATTACAATTGAAGAAATACGAACAGAAAAGATGAGACAATATTTATCAAGTTGTGTTATTATAAAAGTCAATATATATAATGACATACCAATTTTTCCAAGATCAGACTGCATCCAACGATGTTTTGAGATTTTTTCTAATGTTGCCCGAGATTCGAGAGAAGCTTTTAACATTGAATAAATAAGTGAAAGAGCTAAATTACTTAATTTGGTCCATGGTGTTATTGTTGGGAACTTTTCTTGACGAAAACGTTTGTATTCTGGACATTCTAAGTTCGGTTTATCCCACGGTAGTTCTATTAATAAAAAAAAAAAATTAGAAAATTTTATTAAATAAATTGAATATACAAGTATTCAAAACTGGACTTGTCTTAACTTACAAGAAATACAAAGAATTTACCATATCACCAAAAATATTTTGATAATTATCACAAAAAAAAAAATTATATAATAAACACAAATTCTAATTATTTTCCTTTGAAAATTAGTGGTAATTAAAAAATATCTTTACACAAAAATCTTTTGATAGTAACATTGATTTATGGATTAAATTGAAATTTATATAATTGATGTGAATAAGACCACTTTGTACAATACATAACTTACCAAATCAAATGTAACATCCCTCGAAGTTAACAGATACCTCCATACCTTTGGTACCGTAGCTTTAGGTGTATCAAAACCAACCAACAGCTAGGATACCAAAGACATGACCGCATCAATACGCCATCCATTTTACATTTATAAATACCATGCTATAATAGGAAGACTTATTTCTAACCAAAGTACCATAGTTAATAATACCAATACAAGTCTTTATCAAAATACATATAATAATGAGAAATATATTAGAAATCACTCAAATCCCATTTTATATATTTAGTAACTAAATTATTATAATAAAATATTTACATGCAAGAACAATACCTCCAGACAGCATTGCTGTTAAAATAATACCACATGACCAGATATCTGCAGGTTGGGCACGGTACCGCTTCTTGAGTACTTCCGGAGCAACATAAGGCAATGTTCCGCACCTCGTGTCTAATATTCTTTCTTTACCACGAATCCGAAAAACTGTCGCCATCCCAAAATCAGATATTTTCAAATTATCGTTAGCATCTAATAACAAATTCTCTGGTTTGAGATCTCTATGGGCAACTCCCCTATCGTGAAGATACCCGACTCCGGCAACGAGTTGTCGCATGTATCGTTGAGCTTGATTATCTGGCATGCCGATGTCAGGTTCTGTTTAAAATCACGGCGGTTTATGGTCTGTGATAAAATACAAAATAAGAAAATGGACTTAATTATAATCAATATATTCATACCTATTCTATCAAATAGCTCTCCACCAGCTGCATACTCTAGGAAAATGTATTCTCTGGTTAATTCTTTTCTTTGTCCAAAAAACCTAATTATGTTATCGTTACTTAACATCCTATGGATGCAAATTTCTTTGTTAACATTATCTGCAGCGTCTGGATGTTTTTCAAGATCTATTATTTTCACTGCTACCTCATCACCACTGGTTTTATTTACTAATAATTTTACCCTGTAGGAATTTTGAAATTTAATTGAGTTCTATTTTACTTATTCATTATTGCCTTTTGTTACTTACTCTCCAAATGCACCTTCCCCTAATGTGTTAACAATTGTCCAATCTTCAACAAATTCTGTTCCCATTGTGATCAATATTAATTCAATACCTGCACGAGAAAAACAAAAAGGTAATCCTAATTTCGAAGACTCATTCAGAATCCATTATACAAATAAATTAAATAATGTAAAACATTCTCTTTGTGTGACTACGTTTTTACATATTTTTTAACATACGGAAAATTTTATAAAGGTAATATTAACTTTAATGCTTACCTTTATTGTAAAAGCAGGATTTTTCATAGTAAAATGTAAGCTAAAAGGCGAATTTCTTGACATATCAAACACGTGGTTGGATGCCGGATACAATAAGGGAACAATAGAAGATCGGGGATGATGGCCGCTCACAGGTAACGGCCTATCGAGATTTAATGCCTGAGGCAAAGCATCCAAAAATATTAAAAATATTAATCTGGCCACTTCATAATTACCAAACTGACCCTCGATGACCGGACTAGTTCAACCGAATTGGATTAAAATGATTAAGACATTGTTCTCGTAGTAATCGATTTACAATACAGAATTGATTTTGCCGAAACAAGATTGACGAACCGCACGCGTCTGGTGTTGGCACCGCCAGCGAGATTGCGCGAAAATGAACGTGCGAAGAGAGGTGATCAAAACTAGTAATTAAATTATACCAACTTAAATAATAATTCCAGGAAATTAATTTTTATTTACCTTTAAAAATTATTTTTATATCATAAAATATAAGTAATACGATAATTAGTTCATTTATAAATTAATATTAATGTAAATTATTATAAATCAAGATGATTTAGAAAATAAAAAAAATATTACGTTGGTGGCAGTATTGCATTTTAATTAAGCGGTAAAATTGATTAAATATGAATTGCATTGCATTGCTGCTAGCTTTGCATGTCTATAAAATTTATTTATGTGTTTTATTGGTAATATTATACATCTTACTGGCTTTATTGAAAAACAATGTCAATAAATAATATAAGTTAATAATATTTAAATTAAAAAATATTGTAATTTTACCGACAGCTGATAATGATTAAAAAAAAACAAACTTTATTTCTGCCTAAATTATCGAAGATGGAAGGGCAAAAAAAGCACTTTATTTAAATAAATTAAAATTGCATGAAATATGTATAGGTACCTACCTTCTTTTTCAATATCTAAAATTCGTATATTTTATATAAATAATAAATACTATTAATATAATAGTGATATTTAGTAAAAATTCAAATAATATAAGTTATTTTACTAATATAAAAAATGTATGTATACAAAATTAATATTTGGAAAAAAAATCTATATTAAATAAAGAAATATTTGTACTATGAATCAATACATACTGTATATATTATAATAATGCTAACAGTAAGACAAAAATAATATGTAAATTCAGAAATCAATGACGTCATCTAGCGTAGACGTTTCATCGATATGAGAAAAATTTATAAATCAAAAAACTTACTACTTTAAAAGTGTAAGTTAACATAAATATAAATAAACATCTCGACAGAAAATTCCATAATTTTAAACAAACCAATTTTGTTATAAAGGAATTTATATTTATTAAAATAAATAATACTATTTATTTTACTTTACCCATAGAAAAAATATATAATTAAAATTAGAGGTGTATCGGAATTCACATCTATTATATTTTAAATATAAATACGTAGATTATTATCTTAAATTAATATATGTAATTTTTACAGCTTCGTAAAACTATTTGTATAATAATAATATAATATAAAAATAGAAATATATTAGTAGCGACGTTAAAATATTCACTTTAAACCTACATCGTGAGTTCCGGTACATATCTAATTAATATTAAAACCAAAAATTAATATAATTTGGCAAGAGGAGAATTTAATTTCACCAGGACAGTCTACTTCTGCATTTCACCTGGATTCAAAACTAACAATAGTTATAAAAACATTCAATAAATCTTTTAAAATAAATCTTGCAAATAAACCCATACTGAGAGGACATGCACTTTTAAGCTATTTATACAGTTGCAATATATTAATCATTTAATTAAAATTATACATTTTTTGAACTACATTATATTTATTTTTCTTAAGGAAAAGATAGGAGCTCTTTTTCAAGTTATATTAGGTCGTTGCAAAAATAATGTACGTTTTTCCTATGCCTAGATTTAGATACTATTTTCTCTTAAAGTTGTCGCCCAAAGTTCTAAGTGTTATATATCATTTTAAAGATTTGTTTACTGATTTCCTTCATTTCTTTGAACATTTTTCATAAAATTTAATTTTCATCTATTTTAAGGTGATTAAAAAAAGATGTTGAAAAAGGATTTTAGAAAATTTTATTTTTCAGTTCAAACTCGGCCGCAGTGCAGCACAAACGTGTTGAATACACGGTGCGGCGTTGGTTTCAAAAATTTCGTGCAGGTGAAGTAAATTTGGAAGACCAAGAGGGTAGTGGACGTCCTTCTGTTGTTGATGACGACATGTTGAAAGCTATAGTGGAAGCTAACCCACATACAACTGTTTAAGAACTTGCAGAAGAACTACAAGTAGACTCAGGTACCATTTCACGGCATTTAACTACGATTGGAAAAACAAAAAAGCTTGATAAATGGGTCATTACGAAATTTATTCTATGCTTCTTGTACGCAACAAAAACGATCAATTTTTGGAACGTATTATAACGTGCGATGAAAAATTGGTTTTATATAACAATAGGAGACGTTCAGGGCAGTAGTTAAATAAAGCTGAAGCTCCTAAACACTTTCCAAAGCCAAGTTTGCATCCAAAGAAGACAACCGTTTGGTGGTCTGTACAGGGATTAATCCGCTATAACTTCTTAAATCCTGATGAAACAATTACAGCAGTACAAATTGATGAAATGCATAAAAAAATTCAGTTAAGTAGCTTAATTATATTTTGAAATATATAAGTTTAAAGTTCATATTAAAAAACGTGCATTATTTTTGCAACAACCTAATATATACCACTGTTAGAGAGAGAAGATACCAAAATACTCATTAATTAGTAGCGTTTTTCTTAGAAAATAATATATAAAAAAATAATATAAACATTATAGTGTTATGTGCACAAACTTATAAATAAATTATTAACGTTTAGGTTTTTTAGTGCCCTTTTTAATAGCATCAATTCCAAACGGACAAAGATCTTTATTAAGGCATTCACTACATTTTGGTTTAATTGGTTGGCATGTCTGTTGGCCAAAACCAACTAGAAGATGGTTAACTTCGCCCCATAAATCCTTAGGTAACCAATTTTCTAAAGCAATTCTTGTAGCTTCTGGATTTTTAGTAGACGGTACCCATCCTAGTCGATTTGAAATTCTGTGGACATGTGTATCAACACCTGTAAAAATAATGATAACGATCTTATCAAAACAAAAATTGATGCAGTGAGAATTTTTTACTTTCTTATACCATGTATATGAAATATACAATAGTATAATAAAGTATTGTGAAACCGATTTTTTTGAAATCCAAATTTTAATGGAATTATCCATTTTGACCTTCCCTGAATCCATTCTGACTAATTTCACTATGATGTGTGTGTCCGTCTGTCTGTCTGTAAGCGCTGTAACTCAAATACTTAAAAGGATAAAATTTTATATTTAAGATTAATTTTTGTCTGGGAAGAAAACGTCCTATTTTTGAAAACAATCTTTCAACCGGGTACGGATGTTTACCTACGTCGATTTTTGAATTTTTCAAATTACTTTGAAACAGTAAGAATTAGAGAAAAATGGTCAAGTTAATAATTGTAGGTAATGTTATAATCTATAATTTATCTTCTATTCATTTTTTCGAAAAAACAAATTTTTGAAATTTTTTTTTAATTATAATTCAAATGGTTCATAACAGAGAAGAAATATCTACCATGAGTGTCATGGGACTTTCTTATATGTATTACAGAGATTTAACAGTGTGCGTGTTTGCCATAGGTACCATGGGACTTTCTTATACGTAATACTGAGAGTGAACAGTGTGGGTGATTCTAAATAATTATTTAAAAAAAATCTTTCTGACTAAATCATAAATGTTGGAAAAAAATGTATGAGGAATAAATTATAGATAATAACATACTAAACATTTTTTTCTTACTTGAAAAATAATTTGAAAATTCTAAAATTGACAAGAGTACACATCCGTTTCCGGTTAAGTTATTACGTTCAATAAAATTTATTTGATACATGTAGAGAATAATATTATCTATAGTTTATGTCCCATTCATTTTATTTTATCTTTTATTAGTTTGTCAGAAATGTGTTTTAATAAATTAAGAATCACGTACACTGTTCACTGACAGGATTATGATAAGAAAGTCCCGTGGCAGATATTTTATTATACCCCTACAAATTAACATAGACTATAAATGAAACCGATATCATTAAAACACTATCCTTGGGTAGGACAATCTATCCAGGTCCAATCTAAAACAGGGATTTGTTGTAAAACGACTAGCAGTTACAACTAGGGCGGGCTTTGACACAAGCTTTCAAAACGAAAAGTAAGTAATTAAACAAATAATTTCAATAAAATATAGTAAAAAATATATTATTTAGTTGATTCTTTATGACTATAGTGTGGTTAATCATGTTGACCTTTCTATTTTTAGTTAAAAATGAACCCGCCACAAGTTCCTTTTTGGCCACCTCGTGCGCTGCGATCGATTTCGTTTCCCCCACCACCTACTTCGCACTCACAATCAGCCAATACATTTGATGCAATATTGGTGCATATATACACATATACATATAGTTCTTATATAAGCTACTTAATGACATAACATTAATGGGACTAGTATCTTCAGCTTTTACCTGCTGTAATAATAATATAAATAAATATAACTTACCTATGCCCGATACAATATTCCAGGCTGTATTCATGCAGATGTGAGCCATTTTAGGTCCGACTCCAGGTAATTTACATAGATCTTGTACTGTATTTGGAATATCACAGTCATACTGATTTTTCAAAATCTCAGAGGTTTTTTTAATGAACTTTACTTTAGTCTATAAAAATAAAATGTAATAAATGAAGATTTACAACAAAATACTGATTCCTTACTTTCCAAAATCCAACAGGGTATATCAATTTTCCAAGTGTTTCATCATCTGTATCTATAATTTTATCAACGGTTAGTCCGTGTTGTTTTAATCGTTGCATTGCTGCAAAAGTTATTTCATCTTTAGTTTGGCTTGATAACATAAGTGAAATAAGTGCTTGGTATCTCATTACCTAAAATACAACAAATATAATTTTTAGAACTATCTAGGTAATATTGAAATATTAATTTTATAAAATAACATTATTTGTTGATTGATTCTAGATCTCTTCTGACAACTCTTTGTGATAAATATTGAAAATTGTTATTATTGACAGTTAAAGGAAGGATAAATATTGATTTTCAAACAAACCTCATCAGGTACATTTTCATCCACACATTTATCGCAACCCATAGTATCGACAGGTGCATCAAAGTTTTTTCTCATTTCTCGTAAATTATTTAAAACTGTTTCCCAATTAGGTGGCTGAATTTTATTATCCAAATTTCCAATATTATTACCCTCTTCAATTTTTGAATTTGATTCTGATCTGGTGTCATTATCTTCTTCTTTTTTACTTTCATTTCTTTTATTAATATTAATTATTTTACGTTTAGAGGCTTTAGAGGTTTCAGATTTTTGGGTTTTTAAACGTGTACTCATTGTGCTTTTAGAACTGAATTTATATTTCAGAACATATCTTACAATTTCTGATAGTTTACACGAAATTTTCTTTTAATTTACTGCTCCTTAAATATTATGAAATACTTAGGTTATGTTCTCTTAACTAAAACCAAAAAAATGTTTTATTGATTAACTTAAATATATAAACAGCCAGACGATATGTTATTGTATAATAATAATAATAAGAAATATTTTTTATAAAGAAATAAAAACCTTTCTATTTATCAAAATTTCAACGGTGCTCAAATTGTAACGAAAAAGCGTATCAATAGATAAATAAATACTAATCGTATCCTTGGCAACGAACGAACTGTCACGGAACTCGTATGACAGAACCATAGAGATAATAAAACATAGAGTACTTATACACGATAGAGTAGGCGAGGCAGCCGGAAAAGCGAACTTTTGATAAAAAAAGAAAGAATGGATGGTGATCTATTATTCCATCTTTGTTGAACACATGTTTAAAGTGGTTTGGTGTAAATTTTTCGAAACACAATTTTTCGAATCACAATTCTTCGAATGAACAATTTTTTGAATCACAATTTTTCGAATCACAATTCTTCGAATGAACAATTTTTCGAATGAACAATTTTTCGAAAAATTTAAGTTTTATTGTTCAAATTTTATTTAGTTAATAAAATATTAAGTAAAGTATTATTTGGACATTTTACGATATCCATACTAATATTATAAATGCGAAAGTGTGTTTGTCTGTCTCTCTGTCTGTCTGTTTGTTACCTTTTCACGGCTAAACCGCTGAACCGATCTTGATGAAATTTGGCAGTGAGATAGCTTGCATCCCGAGGACGGACATAGGCTATTTCATATCTTAAAAATTCAACCCCTAGGAAATTGCAAGGGGGTGGAAAAATTTTAAATTTGTTTAGTAATTAATATTTTACCCCCCGATACATATGAAGGGTTGTAATTGGTTTCATTCGATCCAGCGGAAAAAATATCATGGGGATGGGGGTTTCGAAATCCATGCGAGCGAAGACGCGGGTAGCAGCTAGTATTTAATTAACAAAAAGCCATGTAATTTATTTAGGTACATACATGCATATGTTAGTAACATACATATGCAGTTTGTGAGAGAACTGACTAATCCAAAATCGCTTAAATTGAATTTATTAATAAACCAACTTTCAAAAAACATGAAAATGCAACTTAAATATATTTCGTAAAATATCCAAATATTACTTTACTTTATATTTTATTTACTAAATAAAAGTTTGAACAACAGCGCGTAAAATTGTTTTGCTTTTTCTCTATTCTTTTTCATTTCTACCTTTATCAAATTTTGTGTAAAACTTAATTTAAAAAACCCAAAACTTAATTTTTTCGAAAAATTGTTCATTCGAAGAATTGTGATTCGAAAAATTGTGATTCGAAAAATTGTGTTTCGAAAAATTGTTCATTCGAAGAATTGTGATTCGAAAAATTATATTTCGAAAAATTGTGTTTCGAAAAACTCGCCGGATACCGATCAAAGTGCATTCTCAAATATTTGCTTTCTAAAGGTGCGGTTACATCAAGCGCGCCGCGCTGCGCCGAACTGCGCCGAACACGCAAAATGTTATGCTTGTCTGATTTGAACGGTAAACCGCGCACGAACGCACACAAACGCGCATGTTCGTGCGCGTACATTTACGATCCGCTCGGAGTCGGTACATCAAAGAAAAATGCACGTTCGTGCGCGTTCAGTTTAAACGGGTTGAAGAACTTTTAACTGAAATTTTGAATTGCAGTATTGTAGTTGACAAAATGAGTGACTGGTGTCATTCTAAAGTATACTAATGTCCGGTATCATAAAGGACCTAACAAATTTGTTAGCTAACAAACGCTTTCAACTGAGATATCAAACTTATATGACAGTTCTTTTGGAGTTTGTTGATGACTTTGACAAGTTTCGCGCACGCGTTGTAGGAAAAATACAAACGGTATTAAAACAGTGATGATGTTATGAAAATTATTTTGTACGGTCAAAGATGCCAACTGTGTTACAATTAGTTGAAGTGTCACTGCTCTAAATTCCATAACTACCGTAAAGTGCGCCAACTTTGTGCCACTTTTTGAGGTTTTTTAAGCATATCTTCCTTATTTATTGAGATAATTGGATGGGCATTTTACCCAGCATAACTACACATCTCAGGAATATAATCCTGTTACTGAAAAAAATCCAGGTAGCATGGGGAGGAGGGGAGAATTTTTTTCGTGTAGCAGAAAGTTGTATACATAAGTGCGCCAACTTTGTGCCATTCTCTTTTCTCATCTAAAATGCGTGTTAAACTTGCGCTGGCTCAATGTCGTCACACTCCAGTTATTCACGATTCAAAAGAGTATAAAAAAAGTTTTAATTATTTTTCCCAAGTTATTGGTGAAATAAAAAAATTCACTTGAACATCAAAATTTTATTAATCTGTATACAGAACTGTAATAACTGTCTTACAACGTATCTAATTAATGAATAATTCAAGAAAGTTGTTTAATTGATATAATTAAACCAAATTATAATATAATATAGTAATTTGGACAGGCCCGTATTAACGAAAATTTTGAAATGATCTTATCAAAAGTATATAAAGAAAGAAAAGAAAAATTAATGATAGATACGAGTATTTACGATTTCGTATAATAAAAAGTAAAAAATATATCAAAATTTAATATTTCATCCCCCGTTACATATAAAGGGTTGTGATTTATATCATTCGATCCGGCGGAAAAAATACTACAGGAGGGGGGGTTTTAGGGGGGGGAAACAACCCCCTATCTCGCATAGGAACCGAGATATTTACGATTTTGTATAATGAATAAAAATAATAAAAATATTATAATTTAATATTTCTTCCCTTGTTACATATAAAGAGTTGTGATAAGAATCATTCGATCTGGCGGAAAAAATACTACGGAGAGGGGGTTTTTTTGGGGAAAACAACCCCTTATCTTGCATAGAAACCGAGATATTTAGAATTTTGTATAATGAATAAAAATCATATTCATTTTCATACAATTTTTACTCGAAAATATTAACTATAAATTCTCCCTAATACGTGCCTGCCCTAATTATTTAAGATTAAATTTTAGTTTAATTAGTTAACATCAATATCAAAACTGTCGTTGTTTAACATATGTACGAGTTTCATTATCATACAATTTTTATTTAAAAAAAAGATTATATTTATTTATAGAAACATACAACGGCCCTGTCCTAATTATTAATGTAATATATTTATTAATTATTATATATTCATAGCATCTAATTTACATTGTTTTACGATTCTTTTATTTGCGGAGAATTACAAAAAAAAAGCCCATCAATCCCCCCCCCCCCCAAAAAAACAGTATACTTTGCTCTTAATGTGTACAAGACTGGTGCCAGTACCTTAGTCCGAGAAAAACAACGAAATCCACGAAAACTATTGAAATAATACGGATTCAGTGATGAGAACAAATGGCACAAAGTTGTCACACGTTTCTTTCATTTTTTGAAAATCTTAGTACTACAAGTAAATACAACAACTTGAGAAATCGCCGATTCGGCTATTTCACCTTTAATAGTATAGAAATAGAATCATAAACTTACAATGAATAAAAAAAAAATCCGAAATATGTATTCCAGAGGAGACTTCCCCGAAAATTTGGAAAACTGGAAAAACAACACTATCACCAAAATATTTTTCGTATTCACAAGATAAGGGTGATAAGGTTGGGAATGTGGAAGTTCACATCTCGCATGTCAGAACTGTCCTACGTATTTTTTTGGAAGCTTTATCTCAACAACCTATTCCGCTAGAGAGTCCTTTCTGTCCGAAATCAGCAGTGGCACATAGTTGGGTCACTGGCACAAAGTTGGCGCACTTTACGGTAATCCATAGATACTAGTACAGAATTAATACCCCATTTGAATGTAATTGCTAGCTAACAAATTTTGTTAGGTCTTTTATAATACCGGGCATAAGAAATTAATGTGTACATATCAAGGTATTAATGTATTTGAGAATGTTTAATTAATTAACAGTTGTATCGCAATTCATGACGAACTAATCATGGAACCTACAAAAACACTGATGAAGATTAACAAATCCCCTCTATCCCGTAGTTTTGCTCCAACACAATTTATTTGTTTTGCGCCGCGCCGCGCTTCCCCGAATTGTTTGGCGCAACGCAGAGCGGCGCGGCGCGCTTGATGTAACTGCGCCTTAAGACACTTGCACTTGCCCGCGCAATGCTTGCGTCACTCCGACACGACCGCATGCGAATTTATATGAGTATGTTATACCCTTTTAATCAGTTTGGGATTTTGATATGTTGTTTGGGTACATACAAGGTATAATATATAAAAAATGGTGATTGCCCTCCGAAGACAACAAGGTCTTTTTTGATTTTTTAAATTTTATAAATTTTTTTTTCTGGTTTGCTATGTACAGAGGATCATAATAAAATTACCTCTGATGAGCCATAAGTACCTCTATAATATATTTCAAGCACAATCAAATTCGACTGACAGATAATAAAAAAAAATTTTTTCTTGAAAATCAAAAAAATATTTTACGAAACTATAAATTTTTGGAAGTTAATATTTGGTCAGGTTGAATGTTAACTGGAATGTGACTTCCAAAAAAATAATCAGCCAAATCCATGTAAAGGCATGTTTTGCATGCTTACCCGGCTATAGCCTTTGTACATATTTTACTAGAGGGTGTCATTTTACATGTTCAGTAAAAATTTCAAGTTTTTAGCTTATATAGTTTACTAGCTATTTAACTTTGAGTGAAAAGGACGTACAGACGGACGGACGACAAAATGAGATTAATAGAGTTTCTTCGAAACCCTAAAAAAGGTCAAATTCCAATGGTTTGGTTAATATGTACATGCGAATTTATACGAATATGTTATACCCATTGAATCAGTTTGGGATTTTGATATGTTGTTTGGGTACACACTAGGTATATTTTATGAACCAACAACATGGTGTTGCTTCCACGTAATATCGAAGATACGAGAAGCTTTGTGATCGTTTTAGAATGAGACAAAAAAAATGATCTCCGATTTCAAAATTTTAAATTTATCTTTCCGTTTCACGTCAAGACAAACACTTTTCGTTCCGTGTCTGTCTGGCTGTCCGTCCGTCCCCTGAATCCTTGTCACATGCATAACTCATAAATCACTGAACCGATATTGTTGAAACTTGATCGGATGGTTGGGTCTGGCTTGAGGACGGCCCCATTTCAAAATCATCAAAATCGTGTCTAAGGGGGAGGGGTGACACCCCAAAATATTTATTTTTTCAAGATATTTCAAAAACGACACATGTTACGTGAAAATTTTATAGAATATTTTTTGTAGAGCATTACATTTCTTATAATATGGGTCTACAACGTTTATTTTAAAATATTCCCTTACAAAGATTTATCTTAACTTATTTTTTAAATTCGTGTTTTGTTTTTCTAAATTGATATTTGCTGGGATATATAAAAATGTCATTTTGACGTTTTAAATGTCATTTTGGCGTTTTAAATGTCTTTTTGACGTTTTAAATGTTATTTTGACGTTTTAAATGTCATTTTGACATTTGCATAAATTTAGATTTAGATTGAAATTGTCAAAAAATTAAAAATATATGAAAAAATATTCAGATGCGTTTTAAGAAAAATTTCGAACTTATATTTTTTAGTAAAAATGTATAAAAATTAAATGGTTAATTTAACACGAGAAAGCACTGTGCATTTACTTGGCAGATGTTTTTTTATTTTTTTATTTTTTTACTGGTTTACTGTCTACAGAGGACTATAATAAAATTACCTCTGATGAGTCATTAATACCTCTATAATATACTACATGCGTTATTAAATTCTATTGACGGATTATCAAAAAAATACTTTTTTTAAATTGAAAAAAATTTTTTTTTTGAAATCTATAATTTTTTTGGAAACTAATATTTGGTCAGGTTGAAAGTTACATAGAATGTGACTTCAAAAAAAAATCATCTAAATCTATGCAAAGGCATGTTTTGCATATGCTTACCCTGCTAAGTAGCCTTTATAAACAATTTTAAAAACTCAATGTTCATTATAACAAGAATTGATATGTGTCAAAGGGGTAAAATGCGTACAAAAAAAACACAGATAAATGAAATTTTCATTTTGTAAATTGCATTAACACCTTGTAGTCTCATATATCTATGTGATTCATTATTACCAGGAATTTAAAAAAATGCACGATGATAATTTTACTGGTTCCTCGTTTAAATCATCAATTTCGTTTGTCATTATTTAAAATTAAACAAATTCATAAATCGAATAAGTATAACATTTTTGATTTATGTAGTTTGATTTAAGAATGTCTGTAGATTTTATAACTTAATAACGGCTATGATTTAAGCGGGCGGAAATATATTACAGTTTCGGTCAGTAATAAAATAAAAACATCTGCCAAGTAAATGCACAGTCCTTCCTCGTGCTAAATTCACCAAAGATAGTTAATTATTGAACAATTGAAATAAAAATCGATAATGTTGAGATAAATTGCCTGGAATTGGTTAAGCATTTAATATTTATACAATTTTACGAAAAAATATTTGTTCGAAATTTTTCTCAAGACACACCTGATTATTTTTTCGTATATTTTTAATTTTTTGACAAATGTCAAAATGACATTTAAAACGTCAAAATGACATTTAAAACGTCAAAATGACATTTAAAACGTTAAAATGACATTTAATATATCCAAGCAAATATCAATTTAGAAAAACAAAACACGAATTTTTAGAAAAAATTTAGATAAATCTTTGCAAGGGAATATTTTACAACAAACGTTGTAGACCCATATTAGTTAGGAAATTTAATGCTCTACAAAAAATATTCTATAAAATTTTTACGTTACATGTGTCGTTCTTGAGATATCTTGAAAAAATAAATATTTTGGGATGTCACCCCTCCCCCTTACACACGATTTTGATAATTTTGAAATGGGACCGTCCTCAAGCCAGACCCAACCATCCAATCAAGTTTCAACAATATCGGTTCAGTGATTTATGAGTTATGCATGTGACAGGGATTCAGGAGACAGACGGACGGACACACGAACGGACGGAGACACGGACGGACGGACAGACAGACAGACACGGAACGAAAAGTGTTTGTCTGGACGTGAAACGGATAGATCAATTTAAAATTTTGAATACGGATAACATTTTTTTTGTCTCAATTTTTTACTCACAATGACCCAGGGAATGAGCTCCTAAAATATCTGTATCTCAAACCGGACCACATTTTACATATACAGGATGTCAATTACAGTAGTCGACAAATTCCAAAAAGTTTTTTGCACATGAAATCGGACCTATATATTATGATAGAGGAGAGTTCAGAGATTTCAGAACCGCTTTCGGATACTCTCCAGCACGTCAGGTTTTTTTAAACTGAATTTTTGTAAATAAAGTTATTTTGACTATTCAGATGCCTTTCCTTACAGAAACCGTTCCTGAATTGATATTTTTGTTTTCAAAACTGCGTTGAAAAGAAGAAGGATATAGCTTTCCAACGCGCTATGTAGCAGTCAAATAGATCCATTCGTTCTCGCCCTATGCTTACAACTATGTGTAATTTTATTGAAAAAAATGTGGTTTTTTCACATTTTGACCATTCATTTGTTTTATGAAAAAATGTTTATTACATAAAAATGTCTATTTTTATTCATGGATCTGATAGAGGAGTCTTCCTAGAGTATTCCTGTTTAAATATCCCCTTGTGCGATAAATAGAACCCAAGATATGACAATTAACGTGAGGCAACCGATTTTTGGGTTTTTTCATTTCAATGCATTTTATTAAGTATTATCAAAAATTTGTTATAATTACATGTGTAATGTTGTTTTGTGAATATTAATATATCATATTCCAATTGTTTTTTCCCATTTAAAGCCTTAATAGTCTGGTGTTGCTGTTAAGTAACGATTTAAAAGTGTTTTTCGGCTCTCTTCTTTTGTGCAATGCACGAGTGTCTCGGAGTAGAGACCAACAATACTCTCCAAGCATTTTGAGTACATACAGCTCATTGAAGCGATCTTCCATGTCGCTTATATCTTGGTGCTCATCTGAAAAATCACTCAAATTATATGGGAAAAAATCAATATGCGATTTGAGAAAATGCACTTTAAACATCAAGTTGGATCCAATTGTGTGGAAATTTTTCAACATTCTTTCCACTCGTTGTTTGTAGTTTGGGCTTCTAACATTGTTCTTGTTGTTTGGCAGTTAAAAGATTACGAAATTCTTCTGAATGTAAAGCTGTTCTTATTTGGGGACCAACAAAAATTCCCTCTTCTACTTTGAATCTACTGAAGCGAGGAAACATGCCGTCCAAGAAGTCGATGGCAGCGGTGTTTGTGTTGCCAACTGCTTTGACGAATTGGGTTATCAGCCCAATTTAATGTGTAATGGTGGTAAAATTATTTTCTCTTTGGGAACAAGTGGTCTGGATTTGACACTGAAAGCACCTGGCGTATACTTCTATAGGGCCATGTTTCTCTCGTCTAATGCTCGTTACGTGTTTTACTATCGTATAGGCATAAAAATCAGTTATGCTTTGTAAAACCGCTCTGTAGGCCCATTAATAGGGCTATTATCTTCAAATTTGTAGGGTCGAGTTTGGAGTAGTTGAATGGATTTTTCAAAAATATTGAGTATTTTTTTGTTTTTCGATGCTGTATGTAGCATTCGAAATATTCATCCACCCCGTTACATAATTGACACCCTGTATATTATACTGTGTAACCATTTGGTCTCTCTGTTACGTAAGTCCATCCATTTTAAGGGGGGGGGGGGGGTAAGGTTTTAAAGGCGAAAAAAAGGCATATTTTCATGATTTTTTTTTGAAGATATGAATAATGTTGGTTTATTTATTTCATATACACGTTATAGTATGACATCTAAAGTATCTTTGGAAAAATTTTCAATTAAAAATATCAAAAATAAGTCCATGACAGCAAATCTCTGGAGGCGCCTCGAAAAAAAGTTGTTATGCGGTGAACACCATAACTCGTTACCGGATCATGTAAAACAAAAAAATCGAAATGTGCTTGAAAGGTGATTTGTTTCCCTAGGTAGTCACAGAGAGTTTTTTTTTTTTTTTCGATTTAATTATTTTTGGCAGCATTTGAAAGTGAAAAACGTGATTTTTGCTAAAAATTTCGGTGAATTTGTTATTATAAAATGGAAAAAAATGGTAAAAAAAAAAAACTCTCCGTGATTACCTGTTGATTTATGTGTAGAAATAGTGTTTAAAATTTCAAAAGAATCGGTCAAGTAGATTTTGAGTTATAATGTTCACGAACTTCAAAAATGACATTTGCGAGAAAATCGATTTAAAGTTTATTATACTCGAACATCCAAAATTAAGCATCAATAAAAGGGTATAATTTTTTATAATTACACAGAATCATCAATGCCAGCTTCGTACAGTGAAACACTGTCATTCAGGATGTCCAATGCATCTTTTTGCTTTTGCCTAAGTTGGGTTCTACTCTCTTTACTTGTACGTGCAGTTTGTCCGTATAAAAATCGAGCATGACGGTCGGTCGCTTGAAACGCTGTATCTTCGTTAGTTTTATTCCGATTTACTTGAAATTTTGACACAATGCTCTCGACATGTTGTACATTCAGAAAAAAATTAAAAAAAAAAATGCATTTTAAAACCTTACCCCCCCTTAACAAACGCGTGCCGCTTTTTTCAAACCAAAAGTCAACATGACTTTTACCGAACTGGCAAACTATTTATTTAACTGCCCAATTTAATTATTTTACCACTAAAATAATTATTGCACTGGTCATTTATTTAATCTACTGCTCGAGTAGGTTTTTAACTGCCGCTGTCAGATTAAGCAACTTACCAAATTCGTATATATTACTTGCTACATTTTACTGCCACAATTGATTTAATTACCGTACAAAAAGTTTAATACTGTCCAAATGAATTATTCACTGCCCAATATAACCGCCCGAATATTTAAAAACTGTTCAAATAATTACTTCTCCTTAATAATTATAATAATAAATGGAACTGTTTTGAAAACTATTGTTAATAGTATAGCAGTGGTATCAGAGTATTTATTAAACTCCAAGAATTCCCATTTAAATGTTTCTTATTAACACTAATTTATAAATTATTATTAAGACTTTTTCAAGCCACGGTTACGTGTGTAAGACGAGACAGACTTTAATTTTCACGAACCCAACAATCAAATGTTTATACAATAAGGTACTTACCTATTTAACACTATTAAGAAACGGGAACAAATTAAACGCACACTATTTTTAATGAAATGAGAAATAGTGAAGAGCATTAAATAAACTATTCTCAGTTAATAACCTTTGTAGCATTTGTAAACAATATTGAACAGTATTTTTTATGTTTTAGCAATAGTTAATATGAATTAGCGTAAAAAATATTTTTTGTTCATTAAAGAAATAAAATGACACATAGAACAAAAAATACCCCTTAAAATGGCTAAATAAATATTAGGTTGGTGAGATTTGTACTAAATATATTTATATAATATTTTGTAAATCATACATCGAGTTGATGTTCTAATAATGCAAGTTAACTGTCCTTGATTAAGGCAATCTATTGGGGCAAAATCGAGTTGATTAGTTTTGGGTTGGTCAGTTTTCGTTAGGTTAGGTTAGGTTATGTCTATTCTAACACACGTGATATTTGAAAGTTATGACGTCGGTAACGGCATATTCTTCAGGTTTACCTTATTTAATTTGGGTTAGGGGTAGTGGAACATCCCCCTCCAAAATTAAAAATTATAAAATTAAAGCAAATTGAATAATATAATTTAATAATATGGGGATGCCAAGAGAATTCTAAATTATGATTTTTGAGCATAAAAGTGACTATAACACGAAAACGGCTCATTTCCGGACCTATGTTAATCACCTCTTGAAGTGGAGTAGGCAATTTTTTGGACATCCTGTGTATTTAATGATCAAAGTATATAAAATAATAAAATATTGCGCGCTTAAATACTACCCTTAAGAAACGTAACTGTTATTATTAATTTTTTTAATTGTTTTCTGCAAAAACAAGCTTTCTTCTGCTTTAGTTATGTAAGCATAGTGTTTTGTTAAGAAGAAGCTACTTCGTTGAATTTATCGCCCCTGGAATATGCCATTCCATAGAAGACTAAATAACCGCTTTACAAGTATAATATGTTGTGTAGAAGAAGCGAGACGCGCGACAGTGAATTATTTTGAGCAGAAGACGGTCACGTTTCTTATTAGCATAGAGCGTTTAATTCCTTGAATTAAACTGGCATCACGGTAATTAGAGGTGATTAATTGTGAATGGCCGATGGTTAATTAATAGCTGTTTGCGTGCGCGGCTCTGCTAAATACTTACTCGCACATTCTAAGTACCCCTTCACCCCTATCTCTCTGTGAACGTGATCTGCTTGTTGTGCAGTAATTCCTGCTAAATATTGCAATTGAACTATAGTTTATGGTGTCAATATTTTCATAACCGAGTGACGTTACTGATATAAATTTAATTTTTAGTTCTTATATTAACTTCCCATTAGGAAGTTAGGTCCGAAAATCAAAATCAAAAAATTCAACATATTTGTATGTTTCAAGGTCACTGTAATATATTCCCACTATTTTCAGAAAGATGTATGCGTGTGTGTACGTACGTATGTGCGAGCTATTTTTTACGTGCACGAAATATCGCAAATAAAAAATGCTATTGGCTTCGCTAGGGGTGTCATTTGAAGCGTCTTGACGCGAATATGGTCTGAAGGAAAGTATTTTTCGAAATTCATTGTATTATATTGTTGACATTAGGATTATAGAAACATAATATTCATAATACGTTGTGTTATTGAGTGTGTTTGTGTTCGAAATAAAATCGCAAAAGGTGAAAAATTATTTAAAAATACCGTGTATGTAATACACTGCCTGTCACAATTAGTGGGGCACTTTTTCAATGTAACACAGTTTTGGTAAAAAATTGTCATATTAATATGAAAATTCATAAAAATCATTAGTGTGGTGTTGTTTCAAAGCTCAAAGAGTAAAAACTTTGTGCGTGCATCGATAGCGGGTGTACAACCCTTGGAGGGGTGAAAAATGGAAAGTGACAATTTCAAGTATTAAAAAAAAAGTTAATTAGTACTAAATTCATAAATCCAATAAATTTTAAGAAATGTTTGTTTAAAAATTATCATAAAAATTGTGATAAATACATACCTACCTATTAGTAACAAAAAATTAAACTTAAACTTTATTAACCTTAATATAAAGGACAATTCAGTGACGTAGTAACGGGTTTTTTTTTGGAGATGACCCCCCCCCCGAAATATTTAGTGTTCCTAAAAAATGTATGTTTTGAAAAAACATTAGTTCAAAATCCCTTAAAAAAATTTAACTCATATGTATTCACCCCCCCCCCTAAAATTTTCTTGCTACGCCACTGGGACAGTCACCAAACTTCTCTTCAAACAGAAAAACAGTGTTCTATAGAATAATATTAAATAAATTAAATAAATAAAACATAAAATTTATTACATAATAAAATAGCATAACAATACTACATTTTCGCTAACGCGAAAATGTTTTAATTTGATATAATAAAAAGTAACGCATATTTTTTAAACTATAGTAAGCCTTACACATATGTAATTTTTTATATAGTAAGCCCCACATTCAAGCATCGAGATTCCACATCTAGTTCTAGCCGAATGCAATCGGCTACACCTAGTTCTAGTCGCACTTCGGGTTTTAGCCGTAACATATGTATAAATATTATGGAAAGTATTATTTTTAAATTTATAGGTATGAGTCATCTTAATTATTCGAAGCAAGCCTGGCCGGAGCCTCATATAATGCCTGATATATGTAATGGCTGTTTAAAGGAACCATTCTGGTCCAAGGATATTTAACCTTTATATTTATTTATCTTCCAACTTAGCAAAATTATGTAAAAAGAAATACGGGCTCGATAAAATGAATGATTTTTTTAAATATTGGTGAAGGGCCCGCATGAATTGAATCTCTCATAATATTTATTAATAGGGACCTATATAGAACCAATCAATTGGATAACTCCCTTTGCAGAATATGACCAATTAAAATAAAAATCATTGAACATCAGTTGAACACAAAAGTTATAAATTTACCGCATCATGGTTAATTGATTATAATTTACAAGCTTACACCAATGTTTCTTAAAATATTTTTTTTCCTACATTTATAATTTGAAACAACCTAATATTAAAAAATATAAGTTTATTATAAATAAATTATGTTTTTGTAGATATTAGACCATAATATAATAAAGTATTTTTATCGTTCAATAATATAATTGACCATAGAATGTATTTTATAAGAAACACTGAGCTCATGTATAAATATAGGTATGTATATAGGCGCCGAGTGTGGAGAAGGGTCGCCACCTTAGGTATGATTTCAAGGGGGTTTCACCAGTGGCGTCGCTAGGGAGAGTGATACCCGGGGCGGAAATCGAGACTGTTAAATATTATCCGATTTCAAAATTTTAATTTGATCTTTCTGTTTCACGTCAAGACAAACACTTTTCATTCTGTAACTGTCTGTCCGTCCGTCTGTGTATGTGTCTGTCTGTCCCCTGAATCCTTGTCACACGCATAACTCATGAACTACTGAACCAATATTATTGAAACTTGGTCGGATGGTTGGGTCTGGCTTGAGGACGGTTTCATTTCAAAATCATCAAACTCGTGTGTAAGGAGGAGGGGTGACACCCCAAAATATTTATTTTTTCAAGATATTTTTTGTTGAGTATTCAATTTCCTATAATCTAGGTCTACAATGTTTGTTGTAAAATATTCCCTTACAAAGATTTATCTCAATTTGCTTTTAAAAATCGTGTTTTTTTTAAACTGATATTTACTTTGATATATTAAAATGTCATTTTGACGTTTGCATAAATTTATATTTAGATTGGAAAATTTCGAACTAATATTTTTTAGTAATATTGTATAAAAATTAAATGGTTAACCAATGCTAGGCAATTTATCTAAACACTTTATCGGTTTTTATTTATGTATAATTGTTCAATACCCGGGAAAAATTTCAGATCTGAAGTGATCTCGGTTGATCTTCATTTTGGAACAAATCAGATCTTTGTAGATAAATAAACTTTTGTCTACCTTAAATAACAAATTAATACACATATACTATATAGAAACCTTGTTTATAATTTAATCAATTTAAAAAAAATTGTACAGAAACGTATTGAATGATATTTGAGGCCCGTGTATTAAATTAATAAATAAATTCACAACACACCCCCTGTCACAGATGAAGGTTGTAATTGGTCTCATTCGATCCAGCGGGAAAAATACTTCGGGATACTAGTTATGGTATTCATTATAGAAAATCGTAGATATCTCGACTCCTGTGCTAGATAGAGGGTTGTTTTACCCCCCACACCCCTAGTATCCCGAAGTATTTTTCCCGCTGGATCGAATGAGACCAATTACAACCCTTCATTTGTGACAGGGGGTGAGTTGTGAATTTATTTATTAATTTAATACACGGGCCTCAAATATCATTCAATACGTTTCTGTACAATTTTTTTTAATTGATTAAATTATAAACAAGGTAGTATATGTGTATTTGTTATTTAAGTAGTATATGTGTATTTGTTATTTAAGTAGTATATGTGTATTTGTTATTTAAGGTAGACAAAAGTTTATTTATTTACAAAGATCTGATTTGTTCCAAAATGAAGATCAACCGAGATCACTTCAGATCTGAAATTTTTTCCCGGGTATTAACTACTTTTGGTGAATTTGGCACGAGGAAGTTGTGCATTACTTGTATTCTTTGTTGGCTTTTTAAGTTTTTTGAATTATACTCTCCTCCGTGAAAAATGAAAAGTAGGCATCTATCTATAAGTATGTATACTGTATGCACTCAATTTTTTACGCAACCAAATTTTTGTTCTTTTACAGATGATGTAGGATTCATTAATTAATACCAAGAGAGTTGTTTTCCATAAAATACGTACAGTACATTGTCTAACGCCCACTACTAATAATCTTTTCAAACATAATGAATCAACTAATTCAATGTGCATTCTTGTTTCCTGTACTTCATTCATATCGTAATTATTATTTTTCAAAATGCTTACAATTGTTTGAAATTTATTACGATTTCATACGAAATAATGCAATAATATTTACCTCAATTTCTCTAATTAGTTCTTAAATATTCAATTGCTTTTTCTTGTGATATTACTTAATCCTTAAGGGTTGGCCGCACTGCAGATTCACATCTTATTCTTTAGGGGCCTTAGGGAGTATGTGGAAGACGATATTCTTGTTTTGTTTTATACACGAAAATATTTTTACGTAATACTTGAATGGTCCCTATATAGTTTTCAGAAAATATGTTTTTATGAGTCGTAATCATGATGTAATATAATAGAAATGGTAAATTAAGTATTTAATTTTGTTTTAATCTAGAAAAAAAAATTGAAATGGACGAGTCCATGGAATGGATTTTACAAGTTTTTGCTAATCAAAATGATATTTTTGATATTAATATAAATTTATAATATGAAATAACACCTGAAAACGAACAAATTTTTAACTTCACTAGGTATGTTAAAAGGAGAATTTTGCACACTTATTATTAGATTTGTAAAATACTCATAATAACTTATTAAGTCAGGTAAATCTGCAAAATCTCTTATTCCATTTATGTGTTTTTTTGTATCTGTGATTGTATTAATACAGGCAGATAAAACATAATAAAACGGCACGCACATAACAGATTTCCGTAGTCATTACGATTTATAAACAAGAGTTATTCTAATTTTTTTAGCTACAGTGTTCGTTATAATTTTCATTAAAAGTAATAACTAAAAGCTTCATTCTGGATTTTTTTTAGATTTTTTGCATCGGTAGTTTAGAAAGTAGAAGGGGGAAAGGGACGCTCTCATAACGACATTTAAATGCAAATATATCGTGATTGAAGGGTTGAAATCAAAAGGTCATATAACATTTTTTGTTGCATTTTAGGAGACCTATCTAAAGATACTCCACTCAAAGGGGTAAGTGAAAAAAAAATGTGAGTTCACTTTTCAGTCTATGAGAGGGGGTCCAAAATAATTTTGACAGTGTTCGTTATAATTTTCAGTGGAAGTACTAATTAAAAGCTACATTCTGAATTTTTTTCAGATTTTTTGAATAGATAGTTTAGAAATTACGTGGAGGGGGGGACACTCTGATAACGACAT
Source organism: Sialis fuliginosa (assembly GCA_961205875.1). Taxonomy (NCBI): domain Eukaryota; kingdom Metazoa; phylum Arthropoda; class Insecta; order Megaloptera; family Sialidae; genus Sialis; species Sialis fuliginosa. The sequence goes on from OY540820.1 coordinate 3,218,361, forward strand.
TTAAATGCAAATATATCGTGACTGAAGGGTTAAAATCAAAAGATCATATTATATTTTTTGTTGCATTTTAGGAAAACTATCTAATGACATCCCACTCAATGGGGTAAGTGAAAAAAAAAAATGTGTGTTCACTTTTCAGTCTATAGGAGGGGGGTCCAAAATAATTTTGACAGCGTTCGTTATAATTTTCAGTGGAAGTACTAATTAAAAGCTATATTCTCGAATTTTTTCAGATTTTTTTAATAGATAGTTTAGAAATTAAGAGGGGGGAGGCGCTCTGATCACGACTTTGAACGCAAATATATCGTGACTGAAAGGTTAAAATCAAAATATCATATAAATTTTTTTATTGCATTTTCAGTCTATAGAAAGGGGGGCAAAAAAAAATTTTTTTTTCAAAAATCTTATCATTTCTGTTTTTGTGTTATCAGTCTTCGTCCGTATACCAAATTTAACCTTAATCGGCTTAAAATTTTTGAGGACGGACATGGCGAAACTATAAGATTTCCTAGTTTTCTATGGAAACCTAAAAATTAAGCTAAATTGTATGTTTATTTATTTTTAACTAGCTGGGCCCACGCGGCTTCGCTCGCGTGGACTACGGAATTATTGTTTAGGATTTAAAAAATATATAGTTGAATTAATTACAAACACGATTAGTTATTAATGTAATAAAAACCAAATAACACTTAAATTACCTACCTAACAAAAACGAATCAGAACAAAAAGTATAAATAACACAGGTTTACAAAAAAACAAAAGTTTATGAATATTTGACGAGACCATTGTATTCTTATGTATTTTGACGTCCTGAATCCGAATCTGAGGTCCGTTGATCTTGGTTAGCTCAGTTTCAAGGTCATTTTAAGGTCAAATTTTTAAAAATCGCTAAATGTTTCTGGTAAAAGGTGATATATAAGTTTTTCTGGTCGCTGATTCTAAATTTGTCATCCGTTGACCTCTATGAGGTCAGGTTCAAGGTCATTTGAAGGTCAAAGTGGGAAATATCACTCGAAAATTCTGACAAAACAGTACATATAGGTTTTTGGGGTCGCTGTATTAAAATTTGAAGTCCGTAGACCCCTACAATGTCAGTTTCAAGGTTATTTCAGGGTCAAATTTTTAAAAATCGCTAAATGAATCTGGTAAAAGGTGATATATAGGTTTCTCTGGTCGCTGATTCTGAATTTGACATCCGTTGACCTCTACAAGGTCAGGTTCAAACCTATATGTACTGTTTCGAGCGAGTTTTCCCTCTTTTTCATGAAATGACCTTGAACCTGACCTCGTAGAGGTCAACAAACATCAAATTCAGAATCAGCGAACAGAGAAACCTATATATCACCTTTTACCAGATTCATTTAACGATTTAAAAAAATAAAATTTTAATCTTAAAATGACCTTGAAAATGACATTGTAGGGGTCTACGGACCTCAAATTAATTAATTAAGCGACCCCAAAAACCTATATGTACTGTTTTGTCAGAAATTTCGAGCGGTTTTTCCTACTTTGACCTTGAAATGACCTTGAACCTGACCTCATAGAGGTCAACGGATGACAAATTTAGAATCAGCGACCAGAAAAACCTATATATCACCTTTTACCAGAAACATTTAGCGTTTTTTAAATATTTGACCTTAAAATGACCTTGAAACTGAGCTAACCAAGATCAACGGACCTCAGATTCGGATTCAGGACGTCAAAATACATAAGAATAAAATGGTCTCGTCAAATATTCATAAACTTTTGTTTTTTTGTAAACCTGTGTAATTTTTGTTCTATTTAAATTTAAAAGTTAATTATTGAAAACAAAATAAACAATTGACAATCAAAAGAATACCGACCTGTTCCCTTCCCTCTGCCCTGCGCTTCTAGTTGGTACGTTCCATCGCCATACACGGGTCACCATCGCACGAATAATATTTTCCCGTATCTACTATATATAACGAAGTGCCCTGACTGATAATCATTTTTTTGACCATTTCCACTCATCGGAGAATCTTGAAATTTGGTATATATATTCCTTGGGGGTAAAAAATAACAACTAGTGGGCCTTTTTTGAAAAAGTTCATAAATGGGGTGACAAGAGGCCCCCAATTTTTCAAAAAAAAAGTTAGAATTTTTTTATTATTTTTTTTATATTCCTTGGGTGATATAATGTAAGGTTCAAATTTCAGATTTAAAAAAAATGAAAAAAAAAGGAAAAAAAAAGTTTTGATGTAAAAAAGTATCAAAACGAAAACTGATATTAGATTTTTTTAATTTTTTTCAAATACTTTGGTTAATTGGCAACCATGAACCCGTGTCTGATTTTTGAAAAAGATATGTTAAAGAGGAGAAAATAAACAAAATACGTTTACATATAATGCGCTTTAAGCATTTACTAAATTAATTGCAAATGTCGTAACTATGGATACATTATATTTTATTGATTATTTTTAAAAATTTTAAATGTCAGTGGCCATTTAAAATTTTGAAGTGAACAATAAAATATAACAAAAAAGAAATATAAAGAGCATAACGAACGAAAAAATATGCACAACTCTAATGTAATAAATAATTTAATTTTCATAAATAAATTTGACAAAAAAATTGAAGACAAATAATTACAGCATTCGGACACAATTCGACCAACATTCGGCGATAGATATGTGTTCCCGGTACAAATAAAAATTAAGTAGGTATATAATGACATTTTTTAAATCTTAAGTCATTGAATTATCAATATTTTTACTTTCATAGGTATAGGTATTTTATTATATTTATTTGTAATCATAAATATCAGAAGAATTTATATAATTTCAAATTAACATTGTAATTTTAAATGATATTATTTTAATTGTTGTTTGAAACTGTATATCTGTCATCTTTACCCAATGTACTAACCTAAAATGTACATTTACAAAATTAAAACAAGATGTTGATTTATTGCAAATTGTTACGAAAGCTTCATTCAATTGACAAGACCTATATTTGATTGTAATTAATTAATTAATTGTACAAAGAGTGTACGAGTATCTACAAGAGCTAATAATGTATTTATATAGACACATTGATGAATTTTTGAAAGACACGAGCAGAAAAACCAAAAATGAAATTATTTTTAATATTCATAAAATGTTCAAATCATGTAAGTACATGATGTAATACAATACATGTACCAGAAGTCATAAAATAATTTTTTGTCGTTGTCATATCAGAAACAAATGTCATAATATGTATTTAGTATGCAATATATTTTCATACGACAAGAGTTGAAAACGCATCGTAAACAAATATACAGGTAATCCTCGACTTATAATTGTCTTTGTCTCTTTCTTACATGCACATATTACATAAATGAAACAAACAGTTCCGGGAATTTCCCAAAAATGTAGTTTATTATTATTTATGTAGATATTTTTGGGAACCCGCAACTGTTTGTTATGTATAGAAAATGCGATTCGCTTCACATCAAGGAAAACGTCCAAAGCAAAAATATGTACATATTGTACGTGTTAACTTACAACTTATTCTATTTACGATCGATGTTTAGAAACCTATCTCGGTTGTAAGTCGAGGAATACCTGTACTACGATATATAACGTATGTCTTATCAGTTTAAGCGTAAAAAATATCAAAGTTAATATTCAATGTTTTTAAATGCTGCGAGAAGTTCAAACATGCTTGACTGATTTAAATTTACTTTTTTCCTTATTTTATATATTACTTACAAAATAACCAAGACGTTCCATTAAAATTTCAGGATTTGTGAAGTGTTCTGTCGTAGGAAAAGTTTAGGAAGCACTGTTCTACATCATACTTCAATATCAACCAAATTGAGTTATTGAGGGTAAAAAATATATTGAAAAAACCTCATAGAGAAACCATATTTAGTTTGTGCAATAAAGTTTTAACAGGTACGATTTTTCTAAAATATCTTAAAATTAATAAAATTAAAATTGATAAAAGCCCAGCTCTAATGAATAAATAAGAAAGCACTCCGTCACAGCACTATATTATTCCGTCGCGGGAAAGTACCTACCATATAGGCCAGTCAGGATCCACTCAGGGCTAGCTACGTCACTGGTTACGATACTATATTATTGTTGGTTACGATATTTCATAAAACAGATATCGGTGCTTAGAATACATTGTCTGGAGGAATACGATAAAAGTTTTAACAGATTTTTTAGCGGAAAAGAGAATTTTGTCGCTTATATATGAGATTTTTAGAATCGATAACTCAATTTCGCAAAAAGTGTATCTTACGATACTTTGCTTTGGAGGGGACGATATAGAAATAATTTAACCAGGTATGTTATAATTTAGGTATATAAAAACATAGTACCTAGCCATGGAATACGGAATTTTATAATTTACGGTTTCAATATTTTATTTTATTAATTTAGGTTACTATGATTATGTCTCTTTAAAATATTTTGTCGAACAATTAAATGATTTTTGACACATATTAACAATTAAATATTTTGAAATGCCTATATTGATTGAAAATTTAAATATGAAGAAACATTTCACTTCTATGAAAGGTAAAATATCGAAATTAATTATTAGGTTTGGTGTAAATTTTTCGAAACACAATTTTTCGAATCACAATTTTTTGAATCAAAATTCTTCGAATGAACAATTTTTCGAAAAATTTAAGTTTTATTGTTCAAATTTTAATTAGTTAATAAAATATTAAGTAAAGTAATATTTGGACATTTTACGATATCCATACTAATATTATAAATGCGAAAGTGTGTTTGTCTGTCTGTTTTCTGTTTGTTACCTTTTCACGGCTAAACCGCTTTACCGATTTTGATGAAATTTGGCAGTGAGATAGCTTGCATCCCGAGGACGGACATAGGCTATTTCGTATCTTAAAAATTCAACCCCTAAGAAATTGCAAGGGGGTGGAAATTTTTTATTTTTTTTTAGTAATTATTATTTTACCCCCCGATACATATGAAGGGTTGTAAATGGTTTTATTCGATCCGGCGGGAAAAATACCACGGGGGCGTAGGTTTTAGGGGGCAAAACAACCCTCTATCTCGCATAGGAGCTGAGATATTTACGATTTTGTATAATGAAAGAAAACTAAAAATAAGAAAAATTTTATATTTTACCCCCTGTCACATATGAAGAGTTGTAATTGATTACATTCGATCTGGCGGGCAAAAATAATACGGAAGAGGGATTATTAGGGGGACAAAACAACCCCTTATCTTACATAGGAGTCGCGACTTATATTATAAATGCGAAAGTGTATCTCTCAGTCTGTCTATTTGTTACCTGTTCACGACTAAACTGCTTTACCGATTTTGATGAAATTTGGCAGTGAGATAGCTTACATCCCGAGGACGGATTAAGGCTATTTCGTATCTCGAAAATTCAACCCCTAAGGAATTGCAAGGGAGAGGAAAATTTTTAATTTTTTTTAGTAATTAATATTTTACCCGTTACATATGAAGGGTTGTAAGTGGTTTTATTCGATCCAGCGGGAAAAATACCACGGGGGCGGGGGTTTTAGGGCGGAAAAACCCCTCTATCTCGCATAGGAGCCGACACATTTACGATTTTGTATAATTAAAGAAAACTAAAAATAAGATAAATTTAATATTTTACCCCCTGTCACATATGAAGGGTTTCGAAATCCACGCGAGCGAAGTCGCGGGTAGCAGCTAGTAACATATATTTCGATATTTTCTAAACTATACGACCAAATTGGATGCTGTAAATGGCAAATTATATCTACATTAAGTACTTATGACGATGAAATCATTTATTTCGATAAGGATTAATGTTTTGCATGTCATAAGTCCACGTAAACAGAACCCAAATATTTTATGTTTTCTTAGTAACATAAAAGCAGTAATTGTGGCTTAAATATAAAAGTTAGACATATGGTGTCGCGGACTTAATTGTAGAACTTTTGATTCTACACAATTCTTTAATACATTATTTTGTTCTATATTGAACGGTTTAGGCAGCGTATTACAAAACAGCGCGCCGACGGCAAAATTTTTTCTGACTTGATTTACTATTATCGTCACTGCTTAGTTGTTATGTTACCTAACGTAAAAAAATATAGCCTATAACCTGGCCAGAGAACGTACCTATGAATTAAAAAAAAAACACGTAAATCGGATAAGTGGTTCTCGAGTGATAAGGTAACTAACGGACAGACAGACAGACAGACAGACAGAGAGACGTTGAGCTTTATATATATTAATGACTAGCTGAGCCCACGCGGCTTCGCTCGCGTGGACTACGGAATTTAGGATTTAAAAAATATATAGTTGAATTAATTACAAACACGATTAGTTATTAATGTAATAAAAACCAAATAACACTTAAATTACCTACCTAACAAAAACGAATCAGAACAAAAAGTAAAAATAATTTTTGTTCTATTTAAATTTAAAAGTTAATTATTGAAAACAAAATAAACAATTGACAATCAAAAGAATACCGGCCTGTTCGGCTGTTCCCTCTGCCCAGCGTGTTGCCACGTTCCCTCGCCGCAAACCCCCGCGCACGGTCACAATCGCGCGAATAATATGTTCTAATATGTATATTTCGATATTTTCTAAACTATACGACCAAATTGGATGCTGTAAATGGCAAACATGGGCGTAGCCAGGGTGGGGCAGGGGGGGGGGGGGGCGCTTGCCCCCCCCTAGCTTGTCGACAAAAGTAATAAGTAAATCAGTATTATTGTCCAAACAGGGATATTTCTAGACTTCTATGATGTCCATTGGATTTTTGAACGTAAATTTATATTTTGGATCCAGAAAATCAAATATCAAAGTTTTTTTTAATCACAATCTTTTATTTTTAAATGTAAACTAAAATATCAGGGAAAATTAAAAATAAAATAAAAACACCTAAAGGCAAAGGTCGCAGTGTTGGCAACAGTGAAAACTGTGTTTTGTGTTAAAATAACTACCCACAAAAGCATGGGCAAGCGGGGACGCTTACCCCTCCCCCTAGCTCGTGAACTAAGAGTAACAAATGAATCAGTTCATTGGCTAAATATTGACATTTTTAGATTCGAAAATTTAAATATCATTGTTTTTTATTGCAATCTCTTGTTATAGCGGGTAAACTATTCATGACATTGCCTTTTTATCCTTTTTATATAAAAAAAAAGTTATTTTGATATTTCAACTATACATGTATATTATCAATTCAAATTTGATCGATTTTTTACATTAAATTGTTGCTCGCCCACCCTGTATTTATATGGTAGCGTAAAAAGTTGGAAAATATACAGGGTGGGGTCGCTTGTTTTTGGGTCCATTCAGCAATTACGAGCCTAATAGTCGTACAACTGAACCCGGCATATAGCCGTCCAGTTGGAATACTACATTGTAGGAATGTTCAGGGGAAACTGGGATACGTACGATGTGGATTTCAACAATGACAACCAAATTAACAAACTGTTAAATTATATTAAATTTAATAACAGAAACAAAACAATTTATACATTAATTAAACAAAACAAAAATATATTTAAATTGACTCAACCCCTATTTAAACATTTATGCTTGAACCCCTACTTATGAAAATCAACAATAAACAATTTACTCCAAACCAATAAAATATAATTAATCAATACGAAATTCAACTAGACAACATTGAAACAATATATAAATATATATTTTAAATTATTAACTTTCCAACTCTACAAGAAATGATATTTAAATAAACCCCATAAAATCCCTACAACAATTGAAATATAAAATTATTACTACACACAAATTCATACTAAGTGTTTCATTTAACTACGATAAAAATAAAAACCCCGAAACAATTATAATAATAGACTTAAGTCTGCTGACGAAAGGTACATGCATAGCGATATTGAATTTCATAACATTTACTGAACTTGATACTTTAGAATAAAATATTATTTTCACATATAATTAAAATAATAAAGCAATTACAAACTTACATGTCCTAGCTCGGCAGCACACTTAAACTATGAATTTAGAATTTGACCATTACCCCCCCCCCCCCCCCCCCCCCTTCTATTGCGCGTTATTTTACATTGAACTTACGTCGCAGGAGTATCTCATTGTTACACGCCCAAAAAATCGGATTATAATTCACCTTTCTAAGCTACCTATGCATATCTTTATATAGTCAATTTGCTAGTCTAGAATTATTCAATATTATGACAGCGAAGCAAAATATTACCTACTTTTGATTAATAGTTAATTGCGAGTAGGTTACTGTAATAAATTTTTGCCGCGCTGAATTTTTATCGGTGTTACATTACTCCCCCGTTTTGAAAAGATAAATACCCACTATGGTATTTATCCTTTCTCAATTATTACATGATGCTCCTGCCTCGCAAGTGTGTCTTAGTTTCTAAGCATTATCATTATCCAAAACAGCTCCATCACGATGCCCCGGCCAGTTCTTCAATTAGCTGTATCTGGACTGTTGAGTACGGTTCTCCCATCTTCGCTGGCTGTACCATCTCCGTGGCCCCGTCAGATGCTTGGCTATTTGCGAAAATTTGTTGATGAATCGTCGCTAGAACCCTGCCAACCCCAAAAACGCTCGGATGTCCTTCACACATTTTGGCGACGACTGGCGGCACGTCTTCAGTTATAATACGATGCTTTCCCCTTTGACACATCCTAATTTTGTCCCTTCCAAGAGGAATCCATCTTCAAATTCTTCTCAAACGCGTAGTACTTTCTCTTGGACTCCGTTTCCCAAATGATTCAATTCCAGTTGATCCCTAAGCAATGGTGTTCGTTCGGTATGGGAAACTACATGTCTTTCTCCTTTTCTTCTTGTTCTCTTCTATAAATCCACTACTCGACGTCCCAGAAGAAAGGCCTCCTGAGTGGCTGCATACTCATTCTTGGCTGGAATAGTTGCGGCTCGTTTTAAGAATACAGAAGGTCTGCAAACCTTCGTATCCCCGTTAGCGTCCCCCTGTTGCAGCAGAAGGTGCTTCGAAGACCGAACTTCTCCGCTTTGAACTTGGACTTCCCTCTTACGGTCGCGTGGAGTACTGATTTTATTCCCGTTTCTCCTTTTTATTTGGCTCTTCATAACAGCCCCCATTTACCCTATTCTTGCTTGTGGCAAGACCGCCGGTCGGAGTCGGGTCTGTAGCCCGCCGTTCTCTCATTGGTAGTCAATTACCCCGAAGCGTCCCTATCATCATAATTACCCCTCATTTGTCCCATATACGTCGTACCCATGATAATTTTCTCTTCATCTTCTTATTTCTGGTAAGACCGCCGGTCGGAGTCGGGTCTGTAGCCCGCCGTCTCTCATTGGTAGTCAATTACCCCGAAGTATCCCTTTCTTCATAATTACCCCTCATTTGTTCCATATACGTCGTGCCCATGATAATTTTCCCTTCATCTTCTTGTTTCCTGTAGGACCACCGGTCAGAGTCGGGTCTGTAGCCCGCCGTCTCTCGTTGGTAGTCCTGCTCCACGAATATCCCATATCTTCATAATGGGCCCCAATTGTCCCGCATAAGTTATTCCCATGATAACGTTCCCTTCTGTCTTCTTGGTTGAGACAAGACCGCCGGTCGGAGTCGGGTCTTAGCCCGCCGTTCTCTCATTGGTAGTCCTGCTCCGCGAATATCCCATCTCTTCTTAATGGGCCTCAATTTTCCCACTAACTTCTTCTTCGGCTAACGACTTACTGCCGACGCTGTCCACATAATCAATGGCAGCTCCATGGCTCGCTAAGAAATTTCGTCTCAGCGATCCGTCGGCTTTGATTAGTAAGTCGTCACACGATACAAGTTGTGTCCAAAAAAATGGTCCTTCTTCAGTCAGTTGGGCCGCCACCTCCACTTTCGGTACGTCTTCTTAATTTATTATCAGTCCCCCTCCCCCCTTACATATATAAAAGAAAGACCCACCCCAATACTATAATATAATATGTTTCCAACAAATTTTTTTAAATAATTTATCAAGAATCAATTTATTTCAGCCCAATAAATAATATTATTACGAAATAACAGTCAAAATTATAAAAATATGAAATTTTGAAAAAAAATTTCTAAGCCCTTAACCCTTTATGATTTCCCCCCTTTTCCGTCATTGTTGAATCCACCACACTTTTTGCAGAATACTTACATTCAAACCCACCCAGAAATAATCTGGAGTATTTGAACCTGAATATTTATATATTAATTATTTTTTCACTACGCTTACAATGTATAAACAACCCTTAAATTTATAACTCACTGAATTCCCCCAAAAAAAAAACGTACACCAATATTTATTTACATTTTCTCCCTCATTGAATATCCCAGCTCCTAACAAAATCTTAAAAAAAAAAAAAAAAAATTTTTTTTCAACCCCTACTTTAATTCCACCCTTCTGAACAATCCTACCCCGCTGAACGATCCCAGACCGCTGCCACCATTGTTGCTCGCCCACCCTGTATTTATATGGTAGCGTAAAAAGTTGGAAAATATACAGGGTGGGGTCGCTTGTTTTTGGGTCCATTCAGCAATTACGAGCCTAATAGTCGTACAACTGAACCCGGCATATAGCCGTCCAGTTGGAATACTACATTGTAGGAATGTTCAGGGGAAACTGGGATACGTACGATGTGGATTTCAACAATGACAACCAAATTAACAAACTGTTAAATTATATTAAATTTAATAACAGAAACAAAACAATTTATACATTAATTAAACAAAACAAAAATATATTTAAATTGACTCAACCCCTATTTAAACATTTATGCTTGAACCCCTACTTATGAAAATCAACAATAAACAATTTACTCCAAACCAATAAAATATAATTAATCAATACGAAATTCAACTAGACAACATTGAAACAATATATAAATATATATTTTAAATTATTAACTTTCCAACTCTACAAGAAATGATATTTAAATAAACCCCATAAAATCCCTACAACAATTGAAATATAAAATTATTACTACACACAAATTCATACTAAGTGTTTCATTTAACTACGATAAAAATAAAAACCCCGAAACAATTATAATAATAGACTTAAGTCTGCTGACGAAAGGTACATGCATAGCGATATTGAATTTCATAACATTTACTGAACTTGATACTTTAGAATAAAATATTATTTTCACATATAATTAAAATAATAAAGCAATTACAAACTTACATGTCCTAGCTCGGCAGCACACTTAAACTATGAATTTAGAATTTGACCATTACCCCCCCCCCCCCCCCCCCCTTCTATTGCGCGTTATTTTACATTGAACTTACGTCGCAGGAGTATCTCATTGTTACACGCCCAAAAAATCGGATTATAATTCACCTTTCTAAGCTACCTATGCATATCTTTATATAGTCAATTTGCTAGTCTAGAATTATTCAATATTATGACAGCGAAGCAAAATATTACCTACTTTTGATTAATAGTTAATTGCGAGTAGGTTACTGTAATAAATTTTTGCCGCGCTGAATTTTTATCGGTGTTACAAAATAAAAAAATTATAAATAAAAAAAAACACCAAAATAGCAACGTAGAGTACATTTTTGTAGAGGATTTTGTCTTCAAAAAGATATTCACATACAAATAAATTTAATTGATTGAAAAAAATGTGGCGAAAATAAAAGAAGAAATAAAAAAAATAATGACTTTTCATTGTTACTTTTTGCGCACCTATCTAGAGATATAATAAATAATGAAAATGTTAATTTTTTCATAGCTCTTTTACAATTCCTCGATAATAATCAAAAACACACCAAAAAATTTATTTATTAAGTTAATGAAAATCACGGATTTTCACGAGCCAAAGTTCCATGTTGCAACGAAACGATAGAATTTAATTTAAGAAAAAAAGGATTTACCAAATTTTGTTTACATTAATGGCCATTTATCAGAGCCGTCCTTACACATTTCGAGGTCCCAGACGCCAAAAATTTGAGGCCCATTGAAAATATTTTTATTAAAAAAAATTTTTATAAAACTTTTTAGGTAAGGTTACCATAATAATGTGAGAGCTTTTTTTGCTCACCCCTTTCTCATTACCTTGAAGTCCTAGGCAAAACACGCCGACCAATCGGTATCAAAAAAAAATTTTTTGCCCCCCCCTGAACAAAATCCTGGCTACGCCCATGATGGCAAACTATATCTACATTAAGTACTTATGACGATGAAATCATTTATTTCGATAAGGATTAATGTTTTGCAGGTCATAAGTCCATGTAAACAAAACCCAAATATTTTATGTTTTCTTTGTAACATAAAAGCAGTCATTGTGGCTTAAATATAAAAGTTAGACATATCGTGTCGCTGACTTAATTGTAGAACTTTTGATTCTACACAATTCTTTAATACATTATTTTGTTCTATATTGAACGGTTTAGGCAGCGTATTACAAAACAGCGCGCCGACGGCAAAATTTTTTCCGACTTGATTTACTATTATCGTCACTGCTTTGTTGTTATGTTACCTAACGTAAAAAAATATAGCCTATAACCTGACCAGAGAACGTACCTATGAATTAAAAAATACAAAACGTAAATCGGATAAGTGGTTCTCGAGTGATAAGGTAACTAACGGACAGACAGACAGACAGACAGACAGACAGACAGTCAGACAGACAGACAGAGAGACGTTGAGCTTTATATATATTAATGATGATTATTGATAAGTGTATAACGGGTGTTATACACAATCGATACAGATAATTTTTATTTAATTGCTTGGAGTTGTTAAATGTCAAGTGATTTTAAAAATAATATGTAATAATGAAAAAGGTGTTCTTTCGTATTGTTTCTTATCATTTTAGGGGTCAATTTATTAAAAAGTGAACTTTTTACGCAAAAAATAAATAAATCAAAAAGTCAGTGAAAGTAGCGGTTAGTCTGGACTCGCCCAAATGTAATTAATTTTGATAAAATATTTAAAATTGGCAAATTACCTAAAGGTACAATAAAAAATATAAATGTATCGGTATGATTTGTAAAATTGCATTATTTTTAGTTAAATAATGTAAGAGACAATATTCGAAAATATATTATTACATTATTGCGTATCAAATATAATTATATCTAAATATAAAGTTCAAAGTTGTTAAGATAATAAAAAATATATTCCTTGAAAAAATTCCGTGTTGTTGAAACAAATTTAATTTCAACGTGACAAATACTTTTATAAATTGAATTTAGATTGTCAGTTGCTTTTAACGTTTCTGACAGCAAAATACAAATAAGAGTATTTTTTTCAGTATTACGTCTTTAAGGACGCATAAGGAAAGGAAATTAAAAATGTAACAATGATTCTTTAACAGCATTTAAAGAAACTAAGAAATTTAACAAATCGTTTATATGCTATTTGCAAATCACAAGAACATAAATATTTGATTGAATATATTATTGTTATTGTTAACATTATCCTGTCTTGTGTTAGACGATAAGAAAATAAAAACTAATAACAGTGAAAAGTGAAAATAAAAACAATAAACAGAAACTAATAAAACAAAAGACTAAAAAATATGTGTATAGTGGGGTGTTTTTTTATTTTTATTTTTTCCGTCCCGCAGGCCTATGTTTTAGTTTTGGATCAAAAGTTAATTGTCCCAAAATTTCAGACTCATAGATCAAACCTGTGGACGGCGCAAACCGAGTCTTTTTCCCATTAGATTAACATAGGAAAAATTACTTTTTTACTTATTTATGCGGGAATATCTCGTTGAAAAATTTATTTATTTTAATTTCTTACAGCAGCATATCATAGAGAATTAAATTTCTTACAAAAAAGATCTCAAGTGCTCAATTCATTGATCGAATATTTTTAAAGATATTTTATGTTCGTTTAAACATTATCATAAGAAGTAAAATCCAATTTTTATGATAATTTTTAAACAAACATTTCTTAAAATTTATTGGATTTATGAATTGAGTACTTAATTCTCTACAAAATATTCTCCTAAGAAATTTTCAAAAATTTTTTTTTTCAACGAGATATTCACGCGTAAGTAAAAAAGTAATTTTTCTCATGTTAATTAAACTCGGTTTGTGTCGTTCACAGGTTTGATCAATGAGTCTGAAATTTTGGGACAATTAATTTTTGATATATTATAGAAAATTGAATGCTTTACATAGAGTTTATAAAATTTTCACATAACATGTGTCGTTCTTGAGATATCTTGAAAAAATAAATATTTTGGGATATCACCCCTCCCTCTTACACACGATTTTGAAATGGGCCCGTCCTCAAGCCAGGCCCATCCAACCAAGTTTCACTAATATCGGTTCAGTGATTCATGAGTTATGCGTGTGACAAGGATTCAGGAGACAAACAGATACACATACACAGGCGCGTATACAGCCTCACTTCTCGGAGGGGGTCATACAGATTTTTTTAAATAAATTTATCTTTCTAATAGCAGTATATACATAATACATATATTTGAAATAAACGCATAATAAATCTCAAAATATTTTTTATTGTTTAGTTTTTGTAAAAAAAAATTCCAGAGCAGTATACAGAAAAATTTGCTGTAAATACGCTATAAATCAAAATTTATTTAGAGCTGTTGTTTTCGAGATATTATTTAACAAACATTCTTCTTGATTGCAAATTCTTTTTAATTATTTATTTTACAAATTCGAATTTTGCAATAAATGGTAATAGAGAGAGATGTACAATATGGCAACTAGAAATACAGTCAAATCAATTTCCTATAACTCAAATAAAATAATTACTAATATATTAAAAATAGTATGTCAATCTTCATTTCTACATGTCAAGGAGCTAATATAAATTTTTTATTCAAATGATTTTGTAGTTGAAAATTTATTAATACATATAGTGATTTGAACTCATCTGACTACTTTAAATAACTTTCGGATTTGTTCATAATATCTAGTGTATTTTTTTAATTCTTGGGGGAAGGGGGGGTCATGACCCCTCGACCCCCCCCATGTATACGCGCCTGCACATACAGACAGATAGGCAGACACGGAACAAAAAGAGTTTGTCTTGACGGAAAAATCAAATTAAAATTTTGAAATCGGAGAACAACTTTTTTTTTAATTTTAAAACGATCACAAAGCTTCTCGTATCTTCGGTATGTCGAGAAAGCACAAATAATAAGATAAGAGAGATTCACTACGTACAACGAGACGTTACTGCATCCAGAGTTCCAGAACCGCTATGTACAGTCGCCTGCATTAATGGTCTTGCAGTTTGTATTCATTTTCGTTTATCACAAACTTAGTAGGCTCCTCCCATTTGATTATTATAATACTAGCGCGCTGGACCCGGTGTTACTCGAGTATATACATTTAATCTGTAAAGTAAAGATTCTGTAATAATTTTTTTCAATTAAAGTATTTCTATATTGGAATCAATTAATTTTCAAGTTTTTTAATACAATGTCATGGATAACAGCCCAAAAATCAAGTTCATACAAAGTCTCCGCGTTACAGAGCCTTCCGATTTTCTATAAGATATGTCCCCGCAGCATGATATGTACTTATTTTGTATCTTTATGAATATGAAGGAATCCTTACATAACTAACGCTTTGGACCCGGTGTTACTCGGGTTTATAAATTTAATCTCTAAAGTAAAAATTATTTAATTTTTTTTCTGTTCAATTATATCTATATTGGAATACAGTAATTTCCAAGTTAATTATTTTCAAAATTTTAATTTAAAACAAAATTCACACCAAATTATTTAATTTTAAAAAAATACACAC
Organism: Sialis fuliginosa; assembly: GCA_961205875.1. Classification (NCBI taxonomy): domain Eukaryota; kingdom Metazoa; phylum Arthropoda; class Insecta; order Megaloptera; family Sialidae; genus Sialis; species Sialis fuliginosa. Next base: position 3,234,049 of record OY540820.1, read on the forward strand.
ATTATTATAAGTCGAATCTCGATAAATCAAAATCCGTTCACATCTATGGTTTCTCTATCGATGTCACCTAACTATAACCTCTATAATTTGAAACTCTCATTAAAAAATTTACTTCTAATATTGGAATATAATAATTTCCAGATCAACAAATAATTAAATTTTTAATTTAATGTTGAATTTCGCCTTGACATGTTGGTGTATCCTAAGTATGAACGATTGGCGTAGTGTTTTTGTTTGATATGTTTTAAACTCTTGTCGTATAAAAATATATTACATACTTATATCACATTTGTTTTTGATACGACAACGATAAAAAATTGTTTTATAACTTTTACGCCATAACTATAGAATTAAAAATGTTTCAAATTAATATAAAGAGTGACAAATTAAGAGTGACCCATTTTTAATTAATGATATCGAAAACAGTAATCACTTAGTGAACCTAATTTTAACTGTAAAATCTTTTGTTAACCTTAACCAATTAAATTATTCAGACTCAGTGGTGGTTCCGACAACAATTAAATGTTCCCGTGGCTTCAAATCGCAAGACAATTGGAAGTGAATCGGAGAAGAAAAACAAACAGGATTGAAGCAAATTTTAATCAATCAAATCTAATTTTGAAGAAAGATTTACACTTTCATCCATACAAATGGCAAAACGCTCAAAAACTTTTTCCAAATGACTTAAACACATGTTTGGATTTCAGTCGTTGGATTTTAGATAGAGGGAATAATTTTGTTAACATCATAATTATGAGCAACGAAGCGCATTTCCAATTTCTTGGCAAGAGGAATAAACAGAATTTGTGTTACTCGTCTGTCGAAAACCATCAATCGGCCATAACACCATTTTTACAAAAACTTTAAGGTTCACAAAAGATTTGATAATTAAAATTAGGCCCACTAAGGGTGCGTTCCAGGGATGAATCTAGACCCTATTTCAGCCAAAGCGCCGTCTTCTGACAGTATCTGGAAGTTCCTGAACCATATACGATTATCCAAAACACTGAATGTGTAAACATTATTGAAGAACGGCTGGTTCTTTGGGTGGTGGTTAGGAACACCAAATGTTTGACTGAATACTTCCTTCATCAGAACATAATGAGGTTCTTCGGTGAAATTGTTATTGAAGGAAAGTAACGCACGTGAACCTCTAAAGCAATTCCCTGTTAGTTTTAACTCCTTATCGTATTAACTGAAAAAATAAATGTTTTTTTTGGTAATTTTTTTAATTTTAACTCGTTCAAAACTAAAAATAATACAGAACAAAGAAAAATATCACAGTTAAAAAACATTATTATAATAGTTTTTTTAAAAATATTTTAACTATCCGGCATAGAAATAAGTTTGATTGTAGAAATTATTGTAAAATGCAAATTTTGATTTCTGCAACAATCACAAAATAATGCAAATCATTTCAACGATGAAAAATATGAACCCCGGTAAACAAAGAATCTTAAGGATATTTAATTAAATTATAAAAAAGGAGGGACTTACTCTCCTGACAGATGTCCGCTGGCTCCGTTGTTTACAACTTTGGTATATACGTATAAGGAATTGTATCAGATATATCCGGTTTAATTTCTGGCTTTTACTGACACTCATTGGTTCTTACAATTGCATCATTCAGAATATTTGACACGTCATGATCGTAACGTTACAAGTGCCATCTGGAACGCACCCTTAGTGATTACTTATTTCGATATTATTAATTAAGAATGGGTTACTCTTAATCTGTCACCCTGTATTACACATACCTTTAGTCTTATATGAAAAAGACTCCGACATGGAAGTCGAAACATCAAGCCATACATATGTTCAACGGCAACAAAAAAACATTTAAACGTTGACATCAGTTCGGAAACCAAAGTTCATATATGAACAGCCATGAAAGCCTACAGATGATAATTACTTTTTTATGATAATGGAATAATGCTGACTTTTAAATATATTGTATATACTTACATGATTTGAAATAACATTTTATGAATATTAAAAATAATTTCATTTTCGGTTTTTCTCCTCGTGTCTTTCAAAAAGTCATCTAAATTAAATCAATGTTTCTATATAAATATATTATTAGTAGCTTGTATACATTCTTGTTGTACATCCTTTCTACAATTAATTACAATTAACTATATATTAGTATATACCTACCTACATTTCGTATTAAAAAAGATTAACCTTTTTTAAAATCAAATATTCTTGTAAATTAAACGAATTTTGTCACTGTATTCGAACAATTCGCAATAAATCATTTGAAATCAGTTCAACTATTTAAAAGTTAGAGCACAGTAGATACACATTGACATTTTAGATGTATGATATACAGATTGGTACAGATGCTTGCATACATAGATAAGTAAATGTGGATCCTTAACAGATATACAAATTCTAACAATTAAAAAAATATCATTTAAAATTACGTCAATGTTAATTGTTAATTAAATAAATACTTCTGATATTTAAAATACCTATGTAGGTAAAAATATTGATATATCAATAACTTTAAGTTTTAAATTTTAATGTATTACCTATGTTATGCCGAATGTTAGTCATCCGAATGCTGTGATTGTTTGTCTTCAATTTTTTTGACATATTTATGTACGAAAATTTTAATTATTCATTACTTTGAGTTGTCCATATTTTTTCATTCGTTATGTTCTTTATATTTCTTTTTTGTTATATTTTATTGTTCATATATTAAACACATTCAATTCAAAATTTTAAATGGCCACTGACATTTAAAAATTTAAAAAATAATCAATAAAATATAATGTATCCATAGTTACGACATTTGCAATTAATTTAGTAAATGCTTCAAGCGCATTATATGTAAACGTATTTTGTTTATTTTCTCCTCTTTAACATATCTTTTTCAAAAATCAGACACGGGTTCATGGTTGTCAATTAACCAAAGTATTTGAAAAAAATTAAAAAAATCTAATATTGGTTTTCGTTTTGATACTTTTTTACATCAAAACTTTTTTTTTCCTTTTTTTTTCATTTTTTTTAAATCTGAAATTTGAACCTTACATTATATCGCCCAAGGAATATAAAAAAAATAATAAAAAAATTGTAACTTTTTTTTTGAAAATTTGGGGGGCCCTTGTTACCCCATTTATAAACTTTTTCAAAAAAGGCCCACTAGTTGTTATTTTTTACCCTCAAGGAATGTATATACCAAATTTCAAGGTTCTCCGATGAGTGGAAATGGTCAAAAAAATGATTGTGAGTCAGTCAGTCAGGGCACTTCGTTATATATAGTAGATTTAAATCATTTCTCCATGTATCAAACAAAGACAGATATTTTGAAATTCATTTGCTAGATAAAGAACTACTCTTCGTTTATAATAGGTACTCATATATATCTATTGAAAATTGTATACGTAAATTTTGTGGCAATAAATATTTGATATTCCGAATTTTAGTATTTAAATATATTAACTTGATAGAATAAGATAAACGATGATGTTTGTATTTAAATTTTGAATCGGTTGTAAGCGATTCTAGCCTTTAGGGTGCCAGACGAGTTCTGCAGGCGACTGTACATACATACTATATTGTATACCTTTCGGTCATATGTGTACATTGTACGTGCGGCGTAGGTGGGCACGTTTTACATACGTGCACATGTGGGTGGGTGGGTAGAGGCAGTGCGTCTCGTACACACGGCCGACTAATTGACTACATCTGGACGCGAGAACCTACACCCACCCGGTAGAGAGTCATTCATAATTAGCTGTGCGTAAGCATGGCAGCTAGATCTGCGGGCACTACGTTCAAACGGGTGCACAGTGGATACGTGCTTGTCTAGTATACATATAGTAAGATCTCGAATTACGCGTTTGATCTGTTTAAAAGATTTCCGCGCAAAAAACATGTAAGGTACTGGTACCAGTTATGGCCACTATAAAAGCAAGGTTGACTGTTTTTGTGATTGATGGGCTTCTTTTTTTTGTAATTATCATCATCTCATGTTACTAATAAAACAAGTAACTCTTATAGTAATCAATTTAAAATAATCGTAAAATTCCGCAAATGTAGTTTGTTTTTTAAATTATAGCATTTATTTTGTTTATGTTTTTTCCCCACTAATGGCAAAGGTAAAACTAGTAATGAGCACTTAGTGATGGACACTTGCTAAAGCTTACAAAATTATAAGTACTACGACACAAAAATATAAAAGAAAGAATCGTCAAATTTGAAACAATGTAAAGCAGTTGCTATGATAATATAATAATTAATAAATAAATTATACTAATAATTAGTTAAAATGTCCACTATTTTGACACCTATTTGCCGATTTTTATCAAATCACGCTGTAAGACAGTTAAATGTATATTGTATGTAGATTAATATTCAGAAATGGTAGTAATCAAATATCAACACATATTTCTAATCCAGTACATTTAATTAAAAATTTGTTATTACTGGGGTCCATACTAAGACTCGTGCCACTGCTACCTTATACACAAGAATGCAGTATTAACATCAATCTTGTAATTGAGCCTACACTTGTTTTCTTTTTGGGTACCGGTGGTATGATATGTATTACTTAATTAATTAAAGGGCTCTATCTACCAAATAATTAATCATAAGTATTTGAAATTTTAATAATGAGTACTAAGGTACTAGCGCCAGTCTTGGATCATATCCCAGTGTTGGATTCTTGTTTAATTTAAATGTACTAAACTAGAAATATTTTTTGATATGATGTTTACACTTAACTGTAAAACAGCTTAATTTGATGACAATCGACCAAGGAGTGTCAAATTGGTGGACACAAACTAATTATTAGTGTAATTGATTTATTAATTTTTATTATATTTGATAATTTAAGTGATTTAATAAAAAAGCAGTTGTTTTATTACTAACATACGTTCCTGAAAATTACAAAAAAGAAGTTCATCAATCCCCAAAAGAGCCAAGACTGGTGTCAGTACCTTATATTTATGTATTAAACATTTTATAACCATTTTGAAGTTAGTGTGATTTAAAGCCCCAGAGTAGCGGTTCTGGAGTGGGGGGGGGGGGGGGGGGGGGGTACATCTATAGTACTATAAGTACATCTATATATATTAATACGTGAGCATCGAAAATTGTCGTTCGTTTCTTTATTGATGTGCACACATAAAAATCATGTGTCTATGTTGCCGTTAAGACAGATAAAATAGTTAACATACAAATATGATTTCCCCTCTCGATGTTTGTTTATTTCCCCTCGCATCGTTCAACAGCATAGCAATACTCCTAGCGCCACCAAGCGCCTAGCATAAATAGTTTTGGATTCCTGTCAAATGCAGAGTATTCGTATAAAAATGTAAATTTTATTTGGACATTTTTGTTGTAAAAGCAGGTTAAGTTAGGTACTGTGCCATAGATGTGCACAAAAAATCATGTGTGTATGTTACCGTTAAAGCAAGTAAAATATTGGTCGAATTTCAACCATAGGCGAAACTACACCTTTTCCAATTGTATTTCGGAAAGCATCAATTGAATTTCATCAGAATAGTTAATTGTATTTCAGAAAGCATCAATTGAATTTCATCAGAATAGTCAATTGTATTTCAGAAAGCATTAATTGTATTTCAGAATAGTCAATTGTATTTCAGAAAGCATCAATTGTTTTTCATCAGAATAGTCAATTGTATTTCAGAAAGCATTAATTGTATTTTAGAATAGTCAATTGTATTTCAGAAAGCATCAATTGAATTTCATCAGAATAGTCAATTGTATTTCAGAAAGCATTAATTGTATTTTAGAATAGTCAATTGTATTTCAGAAAGCATCAATTGTTTTTCATCAGAATAGTCAATTGTTTTTCAGAAAGCATTAATTGTATTTCAGAATAGTCAATTGTATTTCAGAAAGCATCAATTGAATTTCATCAGAATAGTCAATTGTATTTCAGAAAGCATTAATTGTATTTCAGAATAGTCAATTGTATTTCAGAAAGCATCAATTGTTTTTCATCAGAATAGTCAATTGTATTTCAGAAAGCATTAATTGTATTTCAGAATAGTCAATTGTATTTCAGAAAGCATCAATTAAATTTCATCAGAATAGTCAATTGTATTTCAGAAAGCATTAATTGTATTTCAGAATAGTCAATTGTATTTCAGAAAGCATCAATTGAATTTCATCAGAATAGTCAATTGTATTTCAGAAAGCATCAATTGTATAATATTATTACAAAGTATTACATAATACAAGACCTGATGACATATTTTTCTGTCCCATCTGAGCAGTAGACAGACTTACGGAAATTGTTTATTCATGTGTTGTACAACATAGGAAAAATAGTCTCAACCCCTACACCCGGGGATAAAAGGGTTTAATACAATTGATGTTTTCTGAAATACAATTGACTATTCTGAAATACAATTGATGCTTTCTGAAATTGAATTGACGCTTTCTGAAATACAATTGGAAAAGGTGTAGTTTCGGTTGAAATTCGACCAATATTTAACTTATTATTGTATTATAATCAATATAGACAAAATGATATGCAATTTACTTATAAATTATAGTTTTCCTCGTTATACAAATTGTTATTTGAAATTAGCAGCGCATTCCTGAATATTTAGTAAATAAATAGCAGTTATTATGTAAATAAAATAGTAAGTTGCACGTTTGAATGAAGCCTTAAACGTTCCAGCATCGACCCTAACATCCACTTTATAATTAATCTAAAACATTTTATTCCGGCGTCTTGGTTAACTCGATTAAAGCATTTTCAAGTATACACCATTTAACTACAAGAAGCAGCATACATACATACATGTTTATATTTGGACCGTCGTTAGTCGAGGTTTGAAACTGCTAAAAGTTTCATATTTACATAGATTAAATACTTACGTTCTAAACTTTGTACATGTTTACATACTCTATACATCTGGCTTTTCGTGTGTATTTTGTTTATATATCTTGACTTACTTTTAATTTAATTAAATACATAGTTAAATAATAGTGATAATAAATATGATAAAAATGTGGATACTGTGTGTTTCCGTGTTGGTTTTGGCGCGAAATTTAAATGCGGAGTCGCATAATTATTGTATTGATTTGAAACCACAAACTTCATTAGATATTGATCAGGTATGTATTTATAATATTAATTGTATTTTTTAATCAGTTAGTTTACTTTAGTTACACTAAAATTGATATTCAGATAAAGAATTCTTATAACAGCTTATATACAGAGTGGTTCCGTTTGGGATACAGATATTTTAAGAGCTGATTCTTTGACCCATTGCGAGTAAAAAATTATACGGGCAGAGGGGGTCTATCTTCAACACCCTCTGAGCTACCGGGTGTTTAAAAACATCCTTCAGAGTAGTACTTACAAACAAAGATTATCTCATAACTTCCAAAGTAACGTAACTAGAGCAACCGCAATGAGTCGGTTTCATAGGTAATTAACTAACGTATTTTTCAATATTAGCGTTATTGCTAGCCGTGTTTCCAGTTCAGAGTTATTGCTCATCAAAGTCAAAAAATATGTTTATTTTTTTGAAAATTTTTATGAAAATGACATTTTTCTCCAAAAGTACCTATAATATGTGGTATTTTTTATCATTATTTTGGTGTGTCATAATGTTACCTACAAATTCACTATACCAAGTTTGGACCTGGGTCTTACAGTTTTCCATTTACAAAATCTAAATAATCCTCAGTGACTATTTTGTTACATAATTATTTTTAAAATTATGTAAATTACCATTAACAATAAAATTATGTAATTATAAAAAAAATGTCTGACTGTTTTATTTAATACGGTAGGTAGCTAACTAGTCACTTTGGGGATTATTTAGATAAATTTATCAGTGGAAAATTGTAAGACCCAGGTCCAAACTTGGTATAGTGAATTTGTAGGTAACATTATGACACACCAAAATAATGATAAAAAATACTACATATTATAGGTACTTTTGGAGAAAAATGTAATTTTCATAAAAATTTTTCAAAAAAATAAACATATTTTTTGACTTTGATGAGTAATAACTCTAAACTGGATACACGACTAACAATAACGCTAATACTGAAATATACGTTAATTAATTACCTATGAAACTGATTCATTGCGGTTGCTCTAGTTATGTTACTTTGGAAGTTATGAGATAATCTTTGTTTGTAAGTACTACTCTGAAGGAAGTTTTTAAACACCCGGTAACTCAGAGGGTGTTGAAGATAGACCCCACCTTCCCATACAATTTTAATGTTAATGCATTATTGCTAAATATTTTTAAAGGTAATATAAAAAATGTATTATTAATTAATTTTATAAATTCCAAACAATTGTTCATTTTGAGATCCGAATGATGACTTAACGGGGAACATTTTTGCGGAGCAAATTGTTAACAACGTTAGGTAGTGCGTTATGGGTTCTATAGCTTTTCTTGTGTAAGGTTATAAGAAATGCTGTTTTATTTTCCACACGAATGAATATATTTGGACCAAAAGTGTTTTTTAAAATTTTCAAAGCCGAAAAACGATGTCTATATACAATTCATATTATATTTGAAAGGTGAAAAAACTGATTATTTATTTATTTATATCGTAACTTTTTCTCTAAAAGGTAGTCAATCCCAGGACAATACTTGTGCTGAAATATGTATAAATGCGAGACCGACAAATAGATAAAAAAATGAAAGTGTGAGGATACTAAAAACATTTTTTTACGAAATTTTCTATGAAATATCTGGAAATAACTGAATATTATTTAATTTTATACAATTGTCTTCTGTTTAGCGACATGGTACTCTGGAACTATAAAACATAGAAACAGTAAAGTAAGTAAAGTACATCAAGAACATCGGTTTAATGATTAAATAATTTTATTTGAAACATTAATAAGTAAAATAAATTATATAATAAACATTTTAAGATTATACTGAAGTTTATAATTTTACTTCCAGATACCATGTCGCCAAATACATTTTCTATCGAAAAGTATTTCAGATGAAAATTGCACAGTTTGGAGGGGGACATTGATGTACTGTGCTTAATTTTTCTTTAGGTGACGGTTTCAAGGTCATTTAAAGGCCAACAAAAAATTTTCCTAAAAATGCAACCAACAACAGCGTAACCTTGCGACCCATTAATTTTGTGAATTGATAAAATTTGATTTGATTTTGGCTAAAATTCTAAAATAACAGTCAATAATGGGAAATAAGGTTTTAAACAAATATAGTTTATGTAGTATATAAACCAATTTGACTTTCTTATAAGCATTTAAAGTGAATAATTCATAATTTGATTTTGATCGTTCATTGCATCTAGATTTACAATATTTTTGACTCAGACTGTACGTGCCATACATCTTTAAATGCCTGTTCTTTTCTTGTCCAAAAATAAAATATATAAGTATACAAATACAAACAAATTATCAACTTAACTGTATCTGATTTGCTACCGACAATTCTATTAACATTAAAAAAAAACTTTAAATAAATAATAAACGGATTTTTTCAGAGAAAAATGATATACAACTTTCTTGTAGTGCATATCAAGTAACACAAATGTCGACGGTATTCAATTTTATCAATTAACAATAAGGCTGCTGTGGTTTTTTGAAAACTGAATTAAAAAAAAATATTTCAAGAAAACTTACTCGTTTGTTCATGTAGTATAAGCAGCGCCGACTTTAGGGGGGGGGGGGGGATCCAGGGCGCCAGGCCAGGTGCACAAAGAGGTATAAGTGACTTTTTTGGTTCAAATCAGTGTACAGGCTGTAATTTTTGAGTAAACTATTTTTTTAATATTTAAATTTTTTATCGATCTGTTAAACCCGATTTAGCAAAATAGTTTATTTGTAAATATAAACAATGTTAATTTAAAAGAAATCTAACGTTTTGCGTTTTAACTGCAACCCTATTGCGAAATCTATCAAAACTGTAGGTATTTTTTGTTCTCTATAAAATTACAAAGAAAATAAATTAAAAATGAACTCACTATATTTATTTGTTAAGGAGTAAGGAGATATGGTCAATCAATCATTTTAGTTTTGATCTGTTAAATTACGACCTATAGAATGCTCACATATACTTATGATATACGAAGACCCAATTTCACGACGACATATGTTGAAAAAATGTGAGATAATATACTTAGATATTAACTATTCATCTTATTTGTTAATTTATCAATTTTAATTTGTTAATAATAGGGGGAAGGGGGTCCGACGGTTTTAGGGCATTTGATAGTCTTAACGTTAATGATGTAAGCTATAATTTAAAAAAAAGAGTCTGTAGGATCACACTAAGCAGAGATATTAACTATTCAACTTATTTATTAATTTATCAATTTTAATTGACATTTTCGGTGATTTTTGAACATTTTTTAGAGGGGAGAGGGTGGAAAAATAAATATTGACCAGGACGCCAGATTTGCTAAGGCCGACTCTGAGTATAAGAATCTGCACTAAAAATATAGAGTTGCCATTTAAACCTAACAGGTTTAAATGGCAACAATTAAACCACAGTACATCGATGTCCTCCTCCAAACCGTGTAACTATCATTTGAAATGTTTTTCGATAGAACCTCGCTATAATAAATTAAAAGGAGTTGACACTTAAAATGGGTCACCTGTTTAATATTAATAATATATCTCCAATGTTTCGTTTACTGTAAATTTATTAAAAAAATCTTATTCTAGTTAATGGGAATGTGGTACGGAATAGAAGTAATCCAACACCAAGAACAAACACTCGGCCGTTGGGAACCCGATCAAGAAGCAGCCTGTCCAGTTATAATGATACGAGAATTCGATCCTGATTACGAACAGAACTTCAACAGAGATCCACATTATCGACACAGTTACGACTATAGCTCCAGCGACAGTTACACACCAGCAACGGGAGATTTGGGTACCCGAAATGGGAGAACCCGATCTAAATTGTTATCAGAAAGGGAACGAGAAAAACGGCCCTGGAGGAACTTGACGCTTATGTGGGACGAAGGGAAAGATAATATTGAATATTTCCTAAAATATGAACCGTCTAGACCTGGATTTTGGATTAGTTCAGGACCACAGAATGGTAAGACTTTATTATTTATTATATAATACCTATTTATAGTAGATATGGTGGTTGTACTAATTTTAGTGTAGATATAACAGACTTAGTTATAAATAAATCTGCCATGGGAGCCACGGGACTTTCTTATAAGTAATACTGACAATGAACAGTGCACGTGAACTTTATTTTATTAAAACACTAGCTGATATCCGCGGCTTTGCTCGCGTGGATTTCGAAACTAATTACAACCCTCCATACATTTAATTTTGTTGAGCGAATGGTGATATTTTTATTGCATTGTAAAGTAGACATGTTCCGATTAATTATGGAATAAAATATCCAAATAGCTCCGCGACTCTGAACACAGACTTTGTTCTTTTTATGAAAGCGATGCCGTTCTCGCTGAGTTTCGGTTTTATCTCACTGACGACGCGTTGGATCTCGGTCTTCAGCTCGGAAATAATCTGTGGCGCATTGGCATAAACCTGAGATTTCACAAAGTCCCAGAGAAAAAAAATCACACGGCGTCAAATTGCACAATCTTGCTAGCTAGTTGACATTGGAATTTCGGGAGATGATAATGAATAAATTAATTATTTCATGCGCGGTATGGCAGGTCGCGTCGTCCTGCTGGGACCATATGTCATCCAGGTCCAGTTCATGCAATTGAAGTCGCAAAAACTCAGTTATCATGTTGCGGTAATTTAAGCCATTAACTGTCATTGTATTTCCGGTCTCATTTTCAAAGAAGTACGGTTCAATCATGTCGCCTGCCCAAAACCCGCACCAAACAGTGGCTCGTCGAGGATGCATTTGTTCCTTAAGAATGACGCGTGGATTTTCTGAGCCCTAAATTCGCCAATTATGTTTGCTAATGAACCTGTTCAAATGAAAGTGCGCTGAAAATGATTTTTTTTTCGAAAAATTGGCACCCATTTCATTTTGCTTCATAATCCATTCAACGAATTGTCGGTGCTGTTCATGGTCTGTTGGTTTGAGCTAAACCTTATAGGGATGCAGATGGAGATCTTTATTAAGAATTCGCTGCGTGGTGCTTTTCGAAATTTGAAGATGTGAACGATGCTGTGAACGATTCCTGGGTTTTCGGCGACACTCTCGTTTACAGCTACGATGTTTTCGAGAGACTGGCCGGTACGTCATTACACAGGAGACTTACTGTCCATAATCGACCAATTTCTTTCAAATTTGTTGATCACTCTTCGAATCATTGACACATTTGGTTTATCACAATGATAACGCATTATTCCTTTGTATAGCGCTCCATAATTAATAATCGGAACATTCGAAGATGACAACTGTCAAATTTCAGAGTTGCTTCTTGTACAGAAATATCGGTATGGAGAACCATACATGACTTCCATGTTCTTTCTATCTTTTTAAATAATTTTTAAATATGCATTTTTTTAAATATTTTATTTATATAACCTACTACTATGAATATAAATATTGCAATACATAAAACACATATATACTTACGACGGTTACAGCTGTTATTGCCATTTGTATATAAATATTAGTTTTCTAATGTCCTAATTAGTACGTCTGGTTCGTGGCAAATAAAGCCAAAACGCTGCACTTTTTGATTGGGGTATGCCACTTTCGGTGGTCATATATAAGGTCAAAAGAAACATTTTCAGATAGAGAGCCACTTTAAAATCCGTGTAGAACACCATTATATCGGCTATTAAAGATGGCCCTCACGGTTTTTATTAAATTGGCTGTATCTCAGCTCCTAATCATCTGATTTCAATTTTCTTTTGTTTATTTTAAAGTTCTTATTAAAAAAAATAGTTTTTATCATTATTCATTTTTCTCTAAATATTAAGGGTTCCCCACAATTTTCCGAAATCTGAAGATTTCTTTTTTCTTACAAACTTAATTGTTATATAACTTTTTTATTGTGCCCAATATCATTTTTTTACCTCATATAAAAAAGAAAGACATTTTTGTCTGTGTTCCATTGATGACAAGATAATACTGTTTCAATTAACAACTTCTTTGGAAATAGTGTGTTAAACTACGAAAAATAGATTATTTTTGGATCATTCCATGTCAAGTTTACCTGTATTGGTTTCTCGGATTCGAGATTTTGATGGAAATGTCCATTTATACCTTCCCTGAATCAATTCTGACTATTTTTATCACCATGTCTGTCTGTCTGTCTGTCTGTCTGTGTATCTGTTTGTCTGTAAACGTTGTAACTCAAAAATGACAGTACATAGAGGGGTAAAATTTTATATTTAGGATTAATTTGTTTTAAGAAAGAAAACCTGATTTTTTTAAAACCGGAAACGGATGTTTACTGTAATTTTTATAATTATTCGAATTATTTCTGAAACGGTACGTGTTGGAAGAAAATGTTTAAAGAAAAATTTGTTTAGAAATTTATTATTTATAATTTATGTTATGTTCAATTTCTCACAAAAAAGTTTTTGAGGTTATAATCGTTTTTTTCAATTATATTTGAAATGGTTTAAAGCAGAAATAAATCATTGAAATAAAAGTTGTAGAGTATGTTATTTTCTATAGTTTATGTTCCATTAATTTTTTTGTATCTCTTATCAATTAAAAAAAAAATCTTTTTAATTATATTTTTAATTTTTTTCCATTTTATTTGAACAAGTTCATGACAGAATGAAATGTTCATAACAAAAAATGTAGAGAACGTTATTATCTATAGTTTATGTTCTATTAATTTTTTTTATATCTGTCATCAGTAAGCCAAAATTATTTGTTTTATATTAGTAGATACACGTACATTTTTTTATTGTATAAGAAAGTTCAGTGACATCCATGACAGATTTTTCAATTTTTTAACTATGCCATATGAGAAAATTGATCCCAACATAAAATTTCATATGATAAAAGGTAAACTTGACATGGAATGATCCAAAAATAGTCTATTTTTCTTAGTTTAACACGCTTTTTCCAAAGAAGTTGTTAATTAAAACAGTATTATCTTGTTATCAATAGAAAGCAGAATAAAATGTCTTTCTTTTTTATATAAAGTAAAAAAATGATATTGAGTACAATAAAAAAGTTATATATAAATTAAGTTCGTAAGAAAAGTAAAATTTTCAGATTTTCAAAAATTGTGGGGAACCCTTAAGATTTAGAGAAAAATGTATAATGACAAAAAATAATCTTCTCAATAAGAACTTTAAAACAAACAAAAGAAAATTGAAATCAGATGATTAGGAGCTGAGATACAGCCAATTTAATAAAAACGGTGGGGGCCATCTTTAATAGCCGACATAATGGTGATCTACACGGATTTTAAAGTGGCTACCTATCTGAAAATTATTCTTTTAACCTTATCTATGGGCACAGAAAGTGTCATACCCCAATCAAAAAGTGCAGGGGTTTTTTTACGTACCAGACGTACTAAATGTCAAAAACATAATACACATTCGTAGAACAACTAATTTGAGAATTTGAATTTAGTTGCTTTTGTTTCCATGGCAACATGAATTAATGACGTATTAATTAGTATTTAAAATTCAAATTTTAAGTGTGTTTTTCACCCCTTTAATAGCTGTTTGGGCACGTACAAATAATAAATGTCCCTTAGGTTCAAGTGAACTGCAAATGTACCAAATCTTATCAAAATTAGTGAGATAATACTCACAACGTTCACTTTTTAGACGACAAAAGTTACAAAATTTCGAATATTTCCAAAACCCCTAATCCGATTAGTACCAAAATCAATAGGTCTGGAGTATTCACTTAGACAAACATTTTCCCCAAAAATAATTCAGATCGGTGCATTTTTACAGTTGTTATCGTGAATGAAAAAAAATTCTACATTCAGACACACACAGCCGCCATGCGGAAATTAACTTTTCTTTAAGTTTTGAAGTTAGTACAATCAGAATCTGTCATTATCTCGGACACGATTTTTCGATGGTATTATAATACTTCCATTTCTTTCAGAACATGGAAGTAAAAAATGGCGCAGAATTTAAATCGGGAACTCTTATTGGGACACCCAGTATATTTAAAAATAAATGATTGTCTTGTAATTTTTCAATAGGTCAATCTGAAACTTTAAAATAAAACAATAATCTTGCAGGTTCTCTCCTAGATAGAAAATACAACTCATTCGCAGGTCACGTGCAAGTGTTAAAGGCCGTCGGAACGCATCTGGTGTTGACGTTCTGCCACATTATGCCGGCGAGCGAGCTATTCACGGTCGTGCTATCACGGGAACCGTACCTCAGCACTACCGAGATCACCGGTGTACACAATCTCATACAACGCAAGCACATGCAAACACATGGTGTGCACAGAGGGTGTACGCCTAGCATGGGAGTCATATCTACGCCGCAGCCGATGGTTCTGCTTTGGGCGTTGGTGTATGCGTTCGGTGTCGGGACTGTTATTAGGAAATGTTGTTTGTAGATGATGTATGGCACGCCTGCACAACTCAAAATGTAAGGCGGGCCGAAATACTTTATGAAAAACTTGTGCGGGCCGAAAGAAAATTTTTTACTCGAAAACTATAATCTTTTAAGAAAAATCATAAAATTAAAAAGTATAATACTTAGAACTAAGCAAGGATTCTCGGAGAATTGTTTTTAAAATTTATTGTTAATTTAAAAAAAAATAATTGAATTACACATTAAAAAAAAGTTTGTGAGAATCTTTGCATAAATCTAAGTACTTTTTACCTCTTGCGATTATTTATAAAAATTAGAAGATAATTTTCGAATAAAAAAGTATGGAAAATCCAAAAAGTTTTCAGAAAAATGTTCCAGACAAAAATTGTTTAGTTTATCTCTTAAATTACTAATCTGCAGCAAAAAATATAGGTTTAGATTTGAAAAAGAAAAGTTGAACCTAAAAACCCATCAAAGTGATCTTTCTAAGCTCATCCCATGTCAATATTTAGCCCCCTCAAAACCATGAAACTTTTGTCTAATACATTTTTTCTGAAAATTCGTTATTTTGGAAATAAGTCTATAGGTATTTCATAATATTATAAATCAATAAGCTAGGGAATATTATTTTTTATTTATAATATTATGAATTTTCACCAAAGTTTTCGCGGGCCGCAAAGTACGTGCTGGCGGGCCGTATGTTGTGCAGGCCTGATGTATGGTCATATGGTGAGCTCGGGTTTTATCTATGGATTTTTGTATGGGATAGGGCAGAAAATTTAAAACGTTTGGAAATAGGACATCATCAAAATTGTGGCCAATAGTGATTTTAATAAATTTTTTAATCATTATTACAGGGGTTATTTTAAGAAAATTTTACAACTACACATTTTCCTTTTTTTCTACTTGTAATTTTTCACCTGGATGTACCTTTTTTTAAAAGTATATTTATGTGTTTCAATTGTAGTGATCTTTTTTTGCTTTTTTAAACTGTATTTATCTATCTTCTTTGTTGTATAAATATTCCAATTGCAATGACCTTTCTTTGCTCTACATTTATAATTTTCAACTACAAAAATTGACTTTTACAACTGCACTTTTCATTGTTAGAACTGCAGAAACGAGCTACAACTACACACTAAAACAATCCCTGATTTATTATTAAGATGTAATACAAAAAAAATAATAAATAAATAAATAATACTTACAGGATATATTACAAAAGTGGTGTAGAATAATACCCTAATTTTGTTCCGATTTTGGTTGTCCGCGACAGGAGTTAACCATGGTTCAATTTCAAAATTCTTCAGATTTTCTGGTTTTTGCTAAATAGCGGTCTAAATAAGTATTATACAAAAAAAGTTTCAAATAAAAGTTAAACGCTACAAAATTCCTACAACCTCCATTTTGAAAAAAATTTAAAAAATCATTTGTTTATCCGCTACACTGATTAAATTGGCTGAAAACACACTTTTTTTAAGTTGTAATAACTAATAAAGCTTAAAGTTTTTAAATTTGATACCCCTGGAAAATAAACATTCTGTTGTACAGAACATTCACTGAAAATTAGGACCTGATATCTTCAACTATTTTTGTTTTATTAATTTGTTAATAATGAAATCATGCTTGTCTTTGTGATTAACAACAAAAGTTTTTGTAAAACCTTTATTTTTGTACAACTGTTTGTATGTGTTCTCAAAAATTTATATAATCAATTCCCATCATAAAAAAAGTAAAATTTGTCAATTCTTTGGCAAATGGTAACACTAAAATCGTATTGTTGAGTTATTTTTAAATTTTAATCCAATTAAATTGTTTCATAGAACCAGAAATATTAATAAAAAAATAGCCAAGAACCTGCTCTGAATAATTATTTATCTATTGGTGAAAACCGCATTAAAATCGGTTCAATAGTTTTTAATCTACTATAAGGGGAAACTTTTTTTTCTGGAAGAAATACTGATTATTGGTGTGCCTCAAATGTTATAATTCTGGGTACAACTATTTCTAATATATTTTTTTGAATGTAAAATATAGGTATTTCTGTATATAATCCGCTAAGCTAACACACAGGGTGTTCGCCAAAATCGAGTGATCATTGCTAACTTTGTTATTATTGGAGCTAGAAGTTCGGTTAAATGGGCAAAACAATTGAATGTCGAATTTCAGAGATACATATTGAAATATAACTTTTTTTTAAATGAAATAACCTGTGTATTATTAATGGTTTTTATTTATTTTTTATAAAAGTGTAATACATGCATGGTGGTAAAATGGATAGAAAACAAGTTATAGCAAGTATAAAATTAAGCAGATTTAATTTCAGGTATTTATGCCTTATTTCGCTGATTTTTAACGTTTTTGAGTATTATTGATAAAAGATTATAATTAATTATAATAATAATATTTTTATTTATCAATAAAATTCAAAATCGCCAAAAATTTTCGAAAAAATGACAAAAATACCTGAAATTATAGTTAAAATTTTTTTTATCATTTGCTTTATTTAATTAAATTTGCATAGTACATTATTTTTTGATATTTTATATTATTTTATTACTTGTAATTCTTATTTTATAACAATTTTACCATCATACATGTATAGACTTTTATAAAGAGCAGGGCCGTAACTAGAAGCTTGGGGGCCCTTGGGTAAGAGGTGGCTGAGGCCCCCCCCAAAATATGCAAAAGGAAAAATTGAAGACTTTTTTTTTTGCTTTTTCCTATTTACTTATTTCCTCAAATTTTTACGCTACGGAGGCCCCGGGGCATTGCCCCGGCTATTCCGGTGGTAGTTACGGCCCTGATAAAGAGAACATCCTTTAAAAAAAAAGTTATTTTTCAATATATCTTTGAAATTCGACATTCAATTGTATTTTTGATACCGCCATTGTTAATCCCGGAAAAAATACTGATACTTTGCCCATTTAACCGATCTTCTAGTTCCAATATTAAC
This sequence comes from Sialis fuliginosa, assembly GCA_961205875.1. Classification (NCBI taxonomy): domain Eukaryota; kingdom Metazoa; phylum Arthropoda; class Insecta; order Megaloptera; family Sialidae; genus Sialis; species Sialis fuliginosa. The sequence continues at coordinate 3,252,426 of OY540820.1, forward strand.
AAAGTTGGCAATGATCTCTCGATTCTGGCGAACACCCTGTATAGATAATTATAATTTAATCTGCCAATCAAAAACAAATACTGACAGTACAATTTAACATAAAATATACATAAATAGATAGGTAGTTAAATATAAAATATAATAATTGTGGCTTTTGTCACTAACAAGGTTGACTTTAGGATTCATAGCTGTGTTAATTATTAATTTAATAATAACAAAAATTAAATGGCTGTTATGAAACGCCGCCCTCTATTGATATGCCGTCCAAAACAGATGCCTGTTTTTAAATGTCTAGAGTCGACCATTATAAATAATAAACTAACGAATTGAATTAAAAAGTAAATTCTCAATTTGAAGATAATTTCTAAAAACTTTTATTTTATTTTATCAAGTGAGTGTTTGTTTATATTATTTATTAAATTATAATATCATGTATAGTAATACTTAATTTTCAATATTTTAAACACGTTCGCTACCACCAGACATTTAATTAAAACATATTCATTGATAAATCATTTACACTGATTGAGATGCTGTATCAAATATTCAACTTGGTTAATTATAGTATGTTATAGTGTCATTCTTACATGGTAGTCAACGTGTTAATATTTTTTTCTTAACATACCATGCACTACAAATATATCGATATGTATTAATATAAAAAGCTTCAGAATTTTCATGTAATATAGATATAAGTATAAATTTTAAATCTGTTTTACAAATAAAATAAAACATAATATCTACTTTATATACGATATATTATAGACATAAATTATGTATATTATTTATTTTAATATATAACTTTACGAAAAAAATATCTAAATGTGTGTCATTAAAGTTCCCAAGGCTGGAATTTTATTTCAGAATCATATAAAGATGGCACGGTTCAGAATTGATGTCACAAATCATTTTTATTGTTGAACAGTTCAAAGTTTAAAAGTTTTCTGAACGTCCTATGACCATAGTGTGTTTGTAAATTTGAATTTTATATCATGCAGATTCTCGGTGATTCACTCAAGATATATTTGGTCTGAAATATACATATGTAGTTGTAATACGAGAAAGTGATGGATTTTATATCATTATATGTAATATAAGATGGTAGCTTAAAGGTAACTTATACGAATATTTTATAAGGACATACGGAACTGAATGGTTTGTATTGACATATTTGATATGATTTAATTTGTATCTATACCTATTTACATATATAGGTAGTAGTTAACCAAGGTTATATATATTATTATTATTATTATATATATTATTATATAGTTTAATAACCTTGGTAGTTAACGTAAATAAATTGAAAATTGATGTTAACTGATTTACTATTGATTATCTGGGTTATCCGGAATATTAATAAAAATAACTAATACAATTAAACTGCAACAACTTATTGAAAAAATATTAACCCATTAACGCCATTTTCTATGGATATTAATTCACAATATTTCCTTAAAAATCAGACGTTAGTAATGCAACAAACAAAATCTGTTAACGTTATTAGATTCATGAGTGTTTAAACATTGTTTTAATTGCTGCGAATTATTTGTATATGAATAGAAGTATGTGATTTCGAATTTTGTTTAAATCATATAACTTAAATTTACATATAACATGATTTTTAAATGTAATTTATATAAAAAAAATGATATTAGAAAAGCAGTCTCACACAAAATAGACTTCATATCTGTCAAATTTACTCGCTCGAATGTACACCGTTATTTTTTTTCTAAATATAAAAAAAAAGTTTTCGTTGTAATATTTAGTTAATATATTGTATGTGTACCTATTTAATTTCATTAAAAAATATCCGTATGGAGAACCATACATGACTTCCATGTTCTTTCTGTCTTTTTAAATAAATTTTAGATATAATTAAAATTTTTTTTTATTTATTTATATAACCTACTAGTATGAATATAAATTTCGTAATACATAAGAAACATATACTTACGACGGTTACAGTAGTTATTGCCATTTGTATATAAAAATTAGTTTTCTAATGTCCTAATGTCAAAAACATAATACACATTCGTAGAATAACTTTGATAAATTGAATTTAGTTGCATTTGTTTCCAAGGCAACATGAATTAATGACATATTAATTAGTATTTAAAATTCAAATTTTGAGGGTGGTTTTCACCCATTTAATAGCTGTTTAGGTACGTACAAATAATAAATGTCTCTTAAGTTCAATTGAATTATAAATGTACCAAGTCTTATTAAAATTAGTGAGATAATACTCGCAATGTTCACTTTTTAGATGATAAAAGTTACAAAATTACGAATATTTCCAAAACCTCTAATCCGATTAGCACCAAAATCAATAGGCCTGGAGTACTCACTGAGACAAATATTTTCCCCAAAATTAATTCAGATCGGTGCATTTTTACAGTAGTTATCGTGAACGAAAGAAAATTCTACATCCAGACACACGTTCAGCCGCCATGCGGAATTATTACAATACTTCCATTTCCTTCGGAACATAGAAGTAAAATCTTCTGCATGTTTTAGTTTTCTTTTGGTCGTTAATGGGTTAAAAAGACTCAATATGTTATCATGGGATTGATTATACTTTGAAACCTAGTGGTGCTATCTGTGTGTGACTACAAATAACAAAATATTTAATAACTTACAACTAAGATTTCTATATAACAGTTATGTTTGTACTTTGTGCTTCATGCTAGAAACAAAAGACTGCAATTTTTTTTTTCAACTTATGATGTTAATCTGAAAAATTATCTATGCATTAAAATCGGTCCAGTGTTTTTCGAGAATAGCCATAGGGGAAAGTGGGGTGGATTCGTACAAGGGGCACATACATACTAGCCATATGTAGATTACCTACACTACCTTGCAAAAGTTTAACACCACCTGAAAAAATGTCGATTTTTTGACTTTTTGCTAATATTTTTGACCGGTTTATTCAATTCGTCTCAGTAATTTTTCGCTGTGTATGGCCCAATTTATTTAAAATGACTATTTGAACTCGTTTTTCTTTCGAAATTTGCTGTGATTTCCCCATTGTCGTGTTTCTGTAAAAAAAATATTTTTTGGGAATCACACAACATTGAGGTTACGTCATTTGAAATGTGAAAACACTGCAAATGTCGGTGCAGAAAATCGAAAAATAACATGACAATAGGTATTGTAAATATAGAATATACTCACTAATTTTAGGGAAAAAGAAATTGTCCCTATGGCAAAGCTGAGACAATTTGAATTGACATTTCGAAATGCATGTGAGCGCCGGGTAACTAACCGACCGTCCAGTTATCGGGCGAGGAACATATTTTATTACCGGTAAATACAAACACGTTGAATATAGCGGTCAGAGACCGACAAATATTCGCAAAAGTCCAAAAAAGGACAATTTTTCAGGTGGTCTTAAACATTTGAGGGTAGTGTACATACATAAAGTCGTTTATACATTTAAAGAAGATAATTATTAGTAAGTACAGAAAAGTAATTCTTCAATAGTATTTCACGAAACAAAAAGTCGAGAATATTGATGTTTTTATAATCGGGGTTGAGGAAATTATTCAAGAGATATAGCAAAGCTCTACAATTTATTAGTATATAAATGAAATATTGAGCAATTTATCCTGTTTTCAGAAAAGTACCTACCCGTATCTTTATTTTTCGATAGAAATTACACAAAAATTGAAATAACTGTCAATATATAGTTAGTTATTTAGGCTTCTGAAAAACGTATAACACATGTAATTTTACTATTATAGAATTAAAAAATAATATAAATTACAGAAAAGTAAAAACAAAATGGTTTATATAACTTTTACAAATGCCCCATGCATACCTATTACATATTTTAAAGGTCCATAAGGTACTGAATGTACATAAAATAAAATTACATTTTCAGTAAATAAAATCCTATATCCCACAATAGAGTTATATATTTTTCGATATCCGAGATATTCTTAGACAGAAATCTATATTTAAAAGTTGATATAAATATAGCACTGTACAGTAAAGCAAACTTATACACAATTTTACACCCCATAAAGCAATGATGAGTTAGAATAGCAAGAATTCCGCAATATGCTATTATATACCTACCTTGTGACGTCACGACCACGGCTCTCTGGATCAGCTGCATGACTCACGTTTTTGTGTTATGGAAAATTACATTTCCGCATGCTTAATTGTTTCACTCCACTTATATATAATATTATACATACACACACATATAATATGTATATTGTATATACATACATATAGGGTGGCCCAACGAAAACGAAACGACCGCGCTTTTGGTCAGTTAAAATAAGATTTTTAAAAAACGCTTGAACATGTCGATTTTGCTTTCAAGAGGGACATCTTTTGCAAGAATCTTTTCAACCCTTTGCACTATTAGCACAACCCTTCAAATTTTAAATAGCATGATAGGGCAAGTGATACCTCATTTGAAAGGTTTTTTCATTCTAAATAAGGTGTTTTTTGTGTTTTTTTTTTTCAAATCTGTTTAATTTTAGTCATTTTATTTACATTTTTAATTCCATAAATACATTTATTTTCTGATCAACAGAACAAACATTTACAACTAAATTTCAAAACAAAGTAGGCTAATTTTTGCTTCCTCGCAATATCGAAGATACGAGAAGCTTTGTGATCGTTTCAGATTGAGACAAAAAAGTGTTCTCCGATTTCAAAATTTTAAATCGATCTTTCCGTTTCACGTCAAGACAAACACTTCGTTCCGTGTCTGTCCGTCCGTCCGTGTGTGTGTGTGTGTGTGTCCGTCTGTCCCCTGAATCCTTGTCACACGCATAACTCATGAATCACTGAACCGATATTATTGAAACTTGGTCGGATGGTTGGGTCTGGCTTGAGGACGCACAGTGGTGCCAAATCACGAAAAGCTGGTCAAAATATAAATATATATATGGGGCATTCCATGCCAAATCATCTAGCCCATGACCCTGACCATTTTTGATTTAGCTTATTATTTTATATTTTATAGTACCCATATAAATAATTACTCATGAATTTTTTCAAATTTTTTTTTCAACTCTGTAAGAAGTTATAAACATTTAAAAATTTTATTTCGAAAATTTTTAAATTCCTGTAACTTTTTGAAAAACACAGATATATCAAAAATTAATATATCATTTTTTTCGTCTTAGATTGTGCTTTTATACAAAAATACTCAAAAAATTATTAATTCTCTTTTTTGAAGTTTTTTTCCAGTTTAAAATAAAAAAAAGTTTTTTTAAGCATGAACGTCACGATTTTTTTCGCTGAAAAAATTCTCAAAATTAATTTAGCAAATTACTAAACTTTTAAAATAAAAATTATCGTGGGCCAACATTTCATTATATTTTTTTTCGAATTTTGAAAAAAAAAATGCTTTCATTTTTTTAAAAATATTTCTTTTTGCTAAATAATTTTTAATCCTTTCTAAATAATTTTTAACCTTTCATTTACGACCAAAATTTGGTATTTGTCCTTTCGAAACTCGAAAGCGATGGCAAAACATAACAATTGTCAGGAACACCACTACCGCTTAAATTTGTGATTAGTGCATAGCGTATCCCCATTTTTCGTAGTGCTTTTTCCAGTTTGAAACAAAAAAAAAGTTTTTTAAACATGAACGTCACGTTTTTTTTCGCTGAAAAAATTCTCAAAAATAATGTTGCAAATTACTAAACTTTTAAGATAAAAAAAAACGTGGGCCAACGATTCATTATATATTTTTTTTAATTTTGAAAAATAAATCTTTCATCTTTAAAAAATATTTATTTTTCTAAATAATTGTTAATCCTTCATTTTCGACTAAAATTTGGTATTTGTCCTTTCGAAATTCGAAAGCGATGGTAAAACATAACAATTGTCAGGAACACCAAAAATTGTGTCTACCGCATAAAATGTGATTAGTGCATAGCGTATCCCCATTTTTCGAAGTGCTTTTTCCAGTTTGAAACAAAAAAAAAGTTTTTTAAACATGAACGTCACGTTTTTTTTCGCTGAAAAAATTCTCAAAAATAATGTTGCAAATTACTAAACATTTAAGATAAAAAAAAACGTGGGCCAACGAATCATTATATTTTTTTTCGAACTTTGAAAAAAAAATCTTTCATCTTTAAAAAATATTTCTTTTTCTAAATAATTTTTAACCTTTCATTTGCGACCAAAATTTGGTATTCGTCCTTCCGAAATTCGAAAGCGACGGCAACACATACAAAAAAACAAAAAAATATATTTACAACAATCACTTTTTTGAAAATCTGCTGCATATTTTAGATTTTACAAAATTTTATAAAATTATTAATGATACATCTATTTCTGTATAATGTTTAACAACATATTTCAATTTTAATAAAATTCATGATATCAATTTTTATTTGTTGTAGTTCTAATATATTGCTTTTGTTTTATTATTAGTATTTGTTAGTTAAACATTTTTCACTGAAATTTGTGGACTTTTTGAATTTTAGTAGTGTTCTTATATTGATAATTAAATATTCCGTAATGTCACATCAGTTCAGTCGCTGCTGTAATCCTTTTAATTTAAATAATCATTCTATGATGAAATGTTTACGGTTGGCAACCAAAGCTGTGCAAAAGAAATGGGGTTTAAATGGTTATTTGTGTAAACAATGTCGAATTTAACTTCAGTTTAATGCACCAGAAACATCAAGAGATATTGGAAATATTAATATTGATAATGATGATGCTAGTGATAGTGAAGTAAATGAATGTAGTCTTTTTTTAGAAACTGTGTTAGGTACGAATGATTTCAAATACATTTTTTAGTCGTAAAATAGTTATTTGTTATTTATTTCCATTTGAAAGAAGCACAAATATTTTTCTTTTTTAGATTCTTCATCTGTTTTCACTGATGATATTATATCATCACAACAAACTGCTTCTCAGATAAACATCGATACCGAATTACCAATCATTAATAAAGCGCTCGAAATATTAAATGAATCGCCAATTCCTTCAAAAAAAATTAAATAATTACTTTTATTTACATCGAAAAGTTAATAATCTCTGTCTTAATTTAAATAAACCATTAGGAATAAATACTGCCAATGATGACTTTGAGAATTTGATTGTGCGTTTGAAGACAAAGTTTCATAACAAAGACACAATAAGAGCACAGAAAATTCAAATTCTTACATTATTACCTATGGATTGGGGCGTTAAACAAATTAGTCAAGTTATGAATGCATCTGAATATATGGTAAAGGCAGCTAAAAAACTCAATGAAACAAAAGTAATACTCTCTACCCCCCAATCAAAATTAGGTAAAAAAAATCTTACTTAAAACATTTAATGATTCGTAAACTGTCCACGTATTTCAGATAATTAAAAAATAAAAATAAAGTTGAAAGTTTCTAACTTTTTATACTGATGACATTATCAGTATTAATATGCCTGGAAAAAAATATTATGTTTCGATTCGGAATGATGATGGAGAACGTGTCCATATTCAAAAACGATTAATTCTATCAAATTTGAAAGAATTATACCAGTCTTACCGTGAAAAATGCACTCAGAAAATAATTATTGATTTTGTAAAAACTATTTCTGAGAAAGCTGCTAAAATTTATTATTTTTCTGATGGAGCGCCACAGCAGTTTAAAAACTACAAAAATTTTATAAATTTATATTATCATGAAGATGATTTTGGGATACCGGCTGAATGGCATTTTTTCGCCACTTCTCATGGTAAAGGACCCTGCGATGGCGTAGGTGGTACAATGAAAAGAATAGCTGCACGAACCAGTCTACAACTACCAGTAGATCAACAAATAACTACCGCTATGGAATTGTTTACGTGGGCTACCAAACCAAATAATTTACCGAACATAACAGTGAAATTTTCATCATTAGAGGATTATAATAACGTTATGTTAAAATTAAGTGATCGGTACAAAACTGCTAAAACTATTAGAGGAACCCAAAAACTACATTGTGTTGTTCCTGATAAAAATGGCGAATCATTAAAAGTTAAAGATTACTCCAATTCAGAGGAATTACGAATTACCAAATTCTTTAAACGTCAAGGAAATATAAATTTATAATTTTTTTTATTTTAAGTAACGACAGAATTAATTATTTAAGTTATTATTATCTTTATAATAAAATGTTAAATTCTCACTTATTTATGATATATTTTTAGGAAAGATTTTTTTTTTCAAAATTCGAAAAAAAAATATAATGAATCGTTGGCCCACGTTTTTTTTTATCTTAAAAGTTTAGTAATTTGCAACATTATTTTTGAGAATTTTTTCAGCGAAAAAAAACGTGACGTTCATATTTAAAAAACTTTTTTTGTTTCAAACTGGAAAAAGCACTTCGATAAATGGGGATACGCTATGCACTAATCACATTTTATGCGGTAGACACAATTTTTGGTGTTCCTGACAATTGTTATGTTTTGCCATCGCTTTCGAGTTTCGAAAGGACAAAAACCAAATTTTGGTCGCAAATGAAAGGTTAAAAATTATTTAGAAAAATAAATATTTTTTAAAGATGAAAGATTTTTTTTTCAAAATTCGAAAAAAAATATAATGAAATGTTGGCCCACGATAATTTTTATTTTAAAAGTTTAGTAATTTGCTAAATTAATTTTGAGAATTTTTTCAGCGAAAACAATCGTGACGTTCATGCTTAAAAAAACTTTTTTTTATTTTAAACTGGAAAAAAACTTCAAAAAAGAGAATTAATAATTTTTTGAGTATTTTTGTATAAAAGCACAATCTAAGACGAAAAAAATGATATATTAATTTTTAATATATCTGTGTTTTTCAAAAAGTTACAGGAATTTAAAAATTTTCGAAATAAAATTTTTAAATGTTTATAACTTCTTACAGAGTTGAAAAAAAAATTTGAAAAAATTCATGAGTAATTATTTATATGGGTACTATAAAATATAAAATAATAAGCTAAATCAAAAATGGTCGGGGTCATGGGCTAGATGATTTGGCATGGAATAACCCATATATATGGGGGTTTTCGAGGTCGCTGATTACGAATATGAAGTCAAATTTTGAGATAGCAAAATGGCGGATTCAAAATGGCGGACGACTTAGTGCAAAACGGTGTCTATTCTCATGAAACTCGGTATATGGGGGTTTTCGAGGTCGCTGATTACGAATATGAAGTCAAATTTTGGGATAGCAAAATGGCGGATTCAAAATGGCGGATGACTTAGTGCAAAACGGTGTCTATTCTCACGAAACTCGGTATATGGGAGTTTTCGAGGTCACTGATTACGAATATGAAATAAAATTTTGGAATAGCAAAATGGCGGATTCAAAATGGTGGATGACTTAGTGCAAAACGGTGTCTATTCCCACGAAACTGGGCATATGGGGGCTTTCGAGGTCGCTGATTACGAATATGAAGTCAAATTTGGTGATAGCAAAATGGTGGATTCAAAATGGCGGACGACTTAGTGCAAAACGGTGTCTATTTCCACGAAACTCGGTATATGGGGGCTTTCGAGGTCGCTGATTACGAATATGAAGTCAAATTTTGTGATAGCAAAATGGCGGACGGCTTAGTGCAAAACGGTGTCTATTCTCACGAAACTCGGTATATGGGGGCTTTCGAGTTCGCTGATTACGAATAAAAGTTTTTTACAGAACAATATTAAATATGTATAAATAATCAAACATAATATACATACATATTTAATATTATCCACCCCCTTAAGGATTTAATTTTGGAAAAGCTTGAAATACGTGTTTGATTGTTTGTATTGAAGAGTATTTATTTTAAGTTTCAAGTAAATCCGACCAAAAAATATTTTTTCCATACAAACTTTTACACCCTATTTACCCTCTTAGGGGTTGATTATCGAAAAATCCTTTCTTAGTGGGTGGTTACGTCATAAAAGGAAGACACCCTTAAAATTTCACGTTTCTAGGACCAAAAAATATTTTTTCCATACAAACTTGTACACCCTCTTTTACCCCCTTAGGGGTTGATTATCGAAAAATCCTTTCTTAGTGGGTGGTTACGTCATAAAAGGAAGATACTCTTAAAATTTCACATTTCTAGGACCAGGGGTTTCGGCTGGGCGATGATGAATCAGTCAGGACATGTTATTATATGTACATAGATTTCTACATTCTCTGGCATAACTGCACTAAATCTAACCTAGAAACATTATAGGCACCATTCGGCAGCCAATTCTTTGATATGTTTTAGAAAAATGTTCAATCAACAGTATAAAGTTAGTTTCAAGGCAGGATCTATCAAGATTTTTTACTTATTGCTTTTTTTATCAAGACTTTTTAAAAATCAATCACCAAAATTACGTTGATAACTTCATTAATTTACTCATTGGCATGTTGTACATATTAATTTTGATCAACAAATTACTATTGTACTCATCTTCAGGAGAAGAATCCATTATAAATAATTGAAATACGTTCACTAACAAACTTTTTATGCGCGTTTGAAAAAACTTATTTTACACGTGCTTCGCAGATCAGTTGTAATGCTCTCGACAGTGGCAAAGGAACTGAATACTACAGACAGGTAAGGACACGTGGTCTGCTTTAAGGCAGGTAATACAATACTAGGTGTACCACTACAGCTGCTCCGATAGTTAAAAGTCCCTATATATATATATATATATATATAAAAAAACGACTTTTGGCCAGCTTTTCGTGATTTGGCACCAATGTGGGACGGTCCCATTTCAAAATCGTGTGTAAGGGGGAGGGGTGACATTTCAAAATATTTATTTTTTCAAGATATCTCAAGAACGACACATGTTACGTAAAAATTTTATAGAATATTTTTTGTAGAGCATTAATTTCCTGTAATACAGGTCTACAACGTTTGTTGTAAAATATTCCTTTACAAAGATTTATCTCAATTTGTTTTAAAAATTCGTGTTTTGTTTTTCTAAATTGATATTTGCTTGGGCAATGTCATTTTGACGTTTTAAATGTTATTTTAGCGTTTTAAATGTTATTTTGACGTTTTAAATGTCATTTTGACGTTTGCATAAATCGGTTTATATTTAATTGTTCAATAATTACCTTTGGCGAATTTAGAACGAGGTAGCACTGTGCATTTACTTAGCAGATGTTTTTTTTATTAATTTTATATCTTATTTTTAATTATAGAACAAGAATATAAACTTGTTTTGTATAATTTGAAGCATCCGTATTAAGTAAAATTCTGCAATACTTTTTTAAACTAGTTGTAAATCACCTGTATATTAGTATTGATTTATTGATGTGTTGTTATGGTATGATTTAGCAGGCAATCAGGGCCGTAACTACAGGCTGGGGGGCCCGAGGCAAGAAGTGACTGAGGGGCCTCAAGAATTGAATTGAAGACCTTTTTTTAAATAGATTTTAATGACTTTTTCTATTTGGTCTACAATTTGAAGTTTTTAATTTTACACTTCTTACTAATAAGTATATAATATTTTCAAAAACCAAATAAAAATAAAAGTTTAACGCTGTGTAAGGTCCGCTACCCTTGGTAGTTACGGCCCTATAGGCAATGTAATTGTGAAGTAGTGTTTTTTTTAATCGATCTTTATAAGTTAATATTTCTTAAAAATCTATAATAAGGTCAAAATTATTAGATGTAGGTAACCAATTATTTTAAAACGTTTTTTTTAGTTTGTAGGTATAGCATTTAATTTTAAATTTTATATATAGGTACCTACATATGTAATAACAAAGAAAATAATTTATATAAATTCACGTACAGATTATAATAATGCAATAACAAAATCGATATGTTTCCCAGAACTAACTGCGTATACAACAGAACAACATCCCATGTTAACATACAAATTTCGAGCGGCGATATTTTGCCTTTCGCCTGTTTTAATTTAATTACACATTTGCCACGGATTTGATATGTGTTCCATTTCTGCGACGTGTCACAAGTAGTGTTATGTTTGTATTGTCTGTGTTCGGTAAAGTCAGGGTAGTCTTTAGGGGTGGCTAATTGATCCCAATATAAATCAACGATTAGGTGGGTATCCATATAATTATAAGTTTTTTTTTTTAATTTAAGTTATTGGCCATCGGGCGTAGCCCCTCAGCCAGACTTGAACTGTATTGTATATATATTTTATTTTATTTTTTATTTCTGTTTTTTTTTTCGTTATTCTATATTTTATGTTTTATTTTTTTTCCTATGTTTGATTGTTTATTTCTTTTACTCTTTGCTGACTACCTAATTAATATAGACATCACTTGGGATTTTTGGAGTGATGGATGTGGAGTTTGCTACCGGACATGTCGGAGCAGGTTTGAAGACGAACAGTACGGTCGGGATTGTGGGTTTACATTAAAAGGATTCACACATTAGGATTTTTACAATCTAACTCTTATAATTATAAGTTGATTGTGAAATAATTTAAAAATATAACTTAAAATGAAGAATTGAGAAACCAAATTGCTTAATTCCATAAGATGAAAAGTAAACAAAATTATGCTTTTATAATTATGTAGGAACTAATAAAAGAATTATTTTTAATTTTAACTTCTTCCCCGCCATATCCTAAGGATAGTTGTGTGTCCTTATACTTATGAACCACTAAACGGATTTTAATGAAACTTGTTAGTTTCGTCTGGCTAGTAAATAGTCTCACATAAAAATCATCATATTTAGTTGGAGGAAAGTGGTGGTATCATTTTTTAATTAAATATTCATGGAGAGATTTTTTCTTTTTAGTTTAATAATTTTTTTTTGCTCATGTTTCTCATGTAATAGAGCGAGAGCTGGCTGCAAAAAAACTAGCCTATCGAGTAAGGTAAAATGTTTTTAATTGTTTGTACCTATAGCAGCGACCATGAGAAAAATAATTTTATGTCTAAGGAGATAAAGCTAGGTAAAAAAAATATTTTTTTATACTAAGGCATGTGGTATGTTAAAATGTATAACCAAAGCAGCGGAAATTGACCCTCTTTCTTATTTTATTCTAAATTAATAATGGCGCCTGCAGGGGGTTTTAAAGCAAATTAAAAAAATGGTATACCAAGGCGAGTGGAGTTTCAAAATGTAGTAGAATATGATCATATTTTTTATGTTTTTCTAACTGAAAAGTGGCGCCAGCAGGGGTCTTCAAATAGTATTTAATTTTGCCCCCCCCCCTCACAAACTCTGTAACTACTGACTCAAAAAATCTGAAAAAATTTGATACCGAGGTTTTGGTGGGACTACCAACGACAAATACTAAAGTCAACAATATCTTTTTAAATTTTGGAATAATTGGGAGGGGCGTCATATAATTTTTTATTTTCATTTAATATTATTAAAAAAATAAGAAAGAGGGTCAAATTTCGCTGCTTTGGTTATACATTTTAACATGCTACATGCCTTGGTATAAAAAAAACATTTTTTCTTAGCTTTAGCCCCTTACCCCCAACTTGACAAGTTCCGCCCAGGCATAAAATGATTTTTCTCATGGTCACTATGGGTACTAACATTTAAAAAACATTTTACCCTGTTACTCGATAGGCAAGTTTTTTTGCAGCCAGCTCTTGGTCTATTACATGAGAAATATGAGCAAAAAAACATTATTATGTAATGTAATTTATAGAAATAAATACAGTATTTTTCTATTCTATTATTTTTAAAATATTCCAAAAACAACGCATGTTACGTGAAAATTACATTGCATATTTTGTAGAGCATTAAATTTCTTACATAAAATGTCATTACAACTTTTGTAGCACATTATTCTCTTATAAAGATATATCCTCCTTTGCAAAATTTGACACGAGAAAGCACTGTGGCACATATTACTTTTTTTCATTTCATGAGAATTGATTTTGCTTCCTCGCAATATCGAAGATACGAGAAGCTATGTGATCGTTTCAGATTGAGACAAAAAAAATGTTCTCCGATTTCAAAATTTTAAATTGATTTATCCGTTTCAAGTCAAGACAAATACTTTTCGTTCCGTGTCTGTCTGTCTGTCCGTCCGTCTGTCCGTCCATCTGTCCTCTGAATCCTGGTCACACGCATAACTCATGAACCATTGAACCGATATTATTGAAACTTGGTCGGATGGTTGGGTTTGGTTTGAGGACGGTCCCATTTCAAAATCATCAAAATTATGTGTAAGGGGGAGGAGAGACACCCCAAAATATTTCTTTTTTCAAGTTATCTCAAGAACGACACATGTTACGAGAAAATTTTATAGAATATTTTTTGTAGAGCATTAAATTTCCTATAATATGGGTCTTCTACGTTTGTTGTAAAATATTCTCTTACAAAGATTTATCTCAATTTATTTTAAAAATTCGTGTTTTGTTTTTCTAAATTCATATTTGATTGGATATATTAAATTAGTACGTCTGGTACGTAAAAAAACCCTGCACTTTTTGATTGGGGTATGACACTTTCTGTGCTCATAGATAAGGTCAAAAGAATAATTTTCAGATAGGGAGCCACTTTAAAATCCGTGTAGAACACCATTATATCGGCTATTAAAGATGGCCCCCACCGTTTTTATTAAAATGGCTGTATCTCAGCTCCTAGTGATCTGATTTCAATTTTTTTTGTTTGTTTTAAAGTTCTTATTGAGAAGATTATTTTTGGTCATTATTCATTTTTCTCTAAATCTTAAGGGTTCCCCACAATTTTTGAAAATCTGAAAATTTTACTTTTCTTACGAACTTAATTGTTATATAACTTTTTTATTGTGCCCAATATCATTTTTTTACCTCGTATAAAAAAGAAAGACATTTTTTCTGCGTTCCATTGATAACAAGATAATACTGTTTTAATTAACAACTTCTTTGGAAAAAGCGTGTTAAACTAAGAAAAGTAGACTATTTTTGGATCATTCCATGTCAAGTTTACCTTTTATCATATGAAATTTTATATTGGGATCAATTTTCTCATATGGCATAGTTAAAAAATTGAAAAATCTGTCATGGATGTCACTGAACTTTCTTATACAATAAAAAAATGTACGTGTATCTACTAATATAAAACAAATAATTTTGGCTTACTGATGACAGACATAAAAAAATTAATAGAATATAAACTATAGATAATAACGTTTTCTACATTTTTTGTTATAAACATTTCATTCTGTCATGAACTTGTTCAAATAAAATGGAAAAAAATTAAAAATATAATTAAAAAGATTTTTTTTTTAATTGGTAAGAGACACAAAAAAATTAATGGAACATAAATTATAGAAAATAACGTACTCTACAACTTTTATTTCAATGATTAAAACTTTTTTTTGGAAGAAATTGAACATAACATAAATTATAAATAATAATATTCTAAACAAATTTTTCTTTAAACATTTTCTTCGAACATAATTCAGAAATAATTCGAATAATTATAAAAATTACAAGAGTAAACATCCGTTTCCGCTTTAAAAACATCAGGTTTTCTTTTTTAAAACAAATTAATCCTAAATATAAAATTTTACCCCTCTATGTACTGTCATTTTTGAGTTACAGCGTTTACAGACAAACAGATACTCACACAGACAGACATGATGATAAAAATAGTCAGAATTGATTCAGGGAAGGTATAAATGGACATTTCCATCAAAATCTTGAATCCGAGAAACCAATACAGGTAAACTTGACAGGGAATGATCCAAAAATAATCTATTTTTCTTAGTTTAACACGCTTTTTCCAAAGAAGTTGTTAATTAAAACAGTATTATCTTGTCATCAATGGAACGCAGAAAAAAATGTCTTTCTTTTTTATACGAGGTAAAAAAATTATATTGGGCACAATAAAAAAGTTATATAACAATTAAGTTCGTAAGAAAAGTAAAATTTTTAGATTTTCAAAAATTGTGGGGAACCCTTAAGATTTAGAGAAAAATGAATAATGACAAAAAATAATCTTCACAATAAGAACTTTAAAACAAACAAAAGAAAATTGAAATCAGATGACTAGGAGCTGAGATACAGCCATTTTAATAAAAACGGTGGAGGCCATCTTTAATAGCCGATATCATGGTGTTCTACACGGATTTTAAAGTGGCTCCCTATCTGAAAATCTTTCTTTTGACCTTATATATGACCACAGAAAATGGCATACCCCAATCAAAAAGTGCAGCGTTTTGGCTTTATTTGCCACGAACCAGACGTACTAAATGTCATTTTGATGTTTTAAATGTCATTTTGGCGTTTTAAATGTCACTTTGACGTTTTAAATGTCATTTTGACATTTGCATAAATTTAGATTTAGATTGAAATTGTCAAAAAATAAAAAATATATGAAAAAATATTCAGGTGCGTTTTAAGAAAAATTTCGAACTTTGTTTTAGTAAAATTTGTATAAAAATTAAATGGTTAACCAATGCCAGGCAATTTATCTGAACACTATTGGTTTTAGTGAATTTAGCACGAGGAAGCACTGTGCATTTACTTGGCAGATGGTTTTTTATACATTTATAATCATTTTTTAAAGAAACCATTGCGTTGGAAGTCCTTCAGCCAACTCTGATACAAATATAAACATATACACATACATAATATTTAGTTGCGTGTTTATGAAATTAATATTGAATATTGCGCGCTGAAGTTAATTGGAAAATTTGTAGTGGATTGGAACACTTAAAACTATTAATACCAGTAACGTTTTTTCATTTAAATTAAGTTTTGATATTTTCAATGGATTATAAGTTTGGCTTAATACTACAGTCCTTTGTTTCAATTTTTAGAACTTCAGTTATGAAATCTTTTGTAACTAAAGATAGTTTATTTTATTTTTTTAGACTAGTCTAGTTAAATTTAATAAATTGGAAATCGTAATACCTTACTATACTCTATTTCATTTAAGAATGCAGTGGTTGCCGGGGTTTTGACGGTACGAATCGTGCATTTTACCGTCAAACAACTGCAATTCTTAAATGAAATAGAGTACAGTGAAGGTAAGGTAGCATGAAAAAAAACAAAAAAACGCGTTGGTTTCATCTTCATAAAAGTTGGCCACTACATACTATGTATACTTGGTTGTAAATTAGGGGTAAACAACCCTTTTGTTTTGAAGAAAATATTACTTTCTTAGACTTTGTCACTTTAAAATAATTCTTCATGTAGAGCTTGAATATTATCTAGGTACATTAATAAAACAAAATTTATTGTTTTATCATAGTAGATCAAGATCTAATGACATATGTGTTTTCAAAGAATTAATGTGTTATCCAGAGAGTCATTGCGGACAATTTCCAGTAAAAAAATATATAAAACAACCCAGTTAAAAAAAGGATTACTTTTTCAATTGCGTCTGCTTATCCCTTATCCCCAAACTACGCGTCTGCCTTTGTTTTTCCGGACATCTACAGATAAAAAACTGCCATCCTTCCAAAATTCATCAATACTCAAATGGAGCAATTAAAAAAAAAATTGCATCTTTGAGTACGCCTGTCTTCCCCTTATCCCTACCCTACGCGTCTGCCCATTGCACTTTCACTATCTAACTTTTCATAAACTAACTCCCCGTGGTGATTTTATTAGTGCTCACATGGGGCAAAAATGCACTTTTTCTTTACATGTTCACTAAGGAATTAAACCCCTTTATCCCCGGGTGTGGAGGTTCGGACTATTTTTCCCATGATGTACAACACATAAATAAACGATTTCCGTAAGTCTGCCTAGTGCTCAGATGGGGTAGAAATATATGTCATCAGCTCTTGAACTATAACCAGCATGCGTTAATTACAATAATAACGTTAATGGATGATTAAATGATAATTTTCAAAATTTTCAACCCCCTGCCCCCTTGTAAGGATTCGTAAGTATTAAGTGACCCCTTCTTTCCTTATGTTTTGATTATTAATATTTTACTATGTATAGTATTTTTAATTGATTTAAATATATGAAAAAGCAATGTCAACAATTAATTAATTCGAAAAAACCTTACGCTAATAATGCATTGGACCCCCCTCCTCTTGCGTAAGAAATCATAAATGGACGCTCCCATGCATACATAAAACTTATACTTGTTGTACGTTTTAGGTTTTATTTTTCTCACACCTTATGGAGTCAATGAAACATGAAATAAATTATTTAAAAAATCGATAAAAAACTACGTAAGTACCTATAAAAAATAAAATGAAGAATTCAAAGTAATATATGTATGGAAAATACAAAATATGCAGTAAACAAGATTTGGTTTCGATATATCCTCATACATTCATTGCATTTTCTAAAATACACACAATGATAGTTTTACAGTTTGTATCTATGCACTACATATTCATAATGTCAAATAGGTAGTTATCACTCACAGTATACGTTGTTCTTGTGAATATTTATTGTTAAATCTTGAAAACAAAGTAAAATTTGTATGCTTTTGAAATATATATGAAATCATGAATAAAATATCTACAAAACTGTCTTGCATTATTTGAAATAAAATTCATGGGGTAGGTAAGTATTAAAATAAATGTAGCACAAATATTTAAATACAAGATTTGTCTTTGTTACTAGTGTGCTTCAGTAAACAGCAAAACGATGTTCGTGTATTATACAGTGCTACAAATACCCGATACAAACTTTATATTTACGTTTTTTACGTCGGCGTCGGTCATTCCATAAATAACTGCACACTTTTTTTGTTGTTGTTACCGATTTTTAAAATTTTTAAATATGTTGCAGTACAAGTTAAAAGAAGATTTTTAACGGTACTTAAAAATAAAAAATAAAAATTCCCCCCAAAAATATCGACTTTTGAAAATTTGACTTTTTTTTTAAAACGAAATATCTCAAAAACTATCAAAGATAGCGTAAAAACACAAGGGGTCAATTTTGTAGGAAAATGTATATAATTTATTTTTAAAAATATTTTGTTGCACAAAACTTTTGTTTAAATATATTTTTTTTATTTATAAAATTTAACTAAAAATTTGGGGCACATGTCAACTCTGAATTTCAAAAATAAAAAAAAATATTGTAGCTTAATCACTCCTGAGTGTGTAGCACTTTGAAAATTTATGATCATATGAAAACTTTATGAAATATTATTTTTTTTAGGTAACGACGCGCGAGTCTTAGCGCGCTTGCTCGGACGTACCACTGCGCGACTGTGTCGGAGCGTTCATTGTTTACTGCACTGATACGTTCAAGCAAGCGCGCTAAGACTCGCGCGTCGTTACCTAAAAAATTAATATTTCATAAAGTTTTCATATGATCATAAATTTTCAAAGTGCTACATACTCAGGAGTGATTAAGCACACTTGATCACACTCAAAATAAGTTGAAAAAAAAACAAGAAACAAAACGATTATACAACTCTAGCCGGTATAAGTGACGGCGCAACCACCTGAAAAGACCACGAGTGGCCGTGAATGGCTTTCCACCACTCGTGAACTAATGTGTATCCGGTCAAATCCTTCATAGGGCGCATTTCTAGTAACGTCTAGTTTCGAAATAAACAACACAAAATTCGATTTTTTAAAACCTCGAAAGTAGACGACCCCCTTAACCTGGCAGTGACCCAATGACATCTATCAAGAGCTCTATTAACAAAACGAAATTAGTTCTTTATCTTTCTTGTCCGTCAGTCTACCTTCAAATTAAATCATGCTGAACAGCTGATATTCATTAGTTTGAGTTTAACACAGAAACGTGGTATGTTATTCTTCCTCAAAGTTGTAGATGGGTTATCTGACCTAACGTTCTCGTTAACGTGAATTTTTTTTTCATGACCGGCTCATTTAAAAAATATATTTTTTATCAGATCCGAATGAAATTGAATTATTTCAATATTCAACCCTTCCACTACGTTTGTTTAGATCAGGCAGACATATTTTGTCAATATTATTGTGATTAAGATAATGTTTATGTTGTATACATTCATTAGTCTTAGAAATAAAAATAAAAATTGGGGTATATTATGTGCTATTATTTATTATTATTAGAATGGGGATCTAATGACATGTTTTACTTATTAATAAAATAATGATGTAATTAATTTGACCCAACGTTCCCACTAACGTCAGATTTTTTTTCGTCTCCACTGCCGGGGTAAATAAATTATTTCGTATCTTCTGTTTTGAAAAAACATCGCTTCAAATAAATGACAAATAGACTTGTTTTTATTTCATTTTTATTTTTTTTATACAAATATGAATCATTGAGCATGACAAAAATCGAACTTGAGATTTTAACGGAATTACACGTATTGAGGGTCCCTGAATCATGTACGACCATTATCTCAATGATATCTGTGTGTCTATCTGTGAACGCCTTACAACCAAAACGGCGAAAACCATCATTAAACTGGTAACGGATGTTTACTGATGTCAATTTTTGAATTTTTCTAATTATTTTTTAAACGGTGCGCAGTAAAAAAATATGTTTTTTTTATTAAAGATGTAGACAATACTCTTATCTATAATTTATGCTTTGGAAATTTATTTATTTTTTAGGAAATTATCGATTTTCTTTTAAATTTTTCGATATATTTTTAAGGGGTTATTCTACTTTTTCGGGTCAGAAAAATTCACTTTTTCATTTTTTAAAAAGAAACCCGAATAGCTCACAGGGAGGCTAGATCAGTTGCTGACGAGTTTTATGAAGAAGCAGAAGGAATTCTATATGAACCTGGAACCATCATAGAGTTTGTGTCATTTGTGTATTTGTTTCTGTGGTATTATTTAATTTATATTAATTTGAGGTTAGAACAAAAATGCCTGTGTTGAAAGTAATTCAAATAGCCGTAGATAAAGTACAGTATACTACTCGCAATAATGGCTATTATTACCTCGAAATTTTTTCTCCCTCGCCGCTATGCGGCTCGGTTTGAAAATTATCCTTGGTAATAACTATCATTATTGACTCGTGGTATAATATACTATTTAAGAACACTAAAAATCATTTCAAACGTTTAAAATTTATACTTATATTTATGAATTTTTATTTCTCGAACATTATCATTTCTTTATTGAAAGAGAACCCCATTCAGAAACCAAGAATATTTATAATTTATTTATTTCGGGGTCCCAGTTAATAATGTAGGTACCTAATTATGTGTAATAACAAAAAAAATACTATTAATCTAAGCTCGATTAATGCTGCACATCTTTTAGAAGGTTGTCAATTTCATTGGTTTTTATATTAAAATCATTATTACTATCACCTATGGTTTTCTTATAAAACCACACAGATTTTTATCAATATTTTATGCTGTCTATAAAACTGCAGTATTATTTGCGGAGTTATAAAAAGATATTTCAACGCTGTCTACGATCACAATACTTTACTACTCGAATGAAATTATGATGAATTTATACATTTGCACTCGAATGTCAACATTTCAACTATAAAATTTTTATGGTTTGCTAATAAAATAATACTCATAATGTCAGATTATTTTTATTACAAACTTACAGCCAATGGTAAGTATAAATATATTAATATTATTATAATTTATACCAATATAATAATATATGATCTAAAACCTCGAATACAAAAATAAAATTATAATAAAACAGCCAAGTGCGTGTTGGGCACGCACATGATAGGTTTCCGTAGTCATTACGATTTATAAACAACAGTTATTTCATTTTTTTTTTATAAACTATTATAGCTACAGTGTTCGTTATAATTTTCAATGAAAGTACTAACTAAAAGCTACATTCTGAATTTTTTATAGATTTTTTGCATCGATAGTTTAGAAAGTAGAAGGGGGGAGAGGATGCTCTGATAACGACATTTAAATGTAAATATATCGTGACTGGAGGGTTTAAATCAAAAGGTCATATAACATTTTTTGTTGCATTTTAGGAGACCTATCTAAAGATTTGAAAAGATAGTTTAGAAATTAAGGGGGGGGGGGGCGCTCTGATAACGACATTTAAATTCAAATATATCGTGAAAAAATCAAAATATCATTTAACATTTATTGTTGCATTTTAGGAGACCTATCCAATGACATCCCACTCTATGGGATATGTGAAAAAAAATCTTAGTTCACTTTTCAGTCTATGGGAGGAGGGTCCAAATTAATTTTGACAGTATTCGTTATAATTTTTAGTGGAAGTACTAATTAAAAGCTACATTCTCGAATTTTTTCAAATTTTTTGAATAGATAGTTTAAAAATTAAGGGGGGTTGGATGCTTTGATCACGACTTTGAACGCAAATATATATTTAAAAAAAAATTTTTTTTCGGTCCAATTATGTTTTAGCTTTGGATCAAAAGTTAATTGTCCCATTTAGATTCATAGATCAAACATGTGAACGACGCAAACCGAGTCTTTTTCCCATTTGATTAATATGGGAAAAATTACTTTTTTACTAATGCGTGAATATCCCGTTGAAAAATTTATTTATTTTAATTTCTTACAGCAGTATATTAGATTTGTGTAGTTCACGAACGAACTAGAGCGCTCCCATACGAGAATCAGTTATAAACTAGTAATGAAGACGCTATATCGAAAAAAACGATGAAAGTTATAGACGCCAAAATTTCTGTTCTATGAAAATATTAAAAGTTAAAATCATAAGACAAAAACACCTAAAAAAATATAAAAATGTAAAATATTTGCAAAAAACGATCACGTGTCTATTGACTATTTACATGACCCTCCCCAAGAATTAGTTAGATACACTAGATATTATGAAGACATCAGAAAGTTATTTAAAGTAGTCAGATGAGTAAAATCACTATGTATTAATACATTTTCAACTACAAAATCATTTGAATAAAAAATTTATATTAAGATAATTAACTGCTTGACATGTAGAAATATTAACGTATTATTTTTAATATACTCATACCTAATTAATACTAAGCATCACTAAAGTAATTGTTTTATGAGTAATAGGAAATTGATTTAACTTCATTTATAGTTGCCATTTGTACATCTTTCTCTCTACTATCGTTTATTGTAAAATTCAAATTTGTAAAATAAATAATTAAAGAATTTACAGTCAAGAAAATGTTTATTAACTAATATCTCGAAAACAACAGCTCTAAATAAATATTGAATTACAGATTATTAACCAGCGAATTTTTCTGTATGCTGTTCTGGAACAGCCAGTATATTAATTTTTTTTTCAAAAACTAAACGATGTAGGTATTATACGTTTATTCAAATATATATGCTGCTACTAGAAAGTGTTTTTCTAAATGTTAAAAAAAATTATGTGTGACTCCCTTCGAGAAGTTGGGTTGTATACGCGTCTGCGTCACACATAGTTCAACACTAATTTATACATTGTAAATTTAGAAATTTATAAAAACTGGATACATTATACGAAACTACATACAATCTTTACAAAAAACTGTAAAAATGAAAAATTTTCTACTAATAATAACAAAATACAATGCCTGTTACAATTAGTGGGACACTTTTTCAATGTAACACAGTTTTCGATTCACGCACAAAGTTACTCTTTGGGCTTTGAAACAACACCACATAACCAGGGCCGCGCCGACCCCCCACAGCGCCTGTGTGCGAAACCTATGAAGCGCCTCTTTTTTTCACGAATCTTAATATTTCAACTTATTTTTATTTCTTATTTGTTAATTTTGACCGAAATAAATGTTCTCTAGTTTTATATAATTAGATAATATTTTCCTAAATAGGTCAAACCAGTTCGTTTTCGCTTGCCAATTACTGCGAAAAATAAAACGCGAATTAAATTTTTACATACTTTATTTATGATGTTCTATCTAATCGTATACTTATACAGGGTGATTCAGCACTGTCGTGCCAAACTTGAACAGTACATCGAGAAAAATGTTTTAAGCAAAAAACATTATATAAACATGTGTCCGGAAATTTGTCATTAGGGGGCTACAGCCCTCTAAAGATTTTGCTCAAAATTAGTTTTTATTTAATATCTTGAGAACCTATTGTGCCATAGTTATGAAATTTGATACAGGGTTTAGTATTAATAAGTGTTATCTATATACAGTATCAACCAATAGTAATTTTGACCAGGGTTGTATGGACCCAGGAGGCCCGTAGATTTTTATCCAGTATTTTTTGTTCTTCAATTTTTTCCTGAGTTAAAAATTTGAATAAGACTGTATGAGACAAAATACACAAAAATATACTTTGCTCATTTATCATAGGATAAACCGTTTACGAGCAATATCGATGCAAAAGAAAGCATGCAGAATTTTACTTAATACGGATGCTTCAAATTAAACAAAATAAATTTATATTCCCGTTCTTTGATTAAAGGTAAGAAAAAAGTTCATGTACATATATCACCTAATACGTGTCCTCTTAGACCTATAGCTAGTTCTATTAATGTTACAAGTAATTTACTAACAACTAGAAAGCGATACTTAAAATGGCTATTTGTTGGTAAGGATGAATTTTTGGAGGGTACATTTTTATTATTTTTTTGTTTTATTTTTTATCATAGAACAAGAATATAAAAATATTTTTTGTAATTTGAAGCGTCCGTATTAAGTAAAATTCTGCATCCTTTCTTTTGCACCCAAATTCCTCGTAAACGGTTTGTCCTATGATAAATGAGCAAAGTATATTTTTGTGTATTTTGTACCATACAATCTTATTCAAGTGTCTAATTTAGGAAAAAATTAGGAAACAAATAATGGATAAAAATCGATGGGCCCACTGGCCCCATACAGCCCTGATCTAAATTATAATTGCTCAATACTGGAAATCGATAACACTTATTAATACTAAACCCTGTATCAAATTTCATAACTTTAGCACAATGGGGTCTCCAGATATTAAATAAAAACGAATTTTCAATAAAATCTTTGGAGGGCTGTAGCCCCCTTACGAAAAATTTCCGGACACATGTTTATATAATGTTTTTTGCTTAAAATATTTCTCTTAATTTACTGTTCAAGTTTGGCACGACAGCACTGAATCATCCTGTATACAGGGTGGGGCATTTAAAGTGTTACAGTTAATTATCTCAGAACCATCGCATATTTGAAAAAAAAATTTCAACCAAAAAATGTTTGGTTGTAAGGGGGTAATCGAATAATAATATTTATTTGCTATTTTAACGTGGCCTTCAAGGATATTGGAAGGTCAACATCATTTTTTTAAATAGGAACCTATAGTTTTTATTTAGTAATCTTATTCTACGTAAAAAAATACGAATCTTTCATTGAAAACTTTTTTTTAAACAACCCAAGCTTTCCAAGGTATCTAACAAAATAATTCGAGATTTTGAATTTTCAAGAATTGTTTACTCAGAAACCATAAACTTTAGAAAAAAAGTACAAGATACCAAAAATGTTTATTTTGGTCTAATGAAACTTGGAAAATTATTCTAGATTTTTTTTAACATTTCGTACTTTTTTTGGTTTTTGCTAAAATAAAATATATAGAAAAAGTTTTTAAAAGTTTAAAATTTTTTTAAAATAATTCTCCACGCTTTATTAGACCAAAATAAATATTTTGTGTATCCTGTACTTTTTTTCTAAAGTTTGTGGTTTCTGAGTAAAAAGTTCTTTAAAGTTCAAAATCTCGAATTATTTTGTTAGATACCTTGGAAAGCTTGGGTTGTTCAAAAAAAAGTTTTCAATTAATGATTCGTATTTTTTCACGTAGAATAAGATTACTAAATAAAAACTATAGGTTCCTATTTAAAAAAATGATGTTGACCTTCAAATATCCTTGAAGGCCACGTTAAAATAGCAAATAAATATTACTATTCGATTACCCCCTTACAACCAAACATTTTTTGGTTGAAACATTTTTTTCAAATATGCGATGGTTCTGAGATAATCAACTGTAACACTTTAAATGCCCCAGCCTGTATTAATAACAAAATAATTGACTTTTTTCTAATAATACTAATTTAACTATTACGTATGCTATGTTAAAAAAACAACAAGAGTCTAAAATGTGTAAGAATATAAATAAACATATTTAAATTATATTATTTCCACTCTTCTTATATAGCGGCGCCCCTATTGTCTTGGCGCCTGTGTGCGCCGCACACTTCGCACACAGGGGCGGCGTGGCCCTGCACATAACACATTAATGATTTTTCTGAATTTTCATATTAATATGACAATTTTTAACAAAACTGTGTTACATTGAAAAAGTGTCCCACTAATTGTGACAAGCAGTGTAGAATAATACTAAAAAGAAATGTATTTATATTTTTGTATCCGTAAACGATACACCCAACTTCATCGTTGCACAATTATTGTTGGAAGACAAATAGACAAGAAGACAAATGGTATTTGCATTGTTGATGTATTTAGTCCAACAGTCGAAAATAAGTATGATTTCAAACTCATTCGAATTCAAATTACTTAACAGCAACGCAAAAATTTAACAAAAGCGCTATGTGACTCGACATATATGTCACGCTGGTCACGATGGGGTTAACTATTTTAAATTGACAAAATCAGGGGTTATTTTAGTGCGTGTAGTTGTAGCATGTTTCTGCAGTTCCAAAAATGAAAACTGCAGTTGTAAAAGCTAATTTGTGTAGTTGAAAAATCAAGTAGAAAGAAAAATATAAAAAAGTTTGATGCTCGGTATTATAAACGAGCTAGCAAAATTTGCTAGCTATCAAGCTCTTTCAAATGAGGTTTCTAGACTATCTGACAGTTCTCTTGTAGTTTCATGAATTGTTTGACAAAAAAAAATGAAAACTGCAATTGTAAAAGCTAATTTGTGTAGTTGAAAAATCAAGTAGAAAGAAAAATATAAAAAAGTTTAATGCTCGGTATTATAAACGAGCTAGCAAAATTTGCTAGCTATCAAGCACTTTCAAATGAGGTTTCCAGCCTATCTGACAGTTCTCTTGTAGTTTCATGAATTGTTTGACAATTTTCGCACACGCATGATATGTAAACACCAATGGTATTAAAATAATAGTGATATTATGAAAATTATTTTGTACGGCCAGAGAATTAATACCTAATTTGAAAGTGCTTGCTAGCTCCATTATAATACCGTACGTAAGTGTTGAGCAAAAAAAGAAGGTATTTGCAGTTGAAAAATTTTCTTAAAATAACCTCTGGACAAAATGATATAAATTTAAAAAGAAAAGCAAAAAACATATGTATAGGGGAAAGCTTGTACCTTGGGACGGTTTTACCTTGGGACAATTGCTTTAGAAATCCAACCACTGTAGCTGTAACTCTCAGAATTACATGTTATATTGGCACCCTGTCCCTTGTTTGCTCACCAAGTTATTTCAGTTTCAGTGTCAGATTATAGTTCTTGTATCTTGAAAGTAAAATTTTGCTGCAACTTCCAGATCGTATACAAACAAGCTAAGCATTATTACTGACATTATCTGATGTAGTACTGTCGCAGCATTATTTAAGCAAGCAATATAGGCAAGACGTTGTTGAATCGTATTTTTTTTTAGACATTAGAAAATTTATTTTGTGAAAAGTGTGCTTGGTTACACCTTAGAACATTTTTTTGGTTGTATCTTAGGACGTGTCCTGTGGTATAGGACGAAACCCTGGAAGTTTATGATTGCTACCGACACGCCAGAGAAGCAGAGAATTGAAGTGGAAAAGAGTAAAAAAGGCAGTAAGAAAGGTAAATTATGCCCAAAGAAAGAAGTTGATAAAAAAATAGTTGTGCAATTTTTGACTTCGTCTTCTGAACCTTATTAATAATTATTATGTTTAACATATTTTCATAACAAAAAACATTTACTACTTAGGTCTTGCTTCATTTCCACATTTTAAAAGCTATGATATTCACGCTGTACCAAGGTAAAACCGTAGGTTGTACCTTGGGACAAAAATCACCTACTTATTAAACAATTAATAGTGGTGTACGTTTTGGTGATGCCAAAATGATTGTTTGGTGACAGGTGCCTACAATTGTAATCTCTGCAGGGTTAAAAAAAATATTGTATTCGAACTAAAGATGTCAGTGCAATAAATAAAAAAGTAAAAAGTGTCCCAATGTACAAGCCTTTCCCCTACACATATTATGTAGTCACCGACTTTGTTATACCGTGATATGTGAATGTGTGTGTGCAGGTGGGAATGACACGATAATTAAGTTCAACCAGCAGTCGAACAAAAGTTACCGGATTGTTGTAATTATGTAAGCGTAATTCAATTTTATACACGAGCCATGCGACAGCTTCTGATTATGTCGACGTCTTTGCGGGATTTGCTTTGTTGTTGCCAACAGAAATTCTTAATCAAGGACCTCGAAGTTTGATTGTTATTATAGGGGTTTTATTTTTGCTCGCGGTTTAAGCGAAAATTCAGTTTGTATTGTTCTGCGCACCAAATATGTGATTATTGTTATTATTATTATTATAGGATTTTCATTTACGTTGAAATACGCTTTGATACAATTTATTCTTGTTGTTTAATGTGTAGATATTCTATACCTAATTATATCCATGTCACCCCTATCACTATTATATGAACATATATACCTAGATTATTAATATCATTTTTAGTTTAGTAATTGATATTTTGGAGTCAGATCGATTAATTTATACAGTAATTATAATCTCTTGAAATTAACTATTATTGTGCTAGAACTAATTGAAAAATAGTTAAGGGAGATATGCAATGAAACAAACATTTGAGACTGACGTAATTTTTTATTAAAAGTACAAACATTATTAAAAAATCAACTACGTTATACATATCTCTAATTAATCAAGTTTCTTAAACTAAATCTTTTTTTTACCACAAAAATAATATTAGGTCGTTGCAAAAATAATGCACGTTTTTCCTATGCCTATATTTAGGTACTATTTTCTTTTAAAGTACTAAAGTACTAAGTGTTTTATATCATTTTAAGTTTAAACTCGGCCGCAGTGCAGCGCAAACGGCCAGATACATCAATAAAGTTTAGGAGCAGGGGTCTATTGATGAATCCACGGTGCGGCGTTGATTTCAAAAATTTCGTGCAGGTGAAGTAAATTTGGAAGACCAAGAGGGTCGCGGACGTCCTTTTACTGTTGATGACATGTTAACAGCTATAGTGGAAACTAACCCACATACACAATACACAACTGTTCGAGAACTTACAGAAGAGCTACAAGTAGACCCAGGAACCATTTCACGGCATTTAACTACGATTGGCAAAACAAAACAGCTTGATAAATGGGTGCCACATGAATTAAGCGAAAATCACAAAAATCGTCATTACGAAATTTATTCTATGCTTCTTGAATGCAACAAAAACGATCCATTTTTGGAATGTATTGTAATGTGCGATGAAAAATTGGTTTTATATAACAATAAGAGATGTTCAGGGCACTGGTTAAATAAAGCTGAAGCTTCTAAACACTCTCCAAAGCCAAGTTATCTTTCAAATATATATAACTTCTTAAATCCTAGTGAAACAATTATAGCATAAAGGTATTGTCAACAAATTGACGAAATGCAGTAAAAGATACAAAAATAAACTTCATTTTATATAGGTAGAGTTAATTAATTGTATAAATAATCAATTTTTATAAAAATTGTGTAATATGTAATATACATTAAATAACTCAAAAACTACTGAACCGATTTTAATGAGGTTTTCAACAATAGATAAATAATTTTTCGGAGCAAGTTTTTGGCTATTATTTTATTAATATTGCTGGTTCTATGATACAATTGAATTGGTTTATAATAAAAAAACTCAACAATAAGATTTAAGTGCCAAAGAATTGAAAAAATTACTTTTTTATGGCGACAGTCGATTATGTAAGACTTTGGGAATACATACAAACAGTTTTATAAAAATAAAGGTTTTACAAAAACTATTATTGTTAATCAAAGACAAGCATTATTCCATTATTAACAATTTAATTAAACAAAAACAATTGAAGATTTTCAGTGAATGTTCTGTTCTACAAAATGTTTATTTTCCAGTTTATTAGTTATTACAGCTTAAAAAAAGTGTGTTTCAGCCATTTTAATCAGCGTAGTGGATAAACAAATGAATTTTTTATTTTTTTTTCAAAATGGAGGTTGTAGAGAATTTTGTAGCGAATAACTTTTATTTGAAACTTTTTTTGTATAATATTTAGACCGCTATTTAACAAATATCAGAAATTCTTAAAAATTTTGCAATTGAACCATGTTTAACCCCTGTCGCGGACAACTAAAATCGGAGCAAACTTAGGGTATTATTATTCTAAACCACATTTGTAACATATCCTGTAAGTAGCAAAACTGTATCTAAAAATTCCTATTTTAGCTACTTCTTAACCTAGACATCCTGGACTAGTCTTTGATTTTATACATATTATTTATACCAACAAAATAAAGATGTGTACTAATTTTAAACTATTTTGAAACAATACAAAATATAATGTGTATTTATCACTAAAATTGTGATATTATTATTGAAATTAAGCTTGAATCAAATTATGATCATTATATGCAGATTCGGTGAAACATATTTTAACACCGAGATAACTAACAGTAAGCTATAAATTATAATAGACCTATTTTCCACTCGGCTTCCTTATTGGATAATTATAATCGTTTTACTTGTCTTCAATATATAGACCCATCTCAATTGTTTCTTAATACAGTACTGTAAAATAACATTTTGTACAAATTTAAATTAAACGTTGGTATTTGTTGTAAAATTTGACCTGCATAACATTGCACGTAGGTTGCAAAAGGAGTGAACTTGCACCGCCTGACACAAAATTATAAATACACATTTATTGCATTTAAATTGTTATTTATGTAGCATGAATGTTAATTTGATATTATATAAATAATAACTCATATAAATCAATCTTGCACTCTATATAGTCCAGGCTGTGGAGGCTAAAACAGATTATTTTTGGGTACAGTTTTAATACTTACAGGATATGTTACAAAAGTGGTGTATAATAATACTCTAAGTTTGCTCCGATTTTGGTTGTCCGCGACAAGGGTTAACCATGGTTCAATTGCAAAATTTAAAAGATTTTCTGATTTTTGCTAAATAGCGGTCTAAATAAGTATTATACAAAATAATTCGGGCAAGACATACACGAGTGTATGCCATAAGAGTTCCGAAGTACGTACTACGTGGAATGTTTGGAACCACTTACAGGTGCATTTTTAAGTTAGAAAACAATGTAAAAAAGTGTCATGTTCTACTAATTTAGATCTATATTTTGACACCCCACTTGCCTAGACATCAAAATAAAAAAATCTATGACGCCCCTCCCTATAATTCCAAAATTTAAAATTATATTGTTGACTTTAGTATTTGTCGTTGGTAGTCGCACCAAAGCCTCGTTACCAAATATTTTTCAGATATTTTGAGCCAGTAGTTACCGAGCTAGAGGTAGGGTGGACAAAATAAAATACTACTTTTAGCCTCCTACAGGCGACATTTTTTAGTTAGAAAATAAATAAAAAATATGGTCAAATTCTACTAATTGAGATGTACATTTTGACATACCACATGTCTAGATATGAAAATTAAAATTAAAAATTCTATTACACCTCTCCCTATTATTCCAAAATTTAAAATTATATTGTTGACTTTAGTATTTGTCGTTGGTAATCCCACCAAAACCTCGTTACCAAATTTTTTTCAGATTTTTTGAGCAGGTAGTTACAGAGTTAGAGGGGGGGGGGACAAAATAAAACACTGCTTTTAGCCCCCTACAGGCACCATTTTTGAGTTAGAAAAAAATAAAAATATGGTCAAATTCTACTAATTGAGATGTACATTTTGACATGCTACACGTCTTGGTATACAATTTTTTTGTTTTTTTTTTTTGGATTTGCTTGCCCCTACAGGCACCATTTTTGATTTAGAAAAAAAATAGAAAAAGGGTCAAATTCCGCTTGTTTGGTTATACATTTTAACGTGCCACATGCCTTGGTATAAAAAAATATATATTTTTTACCTAGCTTTAGCTCATTGCCCCCCCTCCCCCCCTTGGAAAATTATTTATTCAATAAATTTGTACATATTTTACTAGAGGGTGTCATTTTACACAAAATTTCAAGTTTCTAGCTTATATAGTTTACGAGCTATTTAGCTTTGAGTGAAAAGGACGGACGGACGGACGGACGACAAAATGAGATTAATAGGGTTTCTTCGGAACCCTAAAAAAGTGCCAAATAAAAGTTATTTGCTACAAAATTCTCTACAACCTTCATTTTGAAAAAAATTAAATAATTCATTTATTAATCCGCTACGTTGATTAAAATGATTGAAAAGACACTTTTTTTAATGTTGTAATAACTAATAAATACTAATTATAAATATTTTTATTGAGAAATACAAAAATATATTTTTCCACCAATAACGTAATCAATATTACTTCTATTTTCATTAACTATTACAAAAATCAATTAGGAAATCATTAAAACTGTTCAATAGTTAAATATCAATCAATGCAGCTATCAATTAAGATAATAGATACCCGATCATAAATTAGGTACTAACAATAAGTAAACTATTAATATAACTAAAAAGCATTCAAACGGAATATGAAAATATAAAAAACATGTGTCTGTGATATTTGTCCAAATAATATATTGTGTTTATTGAAATCCAAACGCATTAATATTGAAACGTTTTTTAATTAACATCTGGTATTTGATTCATTTCTCGTCGGTATTGCAAATATTATTATTGCGCCTGAAATTTCAAAAACATACATTATAGCAACATTGCGTGTTTCCAAATCGAAAAATATATGATGTTTTTTGTATTTTGTATACTGAGGGATTAAAAAGTTGTGTATTTTAATTTTGTTGAATGTAATGCATTTACATATAGATGTATGATATAGGTACAGTCGCCTGCATTAATGGTCTTGCAGTTTGTATTCATTTTCGTTTATTACAAACTTAGTAGGCTCCTCCCATTTGATTATTATAATATTTAAATCATTTCTCCATGTATCAAATAAAGACAGATATTTGAAATTCATTTGCTAGATAAAGAACTACTCTTCGTTTATAGTATACTCATATATATTTGTGCAATTAAATTATTATGTAATCTATTGAAAATTGTATACGTAAATTTTGTGGCAATAAATATTTGATATTCCGAATTTTAGTATTTAAATATATTAAACTTGATAGAAAAAGATAACCGATGATGTTTGTCTTTAAATTTGGAATCTGTTGTAAGCGATTCTAGCCTTTAGGGTGCCAGACGAGTTCTGCAGGCGACTGTACATATATGCACAGGTGCTTAATGTCGTTGTGTGTTTAAAATCTATTGGAAAAACGGAGAAATTGTGGTTTCTTAGTCACATAAACTAAAAATAGACACCTTAACCACAATAGAACAATGTCACTTGACACGTGTTTCGACTTCACAAGAAGTCCTCATCAGGAGCCTAACAATTCCGACTGAAACTGTTAGGCTCCTGATGAATATATATTGCTTCCTCGCAATATCGAAGATACGAGAAGCTTTGTGATCGTTTTGGAATGAGACAAAAAAAATTGTTCTCCGATTTCAAAATTTTAAATTGATCTTTCCATTACAGGTGAAGATAAACATTTTTTGTTCCGTGTCTGTCTGTCCCCTGAATCCTTGTCACACACATAACTCATGAACCACTGAACCGATATTAATGAAACTTGGTTAAATGATTGGGTGTAGCTTGAAGACGGTCCCATTTCAAAATAGTGTGTAAGGGGGAGGGGTGGCATCCCAAAATATTTATTTTTTCAAGATATCTCAAGAACGATACATGTTTTGTAAAAAATTTATAGGATCTTTTTTATAGAGCATTCAATTTATTATAATATAGATCTACAATGTTTGTTGTAAAATATTCCCTTACAAAGATTTATCTCAATTTGTTTTAAAAAATCATGATTTTTTTAAGTGCGTTTTAAGACGCACTTAAAAAACAAATTTCGAATTAATATTTTTTAGTAAAATTATATCAAAATTAAAAGGTTAACCAACGCTAGGCAATTTATCTGAACACTTTATCAGTTTTTATTTAAATTGTTCAATAATTAACTACCTTTGGTCAATTTAGCACGAGGAAGCACTATATATTTACTTGGTAGCTGTTTTTTTATGTATGTATATTAGTTATTTCAATTTAGTTTTTGATGAAAACGTTATCGCAAAGATTTCAACAGTAATAAAAATCAGCCTTGAGTTAAATTATCAAAGTTTTTATACGAAGGATAAAGATAAGTTGAGCTTATAAAGAAAAGCATCAGTGTTGATAAGGAAATACACAAGTCCAACTGGAATGGTATAGAGAGTTCTAAAGTCGAGAGTTTTAATAAGTATACCTACTCCCGTATAACGTTTTCCAATCTCCCGATCTAAGTTCATTTTCCGAGCAATTCCGCCCATCTGCACGTAGCTGGCAATAAGAAATAACACGATCAGCATCTGTTGAGCCGTGGGTCCCTGGTTCGACTCTTGAATTAGACTGTATAACCCCTCAACATCTGTTACTGGCGTAATTTAGTTTCTACGTGAGAACCTCGCCACTTTAAGATAATACGCTGATACAGTTAAAGTTGTAGATACCTTTTGTTAGTGCGTGCATGGCACGCGGGCCGCACATCCGGTACAGAAATATAATCATCCATAATTTCTGCATTGTATTTGTGGCAGTAAAGAATAACTTTTCTGACTGTGAGTGATAGACTTACTGATATAAATATCGTTTAATTCAGAATAGGAGGTGTGAAATTGACTGGAATATTATTGTGGTTACCGAATTAATTTTATTTTTATTTTCAGAAAGATTACAGTTTTAAGAATATGCCTACCAAATTTTGAAAATGCACAAATACTTTCTTAAGTATTGATATTTCATCAATATTATATTCGGTCAAACTATTCCAAATCTATGATGAACATGAGTTTATAAAATAAATTTTTACAAAATTTATAGCAACATGAGTTAAATTTGTTTGTGTAAATACATTTACTTCATGTCTATGCAAACTTTACATTTAGTTCAGGAAACAAAAACACAGCTCCATATAAACTTCTAAATAATGCCAATAGTAATGATACTTATATATATTGTTCCCAGTACTAAGATACATCTTTTCAGAAATATCCTCATATGTAGTTGTTGAGCAAAAAAAGATACACTTAATTAATAATTTTGGTTTTTGGTATTTTTTTTTTTAATGAAATGATTTCTTAATATGGTTGTATCTTTTGAACTAAAGAACTTACAAACTTTTTTCATGCACCTAAATTGTTTAAAATCGAATGTTTTAAATGAATATAATTTATTATGTTATGTATTTTATAATACAAACACTTAAAAATGCATATTAAGTCGAATATTAAAAAAAAATCAAAATGGAGGTAATCTCTTTAGGTTCTTACATAGGTACATTTGAAAAGAAAATAATTTTTTTTGTTTAGTCATTTAAGGGAACTTTTCTGTCCAAAAACCAGTTTTCTGATCTAATTACACTATTTGTTAAATTTTTCATCATCTACAAATTTATCATTTGTTTGGCCAAATATGATTCAAATATTATTTAAAAATTGCGTAAGCTCATAATATGCAGTGAAGTTTATATCCAGGTGCGCATTCATAAGGTGCACAACATTGCTGCAAGTCGTGATGACCGTGAGTTAAATATGATGTAAATATGATATAGATGTGTCTATCTGGATATCTAATTAAACATTAGGAAATATTCACAACATCTGTTAATCGTACATTTTGTTGTTTCCTATAATTTTTTGAGAAAAATTTACGTTTGTCATTTTTAGGGTTCCGAAGAAATCTTATTAATCTCACTTGCTCCGTCCTTTTCATTCAAAGCTATATAGCTCGTAAACTATATAAGCTAGAGACTTGAAATTTTTACTGAACATGTAAAAGATGTACAAATTTATTGAAAAAATAATTTTTCAGGGGGGGGGGGGGCGCTAATGAGCTAAAGCAAGGTAAACAAAATTTTTTTTATACCAAGGCATGTGGCACGTTAATATGTATAACCAAACAAGCGGAATTTGACCCCTTTTCTATTTTTTTTTGAAATCAAAAATGGTGCCTGCAGGGGGCTTTAAAGCAAATCCAAAAAAAAAAAAAATTGTATACCAAGACGTGTGTCAAAATGTAAATCTCAATCAGTAGAATTTGTACTATTTTTTATTTATTTTTTAAACTAAAAAATGACACCTGTAGGGTGTAAAAGCACTGTTTTATATTGTCTCCACCCCCTCTAACTTTGTAACTACTGACTCAAAAAATCTGAAAAAATTTGGTAACGAGGTTTTGGTGGGTCTACCAACGACAAATACTAAAGTCAACAATATAATTTTAAATTTTGGAATAATAGGGAGGGGCGTCATAGATTTTTTTATTTTGATGTCTAGGCAGGTGGGGTGTCAAAATGTAGATCTCAATTAGTAGAACATGACACTTTTTTATATTTTTTTCTAACTCAAAAATGCATCTGTAAGTGGCTCCAAACAGTCCACGTATTCGGAACTCTTATGGCATACATTCGTGTATGTCTTGGCCGAAGTTTTAATTAATAAAAATTATCATACATCAAGATCAGGTTAAATACCGTTCATATCCAAAATATTGTTAAAATATATTTAGAAAATAATTACGAAATTTTATGGAGTTATATAAATTGTATAAGTATGCTCTGACAGGAACATTTAAGATAACTTTAGTGCATGTTGTTTCTGGAATATTCAAAACAATTCTTAGAGCTGTAAACAGAAAGTTCCGTTGAAAAATTCCTTCTAGTAAGAAACACAATCCATGTAAAACGTTTAATTATTTTCACAATAAATTAAACGTTAATATAATTTGTTATTCTTAAGCAAGTATGTTCTTCGTGTAACGTGGTTTTTAAGGGAAGGGGGTGCATTCCCTTCCTTCCCCTTACGGTCCTTCGGGAGGCATAAGTCAGACACTTTGCAGAGAGCGCGTGGAACAATGTTATGAATAATTCCCTTACCCGGTTCGGATTCAAACTTGTACAGACAGCACCACGACTATTGTTTAAACTCTTGAATACTTTATTACAAGCGACTTGTAATAAAGCACGTTCAGAATCAAATGAAATCCTGACGTGACATTCGTGATTATGGTTTCATAACTCTATCTATTTGTCATTGTCTAGCCGAATTAAAACTATAGTTGAATTTCTATCAATTGTCTGATTTAAAATCTTTTTAAACCACACACAGCTCGATGAAGAATTAACGTAGAACATGAAATGTTCAGAAGTTGAGGTTTTTTTCCGAAATAAAATTTTTTTGTCTCAATCTGAAACGATCACATAGCTTCTCGTATCTGCGATATTGCGAGGAAGCAAAAGTGCATTTCAGAAAATGAAACAAATAAAAATTATAATTAAGCTGTAATAATATAACTAAAATAGCAAAACACGGGTTGATAAAAATAACGAATGGATTCGCTCCTTCTACTGCTTAACTTTAAAATGTTTTAATTGTTTCCATGGCTTTCATCATTTCGTGTTAACCCAATGTTCTTATTAAATATACAGGGTGGGGCATTTAAAGTGTTACAGTTGATTATCTCAGAACCATCGCATATTTGAAAAAAATGTTTCAACCAAAAAATGTTTGGTTGTAAGGGGGTAATCGAATAGTAATATTTATTTGCTATTTTAACGTGGCCTTCAAGGATATTTGAAGGTCAACATCATTTTTTTAAATAGGAACCTATAGTTTTTATTAAGTTATCTTATTCTTCGTGAAAAAACACGAATCATTCATTGAAAACTTTTTTTTAACAACCCAAGCTTTCCAAGGTATCTAACAAAATAATTCGAGATTTTGAATTTTCAAGAATTTTTTACTCAGAAACCACAAACCTTAGAAAAAAGTACAGGATACACAAAATATTTATTTTGGTCTAATAAAACGTGGAGAATTATTTAAAAAAATTTAAAAACTTTTAAAAACTTTTTCTATTTAGTTTATTTGAGCAAAAACAAAAAAAAGTACGAAATGTTAAAAAAAATCTAGAATAATTCTCCAAGTTTCATTAGACCAAAATAAACATTTTCGGTATCGTGTACTTTTTTTCTAAAGTTTATGGTTTCTGAGTAAAAAATTCTTGAAAATTCAAAATTTCGAATTATTTTGTTAGATACCTTGGAAAGCTTGGATTGTTTAAAAAAAAGTTTTCAATGAATGATTCGTGTTTTTTCACGTAGAATAAGATAACTAAATAAAAACTTTAGGTTCCTATTTAAAAAAATGATGTTGACCTTCAAATATCCTTGAAGGCCACGTTAAAATAGCAAATAAATATTACTATTCGATTACCCCCTTACAACCAAACATTTTTTGGTTGAAACATTTTTTTCAAATATGCGATGGTTCTGAGATAATCAACTGTAACACTTTAAATGCCCCAGCCTGTATACTTAGTCAGATACAAGCCATCAGTTAATTAGATTTTGCTAGACAAAGGTTTCTGTACGTTATTGTTTCGTGGGACAGATTTTTAATATTTACTCATCACTGCAGTTATTTTATATCTTTATCGTCCGGTATTATCAAGTTTAACTAAATGCTTCTTTAACTAACTGTCATATTATTAACAGAACCAAGGATAATATAGTATTTAATCAAATGTGTTTTTAATTTTCTACACTATGTTTTTACAAAGCATATTATGTACATTTTTCATTGAGAACCTTAATATTGATCTAAATCACATTTGCAATATACAAAATTTTGGTTAAAGGGGCATTTAGCGCTAAAGGAGCTTTAAATTGGTTGATAATACCGGGCATATTATTATGATTCAAAGTTAATTTATTTTAATTGAATAAATTTTTAAATAATTTTATTTAATGTTGATTGTTAAAATATAACTAAATTCTATTTTTGTCAATGAATATAAAATATACGTAGTTATTTTGGTTCAAATACTTACAAATAAGAAAAGATGTAGATATCTTATTATGTCATTTCTGGTCGCAGCCAAAAAGGGAAAAAAACATTTATTTGAATAAATTAAAATTAGGACAAAATTATGACTTTTTTCGTTAAAATTTATATTAAACATTTTTTTTAGTAAAAAAGACTCATCTATTTTTTTTACAATATCATATAAAAAAACAACTAAAAGGACATTTATAAAAAAAAATATTATTCCTCGTTTTGTTTGTTGATGATAATTAAAATTGAAAAAGATAATTCATTTTATCAATAGTTGTTGCAAGACTTAAAACACACAGTACATTATTTTACTATAAAAAATTAAATTAATAAGGTACTGGTCTGCTAGTCTTGGCAAATACCCCAGGGTCAGTCCATATGAAATGGTCCAAAATTAAATTAAATGGTTGCTTGGCCATTCTAAAAAAAATTGATTTTTTGTGTATAATTACCTTAAAATGTTGGTAGTTCGAAACGACCATTATTTTAATTTTATTGTTTTTTGTTTTCGCGTGACGGCCATATTTGTTCTACATGTCACAGCATTTTTTGTACTTTAAAGGGTTTGCGAAACTAAAATATCTCAGCTTCTATCAAAACTTTCAACATTGGAGTAAAAGCAAATTATTCAGAATAAAACGGGCTACAAGATTACTTCTAGACATTTTAACCTAAATGTTACCCTAAAGGGTGAAATTTCAGCCTTAATTTTTAGTTCTATTTTTGAAAAAATCCCATTTTCAAGGGGATGTTTTTGCAAGAAGGGGAAAAGTTAACAAGTCAAATTATTTTTTACAAATAGGCGGGTACTTGTTGTATTCACACACCAAAGTTCAACTCTGAGACTTGCCCCCCTTTATTTTAAAAAATTCTCAAAATTTGAAAATTCGAGAAAATGGCACTTTTCAAAGCTAAATAACTCTGGTGGGGGACCAGATAAAAATCTGAAATTTTAGCCCATAATAGTACTATATAATGGTATTACGTACCAAAAATTTTGAGATTGAGATTTGACTACAAGCAGTGGTATTGCAACCACAAAAATGCATGTTTCAATGATCGTATACATGTTGTGATTTTGTTTCAATAATAATTAAAACATGTTATATCTTTGTTATGAGTTACTTTAAGTTATTATATGTGCTATAAATTTTTAAAGCTGACCTAATTTTCTATCTAAAAATAATATATATATAGGGTGTAACCTTTGATTTTGAGATTGAGATTTAACTACAGGCAGTGGTATTGCAACCACAATATTCAATAGGAGTTCATATGTTAATACAGAGTGTCAACATTAATATAATTTCTATTACTATCTTTTTTTCTCTTGGAAATAGAAGAATGCTTGAATGAAGAAAAAAATTGTATTTTTTCTTAATGTTTTTAAAATCTCATTTTTTATTTTCTGTCACTTCCGGTTGAACCGGAAATGATGTCAACTTTTGTTTTTCAAAGGTTACACCCTATATATATATTATTTTTAGATAGAAAATTAGGTCAGCTTTAAAAATTTATAGCACATATAATAACTTAAAGTAACTCATAACAAAGATATAACATGTTTTAATTATTATTGAAACAAAATCACAACATGTATACGATCATTGAAACATGCATTTTTGTGGTTGCAATACCACTGCTTGTAGTCAAATCTCAATCTCAAAATTTTTGGTACATAATATCATTATGTAGTACTATTATGGGCTAACATTTCAGATTTTTATCTGGTCCCCCACCAGAGTTATTTAGCTTTGAAAAGTGCCATTTTCTCGAATTTTCAAATTTTGAGAATTTTTTAAAATAAAGGGGGGCAAGTCTCAGAGTTGAACTTTGGTGTGTGAATACAACTAGTACCCATAAATTATTGTAAAAAATAATTTGACTTGTTAACTTTTCCCCTTTTTGCAAAAACATCCCCATGAAAATGGGATTTTTTCAAAAATAGAACTAAGAATTAAGGCTGAAATTTCACCCTTTAGGATAACATTTAGGTGAAAATGTCTAGAAGTAATCTTGTAGCCCGTTTTATTCTGAACAATTTGCTATTAGTCCCGTGTTGAGTTTGATAGAAGCTGAGATATTTTAGTTTCCGCAAACCCTTTAAAGTACAAAAAATGTTGCAACCTGTAGAACAAATATGGCCGTCACGCGAAAACAAAAAACAATAAAATTAAAATTATGGTCGTTTCGAACTACCAACATGTTAGGGTAATTACACACAAGAAATCAATTTTTTTTAGAATGATCGAGCAACCAGTGCTGGATCAGTTCATATGGATTGACCCCCCAGTAATGGCAAATTTTTAATTAAATGTACTGAATTAGAAATATGTGTTGATATTTGATTACTACCATTTCTGATATTAATCTATATACATTTAAGTATCTTACAGCGTGATTTGATGACAATCGGCTAATAGGTGTCAAAATGGTGGATGTTTAAACTAATTATTAGTATAATTTATTTATGAATTACTATATTATCATAGAAACTACTTTACATTATTTCAAATTTGACGAATCGTTCTTTTATATCTTTTGTGTCGTAGTACTTATCATTTTGTAATCATTAGCAAGTGTCCATCACTGCGTGACAATCACTGGATTTACTTTATCC
The DNA here is from genome assembly GCA_961205875.1 of Sialis fuliginosa. NCBI lineage: Eukaryota > Metazoa > Arthropoda > Insecta > Megaloptera > Sialidae > Sialis > Sialis fuliginosa. Next base: position 3,293,797 of record OY540820.1, read on the forward strand.
ATTATTGGAGAAAAAAATACGAAAAAAATAAAATTTATAATTTAAAAAATAAACTATATTTGCTGACTTTGGTAATTAAATTGCTTAAATAAAGAGTGACTTGTTTAATTAGTAATATGAGTTGATGAGAATTACAAAAAAGAAGCTCGCCAATCACAAAAACAGTAAACCTTGCTGTTTTAGCGGCCATAACTGGTGCCAGTACTTTATATGACTAGAAAACTAATTGTTTATAATTGGAAAAAATCACAAAACTTTTACATTACGCAATATCTGTACACAATTTATGAAGTATTTGTATCAGCAAATCACAAAAATAAAGTTATAGAAATTTTTAAAAATATATTTATGATAAAAGTTTTGTTTCCTCGAAGTCGTCGTAAGATGTATGTTTACAGAAATTAATTAAGCGATAATATTATCTTTGTATCATGGCCGGAATCTAGCACCGTAGCCCGGACGAGCCTTTGTTGGCCGGAAAGTTAGTTTGTCTCGCTTCGGGCGGTTAATCCAGTCGCCGGTCACCCGAAAGTTCTGATTGCGCCGGACTATGGATAACTTTATCTGTTACTCTACACCCATTACGTTTATGTGTACAATGCAATAGAAACTCGCTCGTATTGTGTGTCGTGTTAATATACACATTACAAATGCAAAAGTTGATACATTATAATATGCATGTGTCTATGCACGTTTTAAACAACTACCATTGGGGATTATGCCCAGTCTGAAAAATAATTTCAAATGCACAGAACATGTTTCATTACTCTTTTTGTTTTAGTTTCAACTAATTTAAAACTTTTAAGTATTCTTTTTTTACATGAGAAATATTCACTATAAATAAACATCTGCCAAGTAAATGCACAGTGCTTCCTCGTGCTAAATTCACCAAAGGTACTCTCTAAAACTGAATTAGTAGTTATTTCATCAAATGAATTTTAAATTTAACTAAAAAATAATGATTTTTGACTTTTGAATTAGTTGTTCCCAAATTTCATAGCGCTAGTGTTGTCCTTACAACATCTGTTAATCGTACATTTTGTTGTTTCCTATAATTTTTTGAGAAAAATTTACGTTTGTCATTTTTAGGGTTCCGAAGAAATCTTATTAATCTCACTTGGTCCGTCCTTTTCACTCAAAGCTAAATAGCTCGTAAACTATATAAGCTAGAGACTTGAAATTTTTACTGAACATGTAAAATGACACCCTCTAGTAAAAAATGTACAAATTTATTGAAAAAATAATTTTTCAGGGGGGGGAGAGGCGCTAACGAGCTAAAGCAAAATAAAAAAATAAAAATTTATACCAAGGCATGTGGCACGTTAATATGTATAACCAAACAAGCGGAAATTGACCCCTTTTCTATTTTTTTTCGAAATCAAAAATGGTGTTTGCAGAGGGCTTTAAAGCAAATCCAACAAAAAAAATTGTATACCAAGACGTGTGGAATGTCAAAATGTAAATCTCAATCAGTAGAATTTGATACTATTTTTTATTTTTTTTAAACTAACGTAAATGCACAGTGCTTCCTCGTGCTAAATTCACCAAAGGTACTCTCTAAAACTGAATTAGTAGTTATTTCATCAAATGAATTTTAAATTTAACTAAAAAATAGTGATTTTTGACTTTTGAATTAGTTGTTCCCGAATTTCATAGCGCTAGTGTTGTCCTTACGACGTAAATTTGAACTTCGATATGTCAACGTACTGAGCCGTACTGTCTATTGTGTGTATTCTATTAAAAATAAATCAGATATGTAAGTTTATTTATACAAAACTTAAAAAAATTTATTCAAAAAAAGGTTTTAGTGTGTTTATAATAAACGTTTTTCATTAATTTTGATTCTTTTATAAATTAGCCGTTGATAATTGATATACCGATAACTAACAATGTTGATTATTATAATAATATAATATTATTACTAAATTAATGTTGTCGTGCGTGATGATTTTCTATTTATTTATGCTTATTAAATAATCAATGATTTTTTTAAGATTGTTCCAGTTCGTAAACTAAAAAATAAAAACCTGAGATAACCTACAAATCACATATTTGTATCATAACCTCAGAAATATATGTATAGGTTCTTTCTTGGTAAAGATTCAGGTGGTATATTTATATGAACTTTTAAAATAAATCTTTTAAAACTAAAAAATATAATTAAAACAAAAAATCAATAATATTTTTTTCACTAATTCAATTAGTGACATTGTCACGTGATTGTCATTCACCAATTCAAAAGGTGAATAGTCACTAATTCATAGCGGTATACTTTTAACATTTTCAATTGGTGAATATTGACTATGAAATAGTGACCAATTCAGTTTTAGAGAGTAGTTAATTATTGAACAATTTAAATAAAAACCGACAAAGTGTTCAGATAAATTGCTTAGCATTGGTTAACCATTTACCCAAACAAAATACCAACCTATGCGTTCAGTAGTGGTATCAAATAAACATCAGATTCGGAATTATCGTGCCGAAAAACGCATAAGTTGGTATTTTGTTTGGGTAAAATAAAAAAAACTTTGAAATTTGTTTCCAAAACTGGCGCCAGGTGGCGCTCAAGAAGAAAAAATGGATGTCAAATTCGGAATCCTCGTATCTAAAAACCATTGGGTTGGTGTTTTGCTTAAAAAAATCAATGAAAAATTATAAAATTTCATGTATATATACATACATATTGAATTCAAGGGGCTCAAACTTAAAATTTTCAATCAAAAATGCGCCGAACTAAAATTGAACGTAGAAGTATAGTTCCATGGACGTTTTTTCTTAGAATTGAGAGTACCTTCAAGAGGAGGGTAACCGAGGCCCGTAAAATATATATATTTTTTTTATATTAAGCGTATTTTTTAAAATCAGATTGAAATAAATAGACTTACATATTATGTACACTTATGCTAATATTTATGTAAATAATTGTCTGTACATCATTCACTAGAACTGTGAAATATAATTCTGTGGAATTACAAAGATAGAACTGAATTATAACAGGAACTCTCGAAGAAAACTGACCGCAATGAAATTTATTGTAAAGGCTTAACATAAAATTTAAATTTTTGCGCCATACATATGCAAACGCTTTATCATTGTTAAACAGAGAGCAAAAAGAGGGAGAAAGAGAGAAAGAGAAGGAAAGAGAAAGTTACGAAGAAAAGATAAAGTACACAACATGCCGTACTTTTTTTCGAGATTTAGGGCATTAAAGGACTTACAGTAGCTTCTAAAAAACTTATGTATAGTTACAGTGGAAAATTTATATACTGTGTGTATATTTAATTTTAGAAATTGTTGTTTTAAATGAAACTTTCTTCAAATGAAAGCATATATAGTAATCCCTTGCTTTTCTACAAATATACTTTAAAGTTTAAAAGTTACTAAATACTTAACCCTTTTGTTCCTAGTGGTTTCACCAAGAAACCATCTGTTTAATAATGTATTGGAATCATATTGGGCATGTCCCCAAGGGAACATTTGTACCATACATTTAAAACATATAAAATATTAACTATCTTCGGTAGGTATCTACATATATTATATGAAAGTGCGTGCTTTATCAAAGAAAATTATGATCTATTTCAAAAATTTGAAAGAAACATATCTACAATATAAGAAACAAAAACATTTTAATATCTGATCACTCCAGGCTTCAATTAGTAAAAAATTCATCATACAACAATATGATTGAAACATACAATTACCTGCCCAATACAGTTAAAGAACTACCTGTGTAAACTTACAATAAGAAAAATGCTGTGCGAGGAAGTCGTTTATGAGCTATGGCACCAGTTATGGCCGCTATGAGAGCAAGGTTTACTGTTTTTGTGATTGACTGGCTTATTTTTTGTAATTCTCATGAACTCATGTTACTTATTAAACAAGTTACTCTTTATTTAATCAATTTAATTACCAATTGGTATTTATATTGATTAAATAAAGAGTTACTTGTTTTATTAGTAATATGAGTTGATGAGAATTACAAAAACAGTAAACCTTGCTCTTATAGCGGCCATAACTGGTATTAAAATTTTATTTACTTTATAAATATTTTTGTATACATTAATCAAACGTCAGTGGGAATAAATAGAAAAAAATAAATAAACGATTTACAGAGAATACAAATTTACAAGCGAAAAGATAAACGAATCTCATAAACCTAAGGGTAAAAATAAAGTGAAATTCATTCTTGCAATCAAGCCGGTCGTTAAAACTGCTCTAACAAATAAAACCAATTGCATTCACGCTGTAAATGAAAGAAAAATAACCCATCGTATTCGGACAAACAAAATGTAAGTCTTCACTATAAAAATAAAGAGAATGGTTGCAATAATTCAGCAAATAGGGTAAATAAATAATCTTAAATTCGCTGTGATCAAATTACGAAAAGGATGAGGCGGAGGGGAGCAAAAAAAACCCCGGTATTTCCTTTCCGTTGCACCAGTAATTCAAAATGGTTTATGCTTTTCATTTCGTAGACATATTAAGGATATCATGGAAAAAGATCTTAGTGTAATATTCTTTCGTCCCGTGTCGCTGGAGAATAAGTTATCAAAAGAGGATCAAGGATTCTTGACTTTAATTTAAGGGGCAGTGCGTTGGCGCGAGCTGGGACACGAGTGGATTCGAATTACAATGATAACTTTTATACGGTCGCTATTGATTGTGTAGGGTACTTATCTTGAAATCTATGTTATACAAGAAACCTGAGTACGTAAACGTTGATTTTATGGTATGTGATTTTATTCTATCGGAGTATTTTTGTCAATTTGATATATTAATATTATGACGAACGTTATTACTTATCTAATTTGTATTTTTTGTCTACATATATGCAGACAAAAAATACATAATTGCGAAAAGTGTTCAAATTAGAAAATATTTTATACCAGCTAAGTTAAATAACTATGAAATAGGAAATATGAAACATATTCACAGTAAATTAAAATTTTCTTTTAGATGATTTTTTTGGAATTATCTATATGCATTAGGGTTTACAGTAAAGTAGATATTAACAAGATATGTGCGAACAATATTTTTGAAAGTGGTGTAAATCTAATGCCGTGTTCAAACCGAAAAAACAAAACAGCAACATCGTGTCTTTTTGACAAAAGTGCAATAAACCCTATGCATTTTTAAATACGACGTGTTTTCAAACATCGTGTTGCTGTTTTGTTTTCTTTGGTGTGAACGCCGCATAAATATTGATGTTTTTGAAATGTTTGAGTTTCCATTTCAACATTTATAGTACCTATTGTCGTTTAACATATTAACAGCGAAATTACTACTAACTTATTTATAGAGAAATTGAAATTTAAAAATTGTTGAATTACATATTTTAATACTTAGTAAAAAGAAGTACTTCTTACTTGCATTAGTTTATTTTTTTAAATAAGTTATACTAAAACTTTTTTTTCACGCGTCAAACTGCTCAAATTTCCAAAATCTAATTTTATAATCCGTTTATATATATTTTTATAAAAATATCAATTTCTTCATATGAAGTAAATCACTTTCTTACAGTGAAAGCACTATTAAAATTGGTTTAGTAATTTTTGTGTCAAGCTGAAACAGACAAAACAATCAAAAATTGAAAAAATATCAAAATGCATTCTATTGTACGAGTATATAAAATGCCGTATGTATTTTTTTTATTGACCTAGAAGATTACAGACCCATATATTACTATTAATTTACAAAACGAATCATTTTTACCTAAAAACAGACCCATTCAAAAGAGCCGTGTGGCGTTGAGGGGTCCCGAAAGGCCTCAAAAGTAATAATATAGCTAGCAAATAAAATGTATAATGATATAAAAAAAAAAACAAACAGAAATTCAATATATATTTGTGTATCACGAGTGGGAATGTTTGTTAGTCGAGGCGCCAAGCGAGACTAACAATCACACGAGTGCGAAAAACGTATTTTACACCCGAGGTGCACACAATATTTTTTTTACAACCCTATTTATTATATAATATTAACAATAATATAATATAATAATTTATTTATATACTTTGTATTTAGCTATATTAATATTAAAATTCAAGTCTAGTAAGCTTTGGACAAAATTTTTGACAGTTCTATTTTCATTAAAATGTTTCTTAATTTGTTATTCTATAATATAAGATGGATAATTAAGTGGTGATACTGAGAAAGAACATAAGTGTGCACCACCAGAGATATCAGAAGCTGCAAATTAATTAATACCGTACTATACTATCTTATTTATATATTTTTTTATTACAATAATTATTATAGTGCTTAAATTTTAGTAATTTGTTTAATACTATAATACAAAAAAAATGTATGTGTTACTATGGAAACAGTAAAACTTTTGCGCACGCCGGGCGTAAAAGTACTACTTTACGTACTGAAATATACCATTGTAAAAGCCTACTTTTGTAAACGATTGTAGAAAAAATACGTCTTAAAATTATTTTTTTATTGTGGATAATACTAACCTTTACCCATATATCAGCGTTTTAAAAATTGGGGGCGAAATATATTAAAATACACAAGGGCGCTGAAAGTAATTGATTCATAAATGAAATCTTGATTTAATAGTAAATTATTAAATATATGTATAATCTGAATAATTCAAACAGACGTTATCATATTAATTCAGATTAAACAACAAGCGGTACGACGTTATTTTTATTTGTGTGTATTAATGTTAATGTTTCGCGCAGTCCCATCCCGGCGAGATGACGTGCTGTATTGTACTGCAGGGGCGTTGATGTTAATATGAAATCCCCAGGAGCTAGTGTTTTTAACGGGGGGTCTCTTTTCTTGCGCTGCTTCCTTTCCTAAACTGCCCTGTTTCTTTCGGTCGCGTGCGGGGCAATCAGGCGCGCATTTACTTTATTTGTGTCCATTAGTTGAACACATTCACTTTCTGTCTTTAAGTTTTTTTGTTTTTACAGAACTCATATTGTAGTAAAAATGAATATTATTAAATCAACTGATAGTTGAGTTAACATTATTATTAGAAATGGTTATTTTTCAAAATAAAAAGGAAAACTATTATTCGAGTAGTAATTTAAAAAGATTGACATTCATGCTTGTATAAATAAAAACTATTTTTGAAAAAGAAAAAGTTTTTAAAAAGTTTTATATATTATTTTTACAGCCTGTTTATTTTTTGTGATGAATTAAAATTATCGAAGGATTTTTACAGTACAATATCGACAATTTGGGATAATTAGGAAGATTACAATAATAAGAGGCTACATCCATTTTTGATCGATTAGCAATTTTTAGTATTTAATTAGTGAAGTACTTTTGAGAGAAAAAAAACTACCCATTTAATTAACTAAATGTAAACATATATAAAAACACATAAAAAAAATTAATTAATTTGTTAAGAAGACTTAATTTTATTTATATGTCAGTCAATTGTCTTCAGTTCTGATTGACTAAAATACTTTCATCTACTAATTAAGTATTAACAATTATGTATATATCCTTAAATTTGGGAAAAATAATTTAAAAATATGATATATATGTAAAGTACTATGTTTTTCTTTTTTCGTTTTTTGAGTTTAGGTCAAATAATTAAAAACACTATTTTTTAAGTTTTTTAGCAAATTATTTATTTATATAAATAAATTAAAAATAGTCTTCATTATAAATAAATAATTTACTACAACAAATACTAATACATTATAGGTACTGTACATTATTTAAGATCATTGAAGAAGGAAATATGTTTTTTTGAAAATTTCTCAAAGGAATATTTTGTAGAGAATTAAGTGCTTAATTCATAAATCCAGTAATTTTAAAGATATGTTTGTTAAAAATTATCATAAAAATTGGATTTTACTTTTTATGATAATTATTAAATGAATTGAGCTCTTGGGATTTTTTTTGTAGGAAATTTAATTCTCTATGATACGCTGCTATAGGAAATGAAAATAAATATTTTTTTTGACGAGCTATTCACGCATAAGTAAAAAATTAATTTTCCCCATATCAAATAGGAAAAATACTCGGTTTGCGCTGTTCACAAGTTTGATCTACTAGACCGAAATTTTGGGACAATTAATTTTTGATCAAAAGCTAAAACATAGGTCAATGGAACCGAAAAAAGAAAAATAATTAAAAAAAAAAAAAGAAAAACATAAATGGAAATTATTCAAGAACGGTAATTTTCACCACTACTCCGAACCTGTTCTCGACGACAGACCTCTTCCCTTCAGTCCTCAGAGGGTCGGCAGCCGAAACCCACCTCCGTAGGGGCTACGTAAATAGTTGGCAAAGTGTTGACTTTCGGATAATTATGGAGGATTGTAGTGACTTCGGTACATTAATTTGTGTTTCAAATATTTCTTTAAAATGTACCAACTTTTGTGTACACCCCTTTGGTGTTTATGTTTTGGAATTTATTATACAACACGCAGTTTATTATGGCGACGAGGGGGCAGATGTAAATTAAATTAATTGTGCCGAAACGCACTTCGTATTATTAATGTGTTATGGTAACCCGATTTTAATTTTAATTTAACTAATTTATTTATGGTCAGTGTAATTTTACTCTATTGATTGTAAATAATCGTTTATTATTTGCAACAGTTATCAACTTTATAATTTAAGAAGAAATTTTGTGCAAACATGTTTTGTTGATTTTTCAAAAGTTTTGGGAATGCAATTAACTTAAATACTTGTACACACATTAATTAGATTTTTAAAGTTATGTAAAGTATTTGTTTATGTATTCATTGAATTTTAGTTTAGTTTCTAAATGTTTAAATTTATTTATTTTTGTGTTAATCATTATTATTCAAATGTGTGTGTTATACTGATTAACACATGATTAATAGACCAGTACAGTTGTAAAATATTGGCATGGAGAATCATACATGACCTATATGTTCCATAAAATTTTGTTTATAATTAAAATATTCTTAATTAGTATGAAAAATTTTATTATAAATTTTCTTTTTCGATTTTTTTTGGGGAGGGGGTAGGAGGATCAAAGACCCCCAACAATTTTTTTTGTAAATTTTAATTTGTATTAATTTGATTAGTTTTTTTTGGAGGGTGGGGAGGTTGAGGGGGCAGCATGATCCATAACACCTGAGACAAACAATTTCCTAAAAAATAATTCAAATCGGTGCATTTTTACAGTAGTTATCGTGAACTAAAGAATATTCTACACCAAGGCACGTAGAAACACACCACACACAGCCGTCAAGCGGAAATTAACTTTTCTTTAAGTTTTGAAGGTTGTACAATCAGAATCTGTCTCTTATCTCAGACACGATTTTTCGACGGTATTACAATACTTCCATTTCCTTCGGAACATGGAAATAAAAAAACACTTGCATTAATTTTTATGTGAAAAAAATTTTGGTTGGTGCAGGTTTGTTCATTGAGTCATAAACAACATTTGTGCATAAATGAAATATTGCGCAATTTTTTAAACAATTTATAAACAACTGTTAAAGTTTTTTTTTTTTTTTTTAATTTAAGATATTTGCCATCGGGCGTAGCCCCTCAGCCAGACTTGAACTGTATTGTATATATATATATATTTTTTCTAGTGTTTATTTTTATTTTTTATTTCTGTTGTTTTTTTTTTCACGTTATTCTATATTTTATGTTTTATTTATTTTTATTCCAATTTGGATTGTTTATTTCTATTAGTATACTACCTATTTAATATAGACATCACTTGGGATTTTTGGAGTGATGGATGTGGAGTTTACTACCGGACCTGTCGGAGCAGGTTTGAAGACGAACAGTATGGTCGGGAATGTGGGTTTACATTAAAAAGGGTTCACACATTAGGATTTTTATAATCTAACTCCTATATTATCTAAATATTCATTTAGAATGTCGAATACTGCGATTTTTTGACTTGCTAACAGTGTTGTGAGCGTAAAAGGGGGACAAAAACCTTCTTGATAAAGATCGTTTGCCATTAGAGTATACTCTTGGTGATGATTTTTATATTCGAAGAAAATGTGCTGGGCGTCAGCTATGACTTGGTTCTTATATGTACAAAAAGGTGTAGCGTTCTTTTTTATTTTAAACAAATGTTGTGATGTACAGCAATGGTTAAATTTTAATCTCGATATTGTAGTAATATGTTTTCTTTTTCTTGTAGTGTTATAGAACCACGGTTGTTTTGGGATGTTATTGTGCACAATAGTGCCAGCCTTTTGCTCTTCAGGAAATCCGCCATTCTGAGTTCCATTTTTCCTGTATTTTTTCTTTAAATATCCTTATAAAATCGGTGTAAGGAGGTTTATACATGTCTTGGTTGTGAACGGCTTTTTTCGCGAGTTCGTCTGCTTCCTCATTAAAGTGAATCTTAATATGTGCTTTCGCCCACACAAATCGAATTTCTCCATCTCATTTATCTGCTTCAATATTTCAGTAAATATATGTGACACTAATTTATCCGCCTTGATATTTTTAAGTTTATTTAAAACAGACAAACTGTCCGAAATGATAAAGATATTGTTTTCCTGGAGTGTTAACTGTTAAAGTTACATGAATAGCATTTTTTTCCTGTTATGGCTTACTTAGCGAGAACTAAGCAATATACGAATAAATGTCTTCAAAGCTTTTTTGTAGATGGTAAAATTTCCTATCAAAAAATCAGCGAGAGCATATATCTATTTTTTTTAGTTTAGATGCGAGAGACGCTCGAATGCCCGCATCAAAATGGCTCGTTTTTCAAGCGAAACAAGAAATAGACCGAGCTTAATAAACAATTGAAACGAACAAATTTAAATACTCACCAAAAATTCTGAAAAAATTCATGTATGTATTATCAAAAAAGAAATCATAATCTGATCTAATTGCATCTGATTAATACATTTCTATTACCTGCCTACCTAAAAATATTGTTATTAATATGATATAAAAAACATCTGCCAAGTAAAAACACAGTGCTTTCTCGTGCTGAATTCACCATAGGTATAGTTAATTATTATTGAACAATTAAAATAAAAACCGATAAAGTGTTGAGATAAATTGCCTATAGCATTGGTTAATCATTTAATTTTTATACAATTTTACTAAAAAATATTAGTTCGAAATTTTTGTTAAGACCCTACCTGATTATTTTTTCGTATATTTTAACTTTCTTGACAATTTCAATCTAAATATTTTATGCAAACGTCAAAATGACATTTAAAACGTCAAAATGAAATTCAATATGTCAAAGTAAATATCAATTAAAAAAAAGCACTATTTTTTAAATTAAATTGAGATAAATCTTTGTAAGGGAATATTTTACAACAAACATTGTAGACCTATTTTATAGGAAATTGAATGCTCTACAAAAAAAATCCTATAAAATTTTTACAAAACATGTAAGGGGGAGATTACGATATCCGTGGGCACCGCTGGTTATTAGGGTTTTATTATATCAAATTAAAACATTTTCGCGTTATGTACTATATTGTCTTTAGTATATTGAATATTGATGTTCTTTTGTATAGATTTCTTGAATGTGGGGCTTATAAACTATAGTTTAAAAAATATGCGTTACTTTTTATTATATCAAATTAAAACATTTTCGCGTCAGCGAAAATGTAGTAATGTTATGTACTATATTGTCTTTAGTATATTGAATATTGATGTTCTTTTGTATAGATGACAGAGGACCCCCAGACTCTCCGTATTTACCCTTAAAACACTTTAAATATCAAGTTTTAGCTCCCTCGTTTGGAATTCATCATAACCTAGCGGTGCCCACGGATACCGTAATCGTGCCCATGTAAGTATCGTTCTTGAGATATCTTGAAAAAATAAATATTTTGGGATGTCAGGGGACAGACACACACATACGCACAGACAGACGGATGGACAAACGGACAGACAGACAGACACGGACCTAAAAGTGTTTGTCTTGACCTGAAACGGAAAGATTAATTTAAAATTTTGAAATCGGAGAACAATTTTTTTGTCTCATTCTAAAACGATCACAAAGCTTCTCGTATCTTCGATATTGCGAGGAAGCAGTTGACAATGTACATGAGATCAGTGTTTTTGAAATTCAAATCTTTTAAAATCCTACCTCATTATAAAAATCTATATTATATTCAATCACCATGAACTGTCTGCTTGCAGAAAATACATATTTTTTTGATAACTCCTCTAGTTTTACCATTTTTAATGATAAACAGAAACAAAAGATTACTTGAAAATATTCTTACTGATATGTACTTTCTTCACGGTGAATTTCAAAATGAAAACGAAACAGAAAAAGAGAACAACTGTTTTCATTCACCTATCAAAAGTTTGAAGAGTTTTTTTTAAACCACACATCAATGTTTGTATTTTATTCGAGAGGCCGAATAAAAAAGCAGCCCATTAAAAAGCGACATTATAAATAGTGAGTAAAGTCAAGGGTGTGATAAAAGGATACGCTTTCATTTAAATTGTTTCGTTCTCTCTCTCTCCTTTACAAAGTGTCGTTAAAATATCTATGTTTATACTTGTTCACACTTACTACATCATTTCACGAGATGTCTAGTTCTTTATCTCATCGTGAGTTTTGCATTGTTGGCCGACTACAGTTTAGTCTTGTTTACGTTCTGTGAATAAACATATTTCATTATTTATAACATAAGTACTTGTGAATACATTTTAGTTTACTTTATAATATTTACTACTATTGGGATTATCCGGAGTGGTTTGGGTAACCATACTTTATTACCATTTTTTTATAGGTGGCATTATAAACAGTGGCGTATTTACGTTAAGTGCCGCCCTGGGTAAAAAAAATACCGCCCTGGGTAAAAAATAATGGCCACTCTGGGCAAAAAAAATTGCCGCCCCTTTACCAAGGGAAAATATAATATGTATATTTTTGACAGTCAGAATTCCTATATGAACTGAAAAGTGAGAATTTTTACAAATAATGGAAAATATAATATATGTATATTAAAAATTGATGACCTTTTTTTTCACGTCGATTGCAATTTCTGATTTTATGAAGTAAAAAGTTTGGAAAATAGGGAAATAAAAACTTGAAGACCTTTTTTGTTTTTTTTAGTCGCGTTACTCATTTTTGTCTCCATATTAATATGCTATATTAAACTAAAAAAATCTACCGCCCCTCTCAACCTGCCGCCCTAGGCCATGGCCCCCATGGCCCCATGGTAAATACGCCACTGGTTATAAACGTCATAAGGTACTGGCACCAGTCTTAAATATGACCTAAGTAATGACTTTTTTAAAATTAAATGTACTGAATTAGGAACATTTGTTGATATTTGATTACTACCATTTCTGAATATTAATCTACATACATTTAACTTTCTTACAGCGTGATTTGATGACACTCGGTCAATAGGTTATCAAAATGGTGGACTTATTTATTTATTATTTTAATATCATAGCAACTGCTTTATATTGTTTCAAATTTGACGATTCTTTCTTTTATATCTTTTGTGTGGTAGTACTTATCATTTTGTAATCTTTATCCATTACAGCAGAAAAAAAAACATAAAAGAAAAGGCTATAATTTAAAAAACAAACTATATTTGCGGACTTTGGTAATTAAATTGATTACTTGTTTTATTAGTAATACGAGTTCATAAGAATTACAAAAAAGAAGCCCGTAAATCACAAAAACAGTCAACTTTGCTCTTATAGCGGCCATAACTGGTGCCAGTACCTTATTTAAACAAAACTGTCCGCGGATTATTTAAATAAAAATATATTTATTCGTTAATTCTTTGCCTCTCCTGATACAAAAGAATAAGTTGATTTGCTAGGTAGTTTTTTCGTGATACACAGTCATACGGACTTCCACTATAATAATGGATAAAACATATTATTTAATATATGTATTGTGTATTATTATTAAATAATCTATTAGTTATACATTTTCAATATAAAAAAATATAAAAATCAAAATGTAAAAACAATATTAAAATTAAAAACAAAACCCTATGTCTTCGTGATTACTCGGTTAGTATGGGGTAATCTCGAACAGTGGATAATAATTAAACTTAATTAGTATAAAATTCGCAGCAAAAGCCTCTGGATGTACTTTTGACCACTGGTACATTTATCATGTGCCCATAAATTGTACTTAAGCCCATTACCTAGTCTTCAACAGGAGGATCTTGATATTTTTCATTATAATAACAGAAACAATGAACATATTTTTTTAGGTTAGGATTATATAATAAACAATATGGGTGACATCAAATACTTAATCACATTTATTTTAATTATATATCAGTTATTACATGATGGCTTCTATTTTAATTAAAAAATAGATAAAATATGATGTAAAAATGGAATCAAGCTCACTTTGTACTGCGAGCATGATCTACACTGACCGTTAACGGTCCGATACTGTCGGTAAGTGTAAAGAGAACATTAGTTTTCCTCTTCTAACATACTGAAACCATTGAATTCGTGATTACCCCACTCTCCCTTATCAATAGATCAGATTTTGTATGCAATCCTAATTAAAGATTTTATTCTTTAGGAGCCGGAGATTCCTATACTTCACATAAGTAACTCCACTGTCTCTAGATTAAAGCCAGCATTATAACAGGAAAAGATAGAGTTTCTCGTTGTGTCGTTACGCGGTTACAATAATTCATCAAACACAAAAAGCAAGTCTGCGAATGCAGCTCTGTACAAAAACCGCACACAATATACCGTGCTTTAAGTTTGGACCACAGAATTTTCTCTGTTCACCTCACTTAAGTAGGGCAGGTAACATTGACACCGGCGCAAACTTAATTCATTAAACTTGGCAACAAACTTTCTAGACATGCTCGTTGCAGGATGGTAACATTGCTTGGCATTGAATTAATGTACACACACATATATAGCTTTATGTATAGTAGTATATACATATTTATACGTTTATATATATATATATTACTTTTGTTTCCAAAGATGTTAAGTTTTCTGGTATGATCTGTATCAATTTTCTATTACTGTCATACGACGTGATATTTCGGATTGTTTTTATACAGTCCATCATTATACTACTTATACACGTATTATACTCACTTTACATATAAAATCATAAAAATTTATAGTATTGTACATACCGGGTGTTCCAGACCACTATGTTTTACGCCCAAACTATTGAAGATAGAGTTTTATGATAAAAAATTTACTATATATATCGACCCTAAAGAATTTCAGGAAAATATTTTCAACCCCCTAAAACTCCCTCTTGTAGGGTAGTTTGAGAAAAATGTTAATTTTATTTAAAAAAATATATAATTAAAAAATTTTTTTTTAAATAAAATTTAAAATTTTCTTAACAAAAGTTGTTAATTTAAATATATTTTTTAAGATAAAATACTAATTGATATATCATTCCATTTAAATTTTTTTAATTATCCCCATTTGAAGTTTTGAATTTTTGATATGTCGCGTATGATAGGTACTTTAAATTATCCAAATCTCAAATAATCATACATCATTAAAAAGTTCGTTATTTCTACTTTCAAATGAAAATTTAAAAATAAAATTTCATTGATATTTAACGAAACTAGAGCACTTTTAGTAAAACCCTAAAATTTGGGAACAATTCGCCATATTTTCTAAACAATTGAATGTAAGAACATTTTTTTTTTTTACAAAAGTTTCTTAATTTTTTATGATCTACTTTTGGATATACCGTTCCCTTTAATTTGTATTGATTGATGTACCCCTCAAACTACCCCACACGATTTTGATGATTTTGAAGACCGTCCTCAAGTTAGACCCAACCATCCAACTAAGTTTTAATAATATCGGTTTAGTGGTTCATGAGTTATGCGTGTGACAAGGATTCAGGGAACAGGCACACAGATACACGGACCGACGAACGGATAAACAGACAGACAGACACGGAATGAAAAGTGTTTTTCTGAAACGTTTGTGAAACGGATAGATCAATTTAAAATTTTGAAATCGGAAAACATTTTTTTTGTCTCAATCTAAAACGATTATCTCGTATCTTCGAATAATAATAAATAAAAAATATCATTGAGATTTTTTTCTGTGAATATTTATGTAATATAAAAATGGTTATTTAATTTTATCCACCCTAAAAACTGAAACTATGGGGTATTTTTATAATGAATATCAATAATTAGTGATTAGCTAGAGTTGATCTTTTTATTTGATTTCCGTGATTAAAATTCATCGTTAGAGCCCGGGTTGATTGGGGCGTAAGTGATTGAAAAATTTAATTCCGTGTTCATTTTATTTAATTAAAAGTAATTGCCTCTGACGTTTAACATTTGCATTCTTTCATGTTAGCGGTTCATCCAACTATCAAATAGTCGTTTTGTTTCATAAAACTATTTATTCTGTTATCGTGAATTAGAGGATTAATTAAAATGAAAATACAACTAAAGGTATGCAACAAAAAATTATACATAGGTACATAAAATGTTTGACAGTAATTTGTTGATAGAAGTATGTACTATGGGTTTCAGAAGTCGTTTGCCACCCTAAAGGTCAGAATCGCTTACATCAGATTCAAAAATATCAAGACAAAATCATCTGTTATCTTTTTCTATGGCGGAGCTTATATAGTTACATTATTTTAAATAAAAACATAAATATACGTCCATTTAATTAATTAATTAATATCAAGTTTAACATATTTAAATACTAAAATTCGGAATATTAAATATTTATTGCACAAAATTTACTTAGACAATTTTCAATATATTACATAATAATTTAATTGTACAAATATATACATATGAGTACTGTAAACGACGAATACTTCTTTATCTAGCAAATGAGTTTCAAAAAATATATCTTTGTTTGGTAAATGGGAGAAAACTAACTAAGTTTGTGATAAGCGAATTTGAATGAAATCTGGTCGACCCACTTCTGTATGCCTCTACATATGTTGCAAAAATAGAAATATATTTCATTTATGTACCATGATTTTGCTAACAAAATGTATTTAGACATTTGAAAAATTAATTAGAATTTATTTATATAGTATGTAGGTATTTATTTATTGCATACTAGCAATCAACAGCCACTAAATGACTGAAAGAGAGTGTAAATTAATGAAAAAATACACTGAACCGAAAAAGGAGAGAATGTTGGAACCCCGATTGTTATCAAATCACGCTGTAGGACAGTTAAATGTATATATGTATGTAGATTAATATTCAGAAATGGTAGTAATCATATATCAACACATATTTCTAATTCAGTACATTAATTAAAAAATTGCCATTACTGGGGTCCTTGCCAAGACTGGTGCCACTACCTTACTCATGTATATGAAATATACATTTAGTATAATTTTATTGTAAAGCCGATTTTTTTTTCGAAACCCAGATTTTGATGGGCTTATTCATTTTGACCTTACCTTAATCTATTCTGACTATTTTCGCCATGATGTCTGTGTGTCTGTCGGTCTGTAGTCGCTGTAACTTAAATACGACAAATCGTAGAAGGGTGAAATTTTATATTTTAAATTGATTTTTGCTGAGAAGAAAACCTCCTATTTTTGAAAACGATCTTTCAACCAGATACGGATGTTTGTGTCGACTTTTAAATTTTTTGAATTACTTTGAAACATTGTGAATTAGAGAAATATGGCCAAGTTAAAAATTGTAGATAATATTACTATCTATAATTTACGAGACATTAATTTTGTTATCTTGAAATATTTTACAATAAAATTAGAAACACGTACACTATTCACTCTCAGTGTTATGTATAAGAAAGTCCCGTGGCTCCCATGGCAGTTTTTTTTGGATATTATAAACCTAATATTTTCAAACAATATTTTTTATAATATATTTTATAATACAGGTGCATAGATTCAATAATAACAATAATAAACTTTATTAATTTTTTATCTAGCTTCTGTTGTATTTAAGGTATTCGCTGACTGTAAGTCTATGAGAATGTTTGCTTACTTCACATATCCACATACTCGTGTCACTGTATAAAATAAAATGGGAAGAATTCTTTCAGGAATTCTGTCAATAAATTATTTACTTATCTGTTTTGAGACATGGACCTGCACATGGTTTACGATTGTTTTATTTATTTCTTTGTGTTTTGGACGCCCCCTGCTGTGTATTTATTTAAGATTTTCAGATCCCCCCGAGTGCTTTCAACACCGATGTTTTTTGTGTGAGAATTTCTAACTTGATGTTTTTGTGTGTTTTCTTTTTATACAAATATTAAGATTAAATATTTATCTTGAAGACAGGTTTTATGTACCTTCCAAAATACTCAAACTTACGTGAAATATATCTGCAACAGTAAATAATTTTAATAGTTGCATTGAAACGGTTTGTAATAGAAATGTATTTTTTTGAATTTTTGTTTTTATAGGAAAAATATCTTAATAATTCAGACAAAAGTTTTACAAATTATAAATAATTATAAATATACATATAAAACAAATAATATCAACTTTATTGTCTAAACACCAGAATGTAATGAAGATATAAGTAAATGCAAGCTTTCGATTCACAGAAACGTCGTCAGGCTTTTAGAAGGAATAGGATTTGAGAAAAATGTCGTAATCGCAACAATTTTCATGTTGAGAAAATATATTAGGGTAATTCCGGGGGAGATGGCCATACGGGAGAGATGGCCAATAGAAAAAAGTTCAAGTAACAATAAACAGATGGCACTACTTTCAATTTAGTTTGGTTCATTTAAAAACGGGCAACAAGTGTCAGTGGATTTTTGTTAAAAAAAATATGGAAAGGTGAGTAATTTGACTTTGTTTTTTTAAAACATGTTCGATTTAAGTTAAGAGGTTGACATATTAAGTGGTCACAAAAAGATTTTGAAATTTTTGCCCGTTTCCGTGCTTTTTTTGTGAAGTAAAAAACTTTCACGTGTTCTAACCTCAAAATTACCGACAAAATTGAGAATATGCTTTAATTACCTAATGTGGCCATCTCACTCGGACTATCGGGAGAGATGGCCAAAGTATTTACGGGAGAGATAGCCATAAAATTTAATGTTCTAATTATGATTTTTAGGGTTCCGAAGAAACCCTATTAATCTCACTTTGTCGTCCTTCCTTTTCACTCAAAGCTAAATAGCTCGTAAACTATATAAGCTAGAAACTTGAAATTTTTACTGAACATGTAAAATGACACCCTCTAGTAAAATATGTACACATTTATTGAATAAATAATTTTTCAGGGGGGGGGGGGGAATAAGGAGCGAAAGCTGGGTAAAAAAAATATTTCTTTTATACCAAGACATGTGGCACGTTAAAATGTATAACCTAAAATGTATAACTTAAAAATGGCGCCTGTAGGGGGCACAAATTTAGTATTTTATTTTGCCCCCCCCCCCTCTAACTCTGTAACTACCGGCTCAAAAAATTTGAAAAAAAATTAGTAACGAGGTTTTGGTGGGACTATCACGACAAATACTAAAGTCAACAATATAATTTTAAATTTTGGAATAATAGGGAGAGGTGTAATACAATTTTTAATTTTAATTTTCATATCTAGGCATGTGGGATGTCAAAATGTACATCTCAATTAGTAGAACATGACCATATTTTAAATTTTTTTTCTAACTCAAAAATGGCGCCTGTAGGGGGCTAAAAGCATTGTTTACATTGTCCCCACCTATATCTTTGTAGCTACTGGTTCAAAAAATCTGAAAAAAATTTGGTAACGAGGCTTTGATGGAACTAGCAACGACAAATACTAAAGTCAACAATACAAGTTTAAATTTTGGAATTATAGGGAGGGGCGTCATATAATTTTTTATTTTGATATCTAGGCAAGTGGGGTGTCAAAATATAGATCTCAATTAGTAGAACTTGACACTGTTTTATATTTTTTTCTAACTTAAAAATGCACATGTAAGTGGTTCCAAACATTCCACGTAGTACGTACTTCGGAACCCTTATGGCATACATTCGTGTATGTCTTGCCCGAATTATTTTTTTTTTAAATATTTTCTACAGATGCCTAACCAATACTTGCGGAAGGCGGCTGTTGGTCGAGGTGCCTGGAGCGAAGAAGATTTGAAAAACGCTATGGAAGAAGTGCAAAAACGAGCGATGTCGGTTTATAAGGCCTCTATTATCTACGATGTTCCAAGAAAAACACTAGAAAGAAGATTAAAACAAAACAACTACACAAAGGGACCTATGGGACCATCATCAACCTTTGGTGTAGACAACGAAAAAAGACTGAGCAACCATATAAAAGATATGCAGTCAAGAGGTTTTCCCTTGACTATCGATGATTTAAGAATAATTGCATTCAAGTACGCTGAGCAATTAGGAATTAAACACAGATTCAATATGTCATCTGAGAAGGCGGGCTATGATTGGGTGCAAATGTTTTTAAAAAGGAATTCCGATATTTCATTAAGAAAATCAGAAGGGGTGTCATATGCTAGAAGTCAAGGGATGAATAAAGTAGAAGTAAAAGCCTATTTTGAAATGCTTGAGAGGACTCTTTGTGATAATGATCTCATAAATAAACCTGGCCATATTTACAACATGGACGAGTCCGGGTTGCAATTAAATAATCGACCAGGTCATGTTTTGGCAGAAAAAGGTTCCAAAGTGGTAGCTATGTCAACCTCTACAGAAAAAGGAGAAACGATCACGGTAATTGGTTGTTGTAATGCTGAAGGTAATTTTATGCCTCCTGCGTGCATTATGAAAGGGCAAAGGAAGAAACCCGAATTCGAAGATGGACTGCCTCCAGGTTCAGTAGTTTATATGTCACAAAAATCCGCCTATATAACCTCCGACATATTTCTTGAATGGATGAAATCGCATTTCTTGCCTCGAAAACCTGATGGCAAAGTGCTTCTTTTGCTGGACGGTCATTCTACGCACTGCAATTCAGTTAAAATGTTGGAGTTTGCTAATGATAATGACATCATCTTACTGTCGATGCCATCACACACATCCCACTATCTTCAGCCGCTGGATGTTGCTGTTTTCAAGTCTCTGAAAACTTACTTCTATGAATCGTGCAGGTTATGGATGAAACAGCACCCTGGACGCCGTCTAACAAGGCAACAATTTGGCTTCTTATTAAACCAAGCCTGGGGAAAATCAGCGACAAGTGGAAATGCAACTTCAGGATTCAGGGCAGCAGGAGTTTTCCCACTAAATCCAGGTGCCATTCCGGAGTACGCCTTTAGTAAGAACATTGAGCCACCTATTGAAAGAAACATCGGACATGCAACGCAGGCCCAATCAGTTTCAGATTCAGACCCAAGTACGTCCACTCAGACGGCGAATCAATCAACACCGACAAGAGTACTGAACGAAGTATCTCCACTGCCTGTAAAACTAAACGAAGTCCGCAAACGAGCCAAACAAGTAAGCATTCTTTTGACATCTGAAGAGCATATTGAAAAACGAAAAATAAAAGAAAAAGAAAAAGAAAAAAAGGAAGAAAAGTCAAAAAAACTAAAAATAATAAAAACAGAAATTAAGACTGATACACCTAAGCAAAAAAATACATCTAAAGAGCATATTAAAAAACGAAAAATAAAAGAAAAAGAAAAAGAAAAAAAGGAAGAAAAGTCAAAAAACCCAAAAATAATAAAAACAGAAATTAAGACTGATACAGCTAAGCAAAAAAAGACTGTTAAGAAACGTAAGGCAATTCGTAGGTTGTCTGATAGCAGTTGCGAAGAAATTCCCATGGAAACTGAAGACAGAGAGAAAGATAACTGCAGAGGTTGTGGTGATAATTATCATAGGACACAACTAATCGAAGAGTGGATACAATGTAATATTTGCATGTTCTGGGTGCATGAAAATTGCACCGAGTTTGAGGACATGTGTTCCAACTGCGGAAATAAGAAGAAAAAAAGGAGTTAAAGGATCTCAAGGGCAAAGGAAGAGGCAAAAAAAGTACTGGCCGTCTCCCCCCGACAAATATGGTCATCTCACCCGGACACCCGGGAAAGATGGCCAGTCCTAGTATTTTTTAAAAGGTTTAAAATTACACTTTTTTGTTTGCTTTAAAGTGATTTATCGTTAATGTTTAATAAGAGTTATAATAAAAGTTTAGTTTTCGATATAATTCAATGTTTTATTCATCATAATTTCTTCACAACAGATTCTTAAAGTTATTAGGGCCATCTCCCCCGGAATTACCCTATACAATTTAATTTTCTTTTGGTAACATATATTTAAAAATTGAAAACTAAAATAGTTTTTAAATATATATTTTTGTAATAAGTATATTACACATACCCTACATTACATTGGGGATACGTTCTGAAAATTTCCACCACGGGACTTTCTTATACGTAATCCTGACGGTGAACAGTGTACTTGATTCTTAATTTATTAAAACATATTTCTGACAAACTAATAAAAGATAAAATAAAATGGGACATAAAGTATAGATAATATTATTCTCTACATTATGTATCAAATGAATTTTTTTTAACGTTTTTTTTGAATTTTCGAACAATTTTTGAAATAAAAAAAATGTTTTGGATAAAAAATGTCGAGTATGTTATAATCTATAATTTATTCCCCATACATTTTTTTGCAATATTTATGATTTAGTCAGAAAGAATATTTTTTTATGTAATTATTTAGGCTCACTCACACTGTTCACTCTCAGTATTAGGTATAAGAAAGTCTCATGGTACCTATGGCAAACACGCACACTGTTTAATCTCTGTAATACGTATAAGAAAGTTCCATGACACTCATGAATGGCAGATATTTCTCTTCTGTTATAAACCATTTAAATTATAGTAACTTTTTTCTTCAAAAATTTGTTTTTTCGAAAAAATGAATAGAACATTAATTATAGATATTAATATTACCTACAATTAGTAACTTGACCATTTTTCTCTATTTTGCACTGTTTCAAAGTAATTCGAAAAATTCAGAAATCGACGTAGGTAAACATTTGTATCCAGTTGAAGGATAGTTTTAAAAAATAGGACGTTTTCTTCCCAGATAAAAATTAATCTTAAATATAAAATTTCAAATGAATTAAACTATATAACTTTGATAAATTTCAGAATACGAGGCGTGCATATTCCATTTCACGAAAAAAGAAAAATATGACAAACATAAAAGTTTCTTTAAATTTTTTTAATCGTTGGAATAGAATCAACCATACGTATATAAGAAATCAGTTAAAAAGTCAAAAGATTTTTATGAAATAAAACAAGAACAGTAAAGTTTTCTTGGACGACATTTAGTTCCGGCGGAAACCGCCGGGCGGCGCTGAGAGCGAGCCGCCTGATCAGTGATGTAAAAAGTTTTTATGGGTCCGGAATTATTACCTCAGGCAGCGTCGCGGATAAGGTAAATGTATGTTTATGCGCGGGAGGAAAATGATATTTTTTGTTGTCTCATAGGAGGAAAAAAAACAACACAACACTGCTGCTGCTTTCAGGTATGGCGCCGTAACAACTTATACGGCCTCGGTTTAGTTTTTCTACGGGATATGAAAAGATGCTAACTTCATAATAATGTACATGATTTGTGTGAACATTCTTAGTTTTTCTTATTTATATTCGTATGATGCATATATTCTAGTGTTTTAAAAGTTTGCTTTTCAACCCTTAATTCTGTGAAAACTTTTTTATATAAGTAATAGGTATTTTTTTTTGTTGGTACTGAACATTGTATTTTTTGTATAATATGCTATGGAATGGATTTTGCAAAGAAGTTACAGACAAGCATTTTTTTCCTATATGTCTCTATACCTATAAGAAACATAACATAGGTGTAGTATTGTCAACTTTTTTCGAACATTTTAACTAATTTTCATCATGATGTCAGTGTGTCTCCGTAGATGATCAAAACATAGAGGGTTAAATTTTATATTTAGTATCTGTATAAGCTTCGGTTAAAAAATTATATTTGTTAAAATATAATTTGCAGATAATATTGCTTCCTCGCAATATCGAAGATACGAGAAGCTATGTGATCGTTTCAGATTGAGACAAAAAAAAAGTTATCCAATTTCAAAATTTTAAATTTATTTATCCGTTTCACGTCAAGACAAACACTTTTCGTTCCGTGTCTGTCTGTCTGTCCGTGTGTCCGTGTGTCCGTCCGTCCGTCTGTCCCCTGAATCCTTGTCACACGCATAACTCATGAACCACTAAACCGATATTATTGAAACTTGGTCGGATGGTTGGGTTTGGTTTGAAGACGGTCCCATTTCAAAATCATCAAAATCGTGTGTAAGGGAGAGGGGTGACACCCCAAAATATTTCTTTTTTCAAGATATCTCAAGAACGACACATGTTACGAGAAAATTGTATAGAATATTTTTTGTAGAGAATTAAATTTCCTATAATATGGGTTTACTACGTTTGTTGTAAAATATTCCCTTACAAAGATTTATCTAAATTAATTTTAAAAATTCGTGTTTTGTTTTTCTAAATTGATATTTGATTGGATATATTAAGTGCATTTTGACGTTTTAAATGTCACTTTGGCGTTTTAAATGTCACTTTGACGTTTTAAATGTCATTTTGACATTTGCATAAATTAGATTTAGATTGAAATTGTCAAAAAATTAAAAATAATGAAAAAATATTCAGGTGCGTTTTAAGAAAATATTCGAACTAAGATTTTTTAGTAAAATTTGTATAAAAATTAAATGGTTAACCAATGCCAGGCAATTTATCTGAACACTATCGGTTTTAGTGAATTTAGCACGAGGAAGCACTGTGCATTTACTTGGCAGATGTTTTTTTTATAGTTGACATTTTTTATATCAAGGTTTTACCTGTATTATAAAATTTGCATTTATTTTTAACATATTTATTTATAGATGAAATCATGGTGATCAGGGTTATAGGATACGTATGAGGAATTGGTAATATAAATAAAAATAATAAATTGACTCAAATTCTACTGATTGAGATCTCAATTTTGATACCACATATGCCTTACAAAAATATATTTTGTCTAGCTTTAGTTCTATGGTATCCCCTCTTAAAAATTTATTTTTTCCAAAAAATAAAATAAAATTATTGTCTAGCAGGCATACTTTTAAATGTTTCGTAAAAATTTCATATTTGTAGCTTATACAGTGTGTTCACGATGAAAGGAACAAATTCGTTTAAAATTCAGGTAATTATTTTGTGCAAAAACGCTCAGACCCGTCGATTAGTATTTTTAGTTGCGGATTTTTTGACATAAGAAAATTGTATACAGGGTGTCTGAAGAAGAACATATGCAGTCATCATTGATTTTTTTAAATGGAACACCCTATATATTATACCATTTTTGAATTGTGCGATAAATTCTGAACACTTTTTGTACAGTATATTAAATCTCAAAAATCAGTGGTTTTTGGAATAATGACGTTTGAAAATTGACATTTTGAAATACACACAAGTCAAATATAATGTACAAAAAGTGTTCAGAATTTATCGCACAATTCAAAAATGTTATAATATATAGGGTGTTCCATTTAAAAAATCAATGATGACTGCATATGTTCTTCTTCAGACACCCTGTATACAATTTTCTTATGTCAAAAAATCCGCAACTAAAAATACTAATCGACGGGTCCGAGCGTTTTTGCACAAAATAATTACCTGAATTTTAAACAAATTTGTTCCTTTCATCGTGAACGCACTGTATACATTGTAGTTTACGAGATATTATGCTTTGACTGGAAAGGACAGACGGACGGATAGACGAACGACAAAGTGAGATAATAGGATTTCTTTGGTACCTTAAAAAGATAACTATATAATTTTATCGATATATTACTTGATAGATCGCACCTGGCGCGTTCTCAGCACTGAATGAGTTAAACCAGTGTTTCTCAACCTTTTAGTATTTGCGACCCAATTTTCAATCACAATTCTCATCCCCCCATACAATAATTTTACTAAACCTTCTTTCGAAAAACTTTGCTCTGCAAGACAGGTCCAAGGGAGTCACTAATAATTATTAATCTTGTTTTTAATTTAATATTGATAAGTTAATTATTATAGTTATTTGTGTATCTAGGGTGTAAAATGATAGTTTTTCGCACGAGTGTGAATGTTTGTCAGTCGAGGCGTTAGCCGAGACTGACAATCACACGAGTGCGAAAAACGCATTTAACACCCGAGGTGCACACAATATTTTTTCTACAACCCTATTGATTATATAATATTAACAATAATATAATATAATAATTAATTTATATTTACTATATTAATATTAAAATTCAACTCTAGTCAGCTTTGGATAAAATTTTTGACAGTTCTATTTTCATTCAAATGAGTTTCATAATTTGTTATTCTATTATATTATATTCAGATGGATAAGTGGTGATACTGAAAAAGAACATAAGTGTATATCAGAAGCTGCAAATTATGTAATTTTAAATTTACTATCTGCAAAATCTAAATTGATATATGAAAATTACACATAATACCATGAATTGTGCCAAAAAAACCTTAAAGGTATTGTTTATACTTTATTTAATTTTATTAATAATTTAGTGTATTACAATAATTAATATAGTACTTAAATTTTAGTAATTTGTTTAATACTATAATACAATAGTATTTATAAAATTCATTAATCGTAAAAAAATGTAAAAATGTACATATGTGTTACTATGGAAACACTTTTGCGCACGCCGTGCGTGAAAAAACTTTTTACGCACGGCGAGCGCAAAAGTACTACTTTACACACTGAAATGTCAATGAAAAAGCCTACTTTTTTACACGGTTGTAGAAAAAATACATTGTGCAGTACTGATACAATCCTATTTATAAGTGTATTATATCATTATCAATGTTTATTTATTATGTCAGATTGTATTTTATTGCTTTTCTTTCAGTAAATTAAATTAAATTACCTATTTAATATTTTTTCTCGATATGCTCGTGCCCTCCATTTAGTTTTATAGCGCCCCCTAGGGGGGGGGGGCGCCCCACAGTTTGAGAATCACTGGGTTAAACACATATTATTTTTTAATTTATATATGTATTTAAAAAAAATATATCATATAATTTGGATATGAGATTTTAACATGTTCACTATCCGTGAAATTAATCATTTATAATCGAGAAATGAACACGGTTGAAAAGTAAATTCCAAAATTATTTTGGGTTGAGCCCTGGTTCTCATATTAAGATTTGTTTTAAAAAATTTTTTTTTTTTGTAGATTTAACAAATAAAATAAAAATAAACATTTTTGGAAACGTTACATATTAATACTAAATAATCTATACTTGTATATATACGTAAATTAACTGTTGTTCCTGGATAAGCCTTTTAAAAAAAGGTTTCTTTATTCAATACGAAGTTTACAATACGTTATCTGACTACAGACTTAATTCTATACATATTATATTACACATGAATATTATTGAGATAACGACATCGTTCTCAAATTTAAATCTTTATTAATAGGTATATTTCTGAATTTTTATTTTAAAATATCAATATTTTGCATTATATTAATTGTATTTAATTGTTATTTATTATATTTTAGCCTGACGATGATTCTGTGAATCGAAAGCTTGCGATTACCCTTTCTTAAATAAATTTTGACGTTTAGACAAACAAGTTTGTTTTTATTACATACTAGCAATGCCCACGAGGCTTCGCTCGCGTAGACTACGGAATTATTGTTTAGGATTTTTGAAAAATATAGTTTAATTAATTAAGTACAAACACGATTAGTTATTATTGTAATAATAACTTATCAATACCTAAATTACCTAACAAAAACGAATAAGAAGAAAAAAGTACAAATAATTTGTGTTCTGTTTAAATTTAAAAGTTAATTATTGAAAACAAAATAAACAACTGCCGGCCGAACGCTGAATCTTCCCTCTCCCCGCGACCTTCATATATTTCACGTTATTTCCTAAACCAAAAGACCAAATTGGATTCTGTAAAGGGCAAATTATATCTACATTAAGTACTTATGACGATGAAATCATTTATTTTGATAAGGATTAATGTTTTGCAGGTCATAAGTCCACGTAAACAGAACCCAAATATTTAAAATTTTCTTTGTAACATAACAGCAGTCATTGTAGCTTAAATATAAAAGTTAGACATATGGTGTCGCGGAGTTTATTGTAGAACTTTTGATTCTACACAATTCTTTAATACATTATTTTGTTCAAAATTTTTTCCGACTTGATTTACTATTATCGTCACTGCTTAGTTGTTATGTTACCTAACGTAACAAAATATAGCCTATAACATGGCCAGAGAATTTACCTATGAATTAAAAAAGAAACCACGTAAATCGGATAAGTGATTCTCGAGTGATAAGGTAACTAACGGACAGACAGACAGAGAGACGTTGAGCTTTATATATATTAAGGCAAGGATTATATTACATTTAAATTTTTATATAGTAAAATGATGAGTAAGTGTTTCCCAGCTACGGATTGTTGTGAATATAACTTATATGTTTAAATATTCACTGATTACCCGCTAATAATCAACGTACAAATAGGGCGCACAACACAGGGCAATCTGTGTTCCGCTAGGGGAGACTTTAGCAGCGGCCGGATATAAAGCAGTCTTAAACACGTTAGGGGCTCTACAGAATAAGTGCGCTTTTATGCGTCGGCGCCGCCCCCTGACGGATATAAAACCAATTGGACGGGAAATTAAAGGATATGTTGTAGGAAGGACGAACACTTCCGTCTCCGCCTACGTCGGATCGACTCGAGTCCCTGCACATCCGCTGTCGTCGCAGCCATCCTACATTTTTCAGGTAAATTATTTTAGTTTGCTGACGATGTTAGTGTTAGCTCCTCCTATAGCAAGTTTCGGTTAATTATGTATTATTAATACTTTCACTGTATCAAATATTATATAATAATATAAATAACTTTCAACAATGAAAAAAATATAAAATATTTCATATTTATAGGACATTAATGTAATTAGATTTAATGACTAAAGATTGGAAAAATAGTTGTTATTTTAAATGAAATAGTTACTGTATAGGTGATATTTTTTCTGTAAAATAGTTGGCAAATAGTTTTTTTAATAAAAATAGTTGTGAAATAGTTACAAATTTTTTTACAATAATAAATTTTTTTTCGATTTAATCAATAAATTTGTGAAATCAACGTATTAGTAAAAAGTGTCAAATCTGAAATTTTCGAGAAAAACATGTTATGGTCGATTCTAGATAGATTTTAGAAGCTAAAAAAAAAATAAACAAATATGTAAAAACACAACATAAATATCTATTAAAAAATATCTGTATAATGTACAAAATGTATTTATAAAAATATATAAAACTAAAAAAATCTACAAACAATTGTATGAATAAAACTCAAACTTATTAGGAAATCACAAGAAATATACATATATATATATTATGTTTATTATCTATAAACATTAAATATGTATAATATTTTATTTATTTTTTTTGAAAAAATCAATATTAATAATTAGAATTATTTCAAACTTTGTCTTTATGACTTTTTAACAATACAAAATTTTTAACGTTGGATAAAAAAAGGCAAATAGTTTAAAAATAGTTGGAAAGGTAAAATAGTTGCAAATAGTTGATTTTAAATTGGGTTCTGAAATCGATGGAGATATGTAATAAAAATTACAATAGTTGCATTTTTCGCAATAGTTGAAAAACTATTTTTCCAATCTCTATTAATGACATATATGCTTCACGGATATACTCTATACAAGACGTGAATTACCTATGTGTATGTCCAATAGTTAATTTTATGTGCAATCGTTTGATAATGTTTGATAGTCTAATCTTATCGTTTCATAGTTTTTAATTTAAAAACAAGCTTTGGGTTGGGGTGAGACCCTTTAGGTCCACATAATCAACTTTCCAACATGGTATGATTATAAATACTTGAATACTGATTATTTATTGTTTCCATATAATTTATGTGAATATTTTTTTAATATGTATATGAAAAATTTTAATGGAATTGTTCAGAAATAAAACTTACCTTTGTATTATGAATATTAGTTTTCTAATATCCTAATGTCAATAATATAACACACATTTTTAGAATAACTAATTTGATAATTAAAATTAAATTGCATTTGTTTTATAAAACGTAACTATATAGCTAGGTTAGTTACTAACCTTGACTCATTGACATGGCTGGACTGATGATAAGTCAGACATGATGGCTGAAATTGAATATTTCCTAACAACCGAAACTGATTATGCGCATGCGTCAACGGATGTTCGAAATTCAAATTTATCAAATTGATTTGTTAAATATATAAATAAATACATACAAGTTCGATTGTATATTGTATATCAACTACAATACACTTATTTAACACGCGAATACCTGTAATTTATTTTAATTATCAAATAATAACTAAATAAACAACCATAGATGCATCTTAACTGTCAAATCTTAATAACAATTGAATAAAGAAACTATAGAAGCACGTCACTTACCTCTATAATACTCTATATTATATCAAAATTTAGTTCAGTGTTGCGTCTCGCGCATGCGCAAAGGAAAATGATACTGTTAGAAAAAGTATGAAATTTAGCCATCCGGTTTAAGAGTAATTCCATAGGTATCCACTATCCAGTTAAATAATACCAGATCAGTGCCTTGACTGTATTATAGTCTGACAATTTAAATTTAATTGTATTTGTTTCTAAGGCAACATGAATTGTAGATTTATTTATTAGTATTTAAAATTCAAAATTTGAGGGTTGTTTTCACCTTTCACCCCTTCAATGGCTGTTTAGGCACTTATAACAAAAAAAATACTGAAATACATGTTTCATTATTTATATTGTAGAATATTTATGCTTAGTTTCAAGTAAATTTGACCAATTAAATTAAATTAAATTAAATCCTCCAAAAATTAATACTTATTTGTACTAAAAATTAAAACTTTGCACAAATTGATCCCATTAATATTTTGATATTTTTAATGTGATTTTTTTGATAATTATTTATTTACATATTTTTGATGTATTTATTATATTTAATCTAACCAAAACTAACCAACCTTATTTCTCCCCAATAGATTGCGCTAACCAAGGACAGTTAGTGGGACTTACATACCCGCCCTCCCATTCAAAATGATTAAATATTTACTTTATGCATATTTACTTTTTATTTTAATTAAAATAATTAAGATTTAGTGTAAAGTATTAAAATTCATGTATCTTGGCTTCTGGGTGCAAGCCGCGTCGGTTTGGTCGTGTTATCGGTCTAAGTGCATTTTTAGAAGAGCCCTGAAGATGTCCACTGCAATGTGTGATGAAACGTTGGCCGATAACACGACCAAACCGACGCGACTTACACTCAGAAGCCAAGATCCATATCAAGATCACCGTGGAAGTATCAAGACTTGTATATTAAAATTCATGTTCGAGTGTACAAAGTGCAAACTATGAAATTTTATTGCAATTATACTCGTCTTAATTACTTTAATGGTCGTTTGTACATTTAATGGTAATTCATTCATAAAATGAAATATTGATAATATTGAAAAGTAAAAGTGATATAATTAGTTAAAATATAAGCAATTGTCAAGGGTTCATTGAATAATTTAATTCTATTTTAAAGAGAGTACCGACAATTTAAATTTTATATTATTATGTATTGTGTAGAATTTTGGTGCTAAATAAATTTAGTTAGGAAAACCAAAGGCTGGGTTAGACATAACTGTTTTCGTCAGACTATTTATCTGTATATTTGTTTAGGTATTAAGGTTTTCCTCGAATCCCACAAACCTTAACTGTTTACTTTTCTGGTTGTTTTGTTTAGAAATACATTTTTGTACATAAATATATTTACCTTTTGTATAAATAAAGATAAGACTAGAGGGATTTTTTTGTTAAATAATGATGTAAAAAAGAGAAAATAAGAGGAACATTTTATTTATTTGTCTGAATCTTGTATAATGTTGTAGTTTTTGTATATAATGTCATATTTATATTGACAATTTTTTTAAATAAAATCGTATATAATTTCGTATTCGCTATGGTCAGTGACCACTCTGCCACCTATCGGATAAAACTTGAACTCTTCTGATGTTTCCAAATAACCAGCCCCGCCTAAGAGGAAGTTTTAATTTAAATTTTAAAATTTTTTATTTTATGATTAATGTAATGTTTGTGGGGGCTGTGGAAAACGGCATTAATAAAAACTTTTGTCATGGGTATATATCTATTTTATAGTTCGTAACAAAGGTATACACCACGCGGCAGAAATTTTCATTCGGTATTTTAGATTTTACAGCATTTTTAAGATTTGGACCCGGAATTCTGGCCATTTGTAGGCCTTATAGCACCGAAGTCCCTACATAAAAAATTCTGCCATTATGTTTTTATGTAAGTATGCGTCCAAATAAACATTTTACACCATGTCTGATTTTTTTCTGCGGATTTTTCGTGGGCCCTATCTATTAAATCCCTACAAGCTGGTGGACCGAACTCATCGTCCAAGCTTTGTCTGAGTGAGTACTTCAAAGCAACCACAACGGCAGACGGTTGTTAAATCTACATCGATTTTGCAGCTGGCTCCTATACTAACACATAATGATCTATTTCATTTTAAATTAAAAAAAAAACAATGATAACACAGGCCGACATCATTTTTGGTGTCTCTACTTAAACAGATAATTTTGGAGGCTTTTGGCGTGCTGAAACCGAATCTGTCACACGAATTGCTCCATCAGGTCAGGTTTTTGATATAACCTAACCTAAAAGTGTCAAAATGACGATTTTGATAATATTTAAGAATTTATTACCAAGTAGGTAATTTTTTTCTAAAGTTTTCGTTCATAGTAGGAAGTAGTACTATCTTTCCTCTTTGAAATAAATTTTTACTTTCTACTGTACGATTTTTATTCACCGAAATAAATTAGTTTGAAATTATTTTTATATTTAATGTATAGTAAAATCCATTGTGTCACTGTGTCTATTAAGAAAAATATAATATATTCAAACTAGTATATTTCGGTGAAAAAAAAATCGTACAGTAAAAAATAAAAATTTGTTTTAAAGAGAAAATATAGTACTATTTGTTATTAGAACGAAAACTTTATAAAAAAAGTCTCTACTTGGTAATAAATTTTTAAACAATGCCAAAATCGTCATTTTGACACTTTTATTAGGTTAGATTATATCAAAAACCTAACCTGATAGAGAAATTCGGATGACGGATTCGGTTTCAGCACGCCAAAAAACTCCGAAATCACTTATTGAAGTAGAGACACCAGTTCAAAAGTATTTTTTTGTCGGTCTGTGTTATTTACATTTTATGGTAGTTACAAAAACTTAAAACGCGAGATATCAACGGTCTTAAACTTTCCGAGAGTTTGAATTGTAATATGTCTAGTAAAATATTAAAAATTCATGTGTGTCCATAACAGTTTATGTAATTTAGAATAAAAACCTAATCTATTCTACACCGCGAATCCCACTTGTGCATTTTTAAACAGTTTACATTATCGAACACATCTACAGGACGTCACGAGTTAAGAAATGCCCGAACGTCCTACACTGAGAAGTAAATAATCGAAAGAAACCCATGGCAGAGGGCAGGAACATTTGTAACGCTAGTAAAATATTTAGCAAGCAGCGGCTGAACAAGTTTAATGCATTTATTTTACGTGAATAGGATAAATTCGAGTGATTTAGCACAATTTTATTCCAGGGTCTGCGTTGCGATATTTATCTTACTTACGTTCACATTAAAAGTGCGGGTATCTAATAACAGACTCCACAGGTAAATTTATTTCCGCTGTTTCTCTAAGGAAAAATGGCTTTTTAAGCAACAAGTAATAATATTTTACTTTTATAATTATTAGTTAAGGTTTTTGCTAATAAATAACTTTGCTTGATGGTATGATAATACTGTAATAACCATGAAAATGTTTGTGAAGTTTTTTATGCTTGCAAAAGGAGTTCATTTCATTTTCTATGTATAACATGTAATTTATTTAACATATCAAAAGTTTTTATGAAATGCTAATTTATTACTTTTACTGATATTTTATGTTAATTCGATTTTTTTCGTGTGTTGTTGTTACTTAAAGTTAATACGAACAATCAATCAAATTAAAGGTACTAAAAATTAATATCAAGTATATTTTTACTGTCTCTAATTTTCTACCATACTCTTATTTAAAGCATAAATTAAAAAATAAAGAATATATTTGATGTATACAAGGTGCCCCAAGACTGTGTCAAAGTTCAATATTTCATTTATTATAACAAATGGAAGAAAACTTTAAATACAAAAGTTATCAAAAAAGACAAGCTAAACGTTTGTTAGAAAATAATATAAAAATATGGTCATATTTTACTAATTGAGATCTATATTTCGACACTCCACATGCCTAGATATGTAAATAAAAAATCTTAAGGCACCTCTATTATTCCAAAATTTAAAATGACTTTTGTATTTATCGTTTGTAGTCCCACCAAAGCCTCGTTGAACATTTTTTTTTTTTAGATTTTTTGAACCAGTAGTTACCAAGTTAGGGGAAGGAGGTAAAATAAAATACTGCTTTTAGCCCCCTGGTGGCGCCATTTTTGAATTAAAAAAAAATAGAGTCAAATTCTACTGATTGAGATTTACATTTTGATGCCCCACACGTCTTGGTATACAATTTTTTTGTTTTATTTGGCTTGACTCCCTGCAAGCACCATTTTTGATTTAGAAAAAATTAAGAAAAAGGATCAAATTCCGCTGGTTTGGTTATACATTTTAACGTGCCACATGTCTTGGTATAAAAAAAATATTTTTTACCTAGTTTTAGCTTCTTAGCGCTCCCTCCCTTTGAAAAATTATTTTTTCAACAAATTTGTACATCTTTTACTAGAGGGCATCATTTTACATGTTCAGTAAAAATTTCAAGTTTCTAGCTTATATAGTTAACGAGATATTTAGCTTTGACTGAAAAGGACGGACAGACGAACGACAAAATGAGATTAAAAGAGCTTTTTCGGAACTCTATAAAGTAAAAATATTTTTTTGAAAATAATTCAAAATTAGATCGTAGGTAAACTACATTGTGCTGCCATTTTTAAATTAATCTAAATTGGTTCTTAACTTTGCTAAAGGTATAAATCTACAGTATGGGACTAATACGCGATGATCGACTCGCATTCGACAATTTTTTATGCATAACATGAACACAACCGATTTTCTATTTTCGATTTTTATTCGCATCAACGAAATGTAAATAATGAAATGAAAATAGTACATATAATAATCTGATACACTGATAAAATTCAGGGCTTCGAACCGTTATTTTTTTCGTTTCGGTTTTCGTTCCGGTTCGAGTAAAAAAATATATTTCGGTTCGGTTTTCGTTCCGAAAATAAATAACGGGTTTTCCGGTTTTTTCGGTTTTCGATTCAGCTCCGAGTAATTAATTAAAAAAAAATTATTTGTATTAAAAATTTATTTTCTACCATAATTTAGAACATTTTATGGTACTTGAATGATAGCCCGAAAGACAATTGTAGTGGGAAATAAGATCATGTTAACGTGCGCATATTAACATGTACTGAACCGTAAAAACCGATATTTTTATTTCAGTTCGGTTCCGGTTTTCGTTCCGGCAAAAAATAACTGGTTTTCCGGTTTTCAGTTTTCGGTTCAGTTCCGGTTCGAAGTCCTGATAAAAATACTAGATATTATCAAAACTATGTATGTTTTGTATTATTATTTATTTATTATTTTATTAATTAAAATTGTACACATACAGAACTAAATTGTGAGAAAAAAAAAATTATTGCTGAAAAATATTGAAAAAAAAAACAAAAAATGACGTACTGAAATGTAATGATTTGTTTTAAATTACATATTTTTTAATATATGTATGTAAGCATATGAAGTATTAATATTATCATTTTCATTACATTTGTATGTTCCACATACCTATGTTCTAAATAGTGTTAATTAAAAATATTTTAATTTATGTCATTTATAACAATAAAATACTTCTTTTATTTTTATATCTGACAGATGAATTCAGAATATATTTTTTTTATATTATCAACACAAATATTAATTTTTTGGCTAAAATTCTAAAATAACAGTCAATAATGGGAAATAAAGTTTTAAACAAATGTATTTTTATAGTTTATGTAGTTTATAAACCAATTTGACTTTCTTATAAGCATTTAAAGTGAATAATTGATAATTTGATTTTGATCGTTCATTGCATCTAGATTTACATTATTTCTGACTCAGACTGTGAAACTCTTATAAAAACTAGGCCAAACAAAATTTAAAAATTAAATCATGTAGTAAAAAAAATATTGATGTTTGTGCCACATTTCCCCTCCCTCCTAACTTATACATTACACGCACACGCATACACACACACACACATACACACACACACACAGAGCTCGCTTCGGTCGTAGAAATGAAAATTCATAACGTAGAGTCGTTTAATTAAAGGCTGGTTTGGCGACCCGTGCATTGCGGTAAAATAATTAAATTATGATTAATATTTATCAATTTATGTAAACAATATCGCACGTGATTGCATTGTGTAAATATCACACACAATATATTTTATAATAAGTATTGTTTATGTGAGTGTGTAATGGTACGTTCAGAATTCTACGTATGTGAATGTGAGTCTGTTGTGTTTGATTTATGTATTTAGTTTGTAGAAATGTTGTATGCAAGGTACTTGAAATTCGGAAATTTTAATATAATGTTATATTATCATAAGCATAACTCATACTTGCTAATATGGTTTTTATAAATAATAAATATGTTATTGTTGTGTATGGTAAATGGTAATATTTCAAGTCTTATGTAGTGCCAGAGGGAGAATATTAAAAATTATTTTTATTGCTTCCTCGCAATATCGAAGTTTTGTGATCGTTTCAGATTGAGACGAAAAAAAACGTTCTTCAATTTCAAAATTTTAAATTGATCTTTCCGTTTCAAGTCAAGACAGACACTTTTCGTTCCGTGTCTGTCTGTCTATCTGTCCACACGTGTGTCTATCCCCTGAATCCTTATCACACGCATAACTCATGAACCATTGAACCAATATTATTGAAACTAAATAATTTGATATATTTTATGCTTCCTTGCAATATCGAAGATATGAGAAGCTTTGTGATTGTTTTAGAACGACACAAAAAAATGTTCTCTGATTTCAAAATTTTAAATTGCTCTTTCCGTTTCAGGGCAGGACAAACATACGCATAACTCATGAACCACTGAACCAATATTATTGAAACTTAATCGGATGGTTGGGTCTGGATTGGGGACGGTTCCATTTCAAAATCATCAAAATCGTGTGTAAGTGGGAGGGGCGACATCCCAAAATATTAATTTTTTTAAGATATCTCAATAATGGTCATGTTACGAAAAATTGTATGGGATCTTTTTTATAGAGCATTCAATTTCCTATAGTATAGGTCGACAACATTTGTTGTAAAATATTCCCTTACAAAGATCTATCTCGATTGGCTTTTAAAAATCGTGTATTTTTGTAAAAAAAATTATTTAACCATTTAATAACTTGTAAACTAATTTTGAAATATTTTTATTTTATAATTTTGTATCTTCTATACAATGAGCTTTCGTAGATAAATAATAAATTGATTTTATAAATAGAATTTAAATGATTCGGGATCCCGGAATTGCAATCCCTAGCTGTCACTTTACATTTCATGAAATACATACTGAGTAATCGAATTAAAAAATTATAAGCTTCCCTTCTAAAAAAAGTGTTTTGAATAATATAAACATTGTATGTCAAACATAGGTACCTACAGGGTGGGGCATTTAAATTGTTAAAGACTTTTATATCAAAACTATTGCATATTTGAAAAAAATGTTTGGATGTGAAGGAGAAATTGAATAGTAATATTTTTTTTATTTTGTACTTTTTCTTTAAAGTTGAAGATTTCTGAGTAAAAAAATTCAGAATGTTCAAAATCTCGAAATAGTTTTGTTAGACATCTTATAAAGTTTAGGTTGCTCAAAAAAAATTTTCAATGAAAGATTCGGGTTTTTTCACGTAGAATAAGATCACTAAATAAAGACTATTTGTTCCTATTTAAAAAAATGATGTTGACCTTCAAATATCCTTGAAGGCCACGTTAAAATAACAAATAAATATTACTATTCGATTTCACCCTCACAACCAAACATTTTTTGTCTAAAAATTGTTTTCAAATATGCTATAGATCTGACAATGAGATAATAATCTGTAACACTTTAAATACCCCACCCTGTATATTAATTATTATGAATGTAAAAATGTCATTTTTTACCATTTGTAGTCGAGGATTTCTTAAATTTAAATAACGCTAGAAAGTATAAAATAAATATAGTACATATGCATATAAAAATGCAAATCCGATATACAATTTGAAACAATTGTATTGTTCCATCGCAAAATATATACAAATAAAACAACGTATAAACAATTCATTAAATTCAGATTAAATAAAAACATCAGCGTGTAATTTTTCTAGCGCGCTTGCTGCGCATTTTGTCACAGATCGGCTTACGTATAGAATAATCTTTCGCTGCGAGTGCGGCGATATAAACCAGCGTTCAGGGATTACGACCGATGGCGATTTTGTCCTGTCTTAGTTAAAAACACGTTCATCAATTCTTAGATTAATCTGCGAGAGTAAAAAAGCGAACAATTGACGGTGGGATTTTGTTATCTTTTCATAACACTTTTATTGTATTAGTTGTTATTAATTCATTTTGGGGAGACGGTTTTGAAATATGATTTTTGCTCACATGTATGTATATATATTAGTTGTGCCCGCGTGGAAAACGGAATTATTGTTTAGGATTTTTGAAAAAAATTGTTGAATTAAGTACAAACACGATAAATTTTTATTGTAATAATAACTATAGTTCAGGAAACTTGTGCAAAAGTTCCAAATAATTCCAATAGTTCAGGGATTTTTCATGGATTTAGAGATAGTTGTGAGGAGTATTTTCTGAAAAGTCCCCATTCCTAGGTGTTGAGCAAACCCTACAATCAGGGTTGAAAGAAACAATTTTGAGTGTTTATAAAAATCGGAATATCTCCGAAACGATAAATACTACACATTTGCAATTAGGCCCAAATGACGCAGAACTAAGTTCTTTATAGATACAGTGAACATTTTTTTAAATGTGGTCCCGTTAAATATGCTAAATTTGCAGTTAAACATTAAAAATATATATAATTCCCTTTGTCCCGCGATACTTCATTATAGTTCGTAATTGTCGTGAATAATATGTATATTTTAAGTTATTTCCTAAACCAAAAGACCAAATTGGATGCTGTAAAGGGCAAATTATATCTACATTAAGTACTTATAATGATGAAATCATTTATTTCGATAAGGATTAATGTTTTGCAGATCATAAGTCCACGTAAATAGAAGTTAAATATTTTAAATTTTCTTTGTTACATAAAAGCAGTCATTGTGGCTTAAATATAAAAGTTAGACATACGCTGTACCGGACATTATTATAGATATTTTTATTCTACACAGTTTTTTAATATATTATTTTGTTCAATATTGAACGGTTTAGGCAGCGTACTGCAAAAGAGCACGCTGGCGGCAAACTTTTTTCCGACTTGATTTACTATAATTGTCACTGCTTAGTTGTTATGTTACCAAACATAACAAAATATAGCCTATAACCTGAAATAAAAAAGAAACCACGTAAATCGGATAAGTGGTTCTCAAGTGATAAGCGCACTAACGGACAGACAGACAGACGTTGAGTTTGATATATATTAAGGATGTAGTATTATTTATAGCGCAGTGTTTCCTAAACACAACATGCGCGTACCCCATTTAAAATATTGATTTTACCCCACTTTTGACAAATGTAATTGGGTTGAGGGGGAAGGTATACCTACACAAGGTATAATAAACATTCGTAATTTTGGATTAAATGTTAGTAAAGAAATTTTTTAAGTGCGAGTCGAGTCTCGCGCACTAGTGCGACCCATTATGTTAATTTAATTAATTTTAGCATAGAACCACTAGTTATATTTAATAGTTCATCTATTAGAAAAAAGATGGCTCCAAATGTAATAGTTATTTATATACCTATGTAATTTAATATTTCACTAATCATTTTTTTAAGATAGCATCATTATTAATATTCACAGAGCTTGGTGCGATTTCGCTGTACACCACTGTATATAAAAAGTGCGTTACAGAAGATTTTAATAATAACAAAACGATTATTCTCAAATTCCTTGAATTTCCAGTTTTCATTCGATACCCCACTCGCCGGGATTGAATACAATTTTTTTTGGTAATTAATTTGCCTTCATCAAAAACTTAAAATTTTATTTTTATAACATAGGTATATTTATTATAATTTTGCTAAATCTCAGCTCTCTATGTCAAACGAATCTATGTTAGAAGGCTGTAGTACACGCACATACATACATATACATAGACACACAGATATAACTTATAATATACAAAAAGTTGTCAATAAAGAAATTATAACTATATACACACTTTTCGACAAACTGTCACAACGTGGAAAATGTACAATATTATTTTGAATTGATATAGATAAATAAGGTACTGGCACCAGTTATGGCCGCTAAGAGAGCATGTTACTAATAAAACAAGTAACTCTTTATTTAATCAATTTAATTACCAAAGTCCGCAAATATAGTTTGTTTTTAAAATTATAGCCTTTTATTTTGTTTGTTTTTTCCAGTAATGGATAAAGTAAAACCAGTAATGAGCACGCAGTGATGGACACTTGCTAATTATTACAAAATGATAAGTACTACGACACAAAAGATATAAAAGAAAGAATCGTCAAATTTGAAACAATAAAAACAGTTGCTATGATAATATAATAATTTTTAAATAAATTATAGTAATAATTAGTTTAAATGTCCACCATTTTGACACCTATTGGCCGATTGTCATCAAATCACGCTGTATAGATTAATATTCAAAAAATGGTAGTAATCAAATATCAACAAATATTTCTAATTTAGTATATTTAATTTAAAAATTATCATTACTGGGGTCGTATACAAGACTGGTGCCAGTACCTTAAACCAAAAATAAAGTTAAGATAAGCAATTAGTAGATTAGTAAAAAGTTGCAAAGGGTCGGCTATAAATCTTTTGCGAACTATAGCTTCGGTTGATAGGAGCCCAAACAATTATTTTTGTTTCAGAATCAATCAAGCGTTTATGTGCATTAAACATCTACAAAGGAACATAAATAGACCACAATACACTCAAAGGAAGTGAACCACATATTAAATATAAAGAGTAAAAACATCTGCCAAGTAAATGTACAGTGCTTCCTCGTGCTAAATTCACCAAAGGTAGTTAATTATTAAACAATTTAAATAAAAACCGATAGTTTATCGTAGATAAACTACCTGGAATTGGTTAACCATTTAATTTTTATATAATTTTACTAAAAAATATTAGTTCGAAATTTCTTTTAAAACGCACTTGATTATATTTTCGTATAT
The DNA here is from genome assembly GCA_961205875.1 of Sialis fuliginosa. NCBI lineage: Eukaryota > Metazoa > Arthropoda > Insecta > Megaloptera > Sialidae > Sialis > Sialis fuliginosa. Next base: position 3,335,176 of record OY540820.1, read on the forward strand.
TTTTAATTTTTTGACAGTTTCAATCTAAATATAAATTTAAGCAAACGTCAAAATGACATTTAAAACGTCAAATTGACATTTGAAACGTCAAAATGATATTTAATATGTCCAAGCAAATATCAATTTAGAAAAACAAAACACTATTTTTTAAAATAAATTGAGATAAATCTTTGTAAGGGAATATTTTACAACAAACGTTGTAGAGCCATATTATAGGAAATTTAATGCTCTACAAAAATATTCTATAAAATTTTCACGTAACATGTATCGTTCTTGAGACATCTTGAAAAAATAAATATTTTGGGATGTCACCCCTCCCCATACACACGATTTTGATGATTTTTTAAATGGGACCGTCCTCAAACCAGACCCAACCATCCGACCAAGTTTCAACAATATCGGTTCAATGGTTCATGAGTTATGCGTGTGACAAGGATTCAGGGGACAGACGGACACACACACACACGGACGGACGGACGGACAGACAGACAGACACGGAACGAAAAGTGTTTGCCTTGACGTGAAACGGAAAGATCAATTTAAAATTTTGAAATCGGAGAACATTTTTTTTGTCTCATTCTAAAACGATCACAAAGCTTCTCGTATCTTCGATATTGCGAGGAAGCAAAACACAAAATATTTATATTTTACATACAGAATATTACATTTCATAGAATATATATAATCTTGATTTAAAGTAGTATTAAACATATCAACGAACAAAAGCTTTAATATTTGTATAAAATATTTATACATGACAACAAATCACAGGTACAATAAATAATCAAACGTAACAACGGTAAGCGATTATGTGTATATTATATTTTATATTCATACACGGCTATAAAATGTTTTACAAAATGTAAAATACTATCTTGGTGAATAGCTTGCACGGCTCCGTTATACGGAACGCCATTTTTCAATGTGCGTCGTTAAAATTGGCGACCTGTAGTAAATTGTGTCAGGCCCGCGTACTAACGCATGCGAACCAAACTGTTATACATTCTGTTAAGGTTCCCGAATATGTCTACTAGAAAATGATATGAATTTTGTGTATGTACACAGTAGACCTGCGTTTTAACCTAATAAATGATTATACCTATTGTGAATTATGTATTTTTGTAAACTCGGTTGAATTATTTAAGATAGCTTGTAGATATGAGAATTTTATATAAAAAACATCTGCCAAGTAAATGCACAGTGCTTCCTCGTGCTAAATTCACTAAAACGGATAGTGTTCAGATAAATTGCCTGGCATTGGTTAACCATTTAATTTTTATACAAATTTTACTAAAAAATCTTAGTTCGAAATTTTTCTTAAAACGCACCTGAATATTTTTTCATATATTTTTAATTTTTTGACAATTTTAATCTAAATCTAAATTTATGCAAATGTCAAAATGACATTTAAAACATCAAAGTGACATTTAAAACGCCTAAATGACATTTAAAACGTCAAAATGACATTTAATATATCCAATCAAATATCAATTTAGAAAAACAAAACACGAATTTTAAAAATAAATTGAGATAAATCTTTTTAAAGGAATATTTTACAACAAACGTAGTAGACTCATATTATAGGAAATTTAATGCTCTACAAAAAATATTCTATAACATTTTTTCGTAACATGTGTCGTTCTTGAGATATCTTGAAAAAAGAAATATTTTGGTGTGTCACCCCTCCCCCTTACACACGATTTTGATGATTTTGAAATGGGACCGTCCTCAAACCAAACCCAATCATCCGACCAAGTTTCAATAATATCGGTTCAGTGGTTCATGAGTTATGCGTGTGACAAGGATTTAGGGGACAAACGGACGGACGGACGGACACACGGACAGTCAGACAGACACGGAACGAAAAGTGTTTGTCTTGACGTGAAACGGAAAGATAAATTTAAAATTTTGAAATTAGAGAACTTTTTTTTGGTCTCAATCTGAAACGATCCCATAGCTTCTCGTATCTTCGATATTATATTGCGAGGAAGCTAAAAATTATTATTGCTTCCTCGCAATATCGAAGGTATGAGGTTTTGTGATCGTTTTAGAATGAGACAAAAAAATTGTTCTCCGATTTCAAATTTTTAAATTGATCTTTCCGTTTCAAGTCAAGACAAACACTTTTCGGTCCGTGTCTGTCTGTCCGTCCGCCCGTCCGTGTGTGTGTGTGTCTGTCCCCTGAATCCTTGTCACATGTATAACTCATGAACCACTAAACCGATATTAATGAAACTTGGTTGGATGGTTGGGTCTGGCTTGAGTACGGTCTCATTTCAAAATCATCAAAATTGTGTGTAAGGAGGAAGGGTGACATCCCAAAATATTAATTTTTTCAATATATCTCAAGAATGATACATGTTACGTAAAATTTTTTGAGGATCTTTTTTGTAGAGCATTCAATTTCCTATAATATACCAAGGTCTACAACGTTCGTTGTAAAATATTCCCATAAAAAGGTTTATCTCAGTTTGCTTTATATAATTAAATGTTATTTTGAGGTTTTAAATGTTTTGCTTTTTAGATTCAGATTGAAATTGCTAAAAAATAAAAAATATATGAAAGAATAATCAGGTGCGTCTTATGAAAAATTTCGAACTAATATTTTTTAGTAAAATTGTATAAAAAAACTAAATGGTTGACCAATTCTAGGCAATTTATCTGAACACTTGATCGGGTTTTATTTAAATTGTTCAATAATTAACTAACTTTGGTGAATTTAGCACGAGGAAGCATTGTGAAAGATATTTTTAATCAATATACGCTTTAGATTTTTCTTATACGGTTTAAAGTACACATCGAGAGTATAACAATACAAATATACTTATGTAATTGAAACTGTCATTTACTTGTAATACTTATGCACAAGTAAGTATATACATAAATATGTATAGTTCTACATCCACTGCAGTAATAAACATTTCCTCGTTATGTTCTTGTAGAATATTCTTGCTCGAAGTCTCGTATTTATTCGATATAATGTTGACTTGTCTAATTCTATTCTCATTCCAAGTGCATTTGTAAAACTATTACATAAATTTATTGGTCTTATAGATCGTTGTTTGTTTCGTTGCAATATTAATATTTTTCTTCCTGATATATCCCTGTTTTACAATTATATAAGGTAGTGGCACCAGTCTTGGCAAGGATCCCAGTAATGACAACTTTTTAATTAAATGTACTGAATTAGAAATTAGTATTGATATTACACGCTGATGTTTTTATCTAATCTGAATATCAATCTATGTACATTTAACTGTCTTACAGTGTGATTTGATGACAATTGGCCAATAGGTGTCAAAATGGTGGACATTTAACTAATTATTAGTATAATTTATTTATTAATTATTATATTAAATAACAACTGCTTTACATTGTTTCGAATTTGACGATTCTTTCTTTTATATCTTTTGTGTCGTAGAATACTCATCATTTTGTAATCATTAGCAAGTGTCCATTACTAGTTTTACCTTTGCCATTACTGGAGAAAAAACATGAACAAAATAAAAGGTTATAATTTAAAAAACAAACTATATTTGTGGACTTTGGTAATTAAATTGATTAAATAAAGAGTTACTTCATTTATTAGTAATTAACCCAAAAAAATCGAAAACTTGCTCATATTGTGGCCATAACTGGTGCCTTCACATTATTTATGCATACTGATTCATTTCACTTTATTTGTTAAGATATTTCAAGTATCGGCATATGTTGTTCGATTGAAATGAATACATAGGACTTTTTAGAATATTTAATTACATTTTTACAATTAATATTTGGACTGGAAAACAAAATTGCATTTTATTTAAATCTAAGAACACAACTTTTTTCTGAGGATATGTATAGAAGTACACTAATATACAGTGTTACAGATTTTTATCTCACAAGGGGAAGCAATAGCACGGTTAATGAGAATTTCAATGAGCTTGTGGTATGTCAAACTAGAGCAAAAATAAAAAGACACGTGTCCAACAATTTGATCTCATAGGCCTTAATTACAAAGATAATTAACTTTGAAAATTTGTGTATTCAATATAACCGTGTATTATGTTCGTGTAATAATGCTGTCGTAAAATCTTGTTTCAATTATTTACACACAAATTAAACCAAATAAAAATATTTTCATTAACTAGTAAATTATAGAATTTACTTTTTCAGAATTAAAACCCGAAAATAAAAAAATAAAATGATTTCACATGAAAATATTGATATATACGCCAGTACATAATTATTAATTTGTTTTAAAGTAAATTTAATTTATTATTGACACAACTCATTAGTTTTTAAAAAATAAATTGAAAAGTTTTAATAAAAAAAAAACTTGAAAGAAACCACAAACATCTATTGTCAATAATAATATATGTTTTATTTATGTCTAATTTATCGTTTTTTACGCAAGTGGTAGAGGTAATGTGTACAAAAAAATAAAAAATAATTGTAAATAAAAATTAAAATCAAAATCTTAAAACCGAGATTCGAACCATCGTTTTCCAGGCGAGACGCCAGTGCGTTGACCGCAGGGCCGTGTTTCGAGCGAACATAATACACGGTTATATTGAATACACAAATTTTCAAAGTTAGTTATCTTTGTAATTAAGGCCTATGAGATCAAATTGTTGGACACGTGTCTTTTTATTTTTGCTCTAGTTTGACATACCACAAGCTCATTGAAATTCTCATTAACCGTGCTGTTGCTTCCCCTTGTCAGTAAAATTTATTTGTGATTTTTACGTGGTCTTCAAGGTTATTTGAAGGTCAACATCGTATTTTTAAATAGGAACCTATAGTTTTTATTAGGTTTCCGTAGAAAGCTAGGAAACCATGTAGTTTCGCCATGTCCGTCCGTCCTCAAAAATTTCAAGCCGATTAAGATGAAATTTGGTATACGGACGTAGAATGATAACATAAAAACAGAAATGATAAGATTTAAAAAAAATTTTTTTTTTGATCCCCTTTCCATAGACTGAAAAGTATATTAAAAAAAATAATCACTTAATCCATGAAATAGGATATCTTTAGATAGGTCTTGATTTCAACCCTTCAGTCACGATATATTTGCATTCAGTCGTTATCAGAGCCCCCCCCCCCCTCTATTTTCTAAACTATCAATATAAAAAATCTGCAAAAATTCGAGAACATAGCTTTTTAATTTGAAATTATAATGAATACTGTCGAAAATTTTTTGGGCCCCCCTTCCATAGACTGAAAACTGAACTCATATTATCGGAGCAAAATTAAAATTGTTTGTACCTTGTACTTTTTTTCTAAAGTTCTATGTAAAAATTTTTGGAAAGTTCAAAATCTCGAATTATTTTGTTAGATATCTTGGAAAGCTTAGGTTGTTCAAAAAATAAGTTTTCAATGAGAAAATTGTGTTTTTTCACGAAGAATACAATTATCAAATAAAAACTATCGATTCCTATTTAAAAAAATGATGTTGACCTTAAAATATCCTTGAAGGCCATATTTAATTAACAAATAAATATTACTATTCAACTAACCCGTCAAAACCAAACATTTTTTGGTTTAAACATTTGTTTCAAATATCCGATGGTTCTGAGAAAAAAAATCTGTAACACTTTAAACGCCTCACTCTGTATATAAAAATCATTCTTATAGTTGGCGCACAAAAACGATCGCATGAACCCACGTCGTTATCAGTCGATACCGCTGCTATACATACATATATACTAACCGTCTCCTCGTGTGACAAAATGAAAAAGGAAATGCGGGAAAAGCGACGCGGATAAAAGCGGCGGGTGCGTGTTGACTTTGTGAAATAATAAAGCGGGACATTGTGGACACAACGCACACACACACACACACACACACATATACACACTCACAAATACGTACACACACACGCCACAAGAGTCCATTCTATCTTGATTCCGGCCAACATGATATGACTTAGGTAAATAAACAGTTGAAATTGCTGCCGCTTGAAGAGACGCGAAGGTGTTAAACGGAAGAGAGTAGATATGTGTTTAAAGGGTTGTTTAATTTTTTTTAGATTCTTAATTCAAATTTGATCGATTTTAAGATAATTTTTTAATAAACAAGTTATTTAATAATAATTTTTATTACTATTCAAATATATTATTTCCAAGTCCGGTATTATAACGGAGCTAGCAAAGGACCCCGCAGTTTTTGATAGGGAAATGGCTTTCAGTCTCTTTGAAACCAACTGGAAAATATTCTCTAAATCATCCCGATTAAAAGTCTTAATGGTAGCAACCGCCTAAGTTCCCGAGGTCTCGCGCAAAAAGCTGTTTTGTACCTAATACTGCAATAAAAAAATTGATATAGTAAAGGACATTTTGAACAAAGAAATTAATTTTTATGTATCGTTTTGTTTATTTAATTTTTAGATTTTTATGTTGTTAAAGTTTGCAAGTTCTAGCAAATTGTTTTATGGATTATAATTTTATAAAACATGTAGTGACGTCAGCGCCAGCTACTAGCGATAGTATTAAAAATATTAAATTGTAAAATAAAAACAATATAAAATTAGTTGTCATAAAAATATAACTTTGATTTGTAACACATTTATGGGACACCTTATATAAATGTAAATATTTAAAAAATGTGCTGCTTGTCTAGCCTGATAACTTTTGTATTTAAAGTTTTCTTCCATTTGTTATAATAAATTAAATATTGAACTTGGGAAATCCTGTACTATATCGATTTTTTTATTGCAGTATTAGGTACAAAACAGCTTTTTGCGCGAGACCTCGGGAATTTAGGCGGTTGCGACCATTGAGACTTTTAATCGGGATGATTTAGAGAATATTTTCCAGTTGGTTTCAAAGAGATTGACTGAAAGCCATTTCCCTATCAAAAACTGTGGGATCCTTTGTTAGCTATAGTAAGCACTTTCAAATGGGGTATTAATTCTGCGATAGTATCTATGGATTAGCTATGAAATTTAGAGCAGTGATTCTTCAATGTATTGTAACACAGTTGGCGACTCTGACCGTACAAAATAATTTTCATATCGCCAATGTTTTAATATTGTTGGTGTTTACATACCACGCGTGCGCGAAAATTGTCAAACATTTCATGAAACTAGAGTAGAACTGTCATATAGGCTAGAAACCTCATTTGAATGTGCTTGCTAGCTAGCAAATTTTGCTAGTTCCTTTATAATACCGGACACCAGTTATTTTTTAGTTCTAGTTGAGATATGAGTCACTCAGTTGCCAACGTGACTAAATCCACATTTTGTCGAGTTGTAATTTTTTCTACAAGAGTATCTATAAGTACTGATAAGAGAAATTGAAAAATATTTATGTGTTTTATTCATTTATTTACACACAAAGCATGTTTAAATTTATAAAATATAGATTTTACAAAATTAATTATAAATAATTTGGATTATTTCCATGTATGTATTTTTGTTTAATTATGAATACAATGTTATATAGGTAATTAGATTTTGCAATTGTCGTTTTATTTTATAAATATATATACATAGTTAGGACGGATGGATATGGCGAAACTATAAGGGTTCCTAGTTTTCTACGGAACCCTAAAAATCTTTCTAATGCAAATGTAAACTGTGAGTAAATGCGTATTACATAGAAATTATTTTCAAATATACAGGGTGTTACAAAAAAGTGTGGCATGCTTAAAGTTTTCTACAATTCACAACTTTCGCGGCCGCAGCTTTGAAGACCATATTAAATATAGACCGTATTGTAGGTGGTTTTAGGGTACTCTTGTTTAAATATCGTAAAATGGTTACAAATAATCAGAAGGATATACATACAAAAAATGTTCGTTATGTAATTCTACATAACATGGTTAAAAAATAACATATTAAAAAAAATAAGAAAAGTAACTTTGAAGTTCTCAAAATTTGAAAATTAATTTTGAACAACCTGTACATGGTAGCTCTATGATATTTAAACAACAGCACCCTAAAACCTCCTACAATACGGTCCATATTTAATTTCGTCTTCAAAGCTGCGGCCACGGAAGTGGTGAATTGTTAAGTGGAGTAATGTAAAAATCGTTTTTAAAAAAAACAAAAACAAACCATTATTACGTCTAAACCGGGCATTATAGATGGAGTTAATATTTTAGATATGAATAAATATCCCAAGGGAAGTGTTAAATATGCAAAAATATTTAGGGCATTCCATTTAAAAAAAATTACTGTAAGCATGCCACACTTTTTTGTAACACCCTGTATAATTGAAAATAATTTCTATGTATACGCATTTACTCACAGTTTACATTTGCATTAGAAAGATTATTTTATTTGTTATAGTTAGAGATTGGAAAAATAGTTTTTCAACTATTGCGAAAAATGTAACTATTGTAATTTTTATTACATATCTCCATTGATTTTAGAAAACTGGTTTGATTTGATTGAACCCAATTTGAAATCAACTATTTGCAACTATTTTACCTTTTCAACTATTTTTAAACTATTTGCCTTTTTTTTGATCCAACGTTAAAAATGTTCTAGTTTTATTTTTATTAGATATTAATGTTGTGTTTTTACATATTTATTTGTTTTTCCTTTTTTCCTATCTAGAATCGCATAACATGTTTTCCTCGAAAATTTCAGATTTGACACTTTTGACTAAAAATTTATTATTGTAAAAAAATATGTTACTATTTCACAACTATTTTGATTAAAAATAACTATTTGCCAACTATTTTACAGAAAAAAAATCAACTATATAGTAACTATTTCATTAAAAATAACAACTATTTTTCCAATCTCTATAGTTATAGTGTACGAGCTATCGAACTTCCACACACTATTGTCCCATCCTGTATAATAATTTAGGTTTCCTTAATAATAATTAAATTAAACATTGTTTATTTTTATTCAAATAGTATAGTAGTTAAATTAAAATTGTTGTGAAATTGTCTTCATCTGATTCAAACCATTTTCGTTTAAATCATTCCATACATCAAACTAAATATCATATCTATGAATGTATGTATATATTATGTACCATTTGTTTACAGTTATTCATATCTGTTAGGGTGAAACAGGGACTCATTTGAGAAGTTGTTTTGCATCATTATGAAGCACATTCATGAACAGTGGTGGTGCGAGAGGAATTTAATATTTGTAAATAGTGATATAATTAGTTATTGTTATGTTGTTTGGATAGTATTATAAAGTAAATGGTCCACACACTAAAGTTTTGCGATATTTAAGGTTTTTTGGGTCGATATTTTTTTGCGATTTCGTTTAAATTATTATCGACTAAGGAAATTGAATGTGTTGACTTTAGACAAAGAAGCGGTTCATTTTTGGGAAAAATGAGAATATGGGTAAACACAATTTTCTTTATGATCAATGTCCGTTTCAGAAAGAGCGGCAGATTTCACAGGGCGGCAATATTTCAACGATGATTTATTTAAACTGTTATAGACTCTTATAAGTGGTTTTAGTCGAAAATGAGTTATAACTTAATTAAAATTATGGGTACTTTAGCATTAAACCATGGAATGTATAGATTTAAATAAAAATAACATACATACGAGTATAATCAAATCAAATTGAAAACCAATAGTCTACGATATTTAGATTAAAATTCGCCAAATAGAAGAAAAAAATTATAAAGTTTTGATACATTGTCCACGAATTCTCAGAAGGGTTCGGAATAAGAGCCTGAAAAGTACCCAACTTAATCATGAAGTGGATTTTATTCCAGTTTTTTTCATTTTTCATCCGAACCGACGTTTGGAGAAAAAAACTTAATAGGAATTAAATATATTTATTTAAATTAGGCATAAAAAATGTCATGTGCACTATTTTAATTATATACAGGATGATTTGCAACTATTGTAAAAAAAATTAAGAGTAAATCGAGGATGTAATTTTAACCAAAAACTTTACGTAAACATATGTATGTCCGGAAATTCTTCGTGAGGGAGCTACTTTTACTCAAAAGTAGTGTTTATTTAATATCTAGAGAACCCATTAAGTTACAGTTGTGAAATTTGATACAGGAATTGGTAGCAATAATTGCTATCTATTTTTAATATCAAATAATAATAATTTAGACCAGGGGTGTATAGGGCCCTCCGATTTTTATTAAGTATTTTTTTATTCTTGAATTTTTTCCTAATTTGGGTACTTGTAGAAGATTATATGATACAAAATATACAAAAATATACTTTGTTCATTTGTCATAAGAACAATCGTTTGAAATGTATATATCTGGCCATAGTATCCCATATTACCAAAATTTTAATCTAATCCAACACAGATACCTATATGAATTATATTGAAAAATATAAATAAATTTAGTGTAATTTTGTAGATCTACCTAAATATTGCATTTCTAACAGGCGAGGGTCTAGATGTGCAATTGGGGGGTCATGGTCTGTGAAATAAGAATTTAGGAGGGGAGGGGATCATGGTCTGTGAAATGGACAAAAAAAGTTAATTTAATAAATTTTTTTGGATCTAAATATTAGATATATATTTCTGAAGAAAATTATATATTATATCAAAACATTAAAAATTAAAGACTGAAGCTGGACGTTTTATTATTATAAATAAATAACCAACTATCCCATACTATTTATTATAATTATGATAAACTGCGAGACGTGTTTGATGTTATAAATGGATTCTGCCTGAATCCTTTATACAAGGGTAATTAAACATTGGACGTTGATTGTGGTAATATTTTTATGTATTCATATACTTTTGCAGTTACGTATGTATCAACTCACAATCATTATTTATTTCTATGATATATTTTCATAAAAATGGAATTTTCATTATATTTCAATTAATATATGTCTATAAGGTTTTCAAAACAAAAGATTTTTTTTAGTCTTCTGATGTCATTAATATATAATATAATTATTAAATAAAAATTACTTTGTGACTAAAAATGAACAAAATAAAAATTTAAAACTTAAAAAAAAACAAGCTTTTATATTGTTTAATATATAGTATATAGTATAATATACATTTGCACTAAAAAGTACAAAATAAATTTTCAAACTATCACAGTATTTTCCAGCTATCACAAAGTATTCCAGAATTCATATGACTAAAAAGCTTGTAGCCTTCATTTAACATGTAATATTTAGAAATATAAAATATGTCAAAAGGTCAACAAAGGTAAAATTGGCTAGTACCTATACCAATTATTAATGTAATATACAGTTTGAAATATTAATGTAACTCTTAGAACTATGTTGAATCTAGAATTCAAAATATTCCTATATTTTATATCAAATTAATTTGGAATTTAATGCAAATTTTTGAAATATTAATTTAAAGTAGATTAGGTAATCTTTTCTTTCTTTTACTTTGAATCTAAATTTCAAAATAGTCACAGGAATAGCTACATTAAATTAATATATCGAAATATTACATTAAATTAATTTTTTATTAATGTTAATGTGATAAAAATTAGAAAATGTATGAACCTGAAATTTTATGTAATATTCCGAAATATTCATTTAAAGTAGCTAAATGTAGTTTTTATTTTGGGGAACTCTTAGCCCTTAATTCTATATTGAATCTAGAATTCCAAATATTAATGTAATGTTTCAATTTAACATGTGATTTAATGTAATATTTCGAAAATTAATTTTATATAGATAAGATACTTTTTTTTTACTAAGGCTAAGCCTTTTTCCTATGTTGAATCTAGAATTCTAAATATTTCTGTAATGTATTAAATTAACTTGGAATTTAATGTAATAATTTGAAATACTAATTAAAAATAGCAAAGTGTACTTTTTTCTTTCCGAAAATTATAATTTAAATCTAGAATTCTAAATAGTAATGTATACACTTAATATAAATTAACATAATATTAATACAAGTTAATGTAATATAATTTAGAAATATTAATTTATAGTAGAGAATGTAGTTTTTCCTTTGTTGACCTTTTAGACATTTTTTATATTATAAATATTACATGTTAAATGAATGCCACAAGCTTTTTAGTCATATAAATTCTGGAATACTTTGTGATAACTGGTAAATACTGTGATAGTTTGAAAATTTATTTTGTACTTTTTAGTGCAAATATATATTATACTATATACTAATAGTACAGGCAATGAAGGGAAAAATTGCCCTGTTTTTGGAACAAATTCGGAGTGTGATGAAATTTGGGACCCATATAGTATCCATAATAGTACGTCTATACACAAAAGTCCCCATTCATAGACCTTGTGGAAAAAAAGTTACAGCCGTTTGAAATTTAATTTAGTTTTTATTGAATAACTTCAAGACAAATAAAGATACCGAGACGTGTCTTACATTAAAATTTTCAAAAACATTTGCTTTACAACTTTATTTCAAAATTTCATCCAACGTGTCTACATAAATTGCTGAAAAGTTGCCGTGAATCCGAAAACTAAGTGCGTTTATTCAAAAAAATATGTTTAAATTGATTTTTGAGCTCTTAAAACTGATAATCGAGACAAATGTCCTGTATAAAAGTTGTAGGGAATAAAATTTTACAACTTTTTATGTAAGGTGCAACATTCAAAATGTTAATTTTCGTAAAATATTTCTTTTTTAAATAGTCAAAAAAACAAATTTTAATTAAGAAAATCGTATAAATAGCATGCTATGAAAATTAGCATTACATAAGAAAATAACATATTGGTTTAGAAAATTATTGAAAATAAAGGTAAATAATAATTCCCATACTTCAAATAAGACTTTTATTAACATATTATGATTATAATGTACTGAGGTGTAATTTGTAGCCCCTAGATTGAATATTATTGTATGTTTTAATAGTTTAAATATAAATCTTCAAGATATTTTATTTTATCTTCAAAATACGGATATTAGATAAGAACAAAATCAGAGTGTCATAAAAGTTTGTACATATGTAGTGCTTATATTACATTACATATGTGCAAAAGTCCTCATAAATTGGGGATATGGAAAAAAAGTTATAGCTGTTTTAATTTTTATATGATAAATTACTTTGTATCATATTTTCACTTATTATTAACCGTTTTTAACCTGAACATTAACATATTGTGTATCTTTCTATAGCATGCACATTATGAAGAGTTGAATTATGATTATTTTGATAGAAAATTTTGCTTTTTAAATCAAACGGTTCTTAAGATATAAATTTATTTGTTTAATTCGATTTTATAAAAATATATCATGTTATGTATTTTATACCCATACACAAATATGCTTATAACTTTTCTTTCGGGCTATCAATTAATGGGTATTTTTAAACAGGTGTAGTAGATAGATTGGTGAGTGCATCCGAAAAAGTCCCCAAACATTGAAGTTATAGGGCAAAAGTTACAGTTGTTTTATAATTACGGTGTGGTATAGATTAAACAGCTGTAACTTTTGTTCTATAGCTTCAATGTATAGGGACTTTTTCGGATGTACTCACTAATCTATCTACTACACCTGTTTAAAAATACCCATTAATTGATAGCCCGAAAGAAAAGTTATAAGCATATTTGTGTACGGGTATAAAATACATAACATGATATATTTTTATAAAATCGAATTAAACAAATAAATTTATATCTTAAGAACCGTTTGATTTAAAAAGCAAAATTTTCTATCAAAATAATCATAATTCAACTCTTCATAATGTGCATGCTATAGAAAGATACACAATATGTTAATGTTCAGGTTAAAAACGGTTAATAATAAGTGAAAATATGATACAAAGTAATTTATCATATAAAAATTAAAACAGCTATAACTTTTTTTCCATATCCCCAATTTATGAGGACTTTTGCACATATGTAATGTAATATAAGCACTACATATGTACAAATTTTTATGACACTCTGATTTTGTTCTTATCTAATATCCGTATTTTGAAGATAAAATAAAATATCTTGAAGATTTATATTTAAACTATTAAAACATACAATAATATTCAATCTAGGGGCTACAAATTACACCTCAGTACATTATAATCATAATATGTTAATAAAAGTCTTATTTGAAGTATGGGAATTATTATTTACCTTTATTTTCAATAATTTTCTAAACCAATATGTTATTTTCTTATGTAATGCTAATTTTCATAGCATGCTATTTATACGATTTTCTTAATTAAAATTTGTTTTTTTGACTATTTAAAAAAGAAATATTTTACGAAAATTAACATTTTGAATGTTGCACCTTACATAAAAAGTTGTAAAATTTTATTCCCTACAACTTTTATACAGGACATTTGTCTCGATTATCAGTTTTAAGAGCTCAAAAATCAATTTAAACATATTTTTTTGAATAAACGCACTTATTTTTCGGATTCACGGCGACTTTTCAGCAATTTATGTAGACACGTTGGATGAAATTTTGAAATAAAGTTGTAAAGCAAATGTTTTTGAAAATTTTAATGTAAGGCACGTCTCGGTATCTTTATTTGTCTTGAAGTTATTCAATAAAAACTAAATTAAATTTCAAACGGCTGTAACTTTTTTTCCACAAGGTCTATGAATGGGGACTTTTGTGTATAGACGTACTATTATAGATACTATATGGGTCCCAAATTTCATCACACTCCGAATTTGTTCTATTTAAATCCCTTCGTTGCCTGTACTATAAGTATATATTATAAATATAAAAGTTTTTTTTTAAATTTTTTCAATGCACATATGATATAAATTTAGTTTTATTTGGCCAAATAACCCAACGAATTATTAAAAATTACGAGTATGTTGAAAAATAGTGTATATTTTAACTCATATGTCAAATGTACCTAATATTGTACTATACTTAATAAAAAAAATGTATATAGAATATACATACTTATATACTTGTGCCACGTACTTCACTGTACATTACATATATGTTACACTATATATATATGTTTGTTAAAGATGTATGCATTGGAAATTAAACAGACATCTTCTTCAGAAGCAGTAAATCATTTATTAATAGTTCGAAAACGTTACAGAGATTTTCAGATATAGTTTGTAATTTAAGTACGTAAATATTTGAGATTACAGCAATCGATTAATTGATGCGTGTGTAGCGGAATATTTTCAGGCTAATGAAAA
Source organism: Sialis fuliginosa (assembly GCA_961205875.1). Taxonomy (NCBI): domain Eukaryota; kingdom Metazoa; phylum Arthropoda; class Insecta; order Megaloptera; family Sialidae; genus Sialis; species Sialis fuliginosa. Next base: position 3,350,185 of record OY540820.1, read on the forward strand.
TTATTATGGTTTCCCTATCTAAATATGTACTTTACGTTGAATTATTGTGATTAACAAACACATTAATGAAATTATAATAACATGATTTTGTTGATATGAGATTTGACTTATTTTTAATGGAATACTTTTTATGTTTGTGTTTATATTTTTAGGTACATATAATTTATTTTTATCGTTAATTATAAGAGTAAGGACTATCTTAAAAATTATTGTAAATAAAAATATAGGTAGTAAAAATATTAATTAATTTATATTTATTTTTTTTATTTATATTAATTAAAATTTAGTAATATGTATGTATTTAAGGATTTATATAGTTAAAGAAGTCATAAGTGATAATTTTTAGAATTTCAGAGATATTTTCTTCAAATGGGTTTCGTGACTGTTTCCTGCCCTGATTACCCCAGGGCACTTCCCGATCCCCCCAGTCATCCATGTCTGGTCGTGGCATAGTGACGTTAATAACTGGCTGTATATGAAAATAAATGCCAAAAAAAAGTATTTTCTTCCTGAAACTCTTGGTACCTACTTCGTTAATATTTTTATCTATGCCAATTGCAAACAATTTTTTTTATTAGTTACGGTGTTGTGAAAATTAAGATTTTATTAAAACCTATCTCTGTTTTGGTTTTAGGGGAGGAGCGGTCCGTTGAACCTTACGAACTCTTACATTGTAGGAAGAAGGGGAGGGTTTAACGAAAGTTTTTTTCTAAATAATTATTTCAAAATATGTTAACTCAGTGCTTCCCAAACTCTTTAGCACCACAACCCAAATATATTTTATGTATATTTTTAGTTTAAGTGACTAAAAAACCAGTTCCCCCGTTTGTCAGTAGTGTCACGACCCACTTAATTTTTTTAAAGAGGAAATTTTTGTTAAATCAATTAAAAATACTTCAGTAGGATGCCCATATGTTTTACATATATTATACGTATTAAAACTATAATTAAAAAGCTTTTCGTTAGGAAGGGCGATGGGGGAGGGGCCATACAATACTTATCAATCTTTACAAGGATGAGTGAAGAATTTGAAAATTTCAGACATCAATATAATATAATTCGGGCAAGACATACACGAGTGTATGCCATAAAGGTTCCGAAGTACGTACTACGTGAAATATTTGGAATCACTTACAGGTGCATTTTTAAGTTAAAGTTAAAATATAAAAAAGTGTCAAGTTCTACTAATTGAGATCTATATTTTTATATACCACATGCCTAGATATCAAAATAAAAAATTCTATGACGCCCCTCCCTATAATTCCAAAATTTAAAATTATATTGTTGGCTTTAAATTTTTTCAGATTTTTTGAGTTGGTAGTTACAGAGTTACAGGGAGGGGGCAGAATAAAATACTGCTTTTAGCCCCCTACAGGCACCATTTTTGAGTTAGAAAAAAATATGGTCAAATTCTACTAATTGAGATGTACATTTTGACATGCCACACGTCTTGGTATACAATTTTTTTGTTATTTTTTTATTTGCTTTAAAGCCCCCTACAAGCACCATTTTTTATTTAGAAAAAAATAGAAAAAGGGTCAAATTCCGCTTGTTTGGTTATACATTTTAACGTGCCACATGCCTTGGTATAAAAAAAATATTTTTTTTACCTAGCTTTAGCTCCTTATTGCCCCCCCTGAAAAATTATTTATTCAATAAATTTGTACATATTTTACTAGAGGGTGCCATTTTACATGTTCAGTAAAAATTTCAAGTTTCTAGCTTATATAGCTTACGAGCTATTTGGCTTTGAGTGAAAAGAACGGACGAACGGACGACAAAGTGAGATTAATAGGGTTTCTTCGGAACCCTAATAATACAACCAATTTTTATGATTAGTCTTATAGATTCTCAATTTATCAACGGAAAATACTAAAAATGTAATTTAGATAAAATTTTGATGTATTATTTATCAGAATTTATTATACATACATAAAAGTTATTTTTGTTAATTCAATAATACACAATTGTATTGTATATTTGTATATTATATATGTATATTGTCTATATTATCTTCTATTAACAGCGTTAATATTTGAATGTATGTATGTAAATACGCATAAATTCAAACTTCAAAACAAAAAATCATCCAGTATAGTTATTTATCTCTGTTTTCATTGTGAACAATGACAACCATACAAAGGTTGTGATATTATATAAACAGTTGTGTGTACATGTATGTTAAAAGCGTCCTAAATAAATTTAACTTGAAGTTTCCGTATAAACTGACATTGGTACTTGTGTATAATTCAAAGTTAAGTATTTTGTGTTTAATAATTAATACAATAAAGTTGATTTAACATTTTTTTAATTATTTAAAATTCAGGATTTTAACTTTTGTATTAAATGATTAGTATTTTAAGGGGGCACACCACTGTGGAGGATTGAAAAACTGCTAATTTATGTAGGGGAGTTGCTCCAACATTGGGAAAGGTTTTGTTTTATGGCCATAAATTTTATAAATGATAAGATAATTTTTAATGCTTGTACGCCGTTCGAAAGATATATGTATATATATCAATATCTAAATTTTGACGGACAAAGATATGCCGTATCTTGCGGAAAAAAAGTTATCATCAATTTTCTGAGGAGCTTGAAATTGGCATTTTTTTTTTGGTCCAATAGTAGTCTACGGCTTAAAACTTAATAAAAACTGTTATAAAAGCGGAAAAATGAAGAAAACACATTGAGTTATGAAAAAGTATTCAATATTATTGGTTTATTCAACACTTTCATCTGATTTTACATCTAAATCAGAGTCACAATGAACGCAAGTGTAGAAACTATTACGCATAGAAAACACAGAATTTAACTAAAAAAACATTCAAAATCATTTAAATCTATTACAATGGTAATTTTAATTGTCCGTCGTTTTCAGTCAAACCAAAATATCTCGTAAATTATATAAGATAGAAACTTGAAATTTTACTGAACCTGTAAAATGATGCCCCTAGTAAAAGATGTACAAATTTGTAGCTGCTTAATTTATTTTAAAAATATTTGTTCTAAAATTACATGTTAAAAATTAATAAATAAATGATAAAAACATCATAGTTATGGGTTTTTTCTATAAAAATAATAGTATGTATGTATTTTTTTTAACTTTATGTAGGTATATAGGTAATTAAGTATTTTTTCTTAATACATTTTGATGTTATTGATTTATTATCAAGAAAAAGAAAAATGTTGAAAAAACAGCAAATTTTTGATAATGTTAAAATAATATATATTTCTTAAAACAATATGTACACAATGACAGTTAAGATATATTTTTACGTTATTTTAAGCATTAGCTTAAATAAAAATACCACAAAATAGCAACTCATATTTGAATGCCGTCAGGTTCCGTGTTTTTACACGATTCTCTTTAAGAGACAATGAGAGAGAGAGAAAGATGGCTCTTTGTCTTACACCAGACGTGCCGCTATAAATATAAATGACGAGAACATAAAATATGGTAGCGTGTTGAAGTTATCCATCTGCGAACCACCGCACTTCTGAATATTTCCACCAGATGGCAGCACGGGTAACCATTTGCCGCTAACTTCACTCTGCATAAACCTACTGATCGCGATCGTAAACCATCCGACGCACTGAGGATGGATTCGAAAAACAAACATTAAAATACGTGTAGGTGAATTATATTGTTATTAACTAATGCTCTCGTGGTAAAATCTCCATTCCTCATTAATTAAATCAAGTCTTCCCCCTGTAGACTGTTATAGCTTTACAACCTATAGGGGATGACTGAAAATTTTGATTTGGGTAGAGCGCAATATTTTCTTAAAGAAAATATGGGTTTCGAGGAGAGGTATAATTTTATTCTTAGGGCACCTAAGGCGTGCATCTACTCTCCTTATGTCAAAACGGATCACCGCTGAATACTAGAGATCAGATCGGAGCTTAAAAAAGTAGCCCAATTCGGTCCGAAACTTTTTTTTTCGGCCAGGTCCAGTCCGGTCCAATTTATACAATCTATACTAAGGTCAGGACCCAGCCCGGTTTGGTTTATAGGTCTGATCCGACCCGGTCCAAACATTACAAACAAAAATGAAGCACGATCCGATATTCGGATCGGGTTGGTCCGGCCCGAACTGATTTAAGAAAATTGTATTGTCTTACAATATAATTTTCTTTTGATAGTTCATATAATAAATTATAGATATAAAAAAGGAAGTATATAATATCAAAATACGGAATAAATGAATTGTTATTAATTTAACAACTATTAACCTTCCTATACCCGCGTATTGGTCTGCCAGACCGACAGATTACATTTTCGTTTTTTTATCAATAATTGAGAACGCTAAAACAATGTGCTTACTGGTAGCTGCATGATTCGTTGCGATCTTCAATTTAGTGTGGCGCGAACGTTCTTGCGAACAGGACTTGTGCCAGTAAACGACACCAATTGGTCTGCGAGACCGACGCGGGTATAGGTGTTACAATTTTGAGTAAGTAATATTTTTTTATTTTTGTTATAATATGCGTTTATTTTTATAATTGTTGTATTTATGTCATATTATGTAATTGTTTGTTACTTTTAGTTATATTTTTACTTCGAAATGGATGAAGAACAAATTAGATTAATGTTGGAGGAAGATGATTCGGATTCCAATTACGAAGACGAACACGACAGTGAGGTGGAAGATTGTGTTGAGGTGTTTGCCAAGAATGATAAGACAAAGACTTGCTGAAATATGTAAATTAGATGGTCCAGAGTCTTCATTATCGGCTAATAACAACAAAATAGGTCGTTGTTATTATTGTTGCTCAAAAAAAAACCGTAAGACGCGTTACAACTGTATTACTTGTAAGAATTTTTTTTGCTTGGAACATGCAATTATGGTATGCTCCGACTGATACAGTGGTGATACGTCGGTGAAGAAGTAGTTAGTTTTATCAGTTATTATCAGTTAGATTTTAGAGTTATTTTTAGTTTGATTTAAGAAAAATTATATTTTTGTTTAAGTTTTTGTAGCTCGTAAGAAAAAGTACCTTTATTTCAGAGGCTGTAATAAAAGACTGTTACTTACTAATTAAAGCAAATATTTTCTATAACTTTGGTTTATTTATTTCAACACATCCTTTACTACCAATAAACATTAATTTTACTAAGGCTGTCATAAATAAAAAAAAAAAAAACAGGCTCTAGAACTTTCGGTCCCAGACACCGTGCGCGGGTATATGTGTTATTCTATTTGGCGCGGGTATAGGAAGGTTAAAAGTAAAAGTTTTGTTTTGAGAAAATAATATTTTTATTTATTAGTAAGATCCGACCCAGCCCGGTACAATGTATACCAAGATCTGGACCGGTCCAAACTGACCCGGTCCAAACGTTAGAAACAAGAACTAAGCCCGATCCGGTCCGATCTGAAATTCAGGTCGGGCTAAATTCGGACCAGATCGGGCTGGCTCGGCTCGAACTGATCTCATACAGAGATTAAATACATACATATATTGAAATTGTATATTCTGATTGTTCTAAAACCTTTAAAAGCATAAGAATAGTGATCATACATGTATTTATATATATTATAGTTAATAAAAAAAAAATTGCTTCGAATTTTTGAATAAAAAATCTGATCTTTAATTTGGCATCAGATATTATAAAAGTAATAGTATATTACTGATATAATGTACCTACTATATAAAACGGTCTATTAAAAATAAATTATTTTCTTGTTTTTGTTGTTCGTAAATAATCGAATCACAGAACATACATGTAGATTAATTCTGATTCCTGATCACTTGATCAATGAATCTTAATTTTCTTGAGAGTAATTCATTTTCACTCCCTAATTAATTATATTATGATATAATATTTATATAATTTATGTCAATAATTAAAAAAATGTCCCTTCTTGGGTTTTTATGAGACAACTTGGCAAAGCCTGGATTAAAAAAACTTTGTATGTAACAAGTTTTAAAACTTAAATTGAACATACTTATAATATTAATGTCTAGAAGTAAGTACATATATTTAAAAAGTACATTATTCAAAATACTCAAGTAATGGGTTTAAAGTCAGCACAAAAGAAAGAATAACAAATCCTCTTATATAAAACTTATTGTGAAAGCATGAGGTTAAAGCGTTATTTAATTCATACTATACAATTCTCTACTTTACCGACATTAACGGTGGGTTTTTAAAGAGACGCCTTTTTTTATCGCTCAACCCTTTGATGTACTTAATAATTTTTTTATACTTCACACAGTAACTCGTACGCATGTAAAGACAGAGGTGTATTAACTCGGGCATGCACTGGGGCTATATTATTGTAAAAAAATATCAATAATTGATATTATATTGATAACTGTACATTTGATTAGTTTTATTGTTAATTAATCAATGAGTAATGTAAAATATGTGTTTTATTTATTAATAATTTTTCATTAGTAAGTTATTGTAAACGGTCCGAAAATCAAAATAAAAAATTTCAGTATGTTTCAAGGTCACTATAGTATATTTACACTATTTTCAGAAAAATGTATGTGTGGCTCTGTGTGTGTATGTATGTACGTATGTGCGTGTCATTTTTTACGTGCACGAAATCTCGCAAATAAAAAATTATATTGACTTCGTTGGAGTGACAATCGAAGCGTCCTGACGTGAATATGATCTGAAAGAAAAGATTTTCGAAATTCAACCCCTATGGAGAAAAAAGGGATGTACAGCTTTTTTTTGGTCGGATTTACTTGAATCTTACCATAACTATTCTACAATACAAATAATGAAACAAGTATTTCAGTATTTTGTTATACGTGCCTAAACAGCCATTGAAGGGGTGAAATCACCTTCAAAATTTGAATTGTGTTTGTTGCCTTGGAAACAAACGCCATTAAATTCAAATTTTCAGAGTACTTATTCTAAAAATGTGTATTATATTATTGACATTAGGATATTAGAAAACTAATATTCATAATACAACGGTGACAAATTCTGACAAATTCCATTAAAATTGTTTATGTAGATACATATTAAAAAAATATTCACATAAACTATATAGAAATAATAAATAATATAATCAGTGTTCAATCATTTATAGTCATACCTTGTTGGGAAATTGATTGTGTAAAGGGTCTCATCCCAACTCACGGCTTGTTTATATATATTTTTGAACATTAGTTTTGCTATAAACATTTGATTGTTGGGTTTATACAATTGAATAACCGCGAAAGTCTACGTTCAAAAATTAGTTTTGCTTTTTATTATTATTATAAGCAAACTACTATACCTAATAGATGTCTACAGATATCCATACTTTATAATTAATATTATAATTTATTAATATTTACATATTAAAAAAAAATCTTAAGACAAAGGTAAAAGTTATAATGTTAATATTAAATTATCATTTTTATACGAGTAGTTCTAAAGAAACTTTGATTATAAGTCAACAGAAACTTTTAGAACATAAAACTTTAATTAAACTAGACAATAGAATAATAATAACAAAATATAACTAGTAAACAATACAACAAAATGAGATATTAGAAATATGTATGAGTACTCCAAGTTACTTTGTATAATTTTAAATCAGGGATTTGAACCGGAATTTATTTATGGTTGAGGTTCGGTTTTGGGTTTGGATTCAATTATTTGAGTTCAAAAACCGCTATTTTTTTAGGGTTTAGGTTCGTGTTCGGGTTTGTAATTGAAAGAAAATTAATTTAAATTTTTTGAAGAAGAAAACATTGCTAGAAAAAACGGCAAAAAATAAAATTATATTTTAAAGATTGAAATTTCTATTTTTCAGATTTTTTTTACAAATTAAAATATAATTCAGTTATAGAATTAAAAGAGAAGGTGAAAAATATATAAATTTCAGTAGTTACTTGATAAGTCACATCATACCATAAAATTCAAACAGATTTCCAGTATTGGTACATTTTATAATCTCTTTTGAAAATTATTGGAGGAAAATATTAAAATATTGAAAATATTAAAAATATATGGTTACCGGTTATCCATGAAAAAGTTTGGGTTCAGATTCAGGTTCGTTGACTTTGAGATATTAATATATATTATATATATTATAATATAATATAATATATTTTAATGAAAAATATGGGTTTTTTCGGGTTTATGTTTCGGGTTCAGGTTCAAGTCTCTGTTTTAAATATTTGTATTGCACATTGTCGTTGCACGTATAAAACCTGCTATGTAATATTTTTCAATGGAATACTATAGCTTTGTGGTGCTAAACGTTTGAAAAAAAGCTTTGCAATAGTAATATAATAACTGTAATGTGCTAATGCAGGGGTCACCAAACTTTTCGAGAAACGGGCCGGATCGAATTTTTTATAAACATGAGGGGCCGGATGAAAAATATTCTTGTCGAAATCCAATTAGAACATTTATTTACCTGTGCATTTTTAGACAAATAGAGTTTATATCGGAATTTATAATGAAACTATTTATTAAAATGTACATTATATGTGTACATAAAATCATTAAATTGTACAAAATTAGTATTTCTTATATATAAAATATTTATACAAAAAAATCGGGGGCCGGATTCGGCCCGCGGGCTGTAGTTTGGTAACCGCTGTGCTAATGCATACTAAATACTATTGACAGTATACTTGTAATATTAATATTAATATCGTTAAATTGCTTCCTCGCAATATCGAAGATACGAGAAGCTTTGTGATCGTTTTAGATTGAGACAGAAAAAATGTTCTCCGATTTTTTAAAATTGATCTTTCCGTTTTTTTTATCTCAATTTATTTAAAAAAATAGTGTTTTGTTTTTCTAAATTGATATTTGTTCGGACATATTAAATGTCATTTTGACGTTTTAAATGTCTTTTTGGCGTTTTAAATGTCATTTTGACGTTTGCATAAATTTAGATTTAGATTGAAATTGTCAAAAATAAAAATATACGAAAAAAAAATCAGGTGCGTCTTATGAAAAATTTCGAACTAATATTTTTTTAGTAATATTGTATAAAAATTAAATGGTTAATCAATTCCAGGCAATTTATCTAAGCAATATCGGTTTTGATTTAAATTTATTTATTTATTATGAATTTAGTACGAGGAAGCACTGTGCATTTACTTGGCAGATGTTTTTATACTGTCTCTTGAAAAATTATACGTCTTTAAAATAGCATACTTTTTAGATTTTTTTAAAATATAATGAGTTCATGTCTGAATGAATTTGATTATTTAACATGTTTTATAAAAATAATAAATTTTGATTCACTGAAAAATAATTTAACATAATATTTATAAACGAAAATAGATAGTACAGTACTGAGGTTCACTTCAAATTATGAGCCTTTGATGAAATTTCAGCTCCATTTAAAACATTTACATAATAGTAACGCACAAAACTTTGACCAGTTTTTTTTGTTAAACAATAAAAAAATCAAAAAATGTTCGGAACTGAAATATGCAAATGTATATTTTATTATAATTCGATATAAGTAAGGATTTAAAAAAATATTAAACTCAGCTTTATGCGTGCTATAAAATATAATTACTAACATTTATAAAAATTCAGAGTGTACAGTAAAACATCGTTAATCCTAACAAATATACAATTCACAATTCGTTTATGGGTAATTAAACTTTTGGATAATAAGAAATAATAATAATATTAAAAAAGTTGTAAAATAATATAAATATTGTATGTATTATAATAATAAGGTATCGAGAAACGTATTTAATTGTTAATTTTAATAAAAATATATTTGTGTTGTTATTTTCTATATATTTTATAGGTATAAAGCTCAACGTGTCCGTCCGTCCGTTAGTGCGCTTATCACTCGAGAACCACTTATCCGATTTACGGGGTTTCTTTTTTTAATTCATAGGTACGTTCTCTGGCCAGGTTATAGGCTATATTTTGTGAAGTTAGATAACATAACAACTAAACAGTGATGATAATAGTAAATCAAGTCGGAAAAAAGTTTGCCGCCAGCGCGCTCTTTTGCAGTACGCTGTTTAAACCGTTCAATATTGTACAAAATAATGTATTAAATAATTATGTAGAATCAAAAGATCTACAATAAAGTCCGCGACACCATATATCTAACGTTTATATTAAGCCACAATGACTGCTTTTATGTTACAAATAAAATGTAAAATATTTGTGTTCTGGTTACGTGGACTTATGACCTGCAAAACATCAATCCTTATCGAAATAAATGATTTCATCGTCATAAGTACTTAATGTAGATATAATTAGCCCTTTACAGCATCCAATTTGGTCGTATTATATAGTTTAGAAGATATCTTGAAATATACATACGGGAATATACTATTCGTGCGATGGTGACCCGTGTAACGGCGTGCGGTAAGGAGGGAGCGTGCCGAGTAGCCGCGGAGCAGAGGGAATGATCACAGGCTGGTATTCTTTTGATTGTCAATTGTTTATTTTGTTTTCAATAATTAACTATTAAATTTAAACAGAACAAAAATTATTTTTACTTTTTGGTCTGAGTGGTTTTTGTTAGGTAGGTAATTTAATTGTTTGGTTTTTATTACAATAATAACTAATCGTGTTTGTGATTAATTCAACTATATTTTTCAAAAATCCTAAACAATAATTCCGTAGTCCACGCGAGTGAAACCGCGCGGGCCTTGCTAGTTATAGGATAAATTGCAATTGATAGAATTTTTATATATGTTTATAAGGTACTGGCGATAAGAGCAAGATTTACTGTTTTTGTGATTGACGAGCTTCTTTTTTGCAATTCTCATGAACTCATGTTACTAATATAATAAAACAAGTAACTCTTTATTTAATCAATTTAGTTACCAAAGTCGGCAAATATAGTTTGTTTTTTAAATTATTATAGCCTTTTATTGTTTTATGTTTTTTCTCCAGTAATGGATAAAGTAAAACCAGTAATGAATACGCAGTGATGGACACTTGCTTATGATTACAAAATGATAAGTACTACGACACAAAAGATACAAAAGAAAGACACCTATTGTCATCAAATCACTTTGTAAGACAGTTAAATGTATATAGATTAATATTCAGAAATTATAGTAATTAACTATTAACAAATATTTCTAATTCAGTACATTTAATTAAAAAATAGCCATTATGTCCCTTTTCAACAATACAAATAACCAACAATAATCTTTCTACAAACCATACATATGTTAATTAATATTAAGAAAATAATTGTCGGAAGTACCTACCAATTACAGCGTTGTCATGGTCGAATATTTTCCTCAATTACCGTATATATATTTTATGATGGAGTTAAAAATAAGGGTTTTAATGAAAAACAAATAGAGGACATATTATCTACATCACTAAGGTCGGGTGTTTTGTAAATATTAAGAGTTGAAATGGGTATATATCATTACAATATAATGATAACCTCACTTAGAAAGTGATTAACACATTTAATTTGTGGGATCAAAATTATTATGTCAACACAAAATGTTATCTGAAATATTTACAGGATGCATGAAAGGTAAGGAACATTGATTCTACAATCTTAATTGGCTGGGTTATTAAATAAAAAAAAAAATGCATATTTTTCAGTATGATTTGTCTCGAAATTGTTGCTACTTACTTAGCTAAAATCGAACCTAAACTTGACACTCGAAAAAAACCGTATTTTTCATTAACCTGAACCCGATATATTTTTAAAAGGTTCAATAAATTATTTTTAATATTTTTCTACATTGATTTTTAAAAGAGGTTATAAAATGTACTATGGTAGTCTGTTTATATTTTAACCAATATGATGTGAGTTATCAAGTCCACTATTAAAATTTACGTATTTTTTAGATTTTTTTTAAAGCCTTGGCACTTTACAGAAACGGTCTCTGTTACCGTTTCGACCTTGCAAATCTATTGCAAACAGCGCTGCGAACATGCGACTTGTATTGAATCACATATAATAGATTTGCAAGGTTAAAGCGGTGACGGAGACCGTTTCTGTGAAGTGCCAAGGCTTAATTCTATAACTGAATTACATTTTAATTTGCAAAAAAATCTGAAAAGTAGAGATTTCAATCTTTTAAATATAATTTAGTTTTGCCCTTTTTTCTAGCGATTCTTTTAAAGGTTATTAATGTTTTTCTTCTTCTCAAAATGTTTTATTTGTTAGTTATAATTTTTTTTAGAACAAAATTAATTTTCTTTCAATTACAAACTTGAATCAGAACCTGAACCCTGAAAAAATAACGGTTTTTGAACCCAAATAGTTTGCACCATGCTAAACCCAAACCCAAACCAAAGTTTATATTTATTATTTTATCCCTGATAAAAGTACTGGATGCTATTAAAAAAACAAATTGTATAATCTTAATTAAAAAATTTTAACAGCCGAAAAATTTTTCTAGAAAATTTTTTTTTCATTTTGTAGACTATTTGTAGATGACCGAAAATTTTATTTGATCAAATACCAAAATTCTGTTATTTTATAAACATTTAATAATAATAATAATGCGCTATAAATAGCTATCGACAAATCGCTTACTATTCTAGTGTTATCATTTGCCTATTTCCTCTGACCTATAAAAGCAGATCAATATCATTATATAATCAATTATTTACATAATTACGGACCCTACTGTCTATAAATCTGCCTTTACGTCTAGCCGCATGCCAAGTATTCTTAGTGTTCGATTTGTAGGATATATTTAAAACTCTAAGATCAGCAAGATTTTTTTGCGTTAAAATATGTTATAAATAAATATTTCCAAAACACAACAACAAACAGTAATTTATTTATGTACGAAATCATACGATTCGAAATCTTTTATGTAAATTTCTATGTCGTAAATTCTTTTCAGATGCTGTTTTCAGTGTACGTCGAATGTATATAATTTACATACATGGAACAGAACACTATTTGGTATTTTCTTTTTCAAATATTCTTACTTTTATGACATGAAAGCGAGATTGGCATAAATAATAAAAGAGAAACATAGATTTACATATTTTTGTTTTGATTAGCGCATATTTAAAGGGCAATAACAATTCTGTGAGGATTTTAGTTTTTTTTTATTATTATTTATGATTTTTTTTATTATAGCTTGAATTATGTTGTTTTTATAAATACATACGTTTTCTTCAGAAATTTAATATAAACTGTATGTTATATAGAGGTCTACCGGAATTCCAGACGGAATTCACGTCTAACGTCACTACTACTATATTTTAAATATAAATACATAGATTATTATCATAAGTTAATGTAACATTGTTCTATATGGTATTTCTTTAAGAAAATATATTAAATTATAAAAATTATGTTTTCTTCAGAAATTTAATAACGTCACTACTATTATATTTTAAATATAAATACATAATTATCTTAAATTAATGTAACATTGTTCTAGATGGTATTTCTTTAAGAAAATACATTTAACTATAAAAATTGTGTTTTCTACATATTCTGCAATTTTCAGCTTCGTAAAACTATTTTATAGCTATAATTTCGTTAAATTATTTGTATAGCAGACGCTCTTTTCGATCGAATGTAATTACATTTATAGTCTCAATAATAATATAATATAAAAATAATAATAATATAATAGTAATGACGTTGAAATATTCACTTAAATCTACATCGTGAGTTCCGGCCGGAATTCCGGTACATCTCTAATTATTTGTTATATATTAATTTTATATAGAGTAAAGTGAGGTCAATGCATTACGTGTGAATTTAATTTCTATTACCACTAATGCACTTGAATATAATTCACAAATAAATATTACTGCACTGCATTTATTTGTTTAACTTTTGTTCTATGTTTCATTTTATGTACCATAATTGGTTGATGAGCAAATAATTTATAGTTATAATAATTATTATATTATTACATTAGCTCCGAATCGTTGCAACTTTATATTCATTTGTGGTTAAAATATTTAGAAGCTTTAATTTAAAAATAAATGTGTACCTATTACGATTAATAATAATAAGATTATTAATAATTACAGCAAAAGCGAATACTATAAAGTAGTATCATGTACGAACACTGGTCATCAAATTCAGTCTACAAGAGTTTCCGGGATGCACCCCCTACCCCTCTAAAAAAATCATTTCAAAATATCAGAAAAAAGCTTTTAATAACATTTAAAATTTAATTTATATTTAATGTTGCAACAATATTTGCAGTTAAAGAAATTTAAAAAATATATTATTTTTACTATACTCTATTTCATTTTAGAATGCAGTGGTTGCCGGGGTTTTGACGGTCAGGTGCGTCTTAAGAAAAATTTCGAACTAATATTTTTAAGTAAAATTGAATAAAAATTAAATGGTTAACCAGTGCTCTGAACACTTTATCGGATATTATTTAAATTATTCATTGATTGACTACCATTGGCGAATTTAACACGTGGAAGCACTGTGCATTTACTTGGCAGATGTTTTTTTAATTTCCATAATAATATTATCATTTTAATAAAATGATAAACTCTATGTTTTGGTTCGCGGGCCGCATTCCAGGCTATAACAAGCTACATTTTTGACACCACTAATGTAGTAAAAAATAGTAAGATATAGAATGTAACACTAAATATTAAATAATACAAAAAAACTAGTTTTACATTAAAAATAAAATATAGTTTACATTTTACTTTAGAAAATCACTAAATATCAGTTGATGGACTATCGAACCAACCTTGAACAGTTTACTTACAAAAATATTAAAAAAACAAAAGTTTTTATGAACTTGTGTCCGAAAATTTTTAGTGAGGGAGCTATAGGCCACACGAAATATATTTTTAATAGTGTGGATGTGGTTTCTATCATACAAAATCCGTTTGATTAATCCGTTTAGGAGTTGTATGGTTTATAGTTTCATTTTGCATCTTTACATAACTATACGTAACTCATTAAACTTGGTAATCTCTGTAAAATACAACGTATTAACTCGTTACTATGGCTTTCTCTATTTTATGTATATAACATATACATAATATACCGGGTGTTCCAGACCACCCGTCCACTGTTTTACGCCCAAACTATTGAAGATAGAGTTTTATGATAAAAAATTTACTATATACAATAAATATATACATATATCAATAAAGAATTTCAGGAAAATATTTTCAACCCCCTAAAACTCCCCCTTAGGTTTGAGAGGTACAGTCGCCTGCAGAACTCGTCTGGCACCCTAAAGGCTAAAATCGCTTACAACAGATTCCAAATTTAAAGACAAACATCATCGGTTATCTTTTTCTACCAAGTTTAATATATTTAAATACTAAAATTCGGAATATCAAATATTTATTGCCACAAAATTTACGTATACAATTTTCAATAGATTACATAATAATTTAATTGCACAAATATATATGAGTACTATAAACGAAGAGTAGTTCTTTATCTAGCAAATGAATTTCAAAATATCTGTCTTTGTTTGATACATGGAGAAATGATTTAAATATTATAATAATCAAATGGGAGGACCCTAATAAGTTTGTGATAAACGAAAATGAATACAAACTGCAAGACCATTAATGCAGGTGACTGTACATGCCCGTTTCCCAGCAAAATCAAATGGAGATAATTTTAAGATCATAAAAAAGTAAGAAATTTTTGTAAAAAAAATTTTTTCATACATTCAATTGTTTAGAAAATTAGGCGACTTGTTTCCAAATTTTCGGGTTTTACTTAAAGTGCTCTAGTTTCGTTAAATGTTAATGACATTTTATTTTTAAATTTTTATTTGAAAGTAGAAATAATGAACTTTCTAATGATGTATGATTATTTGAGATTTGGATCATTTAAAGTGTTATTATAAAATTATAATTTTTTTTATTTTTTTTAATAAAATTTTTAATTTTCTTAAAAAAGTTGTTAATTTGAATATATTTTTTAAGATAAAGTACTAATTGATATATCATTCCATTTAAAAATTTTGAATTATCCCCAATTGAAATTTTGTATTTTTGATGTGTCGCGTATGACACTTTAATTTATCCAAATCTCAAATAATCATACATCATTAGAAAGTTCATTATTTCAACTTTCAAATAAAAATTTCATTAACATTTAACGAAACTAGAGCACTTTCGTTCCATTTGATTTTGCTGAGAAACGGGCATGTACCTCTCAAACTACTCCCCAAGGGGGAGTTTTAGGGGGTTGAAAATATTTTCCTGAAATTCTTTAGGGTGGATATATATAGTAAATTTTTTATCATGAAACTCTATCTTCAATAGTTTGGGTGTAAAACATAGTGGACGGGTGGTCTGAAACACCCGGTATGTACTACAATGTACAATTACATTGCAGATATTTTTGATCAAATGACAAACGAGTACATTAGTACATATGAACCATTTTGAAACTCAAAGGATTAACAGTAGCTAATCAAATGTTTTACTATACTGTAAAAAAAAACATTTCTATTTATTCTGTTTGTCAATAATTTATTTATAAAGCAGGGCTGGCCAACTCGCGGCCCGCGGCCAGATATGAACAAATTATGTTTTCATAATGTTAATTTTAATTATCAGGTGTTTCAGAATGACTGAGGTTGGTTTTAATTTCCTGTTGTTTTCTTTAAAATATTGTTCTATTTGTATGACTTAACTAATCATTTTAATTGATAATTTTGTTTTACAATACACATATAACATATACAAAATTAGAATTTGAAGTATTTTTGTGAATAAATAAATCCATTATTTATTGTTATTTTAAATACTTAAAACCATACTGGTATATTTTGTTGTTGGTTAAATATATATTTTTTAAATTTACTATGATTGAACATTTAATTGTTTCCCCCTCGAATCGAATGAGACAAATTACAACCTTGTATCTGTGACGGGGCAAAATATTGAAATTTTTTACGCTTTTTATTTATTATACAAAAACGTAAATATCCAGTTGCTATGCGAAGTAGATAGTGGGTAATTTTTTTTCCTAAAATTCCTTCACTTATGTAGGATTTTTCTCGATGAATAAGATCAATTACAACCCTTCATCTGCGACATGGGGCGAAATATTGAAGGTCGACTATATGTATAAAATCTTGTGAAAATAAGCTTTACATTTTTATGCTAATACATTTAAGAGTTTAGGGTTGGGAGGGGGGGGGGTTAAAGTTATTATATTATAACATAGATTATATAAGCTATCTATTGACTTTTTATTTATTGCTCTATGATTATTAGTTCTGGTGATATAAGCTTTTAAAGTGTGACATATTTTTGTAATGTTCATGTTTCCGAGGTTATTCCCGGGGAAGACGCAGTTCTACTGAAAAAAAGAAAATAAATTGATTAGAAAAAAATTTAAAATCGAAAAATCCAATTAAAAAAAAATCTTATTTATGTGCGACCCTCGGAAAATTTGGGTCGGCCAGGCCTGTTGTAAAGGGTAATTTAAAATTACCGGAATGATAAAATGAATGAATAAAAAAATGCGTTGAAATTTAAAATTTTGAAATCGGAGAACATTTTTTTTGTCTCAATCTAAAACGATCACATAGCTTCTCGTATCTTCGATATTGCGAGGAAGCAATACGATAGCTTTCAAAAAATCAGTTCATATTAGTACGAAATGAGTAATAGACATAATATTTTTATTATGTACACAAACACATACTTATTTTATTGTATAACTAGAGAAAATATATTTCACACAATAATTCAAAGTACGTAGGTATTATAAAACAACATAAAAATATAAATATAGGTAGAAACGATGTAAAAACAGGAAATCAAAATAGATACTGGAAAAACATGCTATAAGCATTTGTGCTTGAAATAAAATAATAACTAATTTAATATTTTATAATATGAAAGTAAAACCATGTTTTGTATTTGTCTATTTAAATTTTAATATTGTTTTGTTTGGAATGGAAATTTAAAAAAAATAAAACCGTAAAAGTTTTATCACGTATCTAATAAAAAAGGTGACAAAAAGGTAGGATGCCCTAGCTCTAGTGGAGACGGGCGGGGTAAAATATAAATAAAATAAAACAATAATAGATTTTTTGTTCTTTTTGGGCGCCACGTGATTCCAAACTACTTCATCACAATAACTCAATAATAAAATCACGAAATTATAAAAAGGGGCGGTTGTACTAAGAGCCATTCATAACTGAATTAAACATATACCGGATGTTCCAGACCACCCGTCCACTATGTTTTACGCCTAAACTATTGAAGATAGAGTTTTATGATAAAAAATTTACTATATATACATATATCGACCCAAAAGAATTTCAGGAAAATATTTTCAACCTCCTAAAACTCCCCCTAGTGGGGTAGTTTGAGGGGTACATGCCCGTTTCTCATCAAAATTAAATGGAGCGGTATATTCAAAAGTAGATAATTTTAAAGATCATAAAAAAGTAAGAAACTTTTGTAAAAAAAATTTTTTCTTACATTTAATTGTTTAGAAAATATGGCGAATTGTTCCAAAATTTTAGGGTTTTACTAAAATTGCTCTAATTTCGTTAAATATTAATGAAATTTTATTTTTAAATTTCTATTTTTAAGTAGAAATAACGAAATTTTTAATGATGTATGATTATTATTAAAAATATGTAATACAAATTTTTTTTAAAATAAAATTTAAAATTTTCTTAACAAAAGTTGTTAATTTAAATATATTTTTTAAGATAAAGTACTAATTAATATATCATTCCATTTAAAATTTTTGAATTATCCCCATTTGAAGTTTTGAATTTTTGATATGTCGCGTATGACACTTTAAATGACCCAAATCTCAAATAATCATACATCATTAAAAAGATCGTTATTTCTACTTTCAAATAAAAATTTGTTAATATTTAACGAAACTAGAGTGATTTTAGTAAAACCCTAAAATTTGGGAACAATTAGCCATATTTTCTAAACAATTGAATGTAAGAGCAAATTTTTTTACAAAAGTTTCTTACTTTTTTATGATCTTTAAAATTATCTACTTTTGGATATACCGTTCCGTTTGATTTTGATGAGAAACTGGCATGTACCCCTCAAACTACCCCACAAGGGGGAGTTTTAGAGGGTTGAAAATATTTTCCTGAAATTCTTTAGGGTCGATATATATAGCAAATTTTTTATCATAAAACTATATCTTCAATAGTTTAGGCGTAAAACATAGTGGACGGGTGGTCTGGAACACCCGGTATTTAAACATTAATTATACAATGAAAATAAAAATAAAATAATAATGGAGTATACAAAAATCAAAAAAATATTCTAAATATCAATAATAATCCTTGTACTAAACCTTAACTCTAATAATAGTCATACCAGTGTACACTTTTTAAAATGACACAGTGAAAAGCGTACATAGGCAGTTCTTCAAATAACATAATAAATTAATTTAAAACTCAACAAAATATCTATTTTAACCTTACTTGAATCCATTCTGACTATTTTCGCCATGAAGTGTGTGTCTGTCTGTCTGTAGACGCTGTAATTCAAATACGATAAATCGTAGAAGGGTGAAATTTTATATTTAAGATTACTTTTTGTCTGAGAAGGAAACCTATTTTTGAAAACGATATTTCAACCGGATACGGATCTTTACCAATGCCGATTTTTGAATTCTTCGAATTATTTTGAAAATGCGAATTAGAGAAAAATGGCCAAGTTAAAAATTATAGGTGATATTATTATTTATAATTTATGTTCCTATTTATTTAAAAAAACAATAAATTTTTGAAAAAACTTTTAATTATATTTGGTTAATTAATAATGGTTCATAACAGAGAAAAAATATCTGCCATGAGTGTCACGGAACTTTCTTATACGTATTACAGAGATTGTACATTATACGTGTTTACCATAGGTACCATTGGACTTTCTTATACCTAATACTGAGAGTGAACAGTGTGGGTGATTCTAATTAATTACTTTAAAAAAAATTCTGGTTAAATCATAAATGTTGAAAAAAAATGTGTGAGACATAAATTTTAGATAATTACATACTCGACAATTTTTATCTAAAACATTTTTTTATTATTTCAAAAATAATTCGAAAATTTAGAAATTCACGAAAGTAAACATCCATTTACGGCTTAAAAAAAATAATTTGATACATGTTGTAAAGAATATTATTATTTATAATTTATGTCCCATTAATTTTATTCTATCTTTTATTAACTTGTCAGAAATGTGTTATATTAAAATAAGAATCACTGTCAGGATTACTTATAAAAAAGTCCGGTGGCAAATATTTGGTATGATTTTGGCTAAATTTGACGAATCTGATGTGCCTAAAGAAGTATAACTTCATACATATTTTATTTTTATAAGTAACATTTTTGATAACGATGTTATTATATTTAAATAGTATTAATCACATAATGTGACCCTTTTGTGATTTGACTATAATAACTGTCAGCAACATAAATGTCGTTTCCGAAAATGATGACCGCTTCTATAGAAATCACTGCAAAAGAGTTAATGTGTTTTATTTTAGGTATAATGGCCGTACAAAATAGACATATCGCAAAAATAATGTTGTCCATTTAATATATTAGAACAATATGCGGGTTTGATGCGCTCACGTACGATAGAACGAAGCGTTTGTCTCCACACACACACACACACACACACACACACACACACACACACTTACACACTCACATACACGTACTTATATCAACCAGTGACGCCCCACATGTGTTACTGTATAATGAATAGTCACATTAATGTTCGTTAACATAAATAATTTGCTCCCAAGAAAAAGCAAACTAAAATCTTTTTGCATATAGTATCGAATTAGTCCAGGCTGGCTAGGCTAAAAAGTACCTAAAATAGGAATTTTTGCCTACAGTTTTAATACTCACAGGATTTGTTACAAATGTGGTGTAGAATAATATCCTAATTTTGCTCCGATTTTGGTTGTCTTCGACAGGAGTTAACCATGGTTCAATTGCAAAATTCTTAAGATTTTCTGATTTTTACTAAATAGCGGTCTTAATAAGTAGGTATTATATAAAAAAAGTTTCAAATAAAAGCTATTCGCTATAAAATTCCCTAGTACCTTTATTTTGAAAAAAATAAAAACATTCATTTGTTTATCCGCTACGCTGATTAAAATGGCTGAAAACACACCTTTTTTTTAAGCTGTAATAACTAATAAAGTTTAACGTTTTTTAAGTTGATACCCCTGGAAAATAAACAATCTGTAGTAAAGAACATTCACTGAAAATTAGGACCTGATATCTTTAATTGTTTTTGTTTTATTAAATTTTTAACAATGGAATAATGCTTGTCTTTGATTAACAATAAAAGATTTTGTAAAACCTTAATTTTTGTAAAACTGTTTGTATGTGTTCTCAAAGAATATAATCGATTCCCATCATAAAAAAGTAAAATTTTTCAATTCTTTGACAAATGGTAGCATTAAAATCTTATTGTTGAGTTTTTTTTTATTTTTAAGCCAATTCAATTGTTTTATAGAAACAGAAATATTAAAAAAATAGCCAAGAACCTGCTCTGAATAATTATTTATCTATTGGTGAAAACCGCATTAAAATCGGTTTAGTAGTTTTTGAGATAAGCGGCAAAAGATATTGTATAAACAATCAATTTTCCTAAAAATTGTGTAGTGTGTAATATACATTAAATAACTCAAAAACTACTGAACTGATTTTAATGCGGTTTTCACCAATAGATTATTATTATTCAGAGCAGGTTCTTGGCTATTATTTTTTCAATATTTCTGGTTCTATGAAACAATTGAATTGGTTTAAAATTAAAAAAAACTTAACAATAAGATTTTAGTGCTACCATTTGCCAAAGAATTAAAAATTTTCAATTTTTTATGGTGGGAATCGATTATATAAGTCTTGGATAACACATACAAACAGTTGTACAAAAATAAAGGGTTTACAAAAACTTTTATTGTTACTCAAAGACAAGCATGATTCCATTATTAACAATTTAATAAAACAAAAACAGTTGATGATATCAGGTTCTAATTTTCAGTGAATGTTCTGTTCTACAGTATGTTTATTTTCCAGAGGTATCAACTTAAAACCCGTTAAACTTTATTAGTTATTACAGCTTAAAAAAGTGTGTTTTTAGTGTTTTTAATCAGCGTAGCGGATAAACAAATTAATGTTTTATTTTTTTTCAAAATGGAGGTTGTAGGGAATTTTGTAGCGAATAACTTTTATCTAAAACTTTTTTTTGTATAATACTTATTTAGACTACTATTTAGCAAAAATCAGAAAATCTGTCACGGACAACCAAAATCGGAGCAAACTTAGGGTATTATTCTATACCACTTTTGTAACATATCCTGTAAGTATTAAAACTGTACGCAAAAATAATCTCCACTGCCTGGACTAAATTGTACTATGTTGTTTATGAACTTATTGTTAGTCTGTGTGTAGAAACTATGTAAATTGTTAAAATACATTAACAAGAATAGAAAAGATGGTTTGCTTTTGCTCGCAAGTAAATTATTTATACGAGTAATAGCGGATATATTTATAAGGGAGGAGCAAGGGGGTGGGGTAAGTGTGACGAGCCATAACATTTTTTTATCGTCGCTAAAAAAAATTCTTATAATTAGATTTCTAAGCGGGGAAGGCCTGCAATAGCATGTGGTAGCTATTAATTACAGTTTCTCCATTTTTTAATATATGAATAACTTCTATATTATTAAACTGATGTACTTGGGAAGACAAATTTTATAATAATATAAATTATGTATATTTGAGAAAGCAGCTTACCAACGTTCTGAAAAAATCCATACTAATATTATAAATACTAAATTAAGTCTATCTGTTTGTTACCTTTACTTTGTATTCCGAAAAATCGATCAGATAAAAAAATATTAATTTCACGCGGATGAAGTCGCGGGTAACAGCTATTATGATATATATTTTATTTAGATGTATGTTCCTAAGAGAAATAATAATATAAAATTGAATAAGAAAAAATAACCTCATTTAGTGTACGTACATATCCTTTCTTTTTTTAGAAATTCTTAATATGGTACATATGTCCATAAATCATACATGTGGTTAATTCAGTAGAGTAAAGGAACCTAATATGATCCTTGTAAAATAGACTAAATACTACGCATTTAACTAAAGTATGAATCAGAACGTACTTATTGTTAGGTCATGTCGACAACACTGTATTGATGGATTTTACAGTTCTAATTGAGCCCTTTTGTGTATTGTATGTATTTTTATGTTTTATTATTTTTAAAGTTTTTATTAAAGTGTAGTGATTGGAGTATTTCGTAAGAAAGGTAAGTCTAACAGTACATTATTATAGTGCATGTTATAGAAAGATGTTAAAAGCAGGGCCGTTATTTTTTTCGTCTCGGTTTTCGTTCCGGTTCGAGCAAAAAAATATATTTCGGTTCGGTTCCGGTTTTCGTTACGTAAAAAATAACGGTTTTCCGGTTTTCGGTTCAGCTCCGAGTGATTAATTAAAAAAAAATTATTTGTATTAAAAAATAATGTTCTACCATAATTTAGAATATTTTATGGTACTTATATGATAGTCCGAACGACAATTGAAGTGGGAAATAAGATCATGTTAACGTGCATATTTTAATATGTACTGAACCGTAAAAACCGATTTTTTTTTTCGGATCTGTTCTGGTTTTCGTTCCGGTAAAAAATAATGGTTTTTCCGGTTTTCGGTTCAGTTCCGGTTCGAAGCCCTGGTTAAAAATATTTATGATATTAAAACAATAATATCTTCATAGTTTTTTGTAGATGTCTTCTCTAAAAAAATATTTAAACTTTTTCGGAAGTTCCTAATATGAGACACTTTGAGTGCCTTAATATGGAGATAGGGTCTTATATTAAGGCAATTATCTTTATATCTCCTATTTTGTGGTTGCTACTATTCGAATGACAAGCATGGCGAGCAATGGATCCAGTGCACCAAGTGTTATCGCTAGGCCCATAAAGATTGCGGATTAGATAAAGCAAATTTCATTTTCCCATCGTACAAAAAACGATGCAATCAAGATAGTAGTATAGGTCTCATATTAGGCAACCTTTTTTTAAAAAAGGGTGATTTTGCCGTTTTTATTTGTTTTTTTTTTAATAATTCGAAATTTTAAGCAAATATGTGTTCTTTTTGTTAATATCTTTGTTCAATAAATATAAAATCTTAAATTCAGTCATGTTTTATTTACTTTTATTTTATGTTTTCTATTTTTTTTTTCAAAATAGATTTCATATTAAGCTCCTCTACTCTATACTAATTTTTATTTCATAGTAGTCTAGCACGTGAGAAAAAGGTTTATTACAGATCTTATTGGGCAGTAAAAGTGTTATTAATAGATTTGACAAAAGTTTTTCAGACATGTACGCGCCACTGGAATTTCACACAAACATACATACACACAGATGCACGTACATACACACACACACACACACACATAGACATATACAAACGTTGATGACATACTTTGCTTGCGATGACGTGTGAAACATGATTTTCAGCTCCGGATCTCAGCAACCTTTGTGTATTTTATTTTTGAGGATTTATTTTAGCCCCCTGTTTCTGCGATGCGTTTCTCTTTTTGTGGTCTAGTTTCCTCTGCGGATGATGCTTGTGTGATTGAATTTGGGGTGAAATAAGCATTGGAAATGTATATGATCAAAAAATATCATAGGGTTTTACTTTTTGATGTTTGAATTTTTACTTATTGTTAAAATAAGTTGGTTTAAGTGACTAAGAAACCACAGTTTCTCCGGTTTTCCAGTAGTTTGAATTTTTAATCAAAATTAATAAATGTCTTGAGTGAACAGTGTTGTGTAATTGTATCACATAAGGTAAAGGCACCAGTTATGGCCGTTATAAGGGCAAGTTTTCGGTTTTTTGATTAATGGGCTTGTTTTTTGTAATTCTCATGACTCATGTTACTAATAAAACAAGTAACTCTTTATTTACCCATAAATGGGGAACAACTATTATTTTTCCAAAAAAGATCAATAATTAAATATCATTTTTATTACATATCTTGTATTACTAAATATTTATTTTATGATTTATGGTTAATTAATGTAATCGTTACAATTAAATATATCTAAAATGTTACCCAAAATGGAGAACAACTATTATTTTTTCACCATAATATTCCAAAATTTAAGATGAATAATTAAATGTTATTTTTATTATATATTTTTATATATCACTAAAACTTTATTTTTTGATGGTTAATTAATGTTATCAGTTTAATTAAATATATCTAAAATACCTATAAAGTAAAAAAATTGTTTTTGTGTAATGAAGTTTTTATTTTCATGAAAATAAAATATAAAATTATATTAAAGTTTTTTTTTTTACAAAAATACTGTTATTTGAGAATCTCTTATGCCCGGTCACACCGCTCAAACTTATTTCTGTTCCTTATCTAAGTGTTCCTTATTCTTAAGTTGAACCTAAATTTTACATCGATCTCACACATAGTTAGCCAAGTGTCACTTAAATAACAAAATTCTAGGGAATTTTGATTTTTAGTGTACGTTGCTATGATGCAAGTTTATAATTGAAATTTCAAAGTATTATAATTTTTGTTCTTTTTTATATTAGTTTAAAAAAATACTACTAACACGTCATATAAATATTCGAGTCTATTTTTCAAACGAGTTATCAAAGCATACACTGGAGGCTTTGTTAAACGAAACAGTTTTAGAAACGTTAATTTTGATTTGAAAATGGTTATATCTATAATAAACTTGGCTTGAAATGCCATAAACTATTATACCTATGATATCTGTATCATTGCCATCAATAATTTTATCAAAAATGTTTACAATATTCATTTTTGTGTACAGTTTTCAGGTTAAGTGGAACTAAAGTATCACTTTGACTAGGACTTAAATTTAGGTAATATTTAACGACTTAAGGAACACATTAGTAGAATGTAGAAATAAAATTAAAAATTCTGGCGGGGTCCGGACGGAATTTTCTAGTTCCGGCCGGAACCGGAATAAAATCGCAAATTCCGGCCGGAATTACGGTACAACTGTATTAAATATTGACTATTAATCTACGACACTAATTAGTTTATGTTTGATAATCGTTACTAACACATCAATGTGATAATATCAAAGATAAACATTATCGTTAGAAAGGCGTAATAAAAAATTAAATTTCAAAACGGTAGTGCAATTATCAGAGCTGATTAAATACTAATTACAAGAGAGTGAAACAAAGTAATAAACATTTCGTATTATGCGCAACAATTAGTTTTATTTATGTGACCATATCACTGAGTATTTGTAATTTTGACTATAGGGAGCTATAGCACAGTATGACCATTGTATATATTATATATATACAACTTAATTAAATACGTTTGTGTGGTTAAATATAACAAATTGGAATATTTATTGTTATTCAAAAAGTATATGATGTTCGTTAATAAATAAACATAGGTTTTAACAATATAATTTTAAACAAAGTAAAGATCAGCGTCCGTGAGCGGGTCTGGAGGCGATGTCTGAGGGCGGACCTGGAGATAACGTCCGAGGGCGGCGGTGCGGGCGTCGGCGTCGTAGGAGACGGCAAGAGCTGACCTGGCGGTGACTTCCGCGAGCGGCGTAGCCTGGTGTCGGAAACCCACCAGGAAGTTTTATGGATATGACTGTCGATCGAGACCTCCCGAGGGAGTTCTGCTTTTTCTTCGTTTTACGTCCAGTTTTTATATCAATTTCACTGGGTGACTCAGGAAAGCACGGGGTGCGGGCGGTAGTGTTGCATCAGCCAGAGTGAACGTATTCCCACGTTTTGGCGCAATTTCTGGATATTGTCACCAATGGAATTTTGTATCGTTTCTTCGAACTGACAGCCTACAGACCACCAGCACACAGCGACTGACGTCAGAGCGCTATGTGTAGAATTCAGTACCTGCTTAGGGTCGTGTATACGTAAAAATTGTACACAAAATGCATTTTAAAGATACTTTTACGACTGTGTATTATGAGTGTCGTATCAAACAAGTTAGTTAAGTAGCATAATTTAAACTCTGTACGAGAACATTGTTAATGGTCACTTAATATATTCAATAAACATATGTATTTTAAACTCGATACTTAACATTTTTTATGATTAAATATGATAATAGTCATGATTGGCTGATAACGTGTACCGATGGTTCATAACTATTTTTACTAAAAACATTAGATTCGTATGATAGGTGGTAAGCATGTCAACGATTTAAACATTTTGAGGTTGAATAAATGTCTGACAGAATGGGAGTTTGCATATGTGCCAATCATCGCAGGTTTATAGGTATTGGGGGCCTGATACATGGGATTTGAGGGTTAGGGTCACTTTGGTATATGGATGAAATAGTTATTTTTTTTATTACATTAATAGTTTTAAATTGCAGTTTTTGTTTTGTTTGTGCCAGGTGATGTTTTTTCTTGTAGGTTTTGTTTTAGTTTTTTCTGTTTTTGTTGTATAATGGACATTGAATTATCAGGTGCTCTGCAGTAAGGAGTTGTCGCTATCCCTATTTGGTGTCGAAATTGTGGTGAGTTTGTGTGATTGAAGCGAAGTCTCATTATGGTGGTTATATAATGTCGAGGTTTAAGTTGATCTGTATACCACGTTTTGATTGGTACAGTAGGTTGGATTCTGCCGTAGAATTTTCCTTTGATGGCTGACGTAATATTTTAGAAGATATTTTGTCTAACTACTAAAAAATAACTACAAAATACACGAAAACCTGATGTAATGGACAAAAATAGTAGAAGATGAAGAAGGATGATTAAGCTGACTAATTTTTAATAAATAATATAATAAAATAAATTCTACAATGTTTTGGTATATTACATAAATGTAAATAATTCTAATTTCTGAAAAGTACCTATTTTTATGCCAATGAACTATTTAAATAGTAATGAGTGTATTAGTTAGTAAAAATTAAAAATGTACACTTCAAAGAACATAATTTGATGTTTTTATACAATTTTATTTGTTCCATTTATTCACCCCATATAAAAAACTCCGGCCACGTTCTCGGTGTGTGTATGTAATAACTAATAGCAAGCAATATGATAGTTTTTATAGAGCAATTAAGGCCGTTGTAACAACGTGACATCAAACGGCCAAAGCGCGTATAATTACTTTATCATTCGCAGTGAGATCGCATGTTTTACGTTTCAGTACTTTTGTTTCGGACAACAGTACCGTATTAGCTTACAGACATTTATAAAGAAAGAACCAGTAACGTTGCTAAGGGGGGTGACACCCGGGCCGGAAATCGAAAGTGTCACCCTTCCCCCCCACACCGCCGCCAAAAAAGTCAAAAAGTTTTACTTTTTACACATGAGGCGGGTGTCCCCCTGTGATTTCTTAACGACAGAAAAAATATCAATTTTTAAAAAATAAATTGAATGGTTATCACACCCCTTATAGACTTTCAATGACCAAAAAATATTGTGTTTCCAAATTTTACTCCCTGGAAGCTTAAAATAACCAAAAATAAGGTAAATAAGCTTTATTTTTTAACATATTACACGGGTGTCACCCCATTGAGGGTGACACCCCCCGCCCCTTTAGCTACGCCTCTGACTAGACACAAAAAGTTGTTTGGAAAGTTATTCCGATTGAATCTTTTGTTTTTATCTTATTATGGAGGTTGGCCCGATTATAAAAGTGCAAGGTACTTATTGGTCGGATATTGTTTAAACTACGAAAAGACTTTACAAAAGGCAAAAAAATGTTTTTTTTTTGAAATCAAACATTATTTTGTATCATCTTTAAATACTGGTATTTTAATCAATTCGAATTTTTTATATAATTTTCAAGATTACAAATTGCAACCTCAGTTAATATGGATATGATACGAGAATAAATAACAAAAAAATAAAGAATTAGACCTCAAGAATAATCGGAACCTTAAATACAACGGATATATTAAAAGATTTTATTAATCAAGTAATCTAATATAAAAGATCAAAGCTATTTGTTTTTCTTTCTGATTAAATATACATATACAAACATTTTAAAAATGTTTCAAATATTTATATCTAATGTAAAATAAAAACATAATGTACAAGTAGGAAAATATGAAACATTTATAAATAACTGTTCTTTTCTGTATTCTCAGCACCTCCACCAGAAGTGTAAACATACATACCTTGAATGAAAACCGTGGAGCGTTGGTTAGAAGTCAGGTGTAGGCGAATGTAATACAGGCTGTTTGATTCGGCGATGCGGATATTTTGAAGGAAAGTAGAATGAGTCATTTAGAAGTGATTTAAGGGGTTAGGCCACTCTAGGATTTTCAAAAAATCGATTTTTTTTCATTGTTTTAAATGGTCTCTTAGGACCTCAAAAATGTTATCCGAAAAGATTATGCCCGGGAAATATCTCTAAGTACTTGTTTTTCAATGTATAGTACAAAACCGCCAGGGTTGTTTTTTTATCGATAATTGTGCTAACTTTTGTTTTGTTTTGTTAGTGTTATTGATTCGTTTTTATAATGAGTGACAAAGTGTATTGTGGTCAAAAAGGTGCAAAAAAGACACATACATACAGCAAGAGACCGAAAATATCTGGAAGAAGACCGCTGGCATCGTGGATTAAAGCTATTGCAAAATTATTCATGATTTTCTACTACTCAAAACTGCATTTTTTAAGTTGGCCGGAAACATAACTCAGATAATTTTCAACTGATTTACTTGAAATATTGAATATATCTTGAAAAATACATTATCTATGGAAGTACGTAGGATCTTTATTTTATATTGCATAGTTCATTTGTTATTAACAATTATCTGCTGATTTTTTAGGCAAATTTTTCACTTTCCACTTTGGAAGTGCGCCATTTGACCAAAAATTAATATATCGAAAAAAACCTACGTACTATATCAGTTATTAGGTATATAAAAAAAATTGGCTTATTATAATTAAAAAATTACAGGAGCTGTTTGTCCGGCCGTGGACTCTGAAAAAACGGAGACGTCATCGGAAAAACGATGCACAGCCGCCATTTTGAAATTAATTTTAGTATACAGTCACTGATATGTATAATAAATACTCTTTATTGGAATCTCGATTTATTTTGTAGTATTTCTGAAAAAAAATCCTAAAAAAACCTATTTTTTCGGCTTCTAGAGTGGCCTAACCCCTTAAGCAAATATACAAAGTGCAACAGTATTTTTATATGGGCCATTTTAGTAAATATTTGAAAAAACAGATTTTATACATGTTTATGGCAAAACTTCAAAAGTTAGAGCTTATATTTTTCAAAAATGATTTTTGTATTACTTAAATGTCTATGCTACACGATCAGATTAAAATAAAATTTATGAAAAAAAAAAAATGGCTCAGTTTAACATTTGAAAACTTATAAAACTGATAAAATTATTTCTTTAAAGAATTATTTTATAAAATCTAGAACATTTATAGATGTTCAAATGGTTTTAAAAATTGCTCTATTTCATACCCTTTCGAAAAACCTTCTATAATATCTACATGAACTGGATATTTTTGTTAAAAAAAACATACATTTATTCCGGAATAAGTAAGAGTTTTCCATTTTTCCAGTGAGTCGATCCTAGTATGCTATTCTTAATAAGTCATTAAATACGTGATGCGATACTTTTCAAACATTTTGCTATACTCATTGAACAGTGTAACTTCTATGCAAAGGCTTGAAAAAGATGATTGTGTCAGACGAATGACGATTTTTTGTCGGTTTTTGGTAAATGAAAATATCGAAGACGGCAATTTGATGAAGTGGAAGATCATTTAAAGGTAGATCTACCGGTAACAATGGTAGCTCTTGAAGAATTCTAGGTAATTCTCAGAATTCAATAGTGCAAACTACTGCGGACCAATCAGTTTATTGCCAATCACACTACCCCAGAGTGTGTTGTGATGGAACAATGTATATTTTTTCAAGTGCGGATTACAGTCCCTGGCCAAATTATTAGACGCACTATAAGATTTTATGTAAAATGTTAATTATCAGGTGATACTATACAGCTTTATTGTTTTTACTAGATACATACATGTGTATTTTTTTATTATCCACTTAATTATCTATTTTTTAACACAAATAAAACATCATTATTATAAAAAAAATATGTATTTATTAACTCTTGAAAAAAAATTGAAATTAATGTAATTAAATGTTAATATTTTGTTGTGCCACCTTTAGCAACTATGACAGCTTCAATTTTGCGCGGTATGCTATGAATGCAAGAGTGGATGTTGAATTCACACATGAATGATCTTTTCTAAGAGTTACGTTTTGTTTGTGTTTACATCTTTAGCCACTTCTCTTTTCATCAGCTCCCACACGTTTTTAATCGGATTCATATCGGGGCTATTACCCGGCCAATCCAACAGAGGGATATTTTGCTCTTCCAAAAAAGCTTTAACACACCGTGCTGTGTAACAGGGAGCTCCATCTTGCATAAAAATGAATGGTTCCCCATTTGGAAACCATTCTCTGAGCTGCGGAATCAACCGATTTTGTAAGACTAATAATATGGCCAGGGACTGTATATCTTTTATCATTCCAGTAATGGATGTTATGAAAATTGTTCGTCCTTTCTCTGGAGAATATGAATTCATCGATCTATAAAATACTTCGAGGAAATTACTGTCTTCATTTACCATAAACCGACAAAAAATCTCCATTCATCTGACAGGATCGAGTCATTCCATGTCAAATCAACACAATTTTAATGAAAAATTTACCTCACCATCTCAGATTTTCATGAAATTTGGCACAATTGTACTATTCATTTAGACTTAGAAAAATATCAAATTTTATTGAGATATGTCTACTGGTTTTGAAATTACAGCTATGTAAAGTTTTCAAAAATTGATCAAAAAACCGTGATGGAAAATTTTTGAAATGCTCTGGAAGCTGATCTAGTTGACTTAGAGAACTGGGCGGGGTGTCATTTTACAGCATATTTCACACCAATTCTAATGATATACAACACAATATGGGTTAAGAAAAAAAATGTTTTCAAAATCAAAGTCAAAATTTTGATTTTTAATTTCACAACAAGTACGGTTTCAAAAATTTTCAAATTAATACCAAACATAGTCATTATAGTTGTGAATCACCTGGCAAAATATAAATGTGGGATGACAATGGATTCTATGTTAAAATAATTTAAGACTGAAGCTCGAATTTAAAAATCGCTCTGTATTTAGACTATGAAAAATTCAACAATGCTAAAATGTATACTTGCATGAACATGAACACTAATATGAAGTAACAATACATTACTAAATTCAAAATGGGCTATTTTTTGCCACAGAAGCATGGCCCTCGCATTACCACGGGCCCCCCAACTGGAATTGTTGCGAGCCCCTTAAGAAATTTTTTTTCGACCATACAGGTTTATTTGAACGACCTTTTTATGGTCTTTAAATAGAAAAAATAAATAATATCAAAGTTTATTTTTTAGACCTTTCATTTAAAAATTTTAATTCATAAATTTATAATTCATTTTCAAGAAAAACATGAATTCTCCCAGTCGGGGTCACAGGATTTACTTTTGTATATATTTTTAATTATAACTGAAGATTTTTTGTAGTATTGTTGATTTATTTGCAACAAGCTTACTTACTTCAAAAATGATGAAAGCTAATAGTTTTATTTATTTATTTTTAATTCAAACTAAAGTCGATCCCATAAGGTTACCACATACAGCTTACATGTCATTGTATGCGTGAATAGTTTGACATTAGTCATTAACAAATTGAAACTTTGAAACATGGATTACTGGTACTTAAAATATAACAATACAGCTTTTTATTACATTGAACTAGCTACTATGTCATGTGTAAAATTTACCAATTTAGGCCTAACATTTTTTTAATAGCATAAATATTTCCTGTATACACAGTGATTTTTAAATTCGAGCTTCAGTCTTAAATTATTTTATCATTGAACCCATTATCATCCCACATTTATATTTTGCCAGGTGATTCACAACTATAATGACTATTCTTGGTATTAATTTGAAAAGTTTTGAAAACGTAAAAAAATTTTTTCGTAACAATTCCAGTTGGGGGGCCCGTGGTAATGCGAGGGCCATGCTTCTGTGGCAAAAAATAGCCCATTTTGAATTTAGTAATGTATTGTTACTTCATATTAGTGTTCATGTTCATGCAAGTATACATTTTAGCATTGTTGAATTTTTCATAGTCTAAATACAGAGCGATTTTTAAATTCGAGCTTCAGTCTTAAATTATTTTAACATAGAATCCATTGTCATCCCACATTTATATTTTGCCAGGTGATTCACAACTATAATGACTATGTTTGGTATTAATTTGAAAATTTTTGAAACCGTACTTGTTGTGAAATTAAAAATCAAAATTTTGACTTTGATTTTGAAAACATTTTTTTTCTTAACCCATATTGTGTTGTATATCATTAGAATTGGTGTGAAATATGCTGTAAAATGACACCCCGCCCAGTTCTCTAAGTCAACTAGATCAGCTTCCAGAGCATTTCAAAAATTTTCCATCACGGTTTTTTGATCAATTTTTGAAAACTTTACATAGCTGTAATTTCAAAACCAGTAGACATATCTCAATAAAATTTGATATTTTTCTAAGTCTAAATGAATAGTACAATTGTGCCAAATTTCATGAAAATCTGAGATGGTGAGGTCTATACCCTGTGTTGATTTGACATGGAATGACTCGATCATATTATTCAAGCCTTTGCACAGAAGTAGGTGTTACACTGTCCAATAAGTATAACAAAATGAAAAGTATCGCATCACGTATTTAATGACTTATTAAGAATAGCATACTAGGATCGACTCACTGGAAAAATGAAAAACTCTTACTTATTCTGGGATAAAGGCTGTAGCCGGGTAAGCATGCAAAACATGCCTTTACATGGATTTGGCTGATTATTTTTTTGGAAGTCACATTCTATTAAACATTCAACCTGACCAAATATTAGCTCCCAAAAATTTATAGTTTTCGAAAAAAAATTTTTTTTTGATTTTCAAAAAAATATTTTTTTTTGATAATCTGTCAATCGAATTTGATGGTGCTTGAAATATATTATAGAGGTACTTATGACTCATCAGAGGTAATTTTATTATGATCCTCTGTACATAATAAACCAGAAAAAAAATTTATAAAATTTAAAAAATCAAAAAAGACCATGTTGTCTTCGGAAGGCAATCACAATTTTTTAATATATTATACCTTGTATGTACCCAAACAACATATCAAAATCCCAAATTGATACAAAGGGTATAACATACTCGTATAAATTCGCATGCGGTCGTATCGGAGTGGCGCGAGCGTGGCGCGGGCGAGTGCAAGTGTCTTAATACTTTTAAAATATCTCTAATTTAAATCATCTAATAAAAATCATGTTTGAAAAATATGGGCTCTGTAACTTTTGAACTTTTGCCATTAACATGTATGAATCTGAGTTTACTTCAAAAATTTACAAAAATGGCTGATATAAAAAAACTGTTACACTTTGTATATAGGTATATTTTCTTAAATCACTTCCAAATTACTTCAAAATATTCGTATCGCCGAACCAAATAGCTTGTATAATACATACCTATTATTAATATTTTAGGAATTTCTGTAGAATATAAACAAAACAAAAATTCAATAAAATAATCAGAATATATTTTTCAGATGAAGAAATATTAAAAAAAAATGTAAAACATATACATTACTTATGCACCTTAAAATTTTAAAATAAACATATTCATTTTACGATTTTTGAGTAAAAAATCATTACACTTGAATTTATTTTTAAATCTCGTATATTATTGGTTTATTTAAATTAAGATAAATTTTAAAATCTTGCGTCACAATGTAGCAAACATTAAAAAAGCATGCACTATAAAATACATGTACATCGGCTATTGTAAACGTAGTTGCTGCAAAGCTTGCAGAAGATATATTTCACAATTAAGAGAGATTTACGACAGCCCATTTTTATACGGCTATCTGAATTTTATACTTTACTTACCTGTCAATACGTCAGAGCGTCACTTATTTGTTATATTGTATTTTTTTTCTTTCTAAGTTTCGTTCTTATTATTCCTATAAAGATTACTGTTAAAATATACGGCCTTCACTCGATATGGACGTTATTTATTGCTTGATATTTAGAAATTGCGCATAGATTTTTTACCCTCCTTTTTAATTTATTTCTTGTGATATATTAGATTTCTTTTACCCAATAAGTTTATACTAGATTGAGGTAATTTGTAACTCATATATTTTAGTCATTATGCTAGGGATGATTATAAATTTTCTGTAATTAATTAGTTACATATAATTAGTAGGCAGTGACACCAGTCTTGACAAGGATCCCAGTAATGGCAAATTTTTAATAGAATGTATTGAATTAGAAATATGTGTTGATATTTGATTACTATCATTTCTGAAAATTAATTAATTTTACGTACATTTAACTGTCTTACAGCGTGATTTGATGACAATCGGCCAATAGGTGTCAAAATGGTGGACAGTTAAACTAATTATTAGTATAATTTATATATTAATTAAAAAAACAAACTATATTTGTGGAATTTGGTAATTGAATTGATTAAATAAAGAGTTATACTTGTTTTATTAGTAACATGAGTTCATGAGAAAAATACACCCATTAATAAAAAAAAAACGTAAACTTACTCTAATAGCGACCATAACTGGTGCCTTTACCTTATTTACATTTAAGAATGTTCAGAAAATTCGTAGAGATTTTAAGGGTGTATTATATTATTTATTTTTGAAGAAATAAGATAAAACCAAAGCTGATTTAATATAAAGGAATATTTTGTTTACTGAAGGTTGAAACAAAATTCTATTACTTTATTTAGTACCTACATCTTTTAAGAGTAAGAAGATAATTATAACCGAAAAGGGTATAAGTGGTTGCATCATATTATAAATATAGAACACACTCTATATTGTGTCTTTTTTCTGTGTAAATCAGTGATTGTCAACCTGTGGGGCACTCTAAAACTAAAATAGGGGTGCGAGCATATCGAGAAAAAATATTATTAAAAAATTTATTTAATTTACTAAAAGAAAAATAATAAAATACATTCTAACCTAATAAAAAATAATATGTTTACATTTACACTAATATAATAAACTTGTAAATAGGATTGTATCAGTACTGAACAATGTATTTAATAATTAACTTATCAATATTAAATTAAAAACAAGATTAATAATTATTAGTGACTCCCTTGGACCTGTATTTTTCGAAAGAAAGTTTTAATATTAGATATTCATTTCAGTGAAAATTATTGTGGAAGGGGGGGGGGGATGAGATTGTGATTGAAAAATGGGTCGCAAATACTAACAGGTTGAGAAACGCTGGTGTAAAGTTATCTTGTGGGTAGAAAGATTTCCATCGTGTTGGTTTCTACATAATTGTGTTCATATTATATAAAAATATTTACGTACATACATAATGAAGTGTCTCACACCAGAGGCATTTTACTGAAATATCAAATCCGTTACTGAGTGGTTGAATGAATAGGCGTGCGGAAGGGTGATAGAAAAGGGTTGCGCTTTACCCCCTGGGGACTCGCGCACAGATTCAAACTCTTGCCCATCCGCTTTGTTCCATTTTCTCTGTGCGCCGTACCATTTGGATAAGATATATCCTGCTGATGTGTTCTTATCTACACGTTTAGCATTATAATAGAGATCGGTGAACGCTAATAGACAATGCAGTTGACGGCCATGCCCCAACCTCGGATTGTTAACAGGTGGTTTTTGAGTAGTTTAAGTTTTGACTTTCCTTGTAGTGTAAATGAGTGTTTTAAAAAACGAAGAATTAATACCATAAACTAATTGAATAATTAATAAATAAATAATGTATTGGCACCAGTTATGGCCGCTTTAAGAACAAGGTTTATTGTTTTTGTGATTGACGGGGTTCTTTTTTGTGATTCTCATGAACTCATGTTACTAATAAAACAAGTTACTCTTTATTTAATCGATTTAATTACCAAAGTCCGCAAATATAGTTTGTTTATTAAATTATAGCCTTTTATTTTGTTTATGTTTTTTCTCCAGTAATAGATAAAGTAAAACCAGTAATGAGCACGCAGTGATGGACACTTGCTAATGATCACAAAATGATAAGTACTACGACATAAAAGACATAAAAGAAAGAATAGTCAAATTTGAAACAATGTAAAGCAGTTACGATGATAATATTATAATTAATAAATAAATTATACTAATGATTAGTTTAACTGTCCACCATTTTGACACTTATTGGCTGATTGTCATAAAATCACGCTGTAAGTCAGTTAAATGTATATATAGATTAATATAATATCAACCAATGTTTCTAATTCAGTACTTTTAATTAAAAAATAGCCAATACTGGGGTCATATCCAAGACCATTGCCAGTACCTTCTTATGACTAGAAGCATTGTAATAAATTTTCGAAATAGAGTGTCAACCGAAAATATATATAATCGTACTTATGTCTTAAAATTAGAAAATTACGTTTTTTTTTATTATTTATGTTTCCTTTATACCAGACGGTCCCAAACTTTTTCAACTTGTGACACCTTTTTTTAAACTAAAGTTTTCTTATGGTGCCCTTTCTATGTCAAAACATGCCTAACTTGTAATGAATAAGTAAAAAACTGCAGTATTGAAAAAAATTCATTCATTTGTTATTTATATTCATTAACATTATAATGTAATGTAAAGTGTGGTGCTTTATACAATAAAACATTCATCCCCAGGACTATTGGAATACTTAAAATAATTATAATTATAATAAATCAATTTGCGTTATACGTATAGAGCGAGAATTGGCTGCAAAAAACTAGCCTATCGAGTAACAGGGTAAAATGTTTTTTTAAATGTTAGTACCCATAGCGACCATGAGAAAAATCATTTTATGTCTGGGCGGAACTTGTTAATTTTTCAGGGGGGGGGGGCACCAAGGAGCTAACGCTAGATAAAAAAATATTTTTTTTATACCAATGCATGTGGCATGTTAAAAGGTATAACCAAAGCAGCGGAATTGAACCCTCTTTTTTATTTTTTTCTAAATCAAAAATAGCGCCTGCAGGAAGCTTTAAAGCAAATAAAAAAATACCAAGGCGTGTGGGATGTCGAAATGTAGATCTCAATTAGCAGAATATATAGCAGGGGTCTTCAAACAGTATTTTATTTTACTCTGTAACTACTGGCTCAAAAATCTGAAAAAAATTTGGTAACGAGGTTTTGGTGGGACTATCAACGACAAATACTTAAGTCAACAATATTTTTTTTAATTTCTGAATAATAGAGAGGGGCGTCATATAATTTTTTATTTTTATTTAATATTATTAAAAAAAATAAGAAAGAGGGCTCCTTAGCGCCCCCCCCTCTGAAAAAATAACAAGTTCCGGCCAGGTATAAAATGATTTTTCTCATTACTAACATTTAAAAAACATTATTTTACCCTGTTACTAAATTAGCTTTTTTTTGCAGCCAGTTCTTGGTCTATACGTAGATTGTAAGAGTAGCACCTATTTACGAGTAATATATTCAAAATCTTCATTTTTGGCAAAACTGTAGATTAAAATATTTCGAGAACCTGAGCTAATTGAGCAATTTGGGAAACAAAACAAACGTTTTTATTTGTTCCCATATATATAATTGATATACATACAAATAATAATTTATTGTTTTCAAATGAAGCATTATTCATAATAATAGATACAATTATATGAGTTTATATCTGTATATGTTTACATAAACATTATTAAAAGTTCATAACATTAAAGCTGCAATACTCTATTATTGCATTATTCAGACAAATAACATTTTAAATCGGATGAGTATATCGTTCACTAAAATTTAAATAAAATATGTATCCAATACATGAAATTATTAGGTACTTTCAAATAAATATCAAATGTGCTGTCTAAATGATAAAACGGATAAAAAAATTTTATAATTGAATGGAATTGCTTTTTTAATACTCTGCAAATGTTTATAGTGACAGCTGAATACATGATATTATATTCATACAACGATTTCGTAAATTATAAAGCAATCGTCAATATAAATTCGAATTGCGATAGTTTTATATTTATATTAAAAATACAGATATTTAATAGATATCGTTCTATCATTGTTTTTGTTTGCTTTTTAATATATATTTAATTTGTTATATGATGCATTGATGAAAACTATTCATGTATTTTACAAAATATATCGTTTTAGTTTATGACGTAAGTGTGGGTTTGACCAGTAGTGGGGGTATGAAAATATTGACTTCATAGTACTCAATATTTATTAACATTACTCGTACACAGGCCGACATCATTTTTGGTGTCTTTACTTAAATAGGTGATTTCGGAGGCTTTTGGCGTGCTGAAACCAAATCCGTTACTCAAATTGCTTCATCACGTCACGATTTTAGTAATATTTAAGAATTTATTACCAAGTAGGTAAAGTTTTCGTTTATGGTAAGAAGTAGTACTATCTTAAATTTTTTTGAAACCCCTTTGCATAGACTGAAAAGTATATTCAAAAATAATTTTCACTTAATCCATTGTAGGATTTCTTTAGATAGGTCTCCTAAAATTCAATCAAAAGTTCTACAATAAAGTCTGCAACACCATATGTCTAACTTTTATATTTAAGCTACAATAACTGCTTTTATGTTACAAAGAAAACATAAAATATTTGGGTTCTGTTTGCATAGACTCATGACCTGCAAAACATTAATCCTTATCGAAATAAATGATTTCATCGTCATAAGTACTTAATGTAGATATAATTTGCCCTTTACAGCATCCAATTTGGTCGTATAGTTTAGGAAATATCTTAAAATAAATTTATATAAGGTAACATATAAATGTATGGAGTCGTGCTATATCGAAGCGAGGTATCTGTCTGAGGCTGATCGTCTGAGTTTATTTTGTTTAAGTACAGTAAAAGCTCCTTATTCGCGCTTCCTTCATTCGCGTTTTCACTATTCGCGGATTAAAAAAATGCGACCCAATTCCTATATTCGCGGCTAAAGATTTCTTTATTCGCGGATCTAATCAGTACATACATAATAATAAAAAATATTCCAATAGGTATCCAACCCAATATCCTTTGTAAACGCCGTCAAATGGACTAATAAAAAAGTAAAATAGACCT
Organism: Sialis fuliginosa; assembly: GCA_961205875.1. Taxonomy (NCBI): domain Eukaryota; kingdom Metazoa; phylum Arthropoda; class Insecta; order Megaloptera; family Sialidae; genus Sialis; species Sialis fuliginosa. The sequence goes on from OY540820.1 coordinate 3,390,237, forward strand.
TATTACAACTTTGCCTAAAGTACTATGTATGTTGTTAAGGATGTATGGGATGTATTTCAAAATGCTACCAAATATATGAAAATTGGTTGGAATGTTCCCAATAGCATTCTTATGCAATAGACAAAATATTAAATTGATTCACTAAGCCCTTTAGGAAAAAAAACTGCCAAGCAAGAAAAAATTACAAAATTCTTTAAACCATTGCCTAAGCCTGAAGATAATAATTAATCAATATGGTCAAAAACTTCAATTAAATTGTTTTTTTTTATATTGTATTAAAATTTGTTTATTTATTTTGTCACCTAAGAACGTATCCCCTATAATCCCATATAAATTACCATTCCGTATTCACGGTTTCTGTATTCGCGGTATATTTATGGAACATATACCCCGCGAATAAAGAGCTTTTACTGTACATAAAATATAGTATCAATATAGTGTTAATTCTATAATAATATTATAGAAGTCATAAAATATTTTTTAATCGTCATATCAGAAAAAATGAATATGACGATTGGTTGCCCCGGTCTGTATAAAGCTTTATCCCTTTATTATGATTAAGCGGAAATATCTACTGCTATTTTTTCAATCTTTCGTTCTAAATAACATAAAACTATCCATTATTTGACTTCGTGCCTATGAAACTTCTGAGCAGGACTATATGTTCTATATATAATTACAATTAAAGTCGAATAGACTGGAATTTATTTTCCATATGATTTTTGGAATTACTTCAATTGATATGTTTTATAGGGCATATGTATTACAATTTCAAAGAAACAGATTGTTTGAACAATTGTGATAATTTACCAATAATTTGGTACCAGTACAGAATGACACTCCACCTCAAACAGGCGCAAGTGACACAAATTTTAAACACTACGCTCTCAAACAGGACTATAGCCAATAATGGAACCATTTATACCAAATATAATAATAAATAGGCAAGTACTATATTATAAAAGATAGCTAATTAATGTAAAATTAATCTGTTACTTAAACATTTATGGTTGTATCGAAACCACCCCGATGCTGACAATCTGCGATACGAGATGTATGTTTATGTTTTAAATTTGTATATGTGTGTGACAATATTGTTAATTAAATTTTTGGACTTTATACATTATTTCATTGCCATCTATTAAAATATCAAAATAATCTTTGTCTCTTTCATACATGCACATATTACATAAATGAAACAAACAGTTGCGGGAATTTCCCAAAAATTTTATATATTTATTATTATTTATGTAGATATTTTTGGGAACCCGCAACCATTTGTTACGTATAGAAAATGCGAATTTCACATCAAGGAAAACGTCAAAAGCAAAAATATGTATATTATATTGTATTTGTTAACTTACGACTTATTCTACTTACGATCGATGTCTAGGAACCTATCTCGGTTGTAAGTCGAGGAATACCTGTACTACGATATATAAAGTAGTATGTCTTATCAGTTTAAACGTAAAAAATATCCAAATTAATATTCAATGGTTTTAAATGCTGCGAGAAGTTCAAACATGCTTGCCTGATTTAAATTTACTTTTTTCATTATTTTATATATTACTTACAAAATAATCAAAATGTTCCGTTAAAATTTCAAGATTTGTGAAGTGTTCTGTCGTAGGAAAAGTTTAGGAAGTACTGTTCTACATCAAACTTCAATATCAACCAAATTGAGTTATTGAGGGTAAAAAATATATTGAAAAAACATTATAGAGAAACCATATTTAATTTGTGTAATAGAAATTTTAACAGGTATGATTTTTCTAAAATATCTTAAAATTTAATCCACACATTAATAAAATTAAAGAATAAAATTAAGTTGATATTTGATTTAAAAATACACAAGTTCACTTTTTCAATACTGAAATAGTTAAATAATTGTTCATACTTTTAAGAAGTCATATTGATAAAAGCTCAGCTCTAATGAATAAATAATAAAGCACTCCGTCACAGCTCTATATTATTCCGTCGCGGGAAAGTACCTACCATATAAGCCAGCTTTTATACGAAAAAAACCTAGTGTCCATAGAAAAAGAAAAACCCCTCCTTCCCCTATTCGATACAGGGCTAGCTACGCCACTGGTTACGATACAATATTATTGTTGGTTACGATATTTCATAAAACAGATATCGGTGCTTACAATACATTGTCTGGCGGTTATTATTCTTTAAAAAGGAATGTCGGATACGATTATACGATAGTAAAAGTTTTAACAGATTTTTTAGCCGGAAAGAGAATCTTTTCGCTTGTCACAATTAGTGGGACACTTTTTCAGTGTAACACAGTTTTGGTAAAAATTGTCATATTAATATGAAAATTCATAAAAATCATTAGTGTGATGTTGTTTCAAAGTCCAAAGAGTGAAAACATTGTGCGTTCATCGATAGCGGGTGTACAACCCTTGGAGGGGTGAAAAATGGAAAGTGGAAATTTCAAGTATTGAAAAAAAAGTTTAAAAACTGTTTATTCCAAGATAATGATAAAATTCACATTAATTTTTATACGTAGAACTTATTTGAACCCTAAAGGTATAAATTATTTTTTTAAATCAATATTTAATTTTATTTACCACCTGTTATCATCCCCTAAATTTAGGTTATTAGAAATATAGGAAAATATGAAAGAAATTTTAAAAATCTTCAAGGGTTGTTAGAAATAATCACAATAAATATCAATTTACAAGTTCAATAAAATCCAGTAATTTTCAACCACTTTTCTACCCTTTAATATTCAACCCCCTGTGTATTACAATTAATTCGAACAACGTAGGTAAAGAAAATTTTTTGAAATTTACAAAATAGGTAGTAAAGTGTATATACAACGGTATGTATGTTAAAAAACACAAATAAATTATAAGGGTAGGCATCAACCCTTAAATACTAAACCGCCCCAAATAGTAGGGTAGAATATTAAATTTAAGTGTGATTTTATAAGAAATCAATTAATGCTCTTATTTGAAGATTTTTGTGAAAATTTTGTGCACCACAATTCACCCCTACAGATGTAACTACCCTAAATTTAAAAAAATTACACTTTTTTTAAAACATCGTATCTAAAAATTCAGTGGAATTTTTTGTCATCCTTTCATAATATAAAAGGCCGACATTTGATCTTTCTACACCGGTAAAATTAAAACAATACACTATCAGGAACTACCCTTAAATTCTTATTTCTTAAAAATAAAATAAATTTTATTTCAATTAATATTGAAAATATAGGTATCTATGGAAATTAATGAACAATTTACGAGTTTTTCGTATGTTTGGCTCAAATTAATTCAATCGTTTTGAGACGTTTCTAATAATGTATTGGTTTAGTTTTACCGGTAACGAAAGAACAAATGTCGGCCTTTTATATTACGAAAGGATGAAAAAAAAAATACCACGGACTGTCTAGATATCATATTTAAAAAAATGTTTATATTTTTTTAAATTGAGGGTACCTATATCCGGAGGGGTGAATTGTGGTGCACAAAATTTTCAAAAAAATTGTTAAATAACAGTGTTGGCGCCACTATATTTATAGTGACGCGTTGTATATTTTCGTTTGAACATGTTAGGGTGGTTCTTTGACTCTACATGTTTCAAATGCATTCATTCACGTTCTATAACACGAAGTGAATAGATTTCTATCTACCTTTGTGTTTTTGAATCCGGCTTATTAAGCGTTATTTTTAACCTTAAGTTAAAATAGGCCGTAATAATATATGTAAGTATATTTGTGTTATACATATTTGAGACAGAGTGATTTCATGTATTATTAGTGGTTATACATTTTGCTGTGCTATAGTGCATATTTTGAGTGTGTGCGTTCATAGTTATTGTGAGGTTCGGTGTGCGAGGAAATCTGGAGGAAATTAGGACCTGCTCCACAGATTGGCGATTGCCCTTTCCACGGCAAAGGTATCCTTTGAAACCTTCTCCTAAAACCTACACGCTGTTGGAGAGAACGCTGCAATCGGGATCTAAAGGTAAGGACTGGTTTTCTCTTAGGTATAGATCGATCGATCCAAGCGATCCGGGATTACAGTGTCACACCCATTTTGGGCGTATATACGTAAAAATAAATATTTGGGAAATGCTAACGGGTTTCAAAAATTGTGAACCAGAGTAAATCGCGGAAGCCCGTACATTTTTTATGGTCCTTCGAACCGGACTCTACCTATAAAAGGACCATATTTTTCATAAAATCGCAATTGAATTCAATTTACAACCCTTTTATCGGGGGTGATTTAGTTTTTAAGGGTTGATGACTACCCTTATAACTTATTTATGTTTTTTAACATACAATTCTGTTGTATACACAGTTTACTACACATTTAGTAAATTTCAACGTCTCAGAATGATTGAATTAATTTTAGCGAAACTTACGAAAAACTCGTAACTTGTCCATTAATTTCCATAGATACCTATATTTCAATATTAATTGAAATAAAATTTATTTTATTTTTAAGAAATAAGAATTTTAGGGTAGTTCCTGATAGTGTATTGTTTTAATTTTACCGGTGTAGAAAGATCAAATGTCGGCCTTTTATATTATGAAAGGATGACAAAAAAATTCCTTTTCCATTTTTCACCCCTCCAAGGGTTGTACACCCGCTATCGATGAACGCACAATGTTTTCACTCTTTGGACTTTGAAACAACATCACACTAATGATTTTTATGAATTTTCATATTAATATGACAATTTTTACCAAAACTGAAAAAGTGTCCCACTAATTGTGACAAGCAGTGTATAAGAGATTTTTAGAATCGTAACCACAATAACTCAATTTTGCAAAAAATGTCTCTTACGATACTTTGCCCGGTAGGGGACGATATAAAAATAATTTAATTACGTCTTTTTCGTATATTTTGTCGAACAATTCAATGATTTTTGACACATGTTAACAATTAAATATTTTGAAATACCTATATTGATTGAAAATTGAAACATAAAGAAACATTTCACTTCCATGAAAGATAAAATATCAAAATTAATTATTATGACTGTTGCTAATCTATTTATTTTGTTATTATTTTTTCATATAAATTCTAAGACGGTTGGATATGGACGAATGGCTCTGCTACGGTATTTTATGAATTTGATTTCTGGGCTATTATGCACGACATGGTATTTAAAAACATTAATTGTCATTAATTTTACAGATTATACGAGTACATACACCGGATGAAACAGATAATTTAAGCTGATGATACATACAAACACAAAAACATAACAAAAAAAAAGAAACTATTTAATTCATGTAAGGATTCCATCATATTCATAAAGTTAGAAAATGAGTACATATCATAAATAACCCTTAATGATCTCTGCTGCGGGGACATTTCTTATAGAAAATCGGGAAGATTTTGTATGAACTTGATTTCTGGACTTCCACGACATGATATTTAAAAATTTGGAAATTACTTGATTCCAATATAGAAATAATTTAATTGAAAAAAATATCAAATAAATTCTACTTTACAGATTAAATGTATAAACCCGGGTAACACCGGGTCCAACGCGCTAGTTAAACTATATTTTTCAAAAATCCTAAACAATAATTCCGTAGTCTACGCGAGCGAAGCCGCGCGGGCCCAGCTAGGTATTACATAAATGTAAAGTATGTTTATATGTCTGTCGATTTTTTTGTTTCTTTGTTTGTTGATTGGTCGTTGTAGCTTCTGAACAACTTATAATATAATGTCTCAAACCGAAGGTATGCATTTCAGATAATAACGATACCAAGTACGAAATTATAAATAGATATCAGACGATTAAATTAACATTAAATATTTCCAAAATCACGAAAGATATATGGTATTCGTTGGTAATTAAAATTATAAAATATAATTAACTGGTGTTTTTACTTTTTTATACATACATACATGAAATGTACTGTATTATAAAGTATAGTGATCATGAAAAATTCGAGCTCGAGATTTTAACGGAATTACACGTTTTGAGTGTCCCTGAATCACGTACGACGTACGTGTGTGTGTGTGTGTCTATGAACGCTCTACAGCCAAAAGGGTGAGACTTACTGACATGAAATTTTAAACTTAAGGTTCTTGTATACTCTAGATGTGTACCTCCTATTTTTTGAAACCATCACTAAACCGGAAACGAATGTTTACTGATCTCAATTTTTCGAATTATTTTTGAAACGGTACGCAGTAGAAAAAAAATGTTTTAGATTAAAGTTATAGAAAATGCTCTTATCTAATTTTTTGTTAGGAAAAAATCGATTTTCTTTAATTTTTTTATTTTTCGAATTATTTTTTAAACGGTACTTATTAGAAAAAAAATATTTTAGATACAAGTTATAGAGAATATTATTATCTATAATTGTTTTTGTAATCATATTTCAAAGAAAAAAATTGTGCAAAAAAATAATAATAAAAAAAAAAAATATTTTAACATATGTAGGTATGTATGTAAATTTATCTGTATCTTGATGTCGACCAGGGCAGTTAATTTGTATTATTAAGAATAGGTATTAAAATTAAACGAATACATAATATGTACTATAGAGTAAGGGTATAAGAAATATTTATACAGGAAAACTAATACAATTAATATTAACTAATCCAGCTAGTTGAGTTGTATATGTATGTTCTTATATATATGTACATATATAACCTTTATATATATTGACCATGTTCATTTCTAATTGTAAGTCTCTTGATACTTGGTCTGTGCCGCCACCATACGGAAAGTTCAGAAAGTTTTAAAAGTGACATGAATTAAACCAGTACATTATTATTCCCTTGAGTATAATCGAAATCGATATTGATATGTGACCTGTAGGATGGTTGATAAGTATCTGTAATTAAATTACGTCAGTATGAGTATATAAACTCTCACAAGATGAAGATTATGATATATTTGGTACTTGATTTAATTAAATATATTTGCTGTAATCTGTAATCAATAAATAAATCTCTATAATATAAATATTTTGACTTCATGTAAGTACGTCATTTTTTGGGCAATATAATCATTTTCTGTTTATTTGTTTTTACTATTGCACCAATTTTGATGGGGCTTTCACTGTAAGAAAGTTTTGGACCTAAATTGAATTAAATATATGTTAATAGATTTATGCAGGACTGTATTAATGAAATTTTCTAATAAAAATATGTTATAAAAATGAAAAAAAATAATTGAAGGTAGGTTTGTACGGTAATGAAATGTGGTGTCTATATTTTAGATTAGTCAATCGCACAGATAATCCCCGACAGCGGGAATATTCTAGTTATAAATAAAATAATGGATATCTATTGATACTAAAGAAAACTTACTGAAGAATGAATGTTTAAAAATTAAAAACATAATTAAACATTTAAAAATAGAGTAATTGATTTAATTATTTCAAAACTACAATGAATAATTCTGTTAATGACGTTAAGTTCAATTAAACATAGTTTAAATTTCTAATCATCTCTAAATTTGTTTAAAAATATCAATAATTCTTCTTCACTAGAATAATTATAATATCAAAAATTTTCTTCGCTCGAATAATTATTATAAAAAAAATTCATTGTGAGGTTAAACATTTTTAAAAAGATAAATTACGTACTGGCACCATTCTTGGCAGCTTTAAGAATAAGGTTTACTCTTTTTTACGATTGATGGGCTTATTTTTGTAATTCTCATGAACTCATGTTCTAATGATACAACTTTCTCTTTATTAAATTAATTTAATTATCAAAATCCGCAAATATAGTTTGCATCTTAAATGAGTACCCAGTTATGGATAGTTTCTAATGATTACAAAATGATAAGTACTACAACACAAATATTATAAAATAAAGAATCGTACAATATTAATTAATTAAATGTCCACCATATTGACATTCATTGGCTGATTTATATGTCTATAGATTATGATTTAGTAATGGCAGTAATCAAATATCAAAAAATATTTCTAATTTAATACATTAAATTAAACAAGAATCCAACACTGGAGTATGATCCAAGACTAGTGCCGATAGCTTACTTATTAAGTATTGTAATACCTGAGGATTTAACTAATTTGGTTTCTGAAAATTTAATTGTTTTTTTAGGTACGTAATAAAAAAAAACAAGCCGTGGGTTCGACCCTTGAGGACCACATAACCAACTTCCCAACTATAAATAATTGAATATTGAATTATTTATTGTTTCCATATTGTTTTTGTGATTAATTTTGAAAAAGAATAGCTTTCAGAAATAAAACTCACCTTTGTATTATGAATATAATTTTTCTATATCCTAATGTCAATAATCTAATACACATTTTTAGAATAACTAATTTGACAGTTTAAATTAAATTGCATTTGTTTTTATAATAACTAATCTGGCAATTTTTGTTTTGTTTATAGTTACATAATTAGATTTAAAACTGTGTAAATTACCACAAACAATAAAATTATGTAATTATAATCAAAAACATGTATGACTGTTTCATTTAATAGGGTAGATAGTAGATAGCAAAATAGTCACTTTGAGAATTTTTTAGATACATTTATAACTGGAAAACTGTAAGACCCAGATACAAACTTTGAAGAGTGAATTTGAAGGTAACATTATGACACACCAAAATAATGATAAAAAATATTATATGTACTTTTGGGGAAAAATGTCATTTTCATAAAAATTTTCAAAAAACTAAACATATTTTTTGACTTTGATAAGTAACATCTCGGAACTGGAAACACGGCTAGCAATAATGCTAATACTGGAAAATACGTTAGTTAATTACCTATGAAACAGACTCATTGTGGTTGCTCTAGTTACGTTACTTTGGAAGTTATACGATAATCTTTGTTTATAAGTACTACTCTGAAAGAAGTTTTTAAACATTCTGTAGCTCAGAGGGTGTTGAAGATAGACCCATTTTTTCATTAAAATTTTTTACTTACAATGATCCAAGGAATCAGCTCCTAAAATATCTGTATCCCACCCCGGATCACTCTGTATATTAATGTATTGTAAATAAATTAGAAATAAATGTTTGAAGTAAATAATATGTTTTTATAAAATGGCAACAATCAAACCGCCCGATTGGAAAATTTAGTGTTGTAGTATTTCGATGTGTTAACAGAAATTCATAAACCTAACCTAACCTAATTGAAACTAACCAACCTCACCTGGACTACTCTAACTTAAACTAAATTGTATATTTGTATCATGGCTAAACGTGGCCAGTCGCTTTATTAAATGCGTATGATTTATAAAATTTATAAAAGTTGATCTAGTCACGCATGCGCGTCAATTCTATTCTGAATAACTGACTATAAACGTGATTTTTCACAAATCTGACTCTCCGTATAGCGGAAAAAAATACTAAAATACGTGTTTCATTATTTGTATTGTAGAATATTTATGCTGTTTCAAGTAAATCTGACCTAAAAAAACTTTTACACACCTTTTTAGCCCCGTAGAGGTTGAATTTCGAAAAATTCTTTCTTTCAGATCATATTCACGCCAAGATGCTTCAATTGACACCCCAACAAAGTCAATAACATTTTTTATTTGTGAGATTTCGTGCACGTAAAAAATGACACGCACATACGTACGTACACACACACAGCCACACATACATCTTTCTGAAAATAGTGTAAATATACTATAGTGACCTTGAAACATACAAATATGTTGAAATTTTTGATTTTGATTTTCGGACCAATTACAATAACTTCCTGTTGGAATGTTTATAAGCATTAGGTATTTAAGGTTAAATAAAAACAATACACTATAATATTAAACAATTCTTTATTACAAGCAATAAAATATATATGTATGTATTTATATACATGTAGAATATAAACATTTATCATTTGGTACGATTATTCTAAAAACAGTTTAATCATAGTAACTGACTCCGACGATTTTTTATTGGAGTCAGATATATTATGTGTATTAGGGCTGTCATTTGCAGACAGTACTTACAAATCGCACAGTGCGCTGTGAGGGTGAGGCATGGAAGGGATGAAAAAATATAGAGGTAACTTGAAAAACACCACATTTATCGGTTATAATATAAGTAATTAGAAAAACAAACTTTTCAGAAGCCAAAGTTACTAGCATCCCTTTATGTATATTTTTGTAATTATCTCATTTTTTTTTTAAATTTCAGTATTTATTTTTTGATATTACAGTAAAAGCTCTTTATTCGCGGGGTATATGTTCCATAAATATGCCGCGAATACAGAAACCGTGAATACGGAATGGTCATTTATATGGGATTATAGGGGATACGTTCCTAGGTGACAAAATAAATAAACAAATACAATATAAAAAAATCAATTTAATTGAAGTTTTTGACCATATTGATTAATTATTATCTTCAGGCTTAGGCAATGGTTTAAAGAATTTTGTAATTTTTTCTTGCTTGGCAGTTTTTAAAAGCTCCTTCAATTCAGATTGATATTCTGCAGTGGCATTAGCAATTTGCCTCTTAAAAATAAGACTTCGTTCCATAGACGGATCAATTTTCATAAAGAAATCACAAAGCTCATTTGCCATTCTTAAACCTTCACTAAGATTTTTCAAATTAAATGTCACGTTTCCTGATTAGATCCGCGAATAAAGAAATCTTTAGCCGCGAATATAGGAATTGGGCCGCATTTTTTTAATCCGCGAATAGTGAAAACGCGAATGAAGGAAGCGCGAATAAGGAGCTTTTACTGTATTATAATTATTTAATATTAATGAGTTAGTTTCCGTGACATCTGAATGGCTTGAATTGTAAAAAGTGAGGATTAAGAAATGAATTGTTGAAATTATAATTTTTATGCGATAAACAAAATTTAAATAATCTATATTTTTCAATATAATAATATTATAAGCACTGATTATTGTGATTTTGAACATACATTTTAAAAATAAAGAATAGATAATAATTTACATTTTATATAAGACTAAATGATATTTCAAATCTAAGTATTCTATAATATAATAAGCATAATTTTTTACTTTCTTATACCATGTATATGAAATATACAATAGTATAAGTAAGGTATAGTGAAACCGATTTTTTTCGAAATCCGGATTTTGATAGAATTATCCATTTTGACCTTCCCTGAATCCATTCTGACTATTTTCGCCATGATATCTGTGTGTCCGTCTGTCTGTCGGTCGGTCTGTAAGCGCTGTAGCTCAAATACGACAAATCGTAGAAGGGTTAAATTTTATATTTTAGATTAATTTTTGTCTGGGAAGAAAACGTCCTATTTTTGAAAACGATTTTTCAACCGGATACGGATATTTACCTACGTCGATTTTTGAATTTTTCGAATTACTTTGAAACAGTGAAAAATAGAGAAAAATGGGCAAGTTAAAAATTGTAGATAATATTAATATTATATAATTTATGTTCTATTCATTTTTTCGAAAAAAAATTTAATTTTAATTTAGTTAAAAATTGTAGTTTTCGATTAAGATATTCAAAAAATTTATTTGATACATAATGTAGAGAATAATATTATCTATAGTTTATGTCATTTTACTTTGTCATTTATTAGTTTGTCAGAAATGTTTTAATAAATTAAGAATCACGTACACTGTTCACTGTCAAGATTACGTATAAGAAAGTCCCGTGGCTCCTATCACAGATATTTATTTTTGGAATTGCAATTTTTTTCATAATTAGTAGTAAAAAGCAAAAATAAAAAAAATATCAATAATTTTGTCAATCTACAATAACCAGTGTTTCATAGACATTTACCAATAATAATATTGTATTATATTTGATATTTTACAAAAATTATTAATGACTTTTTAAACACACTCTATATTTTTATTTATTAAAGCGATTGATACATATATTATCTGATTAAAAAAACTATTTATTTTGATAAACTTTATTCTAGAGAAGATGGGGTGACGCAATTTCTAATTTCCTTCATCCAAAAACGATTATCTCTCGGAGTTAATTAAAGTTTTTAATTAATTCATGGTACATAGATTTAACCTCTTCTTGCACAAAGTATTAAATGTTTATTTACATAAATTAATAATAATAGCAATCTATAAAATTTTTTTTTCATTATTAATCATTTATATGTAGACTGGACATTTATTTCAGTTTTGCAATAAAAAATGAAAATTTTGTTCTTGAATATTTAAAAAAAATTAAAAATTTAATTTAAAAAATTTCATTTTCAACAAATTCTATAATTTTAATAGGTAATCAAAATATGTATGTATTTATTAGTTACTATGTAGTATGTTTGTGTAGAATATAAGATTTATTTTGATAAGTCATAATGGCGATTTTAACAAAGGTAACTTTTATAAAAAATTTATAAAGAAATTAATATATGTATTAGGGTGCTTTTTTTTGCGACTATTTTTTTTTTCACTCCCACCTCAAAATTTTCTTGGAAATACCTCAAAAAAAATTCCCTGAAAATTGGAGCCCTTAATATTAATATTAAGTACTCGCTTTCAGCGTTTAAAGATTTCCCATTGAAAATACACGTAAACTTGAACTTTTTTTTTTACTTTTTATAGCTCAGAGGCATTTTATCCTATTTGAACGTTTGAAAAACCAAATTACGCAGAATTAAATGTTCTATAAAAGTATTTATTGCAACGAAACTGTAACTTACAAGGGTGAGACAGTACAGGTGATTAAAGTCAAATTTTTCATGAATTTCTTGTTTTTTCATTGTTATTTCATAAATGGCTGAAAATACAGAAAAAGTTTAAATAAAAAAGTTGTAGCAAATTCAATTTTCTTCAAAAAAGATCCTGAGCATCAAATCTCTATTATTGATATTTTTCAAGATAATAAGCTTTTTGTTTTTTATGATTTACGATTTTCATGAATTCGCGACTCTAATTATTAAAAACAATTTTTTTTAAAAGTTATTATCTACTTTTTCAAAGTCAAGAAGAAAAGAAGAGGTAAATAACCTCAAATAGATGTTCTTTATGTTCATGAAAATCGTAAATCATAAAAAACAAAAAGCTTATTATCTTGAAAAATATCAATAATAGAGATTTGATGCTCAGTATCTTTTTTGAAGAAAATTGAATTTGCTACAACTTTTTTATTTAAACTTTTTCTGTATTTTCAGCCATTTATGAAATAACAATGAAAAAACAAGAAATTCATGAAAAATTTGACTTTAATCACCTGTACTGTCTCACCCTTGTAAGTTACAGTTTCGTTGCAATAAATACTTTTATAGAACATTTAATTCTGCGTAATTTGGTTTTTCAAACGTTCAAATAGGATAAAATGCCTCTGAGCTATAAAAAGTAAAAAAAAAAAAGTTCAAGTTTACGTGTATTTTCAATGGGAAATCTTTAAACGCTGAAAGCGAGTACTTAATATTAATATTAAGGGCTCCAATTTTCAGGGAATTTTTTTTGAGGTATTTCCAAGAAAATTTTGAAGTGGGAGTGAAAAAAAAAATAGTCGCAAAAAAAAGCACCCTAAATTATGTATATTATGTAAAATATATACCTAAAAACAACTTGTTTGTCAATAAAGAAATATAAATATAAAGAAAAGTAATAAATGCAAGCTTTTATATATTGTTGAGATAACGACATCGTTCTCACATTTTATTCCTTCTTAATAACCTGACGATGATTATTTGAATCGAAAGCTTGCGTTTATTACTTTTTTTAATATATTTTCTGACGTTTAGACAAACAAGTTGTTTTTATTTTATATATTTAACGTCACTATTAGTACATTATTATTAAAATAAATACATATTATATTACAATCATGACAATGTTTACAAAAAAGAAAACATTATTGTCTTAGTTATAAGTTGTTAATTTATGAAAGAAATAGTAAATAGTATTAAAAAAATCAATACTGAAATTGTAAATTGTATCTACCGAATCTCCCCATAACTGTAATTTGATTAGATAAAAAAATATTCCGATTATGATTTTCTATTAAATAAACTAACTTTATTTTGGTGTTAGAAGAGGTTGTCAAATATTTAAAGTTCATTGTAAAATTGTTATGTGAACTATTTTTAAGAAAAGATGTTAAAAGTGTGTATGCATGTGTTATATTTTTTATATATATATTATAACTTACATAACTATTTTTACATGTTATTTGGCACATTTTTCTTATTAAAATTAATTTAACATGAACATTTTTTATAAATAAAATTATTTCATTTTTGTATATCTATCTAAGTAGATTCTTAAAATTTAATTCTATTAAATTATTTGATCATTTATACATTTTTTATTTTTTTTCTCATAAATAATTTACAACATATAATAATTTTTTACATTAAAGTTTGGTAAAATATGATAATACATAAAATAATAAACTTATCAGTTACATAAGAAAATATATATTAAAAACATTGAGGATAACAATAAAAGTGAAAATGACGAACTCCGGCTTGATGACTCTGTAAAAAAATAATAACGTCAGAAGAGAAAGATGAAGAAATAGAAATACATATTTGTTTTATAACATCTACTTGTGTGATTTTTGATATCAGAAAAAATATGTATATGAAAATAGTAAAAAGTTTTTTGACTATGCTTTTTATATATTTAAAATATTTACATATCTGCAGTGGCGTAACAAATATGTTATTTTTAATCAGTGAGTTTTACTAGTACATACATACACCAATTTGAGTTTCGTCTTTAGGGTAATTTTATATCATCATATTTAGTGATTTTTGTAATTATTAAAATGCTAAATATTTTGTAAAAAGTATGTAGTTTAAAATTATGATAAGATAGTAATGATACTTCTCTGAGTCATCTTGAATAAAGAATTTCACATATGCATACCATCGCTTCCTGAAACAAATAGAAAAAATAGTATTTAGTAAAATTACAATTAAATCGAAAGATACCTAATAATTATTGCTTTTAAATAGTAAGAAAAACATTTAATATTTTTTGGAGAGATATAATTATTTTTATATCATCTATTTTTCAAATTAGGATAACAAAATACCTAACTAGGATATAAAAAACCTTATGGGGTTATAGTTATACATAGATCACACTTTTCAGAAACGGTCTCCGTTACAGCTTCGACCTTGCAAATCTATTACATATTAGCTGCGTCAAAACGCAACTCTGTTTCAACGCAGCTAACATGCCACTTGTATTGAATCAAATATAATAGATTTGCAAGTTCGAAGCGGTGATGGAGACCGTTTCTGTAAAGTGCCAATGCTTTAGTGTCAGAATATCATATATACACTCTTACGACGAACAAAGCTAAAAACAAATTAATAATTATATTTAGTATATTAAATACTTCTTTATTTTTATAACATATAGGTATATTGTATTTATATGTTACAGAGATGTTATATGAAAAAATGAAACTACACAAAATTTCTGTTTCGCATTAGCGCCATAAATTCGGTAATATCATTCATTACATTCCCTCGACTATGTCACAACACAAATGCAATAAAAGCCAATATGCGGAGAAAGCAATAATAACAACTTGATACCACACGCACACACACGCACACACACGCATATATACATACACCTATATACAAACAGGCGTGCGAATCAGCAACCAATCGTAATGAAATAAACTCTCCTCGACCTGATATATTATTCCGTGAACGTGTGTAACCCATAGAGAGATACACACACGCAGGACCGGTTTAAGCTCAGGGTGTGGGGCGGGGAGGGGGGGGGGTACAGGGTTGTTGTCTAAGGCCTAAAATCCACACGTTATAAAAACATCGATTATTTAATAAATAATTTATGGTAAAATAAGTAAAAATTTTTTTCACATTTTTTCAGATCCGAAAGGTTAGTATTTGTAATAATATTTTATTGTAATTTTATAAACAAATCTTGAAAATCCACAGAGATATAGCTGTTTTAGCGCAGCAGGTATGCGTACTTATTAGAGATGGGAAAAATGAGTCTTTTTAGTGACTCGACTCATTTGAATCAATTCTGTAATAAGAATCGTTCTTACTGATTCGTTCACTTATAGAATATGCAAAAAAAACATTGAAGACCTTTTTTTAGCTTACAAACTGTACTTTATTAAATTCCTGCTAGAACTTATTTAAAAAAAGAAGTCGAAATCATATAATTAAAAATTGATAACCTTTTTTTGCTCCTAAGTTATAAAAATTTTAATACTTTTTTTGCTCATATAAAAAAAATGTTTATATATTGTTTTATTGTACAATGTTATACGAATCTTTTCTTTTATATTTTACAATATAATAAAAAAAAAATAAAAAAATAACGATTCTTTTTAAAAATACTGACTCGAGTCGATTCGTTCACCGAAAATAATCGTTCCAAAAGAACGAACCGTTCATGAATTACACATCTCTAGTACGTATGTACTAACAAGGGGACCACTAGACCCTTATCGCACCAATTTGTTTAAAAAAAATAGGATTGTAATAGTGGCAAACCGTTTGATGGAAAACTTATAAACAAACGAGAAAAAAATTATGAAATTCCTTAGTAAATTTGCTTAAACATATGTAACTACTTAACAAAAAAAATCGATCGCAACGAGGATGAAACCCGGTCATTCACGCTTGTCAGCCCGTAGCGCTAACGACCGAGCCACCGCTATTGTTTTGTTTGACTTCAACTGAATAGGTTTTTTATACATATCTTTAAGCGAATTTACAGAGGAATTTCTTAATTTATTTTCTAGTTTGTTTATGAGTTTTCCGTCAAATGGCTTGGTGTGTAGGTTTGTCTATGCCATTACTACAAGTCTAATTTTTAAAAGCAAATTCGTGCGACAAGGATCTGGTGGTCCCCTTGTTAGAATAAAACTACATTTTTTGGTCTTGCAGCATCGATTTATTACGCTTTATTTATCCAATTAATCTGAAATTTTCATGAAAAATTTACAACAACTATATATCTTTCATTACACGCATGAGATTATTTTTTCAATTACTTTTTAACAAAAAATAAATTAAATATCCCGGGAAAAAATTCAGATCTGAAGTGATCAAATCAGATCCCGATAGATCTGCATTTTGAGACATCATATTTTTTCACTGGTTTTTGATCTATGGAGACCTGCAAAGATCTACAAATATCTACAAAGATCTACAACGATCTACAAAGTTCTCTGAAGATCGTTGAAATTTTCTTGAATTGTCAACGTTTCAGTCTCTATCACGATCTTCAACGACTTTAGAGATCTTTGTAGATCGTTGTAGATTTTTGTAGGTCGTTGTAGATCTTTGCAGGTTTCCACAGATCAAAAACCAGTGAAAAAATATGATGTTGTCTCAAAATGCAGATCTATCGGGATTTGATTTGATCACTTCAAATCTAAAATTTTTTCCCGGGATGTTTTTTTTGATGGAAAAATGAAATTTTCATTTTCATTGACAACCATTTTGTAAAAAAATAAAAATAGAGAAAAGGGTTGTAAATGTACATTTATTAATTGCCTGGTCAACAAATCGACGACACGTGTGTAGTGTGTGTTGAGCCAGGCCTGCACAAGCAAACACACTCGCAGATGCATGTATAGAGTTTCAGATGGTCTATTACCGATCTGGTTTTAAATTCAAGACACGCTTGTGATATTTACTCCCGTGTTTTTCTTTGATTGGAAATCAATGGAAATCTAACGCCCGATGATGATGAGCCTAACGGAAACACACAAAAACGAGAAAATAAAATTTATTACATTTCATTTCAGCCTAATGATGGAATTCGCACCACCGCACAGTTTAGAATCGAACATGTGATATACATTGCTGCCGGCTTTATGGGTTATATCTTTTCTGTATCTATGACTTTTTCGTTCCACGAATATTTCTGATATCATTACTTGCAAATGAAGCTGTATATTGTATTAAAATTATTTCTATAAAGTGCTGCTATCTTTTTTATACCATTTCAGAAGTTGTTTTCAGTAAAAATTTATCTGTGTCTAATGAAGTTTGAGAATTTATTGTTAATTATGTTTACCTTAATCAACATCACTTACTGTATTATATAAATGTTTAAAAAAAATAATATTAAGCTAGTATAATCAACAAGTAATTTTGGGGAACATTCAAAAGGGTCACGTAGATTTGGATCTTCAATTGATTTGCTAACACGGAAAGGTCCCCAGGCGCCACTCTCCGAATTTAATGAAACTTGGTAAAAATGTTAATTAGGTAAAAATTAAGGACACCTTTTGTACGTATACGTTTGTAAGTTTAGGGGGTGAAATAGATCCTTGAAAATGAGGGTAAAATTTTAAATTTGTAAATAGCTTGTAAACCGCTTGGAATAGTGGATTGTGTGTATTACAAAAGTTTGGTATATAAGGTAGTGGCACCAGTCTTGGCAAGGACCCCAGTAATGGCAAATTTTTAATTAAATGTACTGAATTAGAAATATGTGTTATTTGATTACTACTATTTCTGAATATATTAATCTATATACATTTAACTGTCTTACAACGTGATTTGATGACAATCGGCCAATATGTGTCAAAATGGCGGACATTTAAACTAATTTATTAGTATAATTTATTTATTAATTATTATATTATCATAGCAACTGCGTTACATTGTTTCAAATTTGACGATTCTTTCTTTTATATATTTTGTGTCGTACTACTTATCATTTTGTAATCATTAGCAAGTGTCCATCACTGTGTACTCATTACTGGATTCATTTTATCCATTAGTGAAGAAAAAACATAAACAAAATAAAATGCTATATTTAAAATTGATTAAATAAAAAGTTACTACTTGTTTTATTAGTAACATGAATTGCTATTAGTAACACGAGTTCATAAGAATTACAAAAAACAAGCCCATTAATAAAAAAAACGCCTTTATCTTATATGTATATTGAAATTTTCATTGTATTCACAATACTACACTCTATTGATTTACGAAAGAAAAAATGGTAATTTTTGAAAAAAATTGAGGAGTATAAATTATTTCATCCAAATAAAAATTGTAGAGAGTACCACATTCATACTATTTTATAGCTTTTGTAATACCAAACAAACGTACTATACACATATGCCACTATTCCAAGCGGTTTACGAGCTATTTACAAATTTAAAGTTTTACCCTCATTTTCAAAGATCGATTTCACCCCCTAAACTTAAAAACGGGCACTGATAAAAATAGGCGACCTTAATTTTTATCTGATTAACATTTTTACCAAGTTCATTAAAATCGGAGAGTGGCGCCTGGGGATTTCTCCTTGTGAGATTTCGACTTTGGCGACTGTTTACAGAGCCGGCCTTTGCGATTCTGGCGCCCCAGGTGAGATTTTTTTTGACCCCCCCCCCGTCCCCCTTTAGTGACGATCATTAAAAATTATCCGCACAAAAAAAAAAACGTGTGAGAAAAATATCGAAATGAATAAAATGTATAGAAAAATGAAAAATACCATCAAATACACTTTTTATTAATTCATTACTGTAATATAATAATATAATATAACTAAAATTGTATAAAAGATTTCTTCCTGGCTTTCATGTCTGCCAAATTTTCGATTGTTGTCTCAAAATAGGTTTGCTACAACTTTATTTTCAATTGAAAGAATAGCCAAATTATTCAACCTATCTTCTATCATAGCCGATCGCAAATAAGTTTTTATCAATTTTAATTTAAAAATCAAAACTATTATTCAAAAAATATATATAGCTTAAATTTGGCGCCCTAGAACAGAACATAGAAAATAAGTTTAAAACAATTGGCGCCATCACGAAATTGGCGCCCCAGGCTGTCGCCTGGGTCGCCTGGCCGTTCGGCCGGCCCTAACTGTTTACTTGCACCACTTTAGTGGCAAAGGGCCATTAAAAATAGATTTTATCTCATTTCTAGTTAGTCTTATGACCAAAATAGTTGTTCACAATATTAAAGAAAAGATAATTTTCAATAACTTTTGTCTAAAACATTGTATTCTATGTTCATGTGTTAGGTCTTCTTAATATAATACTACATATTACATTTATTTATCAATTTTAAAGAAACTTTTGATATTTAAAACTCAAACTTTTCAGTTAAAAATAAAGAAATCATTTCTATAAACAAGTTAGTAAAATCAATCAATATTTATTCTCCAAGTATTAAATAAATTATGAAAGAAAACGAAGTAAATAAAACTATAGGAACATTTTTCATAACTTCAAGTTTTTAACTTCATGACAATAGAAAATAATATTTTATCGTTATTTGAAACACTTATCTTGTACAGAGTTTCAGATTGTATTTGAGATTGGATTCTTTTAAAATAAACATATAAATAGACTAAGAAAATATTGAAGTGGTCACATACATTTCCATGATAATCTCATATCTAGTTATTGCAGTTGCTACAAACTTTCAAATTTGAAAATACAAACTTTATTTAAACTTTCCAGTAGCGTTTTCAGATATCACTGAATCGTAAACAAGGATTTTGTGAACAAAATGACAATTCTCTTGACCGATGTTAGTCTTTTGTATTGCTTGGTACATTATTTGCCGGAATGTTAACTTAAGGTGTGTTTTTTATATATAAAATTTTACATACTAGTATCATTATAATTGAAGAAAAGAAATGGAAAAGCTAATCGCAAAAATGTTTTTTTTCAATAAAAAGAAACTTCTGACACAGTGGCGTAGGAACGGGGGGGGGGGGTTTTGGGGTCGAACCCCCCCCCGAAATATTCAATGTTCTTAAAATATGCGAAATAATAATTTTGAATTGAATTACTTTTTTTTTTTTTTTGATCATATGTTAACTGTAGTTAGTTATATGACAAAAAAAAAAAAAATGGTCTTCAATAACTACTTTTTATTAATTAATTTTCAATTGTGTGACCTTTTTTTTTTTTTAGTTATAAGATTAGAAATTATAAATATAAAATTTTAGATCATTCGATTAGAAATTATAATAAAATTTTTCTTACTACGCCACTGTTCTGACATTCATATTTCATTAAAATATGTTATTAATTTTTTGTAAATTGTTAAACGTATTTATAAATATGCTTGAAAGAGATATAAAAGCAGTTTATTTATTGTGGCAGATTACATAAGCAAAATTTTGACGACATAGTAAAATTGTATATTGTTTATATGGAAAGAATAGTGCGTAGTATAAAATGTTATAAAATATTATTTATAAAACTTATATAGACACGACATAAAATTTTCTTTTTCTTTTATATCAACCTTATTAAGTGGACCATCTATGAAATTTTGAAATATATAGCGGGCCGGATTAAAGTGATATTTTGAAAAAAAAATTCCATTATACATATAAACGTATATTCTTTTGTAAATCTGTTTGATTTGATATTTGATAATTGATAAATACAGTAATATTAGTATAAAATTCTGAATTTTTTAATAAATAAATCTGCCAAGTGCGTGTTGGGCACGCACATGATAGGTTTCCGTAGTCATTACGATTTATAAACAAGAGTTATTAAAAAATTTTTTATAAACTATTCCATTGAAAGTATTAACTAAAAGCTACATTCTATAAGGTTTTCTAGTTTTCTACGGAAACCTAAAACAAGGATTTTTATACTTTTAAACCTTGCAGCAATAATTCAATATTTTGAACAATGTTCAATACAGAATTTATAATTAAGATTCTTTGTATACTATCAGCATTCTTGTATTATTTCAGAGATATTTAATTGCTATTTAATTTCTATTCGAGATTACTTAAAGCCCTTGAGATCATATAACAATATAATTAAAAAACCTAACTATTTATTATTCAATAAAAAAAACGTTTTTTTTTCTTTCACTAATTTGTGCCCTAAAATTATAAAAATTTTATACAATTAGACCAGCAAAGCTAGATGTCTCATAGCGCCACCAAGCGGTAAAAATAAATAGTTTTGGGTTTCTGTCAAACGTAGAGTATGCGTATATAGATTTCAATTCGCGTTCAATTGCAGTGTTTTTTTGTGTGGAAATTGTTGTGCATGTGTGGCCGTTAAGGCAGGTAAAATATTGATCGAATCTCGACCATAGGCGATACTAGTTAAATAAATGCACAATATATTCGTCGGGTTACTGCAAAAACCAGATAACTCCACTATTTACATTTTTTTAGTTAAGTACATTTCTACACTTAAAAATGTTACCTACATCTACTGTAAAAACATGACAAATCTCTTACAAAAGGGTCAGTACGCATGGGCAAAAATAAGGTAAAGTCCATTTTGACCAAAATTTAACCAATTAGAACCAGATATCTTAGAAACTATAAAATGTTACTTATCTGGTTTTTGCAGTAACCCGACGATATGTAAGTGTACAGATAATACAGCAATAAATGTAGAATGAAAAGCATTGTAAGACAGATAAAGCGAATTTGTTATATGTAATATAAGTTAGTACCTACTGTAATCCGACCTGTTGTGTAATACCGTGATAGACTTATATACTATTGATCAATGTTTCAAATCCTTGAGGATTATTACGAATTACTTGGACTGCGGGGACTATTAGCGCTTTCTAAGTTGTATAATTGGGTTTCACGTTTGATACCTCAGCTCATTTTAGGGTCGTGGTTGTGGTATTAATTACGGATGCATCTACACAACATCTGCTAATTAAACACAATCGCTGATTTATAGTGTTCTTAAAATAAATACTAGCCGTTAATACCAATGTGGAATGTGTTTAGTTACTTTTAGCTATTTGGAAATTTGATTTTAATACAGGTGTTGTCAGGGGCGCCAACTACATGGGGCTTAAGGGGCTCAAACCCCCCCAATAAATGTATGCCTTCTGCCTGTGTAGTTGACTATAATAAAAGTATATGAAAAGCATACGTCACCGTCAACCAGAATCTACAATACAGTTGATTCAGTATTGTCGTGCCAAACTATTGAGAAAAATATTTTAAACAAAAAACTTTATATTAACATGTGTCCGAAGATTTTTAGAAAATTAATTTTTATTTAATATCTTAAGAACCTATTGTGATAGTGTTTACTTAGTATCTATAGAACCCACTGAGGTACAGTTATGAAATTTGATGACCGGTTTAGTATTAATAAATATTATTTATTTCCAGTATCAACTAATAATAATTTAGACCAGGGCTGTATGGGGCCAGTGGGCCCGTCGATTTTTATCTATAGTATTTCTTTTATTTTTATTTTTTTACTGAGTTGCGCACTAATATAACATTATATGACACATAACAAAAAAAAATACTTTGCTTATTTGTATCCATACAAAATAAATGAGTGCAGAATTTTATTTAAAAATATACCTCCTTAGCCAGTTATATTACTGTTAAACGTACTTGCGACTAAAAAAACGAAACTTAAAATGGCTATTTATTGATAAAGCATCTAACGTAAACTTTATAGGGGGGGGGGTACATGATATTATTAATTTATCTTATATAATGGAGGAGGGAGTCCAAAAAAATTGCCCCCTCCCCCAATATTTTTAACAAGTCGGCGCCCCTGGGTGTTGTTCTTGAACGGAACTGTAATGTTTTCTTTTAAATAGTATTTATAAAATAAATATAAATTACTTATATGTATTTTTAGTTAGAAGGGGACGGGTAAGATAGAACAATTGACGTTTTAATATTGGTACAATAATTATTATTAAAAATGAAAATATCTGCCATGGGAGCTATGGGACTTTCTTATACGTTATCCTAACAGTGAATAGTATACGTGATTCTTATTTTATTAAAACATTTCTGACAAACTAAGAAGATAGAATAAAATGAATAATATAGTTAATATTATTCTCTACATTATATAACAAATGATTTTTTTTAACGTAATAACTGAAAACGGATGTTTATTCTTGTAAACTTTTGAATTATTTTTGAAATAAGATAAAATGTTTTAGATAAAAAATGTCGATATCTATAATTTATTCCCCATACATTTTTTTCCAACATTAATGATTTAACCAGAAATATTTTTTTTAAATAATTATTTAGACTCACCCACACTGTACAATCTCTGTAATACGTATAAGAAAGCCCCACGACACTATGGCAGATATTTCTTCTCTGTTATGAATCATTTGAATTATAATAAATTTTTTTTTTCAAAAATTTGTTTTTTCGAAAACATGAATAGAATATAAATTATAGATATTAAAAAGTATTAATTAAAGTAGGACGTTTTCTTCCCAGACAAGAATTAATCTTAAATATAAAATTTAACCCTTCTACGATTTGTCGTATTTGAGTTACAGCGTTTACAGACAGACACACAGACATCATGGCGACAATAGTCCGAATGGATTCAGGGAAGGTCAAAATGGATAATTATAAATAAAATATAAATATATAATATAATATAATATAAATATAAATATAAATAAATTATAAATAAATATATTTCATATACACATTAAAAAAGAAAGTAAAAATAACGAAACTTTATTTTATTATAAAGTATTCAAATAAGTAATAATATTGATAAAATGAAAACATTTTATCATTATTTATTTATTATCTCGTTATTTTAGTTTCTGATAGATTTTTGAAAATATATTTGCAATAAGATCTGCCATAATTCCTTTACGAAAGTTTTAACTTTGATGTAAAGAAATATAGAAAACATTCGTTATTTCTCAAGGAATTATATATTTTAATGAGCTTACAAGTTGTGGTTATTTGAAACTTTTATTTCTAATTAATTACATAGTCAGTTTTTACGTAACACCTTATACTTTCTATCAAAAACTTATTAATTAATGATACAGACATTAAACAATTTCCGACTGTTAATTTTCACAATTTAATAATTAATAAACTTAAATTTAATTAATTTAAAAACCAAAAAGTGATTGTGCTAATTAATAAATTTACCCAGTAAAAAATTTAATATATAAATGCGTATTATACAACACAGAAACATTTTCAAAACAATATTCAATAATCATCAGTCAATGTACTTAATAACACATATCCATACATTTATAACAAAAAATATGATATAAAGAATGCGAGGAAAAATAAAACCAGCAAATAAATAATGTTTACTATAATTTCAGTTGCAATTAATAAAAATGTTGGTATACATTATTTTCCAAATGTCTATGTTTTCTGCCATTATATTTTACTCTTGGTAATTGAATTATGCTCAATAAATTACCTACAACGTTGGACACAGAGTTGGCGCCGATTCTGACTATTATGTCCTTTTTAAGTAAATTAAATTTTTGATTTATTTAGTTGCGTTTTTGCAGCCTGGTATAATAATATTTGAGGGTACGTTTTAAAGACATTATATCTTAATTAAAGAATGGAACTAAAGCGGTAATTAAGGACACTAATTCCTAAAATTACAGGTCTGTATTTAATTTTTTAATTAATACATTTAGAGAAAAATTTGAACATTACCAGTAGTTTTTTATTTGGAAAATGACATCTTAAAACAAGTGTACCTTTAAAAGTTTTTGACCAAATTAAAAAATGTATAAATATTTGTAAACTAGATAAAAAATAAGAATATAATGACCTATACCGGAAGTATTTTGGTTGAAACCAAAATATTTGGACTGCAATTTCAAAATCGACTATTTTTACAAAAAATCAAATTTAATGTTTTGGTACTGCATTCGGCCAAAATTGAATATTCGGCTCTGAAAACGAATTTGAATGAAAGTTTAATAAAAAACGAAGAAAATGACCCCTATAACATGCATAATAAGGGACATTTTGAAAAATAAGGTACTCTCGAAAAAAGTCTAATTTCGCTCGATTTCAAAACTTTAAAAAATCTTAATTCGGACAAAAAAAGGGCTGGGGGGAAAAGATTTTTGGAAACATGTTTTTTTTATATGTTCTTTGAGAAAAAAAATTGGGAATAAAATCGGTGACATACGTCCGCCCTTTTTTTTAAAAAACTACTTGAAATGCTCATTTGTATAAAATATTGACTTAATTAAAATTTTAAATACAATATGGTTCAAGTTAATTTTACTTAATAAAATAATTCTATTTAAATAACGAAATTTTATGTTTAATTACATTGATTTTACAATTAAGCGATTGTTTTTTTAACCTAATTAAAATAATGATTATTCGAGTCGTCATAAACAAAGAGAATTTGTGTAAACAATTTATGAATTCCTTAGATACTTGAGTGTTTTCGTAACTCTATCTCTCAAGTAGTCAGGAACAACTAAAAATGTTATTTAAATATGAATTTGTTCGTCTTTTGGATTAATCATCATCACACTGTTTTAAGTTCTAGTATAATAAGCGAGGCACCTAAAGTGTTAATTCATTCGTCTTCCATTACCGTTTGAGAAGGACTACTTTTGAAGTCCTTAACAGATTCTACCCTCCAGGAAATGTTTATAATACTATTGATATAGATCAGATGGTACTAAAAACATTTGCTATTACATTTATAGGACTACACATTCAGTAATTGCAACTAACAGAGGTGTATTTACCATGGGGCCATGGGGGCCATGGCCTAGGGCGGCAGGCCGAGAGGGGCGGTAGAGTTTTGTAGTCTAATATATCATATTTAAAAAAAATATAGAGAAACAAAAAATGAGTAGCGTGACTAAAAAAAAAAAAGGTCTTTAAGTTTCTCTATAATACAAACTTTTTAGTTTAAATTTGAAATTTCAATTAACGTGACTAAAAAAAAGGTCATCAGTTTTTTATGTATATTATATTTTCCATTATTTGTAAAAAAAATTCTCACTTTTCAGTTCATATAGGTATTTTCACTGTTAAAAATATATTATAGTTACCCTTGGTAAAGGGGCGGCAATTTTTTTTGACCAGGGCGACAATTTTTTGCCCAAAGCGGCAATTATTTTTTATCCAGGGCGGCATTTTTTTTTGGCCCAGGGCGGCACTTAACGTAAATACGCCACTGACAACTAACAGTCTCGTATCTATCTTGTCTTGAGAAAACTAGGATTACAAATATATTTATTATTATACAGGGTGATTTACAGCTAATGTAAAAAATAACAGTAGATCGAGGATGTAATTTTAAGCAAAAACTTTATGTGAACCTGTCCGGAAACTCTTCGTGCGAGGGATATACATTATACAGTCTTTTACACAAAATTAGTGTTTATTTAATATCATGAGAATCCATTGTGGTGCAGTTATAAGATTTGATACAGGGTTTAGTATAAATAAGTGTTATCGATTTCCAATATTAAACAATTATAATTTAGACCAGGGGTCTATGGTGCCAGTAGGTGCGCCGATTTTTATCAAGTATTTTTTGGTTTTTAATTTTTTCCTGTGTTGAGTACTTGTAGAAGATGATATGACACAAAATAGAGAAACATATACTTTGTTTATTTATCATAAGATCAACTGTTTTCGAGAAATATCGAAAAAATTAAGTAGGTACTGCGAAATTAAACTTAATACGGATGCATCAAATTATACAAAATAAGTTTATATTATTGTTCTATAATTAAAAATAAGATTAAAAGTTAATATAAATATTAAATATACCTTCTAATACTGATCATCATAGAGCTAGTTAAAAATCGAAACTATAAATGACTATTTGTGTAGTTTTAGAGGTATATTTATAATAAATTTTTATCTTATTTTTTATTATAGAACAAGAATATTAACTTATTTTCAGTCAATTGAAGCATCCGCATTAAGTAAAATTCCGCAGTATTTAATTTTTTCGATTTTTCTCGAAAACGGTTGATCTTATAATAAATGAACAAAGTATATTTTTATGTATTTTATGTCATATAATCTTCAAAAGTAACCAACTCAGGAAAATATTATAAAGACTAAAAAAATACTTGATAAAAATCGGCGGGCCCTACTTGCCCCATACACCCCTGGTCTAAATTATGATTGTTCGATATTGGAAAGAATACTAAATCCTGTATCAAATTTATTTATTTTTCACATATTTATTTTATTATCACATACGGTTCTCTAGATATTAAATAAACCCTAATTTTTATCAAAATTTCCCTCACGAAGAATACTCGGACATAGGTTCACATAAAGTTTTTTCCTTATGCCGTGTTCAGACCGAAAAAAACAAAACAGCAACATCGTGTCTTTTTGACAAAAGTGCAATAAAGCCTATGCATTTTTAAATACGACGTGTTTTCAAACACCGTGTTGCTGTTTTGTTTTCTTTGGTGTGAACACCGCATTAGAATTACATTCTCGATCTACTGTTAAATTTTTTTACACTAGTTGTAAATCACCTTGTATAATGAACAAAGGACTTTTGAAATAGAATGTATTCTATATACGTATTTTATTTAAATTATAGATTTAAATATTAATATCAAATAGTGAACTTTTACTAATTGTTGATTATAGTATAATCGATTAAAGCCAAGACTTTCGATGGGACACATAATTAAAGTTGATATCATCTCGGTCTCACATCGTCAAAATTTTAGACAATTTAGTCTCGTTTAAATTTAAACCAATCTCGTTTCGGCCGAAAGCCTGTTTTTTTATTAAAATTAACAATTTGATTCATACTATTTCATATGGCGCATGGCGTGGGCTGTATTAGTATGTAAGATTAACATTCGAGGTAAAAATAAATCATATTTTATAAGGGAATTTATAAACTGGCCTTAATTATACATACTATTCAACTTATTTGTTAATTTATCAAATTATGTAAGGATGATTTTCGAAAAATTTTACCCCTATACCCTTCCAAGGATTTGTATTAGGAAGGGTTAAGTAAGGTTTCAATTGACGTATTATAAAATAATTAATCACAGAAAAAAATATCTGCCAAGTAAATGCACAAGACTTCCTCGTGCAAAATTCACCAAAGGTAGTTACTTATTGAAAAATTTAAATAAAAACCGATAATGTTTAGATAAATTGCCTGGAATTGGTTAACCATTTAATTTAATAATAGTTCGAAATTTTTCTTAAAACGCACCTGATTATTTTTTCGTATATTTTTAATTTTTTGACAATTTCAATCTATATATAAATTTATGTAAACGTCAAAATTACATTTAAAACGTCAAAATGAAATTTAAAACGTCAAAATGACATTTAATTTGTCTAAGCAAATATCAATTTAGAAAAATAAAACACGATTTTAAAATAAATTGAGATAAATCTTTGTAAGGGAATATTTTACAACAAACATTGTATACCTATATTATAGGAAATTTTATGCTCTACAAAAAATATTCTATAAAATTTTCACGTAACATGTGTCGTTCTTGAGATATCTTGAAAAATAAATATTTTGGGATGTCAACCCTCCCCCTTACACACGATTTTGAAATCCAACCATCTGACCAAGTTTCAACAATATTAATTCAGTGGTTCATGAGTTATGCGTGTGACAAGGATTCAGAGGACAGACACACACACGGACACGGAACGGAAAGTGTTTGTCTTGACGTGAAACGGAAAGATCAATTTAAAATTTTGAAATCGGAGAACATTTTTTTTGTCTCAATCTGAAACGATCACAAAGCTTCTCGTATCTTCGATATTGCGAGGAAGCAAAACACTTTATGTAAGTAACGCTTTTAACCTCTGCTCTAAGTATAGATTTGTAAGGTTTTACAGACTCCCCTCTCCTCAAAGTCTTTGCGTAATAAGTGGACATATGTAGGGGGTGTACCGGAATTCCGGCCGGAATTCATGATTTTATTCCGGTTTGGAATCGAACTGGTAAATTCTGGCATGATTTTGCCGGAATTTCGAAATTTTATTTCTCTACGAAGAAATTCATAAATAATATAAGTTATTTTTGCTTAAAAAATCCAACATAAATAAAATAATTATGATATAACAACATTTTATTAACACAAATTTTAATGGAAACAATCGTTTCATAACGCAAATGTAGTTTACATTATGTTCGTTATAAATATGATTGTAATTATAAGATTTATAAACTGGCCTTAATTATACATAGTATTCAACTTATTTGTTAATTTATCAAATTTAATTTTTTTATAGGGGAAAAGGGTCACGACGGTCTTAGGGCACTTGATACTCTTGAAGTTTATGATGTAAGTTATATCAAAAATATCTGCCTTGGGAACCACGGGACTTTCTTATACTTAATCCTTACAATGAATAGTGTACGTAATTCTTATTTTATTAAAACATTTTTGACAAACTAATTAAATAGAATAAAATGAATGGGACATAAACTATAGATAATATTATTCTTTATATTATATATAAAATTAATTTTTTTGAACGTAATAACTGAAAATGGATGTTTACTTTTGTAATTTTTTTTCTCACTGTTTACTCTCAGTATTACGTATAAGAAAGTCCCATGGTACCTATGGCAAATTCACACACTGTTCAATCTCTGTAATACGCAGCGCGTTAAACTCGTTAAGTTAAACGCGCTGATGATTATGATAAAAGGGGTTCTTACTTACAATTAGTATACTGCTTACAAATAAATTTTCAGATTTTATAAAGTAGTTGCAACATTTTTACAAAAATAAAGCCGCCCCTGCGCCAAACGCTAACGAAACTAGTTGACTGACGGCAGGCTGTATCTCTACACCACAAATGTGACGTAATATCAAAAAATCAGCCTTTATAAAGTAGTTGCAATTTTTGGCGCTCACCTCTCGGACTAATAGTAAAGCATTGGTATTTTAATTTCGAATAGAATTTAATTTCTTATATCTATACAAATTTATACTATTTTCTTTATTACGAATTTGTTTAAATGCTGATTGTGATTTTTCACATTTATAATTAGACACTGGAGATGTAATTTCATTCGATCGAATAGAACGTATGATATATACACAATTTAAAACAATCAATCTTACAAAGCTGTTAAAATTACAGGATATGTAAAAAATACAATTTTTCATAATGCAATGCAGGACTCTACCACTCTACTATTTAAGAAATAGTATATAAAATAATGTTATATTAATTTAAGATTACAATAGATTCATATATTATTTTAATTAATAAAAATAAATTTTTTTGTGAACTTCGGTAATTCCGGTTCCGGATTGAAAATTCCAGTGACGGTACAACCCTAGACATATGTATGTAATATCCATTTTGGATTAGAAATGAATATTAAAGAATGTTGCATATAAAGAGACAAAATATAGTTGAAATTAGAGCTGGGCGCGTGAGTAATTTTTGCTCACGATCACGCACGCTCACGAAAGAAATTTTTTTAGTCACGACCGCTCACTCACGGTTACAAAAAAAGTATTCACGATCACGCACGGCGAGTCACGCTCGTGACCCGATTTAATCTAATTGTTGTAAATAAAATTTTGAAATGATGAAAATTAATGCTTTTACGTGCAATATATTGTGTAGTATATTTCATATTCAAATTATTTTCTTCTAAATTACATTCTAGTACAGTAATAGCAAACAAAACGATAAGAAAATGAAGCTACAATGCATTTTTAAATCTTTTTTTGGTGTTCTGATATAGTTGGCAATACCTACTGACCATGTGAAAGTGCTTCTAAAAATAACATTTATTTCTTATACTATATTTTTTAATGTCAAAATTCTTTTTAAAACATTATTATATTTATGCATTATTAGTTCAGATATTAAAAAAAAGATCAAATAAGTTTATAAAAAAAATTATCTTCAAAATATACGCACGAGATAAATGTACTCACGCACGGTTGTTTTAATTTAACTCACAATCACGCCCGCTCACGATTCAAGATTTGAAAATCACTCACGCTCACGTTGGGTCACGGTCGTGACCCGAAGAATTCACGGCCCACACCTAGCTCTAGTTGAAACATTCTCTTCAGGTTCATTTTATGAAAAATTCTCTAGAGTTTTCATATGTATTATCAATAATTCATTATCGTTTATATCTGTCATTAACTTTCTGCATGGTGTAAACGTGACGCACTAACAGACGTTCATTACGAGTTCAGCGTTGTGCATTAATTATTGACTACAAGCCAACACTCTTTCTTACACGATTTGAACGTGGCGTGCCAATCTCGTTCGAAAGCGTATCCATGTAAGCCCAGCTGATATTTTCAGACCGCATCGATTCGTGTGCATCCACGAGGGTGTACAAACCGCCCTCAAGGTTGGTTGGCATCTCAAATGCTGTATTAGTATTCACAGAGAGAAGTACAAAGCAGGCAAACAGATTTTAAATAATTGGAAAATATTACCTTGCATCTAAATGGGATACTCGATACCTTTCAGCGATCTTCCGTTACCAATTTATGGGATTTAGTATCTGTTTCAAAGATTTTAATTTTGAAATAAAATACTTCAGGTATTTTATACAAATTAATTATTTATTCATCGACGTACTTTTTGATTGCAAATTTATAATTTCACGCTCAAAGACTTTTTAATTTCGTTATATAATACAATGGTGAAATAATTAACAAATTGAATTGACTTTTTAATTTTTTTTTTATAATAAATCATTTCAATTTTTGTAAAAGAAAATTGACATTAATAAGATTAAAAAAATGTTGCCCAATTTTCATGATTTTTCATTATGGAATATTTGAGTTGAAAATTCATCAGATAGATGATTATTAAGAAATAATAATTTAATATCTTTTTTTATTTGATCTTGCTTGATTTGCGTATATTTTAAATAATATATCTTCAATATGGACATAGTACTTATTACATTATAAATGTATGAATTATTAAGGAAGAACATCTCGGTAAAATTAGAAAAAATACATTTCTTTGTTTTCATTTTTCGAAAGGTTATAGTTGTAAGAATATGCATACCAAATTTTAAAAAGAAATTCTAAAAATCCGCAATGATGTAGCTATTTTAATGCAGCAAATATATGTGTTTGAGCAAGAGTTGAGACAGCAGAATCGATTTCTGGTGGATTATAGTAATCAAGTCTCACTCACAGATATATTTTCCGATTTTATCAGTCAATATTATTAAATATACTTCATATTATTACATTTACAATCCCTCCCTACAGCGATTTTATGGTTTGAAAATGTTCTAGGGATCAAAAGAAGTTCATAACTGAGTTTGTGGATTAATCAGCGCGGTACTTTTTTCACGGCTTTTCTGGAAAGTCACCAATTTTTCCTGTTTTTGGTTCGGTTTTCTACTTCATCAATATCAATCAAAAAAATAGAGTACTCGTAAGAAACCCCTCTATCTATCTGTGGGAGGCGGAACACTATGACTTAATTTCTAACCTCAAAAAAAATTACAAACTGTGCTTAAAACAGATTTTTTATTTTTTCTCAATAATTTTGCAACAAAAAAAAAAAGGGAAAATGTACTACTTATGACCTTAAGTAAAACTACCGAGTTTGATTTTAAAATATTAAAAGTTACCGCCAAAACTTATATTTAAAAAAAAAATTGATTAACGCAAACCATCGTAAAGCAATTTTATTAATTGTGGAGTTTTTTATGCCCTTTCAAATAATCTTACCCATATTTATTGAAAAAAAAAGTTATTTTGGTTTTTCTGAACTGATTTTTACATTTTCGAATTGTTGCCGTAAATACATTTTATGTTATACCGATTAACTTTCATTATTGTTCAAAATAAATTACATTTAAAATCTATTTAAAATATGAGTGTTTGAAACAAATTAAACATATTTTTATTATATTAATTAGTAGGCCGCCCCAAAAAATCAGAAATTTTAAAATTTCACCCCCACAGATTATTTAATCAGTTTTTGTTTGTTAAAAATACACAGTTACACTTGAAATTTTTAATTAACGTTTTAATACTCATTTTAAATTAATAAAAATGTCAAGTGTGCAAATGTATTTTTAACTAACAAAACAGATTAATTAATCTGTGGGGGTGAAATTTTAAAATATCTTAATTTTTGGGGCGGCCTGCTAATTAATATACTAAAAATATGTTAAATTTGTTTCAAACACTCATCTATTAACTAGATTTTAAATTTTGTCATTTGTTTTGAACAATAAGGAAAGTTAATCGGGAAAAATGTATTTACGGCAACAATACGAAAAAGCAAAAATCAATTCAGAAAAACCTAAATAACTTTTTGTTTCAATATGTATAGGCAAGTATATGTACAACATTTGAAAGGGCATAAAAAACACTATAATTTGATATAAACAAAATTACTCTACGATGGTTTGCCCAATGATGGCGCCCCAATCAATTTTTTTTTAAATATAAATTTTGGCGGTAATTTTGAATGTTTTAAAATCAAACTTGGTAGGTTTATTTAGGATCATAAGAAGTACATTTATCCTTATTTTCATCAAAATATTCATATTTATTACAAAGTAATTGAGAAAAAACGAAATGTCTGTTATATGCGCAGTTTGTAATTTTTTTTGTGGTTATAAATTAAGTTATAGTGTTCCGCCTTCCACAGATCGATAAAGGAGTTCCTTATAAGTGACTCTATTTTTTTGGTCGATATTGATCAAGTATAAGCCGAGATATTCGCGAAAAACCGAACCGCAAACAAGAAAAATTGATGATTTTCTGGAAAAGTTATGAACTTCTTTTGATCCCTAGAACATTTTAAAACCATAAAATCGCTGTAGGGAGAGATTGTTTTATTTAATAAAAAATCTGGTTATATGACTCCACTAATTATGTTATTGCACACCCCAAGCAAGCTATGCATGGAAGTGTGTTCTATTCTCGTCCTATTTTTTTTTGTATATGTGTATGTACATTGATAAAATGAACATTATATCTTAAATGTCTTTAGTAACCCACTTTAAAGTTATATTTTATGAAAGAGAACATTACAGTTTCTTATAAAAATATAAACAAAGTTCAATTAAGTAAAATTCTGCAATACTTTCTTTTTTTCAATATTTCTCGAAACCGGTTGATCCTATGACAAATGGACAAAGTATATTTTTCTGTAATATGTGTCATATAATCTTCTACTAGTACCCAACTCAGGAAAAAATTAAAGAACAAAAAAATACTTGATAAAAATCGGCGCGCTCTGATCTAAATTATTATTATTTGATACAGAAAATCGATAACACTTATTAATACCAAACCCTGTGTCAAATTTCATAACTGTACCACAATAGGTTCTCTAGATATTAAATAAACATCAATTTTGGGCAAAAGGCTGTAGTTTCCTCACGAAGAATTTCCGGACGCAGGTTCACATTAAGTTTTTTGTTTGAAATTACATCCTCGATCTACTGTAAATTTTTTTACACTAGTTGTAAATCACACTTTTTATTTCGAAAACGTTGATTACAGAAACATTAAATTTTGTAGCGTAAGTTCATTAAATAAATTTTGTATAAAATAGAATACGATATTCTACATTCCGAGAAAGAAATTCATTATTCAAGAAGGTAATCAATTCAACAGAAAATAAAAATAAAAGGCACGTTGCAAGACTCGTCCCTTAATAAAAGAATGTCGTGTCAATACCTACTTAATTTAAAAAAAATGTATCCATTTGAAAGTTTTTAATTTTTAAATATCTCGAGAAGTCTGAGCACGGAAACGTGAAAACGGCAACGGTGTAAATAATTAATGGCGGAGGCGAAAAAAGTCTCGCGATAAATTAAAGTTGAAATAACGAAACACTGAGAAATATTTTAGAATTTTACTTTTTCGCTATTCGGCACGTTTTCCTCTAAAACGATAAGAATATCATTTCGGAAAGAGCATTTCAAGATGGTATTTTAATTGATGGCTTTCAAATATGTACAATGTCGGAGAAAAAAGAATAAATAAATGACGCAAACATTTCAAGTTATGACTACGTCATATATCATGTTATAAATTATTGATAAATATAACATATAAGTGTGTAATTTTAGGCCTGAATTTGTAAAATATACAAACAGAAGAGTTTGTTATTAATTTTGTAGAGAAATACAAAGTTATAATTATATACAGTAAAAGCTCCTTATTCGCGCTTCCTTCATTCACGTTTTCACTATTCGTGGATTAAAAAAATGCGACCCAATTCCTAGATTCGCGACTTAAGTTTTCTTTATTCGCGGATCTAATCAGGAAACGTGACATTTAATTTGAAAAATCTTAGTGAAGGTTTAAGAATGGCAAATGAGCTTTGTGATTTCTTTATGAAAATTGATCCGTCTATGGAACGAAGTCTTATTTTTAAGAGGCAAATTGCTATGCCACTGCTGAATATCAGTCTGAATTGAAGGAGCTTTTAAAAACTGCCAAGCAAGAAAAAATTACAAAATTCTTTAAACCATTGCCTAAGCCAGAAGATAATAATTAGTCAATATGGTCAAAAACTTCAATTAAATTGATTTTTTATATTGTATTTGTTTATTTATTTTGTCACCTAGGAACGTATCCCCTATAATCCCATATAAATTACCATTCCGTATTCACGGTTTCTGTATTCGCGGAATATTTATGGAACATATACCCCGCGAATAAAGAGCTTTTACTGTATTAATACTAGCTGGGCCCGCGCGGCTTCGTCCGCTTGGAGTACGGAATTATTGTTTAGGATTCTTGAAAAATATAGTTTAATTAAGTACAAATACGATTAATTATTATCGTAATAATAACTAATCAAAACTTAAATTACTTTAAAAAAAAAAGAATTAGAACAAAAATTACAAATAATTTTTGTCTGTTTCATCTTAAGTAGTTCGCGCGAATTGCCGTGAATAATATGTTCCCGTATATTTCAAGTTATTTCCTAAGCCAAAAGACCAAATTGGATGCTGTAAAAGGCAAATATATTTCGATAAAGATTAATGTTTAGCAGGTCAAAAGTCCACGTAAACAGAACCCAAATATTTTAAATTTTCTTCGTAACATAAAAGCAGTCACTGTGGCTTAAATATAAAAGTTAGACATATGGTGTCGCAGACTTTATTTTAGATCTTTTTATTCTACATAATTCTTTAATACATTATTTTGTTCAATATTGCAAAAGAGTGTGCTGGCAGCAAACTTTTTCCCGACTTGATTTACTATTATCGTTATCTACTGTTTATATTTATTTATTATATTGTTATGCTACCTAACGTAACAAAATATAGCCTATAACGTAAGACGTACGAGGACGTACCTATGAATTAAAAAAGAAACCACGTAAATCGGATAAGTGGATCTCGAATGATAAGCGCAGTAACGGACAGACAGATAGACGTTGAGTTTTATATATATTAAGGATTACAATTACTTTAAAATCCCAAGCAAATTCATAAAGATTTAACACCTCGCAGATAACAAATTCTTTATAATACTTGACATTAGTCACATTGACATCTGCGTGTAGATCGCATGTAACATTGAAATTGAACAGTGAAAAAAGAAATCTTAATATTGGAGAAGTTTTTGATATGTTCGATTTATTTCTACATGCATTTTAAGCTCGTTCAATTTTTTTCAGAGATTTTTGTTCTTTTCAATTTTTATACTCTCCAATTAGTTTTCTTAAAAATATAAAAACTAATAAATGTTATCTATTCTAACATCCATACTAATATTATAATTGCGAAAGTGTGTCTGTCTGTCTGTTCTTTTCACGGTTAAGCCGCTGAACCGATCTTGATGAAAGTTGGCAATGAGATAGCTTGCATCCCAAGGACGGACATAGTCTACTTCGTACCTCGAATTTCAACCCCTAAGGAATTGCAAGGGGGCTGAAAAACTTGTATCGGGATTTTTTTTAGTAATTAATATTTTACCCCCCGTTACATATGAATGGTTGTAATTGGTTTTATTCGATCCGGCGGAAAAAATATTATGAGGTCGGGAAACTCCCTAAAACTTAGGGGGGAAAACAACCCTCTATCTTGCATAGGAGCCGAGATATTTACGATTTTGTTTAATGAATGAAAATCAAAAATAAGAAAAATTTATATTTCACCCCCTGTCACATAAGAAGGGTTGTAATTGATTTTAGTTGATCCGGCGGGAAAAATACTACAGGAGAGGAGTTATTAGGGGGAAAAAACCCCTATCTCGCATAGGAGTCGAAACTTATTTGTATATTATAAATGAGAAAGTGTGTCTCTCTGTCTGTATATTTGTTACCTGTTCACGGCTAAACCGCTTTACCGAATTTGATGAAATTTGCTAGTGAGATAGCTTGGGTGGAAAATTTGTATGGAATTTTTTTGTAATTAATATTTTATATTGTCACATATGAAGGGTTGTAATTGGTTTCATTCGATCCGGCGGGAAAAATACTATGGGTGGGGGGGGGGGGGTATTAGAGGGAGAAACAACCCCCTATCTTGCATAGCAGTCGAGATATTTACGATTTTGCATAATGAATGAAAATTAAAAAATAGAAAAATTTTATATTTCACTCCCTTTTACATATTTATATATGATTGGTTGTAATTAGTAGTTTCATTTGATCCGGCGGAAAAAAATATCACGGGGATGAGGGTTTCGAAATCCATACGAGCGAAGTCGCCGGTAACAGCTTGTTTTAAATAAATAACAGTTCACAACCAATTAGTTTTTTTTTAAATATAAAAACTAATGAATTTTAGTTATAATAACATTTTATATAAATAACACTTCACAACCTATTATTAGTTTTGGCTTACAAGTGTATTTTAATGAACAGTTTGGGAAACACTGCTTTAATGATAACATGCACACACAAAGGAAAATACCCATTAAGGAAAAATGGACACGAAAAATCATATTAAAGTGTCGTTGAAATGATTACGTCATGGCTGTGAAACCAAAACTCAATTTCCTCAAAGTGTTTTAATGGCATGATTTATACGCCATAAAACTTAATTATTATTTCAGTTTGCTGAAGATATGTAATATTTAGTGAATCCACTGTACGAAAATTTTAGATATTACTCGTATAAGAAGTAATAGTCTTATTATATTAAAATGGCAATATGTTACGTTTTGAATTATCTTAGAGAAAAATCGAGAGCTATTTTCGGGTGTCTTAGTAAAATTTTGTACCTATTAACCAAAGGTAAAAAGATAATAAAAAAATAAATCGAAATTTTTAATGCATCTTATTATTTAAACGAATTTGTAATGCCGTGTTTAGACCGAAAAAACAAAACAGCAACATCGTGTTTTTTGACAAAAGTGCAATAAACCCTTAAAATTTTTTAAATACAAAGTGTTTTAAAGCACTTTTTTTTTTGTATAAACACGGCATTATAGTTATTGGGATCCTTATATGATTGTATACTTAAAGGGAACTAAAAATAAAATATTAAAACAAATAACTAATCAATTATTTGACATATAAAAAAGAAAAACAGCTATGTGAGTGAAAGAGCGCACAACTTAAAAAATAATACAAAACAATGGTAACTTCTGAACAGGAAAGTGGAAGGGGGTGAAGGGGGCTGAAAGTCGAAATAGACACAACGTCATGTCAATGCCTTTCAAATGAGACATATCTTAATTGTCTACTTTAGTAGTAGTCATGACTATATAACTGCTACAAAATTGTTCTTATTCTCTCTAATACATACATATATAGGTGGGTATCTAAATAAAGAGTCTTCACACAACCCTATAAGGCACTGGCACCAGTTATGGCCACTATAAGAGCAATTAATGTAATTCATGTTACTAATAAAAGAAGTAGTAACTCTTTATTTAATCAATTTAATGACCAAAGTCCGCAAATATAGTTTGTTCTTTAAGTTATAACTTTTTATTTTGCTTATGTTTTTTCTCCAGTAATAGATAAAGTAAAACCAGTAATGAGCACGCAGTGATGGACACTTGCTAACGATCACAAAATGATAAGTACTACGACACAAAAGTTATAAAAGAAAGAAAAGTCAAATTGGAAACAATGTAAAGCAGCTGCTATGATAATATAATAATTAAAATTGAAACTACATACCCTAAAGTAAAACATAAAGAAGATATATTAAAAAGATCAAACCTCATATATAAACTAAAATGTAATGACTGTGAAAAAATATACGTAGGACAAACTAAACAAACCCAAAAAAACAGAATGCACAAGAAAATACTGCTCTTAAAACACATATATACAAAATATGAAAAATAAACATTTAATTATGATGAGCCTGAAATACAAGAATTTGAAAATAATGTTAAATAATTTATGAAACGATAGAAATTTAAAAAACACAATAATGTAGTTAATTTTAGAACAGATATTGAAAATTTAAACCATTTTTATAATAACTTAATTAAATAAAACAAAATTATTCATGTTGTTACCATTCTCAAACATCACCCTGTTAATTATTTATTTCATGTTTCAAACTTGCTACGTCTCTTAATAAGATAATTTCAAAAATAAATGTTAAAGAAAAATTCCTATTGTTATAATGGAAATTTGTATAAACGATTGTTATAAACTTAAGAAACAAAAGATAAGGTAAATTGTTTTATTATGTTTGTTAGCAGCGGCGGATTTACGTTAAGTGCCGCCCTGGGCAAAAAAGAAATTGCCGCCCCTCTACTAAGGGAAAATATAACCTATTTTTTATATAAAAGTTTTAGAATTATCATATGAACTGAGATGTGATAATTGTTTTTATCGGAGTAATTTTTTATATTCATTTTTTTAGAGTGTTGTGTATTAAACTAAAAAAGTTATATTCTCCCAGAATCTACCGCCGTCTCAAAATGCAGCCCATGTTTGTTAGTAATAATGTCACTAAGAATACTTATATTTTAATTATGTATATCCTGACTTGTTATCTTTCTATATGCTAAACAAATTTTTAATATATTATTGTAATATTGTAATAGTAATTTTAAAACATTGTATAAAAAATATTTTAACATTTATATTTTTTTAAATTGTTAGTTAGTTTATTTAAGTTTTTACTAAATTAATTAATGTTTATATACATATTTGAATGTGTTTATATAGACCGAAGAAGTCTTCATAAGACGAAACGTATATCAATAATAAATAATATTACATATATGTATCTTATATAACTATTTTATTCAAACAATGATCTAAAACCTCGAAAAAAAAATTATAATAATTAATAAATAAATTATACAAATAATTAGTTTAAATGTCCACCATTTTGACACCTATTGACCGATTGTCATCAAATTACGCTGTAAGATAGTTAAATGTATATAGATTAATATTCAGAAATGGTAGTAATCAAATATCAACAAATATTTCAAATTCAGTACATTTAATTAAAGAATGCCATTACTAGGGTCATATCCAAGACCGGTGCTAGTACCTTATTCAAATCAATATCGTTTTGCTCTTATTCGATAAATTGAAACACAATTGCTATTAAAAATCATTCTCCAATGTAAACTCAGTGTTTAATAAAAATAAAATAAAAAATTAATGATGCCATCATCTGCATTGAAAACTTTTGCTCACATAATGTTTCCCTGAGTAAGAATTTTTAACGATTCATTAGATATGATCATTATATAGAAAATTTAATGACTCTGCCATGGCACACGTAGTATCAGAATCTAGATATCAGATGGAGTGAGTGCATTTGTAAAATTACAAACTCGGGGGTTACGTAGATGAGGCAGCCCGGCACAAGCGAAAATTTAAAATCATCGGAAAAATAGTTGATTGCACTTTTTTTTAATCATAGTTCGATAGTTAATGTGATTGTGTGTTTTTGTTTTATTTGCATTCGTTTATGAATTTAATGTTTTACCGATTTGTTTGTCAGCAAATAAAATTCGATTTGCGATGCTTTTAATGATTTCAAGATATTTTAATTTTTATATTTTATACGAATTGCACACATGCTGAAATGATCAAATTAAATGTTTGTCTTATTTTAGAGATTCTTTTTGTGATTAATTGATTAAAAAATAATTGTGTCCAGTGACGCATGAACCTCAAAAATTAAGTTGACCTAATTTTACTTGGCATTCTTAAAATTAAAAATAGATTTAAATTTTCCTTAGCTTGATTACTATCGTATTATTTGTTAAAAAATAAATAGAAATACAGTGGAACCTCGAATATAATATTTTAGCATGGTGTCTTATGAAAGAATGCCGGGACCTAAAAAAAAACAACGTTTTTTTCACTGTACTCACTTTTTATTTTTCTTTGTCTCTGACTAGACCGTGGTTATATTTTATATTTTGTTTGTGAGCTTTAACATCAGTTTACAAAAATTGAAGAATTTTAAAGAAAAAAAAATTACAGAAAACATTTTTTTATAATTTTACGTCGCTTCAAACCCGCTCTGAAAAAGCAGGACCCAAATTTAGGAAGGGGGGAAGTAGTCATTGCCCCCCTACAGAAAATGTTGGGGTGGGGGGGCAACTGCCTCCCCCCCGGCTCCGGCGCCGCTGATTATGTTAATTCGTATTTGAGAGTATGGAATAGTATTATTTAAATTATGTGTGTCATAAGTTTTGAAGATTTAGGGGTGACATGATAATAGTTATACAAGTCTTGAGGCTTCCGCGGTGATCTTGATATTAATCTTGGCTTCTGGGTGTAAGCCGAGTCTGTTTGGTCGTGTTATCGGTCAACACATTGCAGTGGACATCTTCAGGGCTCCTCTAAAAATGCACAAAAGTCAAGATCCATGATAATAGGTATAAATGTCAATTTGTACGCCCAATTAATAATTTTTTTTTTCACATTATTGGAAAAAATGCGACATTTCATTAGATTTTCTTGATTTCTATCGGCCATATTCAGGTGTATTTGAATAAATCAATATAATAAACAAATATAGCATTAAAAATGGCAAAAATTGTTGTAAATAACCATACTTGTTTAATAAAGTCCAATTGAATCATTTTCATTCGTAATAAATAGAACAAATAATTGCACTATTCTAATTTTACGAACCAACTGAATATTGTAATATGAGTCTATGTGAAAATGTACATTTTTATTGGTCGTTTCTCGTTATACTTTCATCATATAAAATTCTGTTTGCGAAGAATCCAATTCTTGTTTGATATTTGAAATGGAATATTCAATGCTGAAGTTATGCGGTGTGTAAAAAACATAAAATATTCTATTTGTTCTGTGGAAGTATACCGTTTGTTCATGATTTAATGTATATATGCAGAAATGTTATTTAATTATGAAATTATTACTTGGATTATATTGCTTAGTCAAATGTAGAATATAGGACGTCAATATAAGAGAATTGTAAGTGCATTGAAACTTTTTGAACCAACCACTTTCCTACAGGATATTCCTTCCTTAAACAATCAGCATTTGATGAAACCGTTCATGTTTTTTTAGTTTTTTCCGCAAATGGATCACTTCCATAAATGAGCGATTTTTCAGTAGGAAAACATGAGAAGTTTCACTAATACATTCCCAATATTAGTATGTGCACTATAATACCTACTTTATCTATGTATATTCATTAACTTTTTTTGTCAAATGGATTATTTGAATTGGGCGTACAAGATCATGTTTATCGGATTTAGGTTAGGGCTTATATGAGGTAATTGTTTTTAGGGTTCCGAAGAAATCCTATTAATCTCACTTTGTCGTCCGTCCGTCTGTCCTTTTCAGTCAAAGCAAAATATATCGTAAACTATATAAGCTAGAAACTTGAAATTTTTACTGCAATTGAAATTTGTTGAAAAAATAATTTTTCAGGAGGGGGGGAGGGTGCTAAATCGATAAAGCTAAGTAAAAAAAATATTTTTTATACCAAGGCATGTGTCAAAATATATATTCAAACCAGTAGAAATGACGGTGTAAGGCACTTGATTCTCTTGAAGTTAAAATGTTGTAAGCTATATTAAAAAAGTTTGAATCTGTAGGATAGCACCAAGCTGAGATATTAACTATTAAAGTTATTTGTTAATTTATCAGTTTTAATTAATAATAGGGCAAAGGGGTCGCGACGGTCTTAGAGCACTTGATACTTTTAAAGTTAATGGTGTAAGCTATGTATATTTTTTTTATTGTTAGGCCAAAGAGTTTCCAGCCCATGTAGTATTACTAAAGTTTATATTATTTTTTCATAAATTGAATTTGTACAATTTTTCGACAACGACCTATACAAATTTTAATTAATAATAATATAGTAAACACAAAATATAACTTTTGATCGCTATCAAAATAATATATTGATAAATATATTGATATTACGACCCAAATTATGTATGGTTTGTAACCTATCATTTGAAAAAAAAATATTTTTTTCATGTATTCTCATCTCGCTCTGGTATAGATTTGTAATTGGAGTATCGTTTTGATCTCGACATAATTTTGTATTTTATATATTTTATTTTAAATATATATACATATATACCAAATATTACTGAATTTTTGTATTTTGTTACAATTATAAATTAATTTAAGCATTACAAAAAGTAACATAAGACGAAATTTTTATTTCAAAAACATTTTTAAAAACATAAAAATGTTGGATCGAGAAATAACAAGCTTTTCAGAATTATAAATAACTAGCAGTGCCCACGCGGCTTCGCTCGCGTAGACTACGGAATTATTGTTTAGGATTTTTGAAAAATATAGTTTAATTAATTAAGTACAAACACGATTAGTTATTATTGTAATAATAATTTATCAATACCTAAATTACCTAACAAAAACGAATCAGAAGGATAAAGTACAAATAATTTGTGTTCTGTTTAAAAAATGTTAATTACTGAAAACAAAATAAACTCAAACGATCAGCCGAGGTAATCCGAATATCTACCGAGCGTAAGCGAATCCAGTCTGATGTACATCGCTTCGATGCGGTACGACACCATACATTTAAAATGTTACCTTTATAAATATATTTTAAGATATTTACTAAACTATACGACCAGATTGGATGCTGTAAAGGGCAAATTATATCTACATTAAGTGCTTATGACGATAAAATCATTTATTTCGATATGGATTAATGTTTTGCAGGTCATAAGTCCATGTAAACAGAACCCAAATATTTTATGTTTTCTTTGTAACATAAAAGCA
The DNA here is from genome assembly GCA_961205875.1 of Sialis fuliginosa. NCBI lineage: Eukaryota > Metazoa > Arthropoda > Insecta > Megaloptera > Sialidae > Sialis > Sialis fuliginosa. Next base: position 3,434,994 of record OY540820.1, read on the forward strand.
GTCATAGTGGCTTAAATATAAAAGTTAGACATATGGTGTCGCGGACTTTATTGTAGAACTTTTGATTCTAAACAATTCTTTAATACATTATTTTGTTCTATATTGAACGGTTTACGCAGTGTATTACAAAACAGCGCGCCGACGGCAAAAATTTTTCCGACTTGATTTACTATTATTGTCACTGCTTAGTTGTTATGTTACCTAACGTAAAAAATATAGCCTATAACCTGGCCAGAGAACGTACCTATGAATTAAATAAAAAACACGTAAATCGGATAAGTGGTTCTCGAGTGATAAGGTAACTAACGGACAGACAGACAGACAGACAGACAGAGAGATGTTGAGCTTTATATATATTAAGGATTAAGGATAATTGTGAAAAATACAGTTAGTAGAATCATATAACCGAATTTCACCGGCACAAATTAATCAGTTTTTTCCTGTAGGACTACCAAATGAAATTAATATCCATAAGCTAGCTCTCGTACAAGTGAATTTGTCAGAAGACTTAATTTTAATTATTTTAACCTTTCTCATTACTAAAAATAAAAATTTAATGTATAGAAATGTACAACAAAAACTGATTAATTTGTGCGTGTTAAATATTAAAATTTCTGAATTTTTGGAGTGACCTACTAATTATTATAATTCATCTTTACATCTTTTAACTAGATTTTAAATTTTGTAATTTGTTTTGAACAATAATGAAAGTTAACCGGGAAAAATATATTTACGGCAATAATCCGTAAAAGCAAAAATCAGTTCAGAAAAATCTTAATAACTTTTTTGTTTCAATATGTATATTACATCACTTGAAAGGGCATAAAATATCCTACAATTTTAGACAAACAAAATTGCTCTACAATGGTTTGCCCAAAAATGGCGCGTCAATCAATTTTTTTTTTAAATATAAGTTTTGGCGGTAATTTTGAACTTTATAAAATCAAACTTGGTAGGTTTATTAAGGATCATAAGAAGTGCATTTTTTCTTTTTTTCATCAAAATATTCATATTTATTGCAAAGAAATTGAGAAAAAACAAAAAATCTGTTATATGCGCAGTTTGTAACTTTTTTGAGGTTAGAAATTAAGTTATAGTATTCCACCTTCCACAGATCGATAGAGGGGTTCCTTATGAGTGACTCTATTTTTTGGGTCGATATTGATCAAGTAAAAGCCGAGATATTTGCGAAAAACCGACCCGCAAACAGAAAAAATTGATGATTTTCCGGAAAAAACGAGAAAAAAGTACCGCGCGGAAAACGGATTAATCCACAAACTCAGTTATGAACTTCTCTTGATCCCTAGAATATTTTATAAATCATAAAATCGCTTTAGGGGGAGATTGTTTTATTCAATAAAAAAATTCGGTTATATGACTCCACTAATTGTAAGTTGATATCGTTTCGAATTTAAGTCAATCTGATCGCAATATATTGTTACAGTTCGCTATATATTTATTTCCATTGCTTTGTAATGAAATAGTTCCGTATAAAACTGGTAACAATGCTGTTATTAAAGTAATTTACAATAAAATAACTACATAAACATTCACATACTCTTAGCACTGGAATTTCTATGAGAGAATTCGCTTCCCAGTGTACATGTACATTAATTCATTTATATTGTATTTATTTTCTTTACACCAAATGTAAAGCACTTTAAATTAAACTACATATGTATTTTTGTCTATTTGTGGTTTTTAAATTAAAAAACAAAAATTATTACTCTAACCAAAGAATTAGACGTTAGTCTTAAAAAAACATCTATGATATTTTTCAATACCATTAGAAATAAATTACATATTTGTCAGTTATATGTCCGCTATTATAAAGGACCTAACAAAATTTGTTAGCTAGCAATTACATTCAAATGGGGTATTAATTCTGTACTAGTATCTATGGATTAGTTATGGAATTTAGAGCAGTGACACTTCAACTAATTGTAACACAGTTAGCATCTTTGACCGTACAAAATAATTTTCATAACATCACCACTGTTTTAATACCGTTTGTATTTACCTACAACGCGTGCGCGAAACTTGTCAAAGTCATCAACAAACTCCAAAAGAACTGTCATATAAGTTTGATATCTCAGTTGAAAGTGCTTGCTAGCTAACAAATTTGTTAGGTCCTTTATGATACCGGACAATAGTCGAGTATTCTATAGTTAAAATTGTCATCTACTATATTTAAGAGAGAACATCTTATATATCAACATAGAGGTTAAAATAATGTGTTTAATGAAACTATCTGTCTGTTAAAATGTATAGAACATATACATTTTAACAGAGAGATAGTTTCATTAAACACATTATTTTAACCTCTATATTGATATATTATAATTGTTATTATATATAAAATGATTCCATTAATTTTAAAAGGACACACGTTCATATATTTCTTGTTAAAAAATACTTTTGGCTGTATTAATATAGCATATAAAAATAAAGTATGAAAAATTACAATTTTTTTTTTATATAGAGTAATATTTTCGGGGCGTTTGATACTGTATAGGTTTTTTTCTCATTTCGTCGCGGAAATCGAATAAAACACAGTAAAGCGTAACCATTAGCACTTGAAATTGAATTTAATGTCATGGCGCGGAGGTATTTTCCACACGAATCAATAACACATCGATGTTTTTACGTACGCCACTTAATAGCAAAAAGAAAATAAACATCATCAAATATCTTCGTAAAATAAAAATAAATACATTTTTAAGTGTAATTCTTGTGGTGGTCATTATGTACCATAGTTAGGGTCGATCCAGACTATTGAGCCGGTCTCGGTCCGGTCTCGATCCAATCAAATATAAATAAATAATAAACAATGAAATCATTCACACGCTCCGATACAGCATAGTTCAAAGAATATTTTACAGGAATGTGATCGAACCTGGCATAGATTGTACCCATAGTGTGAATATGAAAATGTATATTAGAATATTATTACTAGAGATTGGAAAAATAGTTGTTATTTTAAATGAAATAGTTGCCACAGATATAGTTGATTTTTTTTCTGTAAATTTAATGAATAAATTAGTGAAATCAACGTATTAGTAAAAAGTGCCAAATTCGAAATTTTCGAAGAAAACATATTATGATCGATTCTAGATAGATTTTAGAAGCTAAAAAGAAATATATGTAACATAAATATCTATTAAAAATTATCTGTATAATAGACAAAATGTATTTCTAAAAATATACAAAACTAAAAAAATCTACAAAGAATTGTATGAATAAAACTCAAACTTATTAGGAAATCATAAGAAATATATATTATGTTTATTTTCTATAATAATAAACATGTATAATATTTTTTATTTATTTGAAAAAAATCAATATTAATAATTAGAATTATTTCAAACTTTGTCTTTATAACTTTTTAACAATACAAAATTTTTAACGTTGGATAAAAAAGGCAAATAGTTAAAAAATAGTTGGAAAGGAAAAATAGTTGCAAATAGTTGATTACAAATTTGGTTCAATCAAACCAGTTTTCTGATATCGATGGAGATATGTAATAAAAATTACAATAGTTGCATTTTTCGCAATGGTTTAAAAACTATTTTTCCAATCTCTAATTATTACTTAATGAATAATAACAACGCAGACCATAGCAGACACAAAAAAATGAACCGTGATCTAAAATTGCGCGATAATTTTAATTAATGTGAATATCATAAGATTTGATTGGAGCGAGACCGGGTCGAGACTGGCTCGATAGTCTGGATTGACCCTTAGATACATTTAAAATATTTAGAGCTGCACACGTGATGAGAATTTAGTTATTGAAGTCTCGTCTCAGGCACGAATTTCACAACATGATAGTCTCGTATCGTATAATTAAAAAAAATGTTTTTTCGAATAATTCTGATACAGGGTGTTTGGTTTGGCGATACGAATATTTTGAAGAAAGGTAGAATGGAGTCATTTGGAAGTGATTTAAGCAAATATACATATGTATATACAAAGTGCAACAGTTTTTTTAGATCGACTATTTTAGTAAATTTTTGAAAAAACTCAGATTTGTACATGTTAATTAATCGCAAAAGTTCAAAAGTTAAATAGTCAGATCCTTGTTCCGTTTGACAAAGAACGTCCCATAAATATAAAATATACTTACAATATATTGCACGTAAAAATATTAATTTTCATCATTTCAAAATTTAATTTACAACATTAAGATTAAATCGGGTCACGAGTGTGCCCGCCGTACGTGATCGGGCGTGAGTAAAAAAATAGAATTCGTGAGCGTGCGTGATCGTGAATACTTTTTTTGCAACCGTGAGTGAGCGGGCGTGTTAAAAATTTTTCTCTCGTGAGCGTGCGTGACCGTGAGCAAAAATTACTCACACGCCCAGCTCTAATATACATACTTATCTGTCAAAATATTTGAAATTCTTTAAACTTTAAAATGTGTATTAGTATAGTAATATTATTACTAATTACTTATTGATATACTAACAATAAGACTCTCGACGAGAGTTAATATTGGCTCCAGGGCCGTAACTAGAGGCTCGGGGGCCCCGGGGCAGCAAGTGATCGAGGGGGCCCCCCTTATAAATTTTTTTTAAACACTTTTGAAATATGTGACTATTTTCGAAAAAAATAAGTTTTTCAATAAAAATGTGAATGCTTTCAAATTGTAATTATTAATATTTTTTGTAAACAATGACAATTAAACCAGTAAATAATTTTTTTGAAAAAAAAACAAACAATAATTTCTTATATCGAGCTGCATAAAATTCGATTTATAATGGAATCATATTAGCGAAATTTTTTGTACCTTTTTGAAAAAACTACCATTTTTACGGTTTTTCGTGCAAGTTTTTTTTTTAAATAAATTCTATTGGCCGGATTGCAAAAATAAAAAAAACATTTTAAAATTTGTTATGAATTTCCCTATACCTAAAACAAAATTTTTAAAAATCTCATAATTTTATTACGAACGTAAAGTACTTTGTTTTACAACGACCAATAGTAAAGCGATTTTAATAAAATTTTGAGAAAAGATATTCCTTATGATTATAAATAAGTAATTGTGACAAGTTCCAAATCAAAACGGCTAAAAACACATTAAAAAATAAAAAATATCTTGTGGGCAACAAATGCTAGAGGGACATTCTTTTTTTTGTAGATTTTTATGTATACTATGCGATGGCGTTGAAGATAAGTCTATAAATGTATTGAAAATAGTTTTTTTTTGGGTTTTTGTTTTTGAAAAAATTTGTCCGTATTGAATCAAAATGAGTTTAACTCAAAACTTTTTTAAATTTGATTTCGTAAAAAAAAGTACATTCCTTGTTCGGGGCCCCCCTATACTCGGGGACCCCGGGGCACTGCCCCGGCTGCCCCGGTGGTAGTTATGGCCCTGATTGGCTCGATCTTGTCTCGACAAAATTTTTAATGCTCTCATCTCATTAAAATTTAAGTAGTATTATTTTGGTTTCGTCTCGTCCAAATTGAAGCCAATTTCATCACAGCGTGCAGCTTTACAAATGTAAGTATATTTGATGGAAAAATATAGTTTTATGTAGCTTTTTTCCAATGTTTTATTTTTACATCATAATTCTACTGTTTATTACTTCCATTAACTTTTCAATACGCTATTGTTGATATTGGATTTGTTAGAAACTGTAAATGGATATTTAAATATATAATTTTTCTAAATCGAAAAGAAAATCGGTATTGACCGTTTGTTTTTCATTTCGATTAATAAACTCTTTCTATTAATATACATATAATCATCGATATTTTTTCAATATTTTGTTGATCCTTAATCCTTACATAATTTTTTCAGGTAAGTTTATTTTAACCATTTTATTAATAAATTAAAAATGTAAAAAACAAACAATTTAATAATTTTTTTCCAAGTATTCAAAGTAATAATTAATATAAATATTTATTATAAAAACATTATTAGTTGTTTTTATTAGTTTTGAGAAGTTTTTCACATGTTTTTTCTTATAAATGGTTTAGTTTGTTAAAAATTAGTTATGTTCATTTTCAAAATTTAAATTGCTCAATTATATATTAAATGAAGTTAATCATTTTGGATTCTGAATAACTCACATAATAAAACTTAACTCCAGAATAATTTAAGCAAAAAATCATTTCGAAGAAATAAATGTATACTTATATCAACTCTGTATATATCTACTGCATTAGAAAATTGAAAATAATAATTTTTTATGTATGAAAAATATCTCCTTTACATTTCATGTATTTTTTCGAAGTGAAATTTGACAACTGAGTACTTTACAACGCTGTTGGATGTTAATACATATAAAATGTATTTTGTGTAGGAATATCAGGTCGATAAAAATGATACAAAGTGTCTTTTTCCCAGAAATGTATAAACATTGAAACATTTAAAGCTTCTACCGATCCCACACCAAATGAGGTGACGTATTTTTATTCATCGGAAAAATAATTGTTTTTTGTCACCAAATTTTAATAGCACATAAAAATTTATTGCGTATTTTTTTAAATACTTTACAATGTTTCGGTGATTATTTGAACTAGTGGGGAAAACAATGATTTCTTGGTCTAATAAATTTAATAGATAGATATAAAATGTACATAAAACAGCAAGTTTCTAAGAAGTATTTATGTGCTTTCTACGAGTTTAAGAAAGCATTTTGTTTGATTTGTTATTCTGATATTTGTGGTTGTAATGTTTTTTGTGGTGGTAAATAAATAAACTTAACGTTTATTCTTTGAAATTAACAATACTATATAATATGTAGATATACATGTATTTCATGCAGCTTGCTAATGTCGAATGAGACATATTTTCTAACAAATTAAATCTAAAACCCTTTATCTATAAATTACTTTAGACTATGTTGTAGATAATGTATCTCAAAATATAATGTAACAAATTTGGAAAAGTCTTAGCTTTGTAAATTACTCTTTAGACTTAATAAATGGCATTAAAATAAGGATGTACTTACAATTTAATATTTAGGTGTATTGTTTATGTATGTGTAAATTATAGTGATTGTTATTTAAAATTTTAAAAAAGGATATTGATATCAGTTTGGAAATTTAAAATAGTTAATATAATATAATATTTTGGTGCAATAATGAAGATTTTAAATGCAAAAGATTAAACAAAGAAACCAATCAACCAATATCAGGGGTAAAAAATATGAAACTGGTTATTAAATTACATTAAATTAAAATAAATTGGTGATATCTTTCCGTATTTTGAGTTGCTGAGTTTATATCTGATATTAGAATTTTTCTACAGTTCCTCAGAAAATGTGTGGAGTCTAGGAGAAATTCTGAGGCCGGATTCGAATTCAGCGGCACAAAATCCATAAGGGTAGCTTAGTCACGTGTAAATTTCAGATCATTTTTTTTTTGTGGGCTTGTGCAATAATAAAAATTAACTAAAATAGTAGATACAGATGATACGTTATAATGCTTCTTTAATCAATTGCAAGATCATGGGATATGATCTAGTAAGATCATATCCCAAGTATTATTATAATAGAAATAATAATGTGAAGTCAAAGTAAGAATTGAAAATAACGTTGTAGATAAAAATGTTCCGAGTGAAATAAATGTGTTCAGAAAGTTAACATATTTAAAAATGTATCGGATCATTAACCTGAATACACATCAATTTTATATAAAAGTTTCTAATAAACAGTCGCATTTGCGTTCCGATGAGTATTCATATATCACGAAATATTTCGTTAACAGTAAGAAAAATTGTTTGGTGTAGAAAACATCTTTCAGCTCTACAACTTTATCCATTTAAAGTTATTTATACTACGTATGTCAAAAATGTAAAAGTTTTCTGTGCTTATATGCATTATGTTTAGTATTTTTATTGTTATTTGCTTTCATAAATATTTCCAGATATAAATTCCGCACTGAAAGAAGTATATAGATTTTTGTATTAATTTTTTAAATATCTTTAAAGACAATGAATATATTTAAGCAACCATCATTTTTTTCATAATCAATTCACAAATAGATATACTGTTGAAAAGACAGACTGATTAATTATACAAAATAAACAATCGATAAAATTGATACGTACAAAATTAAATTGAATTCATAAATATAAATAAATTAAATATTTCAAGTGATATTATTTAAGAACATTAAATAAAATTTACTGTAATATTTTTTCAAACAATCTTTATAAAGGGTATTTCTCCTTAAGTTACATTAATGTCCGGTATCATAAAGGACCTAACAAATTTGTTAGCTAGCAAGCACTTTCAACTGAGATATCAAACTTATATGACAGTTCTTTTGGAGTTTGTTGATGACTTTGACAAGTTTCGCGCACGCGTTGTAGGTAAATACAAACGGTATTAAAACAGTGGTGATGTTATGAAAATTATTTTGTACGGTCAAAGATGCTAACTGTGTTACAATTAGTTGAAGTGTCACTGCTCTAAATTCCATAACTAATCCATAGATACTAGTACATAATTAATACCCCATTTGAAAGAAGTAATTGCTAGCTAGCAAATTTTGTTAGCTCCTTTATAATACCGGACATAGTATTAAAACAGTGACGATATTATGAGAATTATTTTGTACCATACAAAGTCGCCAACTGTGTTACAATAAGTTGAAATATCACTGCCCTAAATTCCAAAGCTAATCTATACGTACTATCACAGAATTAATACCCCATTTGAAGTGCTTGCTAGTTAGCAGAATTGCTAGCTCCTTTATAATACCGGATATTAGAGAGTCTAAAGAATAAAATATTTTTTATAACAATCTATATAGGGTGGTCCGGTTTGGGATACAGATATTTTAAGAGCTGATTCCTTAACTCATTGTGAGTAAAAAATTGTACGGGAAGGTAGGGTCTATCTTCAACACCCTCTGAGCTACAGGCTGTTTAAAAACTTCCTTCAGAGTAGTACTTATAAACAAAGATTATCTCATTAGGTAATTAACTAACGTATTTTCCAGTATTATCTTTATTGCTAGCCGTGTTTCCAGTTCAGAGTTGTTGCTTATCAAAGTCAAAAAATATGTTTATTTTTTTGAAAATTTTTATGAAAATTACATTTTTCCCCAAAAGTACCTATAATATGTGGTAGTTTTTATATATATAAACTGGAAATCTGTAAAACCCAGGTCCAAACTTGGTATAGTGAATTTGTAGGTAACATTATGACACACCAAAATAATGATAAAAACTACCACATAGGTACTTTTTGGGGAAAATGTAATTTAAAAAAAAATTTTTTTGACTTTGATATACAACATATCTGAACTGGAAACATGGCTAGCAATAATGCTAATACTGGAAAATACTGACTCATTGTAGTTGATCTAGTTACGTTACTTTGGAAGTTATGAGATAATCTTTGTTTATAAGTACTACTCTGAAGGAAGTTTTTAAACACTCTGTAGCTCAGAGGGTGTTGAAGATAGACCCTATCTTCCCGTACAATTTTTTACTCACAATGAGCTAAGGAATCAGCTCTTAAAATACCTGTATCCCAAACCGGACCACCCTGTATACAGGGTGGTCCGGTTTGGGATAAAATTAAAAAAAATAAATTATATCCTTTTTAAATTTTAAATCATATATCCCTTAATTATAGCACCATATTTAATGTTATAACCGACACAGCGATGTTTACAAATAGGTTTTAAATATGATAAACATGTAATAATAACCTCTGAGAATAAACTTAACGATACGAGTATATATACGATTACGTACGATATCATTTTTAATTACTTCTGAAACAACATTGATCCTTCGTCAAAAGAGATTTAAGGATTAATCCATTTACGTTGAAAATTAGCACACAGTTCTGTACACTGGACAAAATCACCGAAGCGTGTTTTTCGACAGTGGCGTTTCACGAAAAATCTACGTGACGGAGTTTGTTATATACATATTATTTGTATTTTGTTTCCTCGCAATATCGAAGATACGAGAAGTTTTGTGATCAACATTTTTAATTTATCTCTTCATTTCACGTCAAGACAAACATTTTTTGTTCTGTGTTTGTCTGTCTGTCCGTCCGTCTGTCTCCTGAATCCTTGTCACACGCATAACTCATGAACCACTGAACCGATATTGTTGAAACTTGGTCGGATGGTTGGGTCTGGCTTGAGGACGGTTCCATTTCAAAATCATCAAAACCGTGTGTAAGGGGGAGGGGTGACACCCCAAAATATTTATTTTTTCAACATATCTCAAGAACGACACATGTTACGTGAAAATTTTATAGAATATTTTTTGTAGAGCATTAAATTTCCTATAATATATGAAAAAATATTTAGGTGCGTTTTAAGAAAAATTTCGAAGTAAGATTTTATAGTATTTGTATAAAAATTAAATAGTTAACCAATGCCAGGCATTTTATCTGAACACTATCGGTTTTGGTGAATTTAGCACGAGGAAGCACTGTGCATTTACTTGGCAGATGTTTTTTACATTAAATAGTTTTTTGCTGAACAGTGAGTATATATATATTTTTATACCTAAAACGTGATGTTTTATTTGATATTTCTGATGTATGTATATATGTATAATGTTTTGATTATCTTCTAATAATGATTTTTTAAAATCAATAATGCTATTGGATTGATTATCCAGGATACTCCGGGAAACCAGCTGGTATTAAGTAATTCTTACAGTTACAGTGAATCAGAGTCGGCCTAAGAGTCTGGCGCCCTGGGCAAGATTTTTCTCCTAAAAAAAATCACCGAAAATGTCAATTAATGGCAATCTTTTAGAACTATCAATTTGCAATATTTTTTCTTTCAGCCATTATTTCTGAAAACTCATGGTTTGCCATTTATAGCGCACGAAGCAATGAAAAAATTTTTTTTGTTATATTTCAAAAACCATAATGCAACCTTCAAAATATGTAATGACAAAAGTGTAAATAACAAAATTGTATACTTGTTTTGTTTGAAAAAAAATTTTTTTTGTTTGAAATTATTTTTTTATGTTTATTAACAAACAAAAAAAATATTTTTTTTAACAAAAAATATAAAGAATTTTGTTATCTACACATTTGTCATTACACATTTTGAAGGTTGCATTATGGTTTTTGAAATATAACGAAAAAATGTTTTTTTGCAATGTTTCGCGGACTATAACTGGCAAACTATGGGTTTTCTGAAATGATAGTTGATAGAAAAAATATTGAAAATTGATAGTTCTAAAAGATTGCCATTTAAGTTTTTTCAATATAATCGCTTCTTTACGAAATAAATGCAAAAATCTTTTTTTTAAAACTTCCTTGCATTATATCTCGTTACCAATTGATGATAGACAGTAAGACCTGTGAACAAATTTGTAGACTCAAGTCTGCTGAACAAAAAAGGTGGTAATAAAATTTTATCGTAGGATGAACGATTTACGAGATAATTACGTTTAAAGTTTTCGCGCTTATAGCGGACAACGCTCAAGGTCATAGACCGCGCCAACTTAATGTAATACTCATAACACACACCCCAACAATTTAAAATAAAATAAATGACCCTGTAAAACAATGCAGAACAAATATACAATTTGATTGGGCAAATTAATAGATAAGTTGAATAGTTGATATCTCAGCTTGGCGCGATCCTAACGAACTCTTTTTTTAAATATAGTTTACAACATTAACTTTAAGACTATCAAATGCCCTAAAACCGTCGAGACCCCCTTCCCCTGTTATTAACAAATTAAAATTGATAAATTAACAAATAAGTTGAATATTTATATCACAGTATTTGCAGCGTGCGAAGTAGGTGGTGGGGGGAACGAAATCGATCACAGCGCACGAGGTGGACAAAAAAATAATTTTGGGCAGACGAACTGCTACTGTCAGTCAATAAAATCTGTGTTTTCTTGCATTATTACGTAATTTTTAATTATTAAGAACAACAGTATCAAAAATATTTTATTCATATCATGAAGAATTAGCGTCTGCAACATTTAATTTAGTTTTTTGGCCCAATAAAAGTGTTGTGCAAATAAACATCAACCATTAACCCTTGCTCTAAAATACCTTATTAATGGTTTTCTGGGTTGCTGAATATGGATTTGTTAGTTAGCAGCTATCAAATAATAATCGTTCAATTAACATTGTCTATACAGGGTGGGGCATTTAAAGTGTTACAGTTGATTATCTCAGAAGCATGGCATATTTGAAAAATATGTTTCAACCAAAAAATGTTTGGTTGTAAGGGGGCAATCGAATAGTAATATTTATTTGCTATTTTAACGTGGCCTTCAAGGATATTTGAAGATCAACATCATTTTTTTAAATAGGAACCTATAGTTTTTATTTGGTAACCTTATTTTACGTGAAAAAATACGAATTATTCATTGAAAACTTTTTTTTGAACAATCCAAGTTTTCCAAGGTATCTAACAAAATAATTTGAGATTTTGAATTTTCAAGAATTTTTTACTCAGAAACCACAAACTTTAGAAAAAAAGTACAGGATACACAAAATATTTATTTTGGTCTAATAAAGCTTGGAAAATTATTTTAAAATTTTTTAAAACTTTTAAAAACTTTTTCTTTTTATTTATTTTATTTTAGCAAAAACAAAAAAAAAGTACGAAATGTTCAAAAAAATTCTAGAATAATTCTCCAAGTTTCATTAGATCAAAATGGACATTTTTGTATCTTGTAATTTTTTTCTAAAGTTTATGGTTTCTGAGTAAAAAATTCTTGAAAGTTCAAAATCTTGAAATATTTTGTTAGATATTTAGGTAAGCTTGGGTTGTTCAATTGTTGTTGTTTCAATGCAAGATTCGTGATTTTTGACGTAGAATAAGATTACTAAATAAAAATTATAGGTTCCTATTTAAAAAAATTATGTTGACCTTCAAATATCCTTGAAGGCCACGTTAAAATAGCAAATAAATATTACTATTTGATTACCCCCTTACAACCAAATATTTTTTGGTTGAAACATTTTTTTCAAATATGCGATGGTACTGAGATAATCAACTGTAACACTTTAAATGCCCCACCCTGTATTTAGCAATTTTTTTTGCTGAATCGGGTTTAACAGATCGACAAAAAATTTAAAGAATACAAAAAAATTACACTGTACACTGATTTAAATAAAAAAAGTCACTTATGTCCCATTATGTGCCGCCCCACCTGGGCTAGTGCCCCAGGCGGTTGCCTTGGCACCTCCTACCACTCGAATCTACAGAAATATGATTTTCATTTACAACATTGAGATCATTTTTCCTTGCGTTGTTATTTTCTTTTTTTCTTATTTTTCGTGTTGTTAATTATACATATCATAATACAATTTTGATAACTTGTTATATGTACGTAAGATAAATATGCTACTACTCTTGTAGTCCTATGGGTTGTAATTTATTATTGTATTTTGTATGAAAAAAATATAGGTATACGAAATATTAAAATTTAAGAAATAAATATTTATTTTAAATATAATATATTGGTTAAATAAATGATAAAGTTAAAACTATAAAGCCTAGATATAGACAAAAAAATGTTAAATACCTTTATAACCCGGGAAAAAATTTCAGATCTAAAGTGATCAAATCAGATCTGCATTTTTACAGATCTGTTTTGATCTCCATTTTGGAACATATCAACGCAGATCAACACAGATCTGTGTTGATCTGCGTAGATCAACACAGATCAAAACAGATCTGCGTAGATCTGTGTTGATCTGCGTAGATCAACACAGATCAAAACAGATCTGCGTAGATCGGGGATTTGATTATGTTTTTGTACACACACACAGCTTGACTTCCCGCAGTAACTGGGTTCGAAGAGCAATCCTGGAGAAGAGAACCACCATATATGTATTGTATTACCTTATTACTAACTGATTCGACTTGGCTTATATATACGAATGAAAGTGAAAATAATGTGTTGGCGAGAGCTATGTTGCGATATTCATATAATATAGATACATAATAATATGTACTTATTCATAAATAAACTTTTGTTTACCTTAAATAACAAATACACATATACTATATAGAAACCTTGTTTATAATTTAATCAATTAAAAAAAAATTGTACAGAAACGTATTGAATGATATTTGAGGCCCGTGTATTAAATTAATAAATAAATTCACAACTCCCCCTCTGTCACAGATGAAGGGTTGTAATTGGTCTCATTCGATCCAGCGGGAAAAATACTTCGGGATACTAGGGGTGTGGGGGGCAAAACAACCCTCTATCTAGCACAGGAGTCGAGATATTTACGATTTTCTATAACGAATACCATAAGTAGCGAAACAGAGAAAAATTCAATATTTACTGTTAATACAGCATAAAAACATAAGATATTATTATTAAATTTAATAAAATGAAAAAAAGTCCAGACACGTATTAAGTGATATTTAAGGCCCGTATTGTTAAAATAACAAATACACATTTTTTTTTTAAATTGATTAAAATACAAACAATACGTTTCAATCTCACGATCTACGACGATCTGCAAGGATGTACAACGATCTACAAAGATCAACAACGATCTGTAAAGATTTACAACGATCTGCAAAGATCTACAACGATCTATAAAGATCACGATCTGCACAGATTTGCAACGATCTACAAAGATCAATAGCGATCTACAAAGATCTGCAACGACCTACAACTATCTGCAAAGATCTACAACGATCTATTAAGATCACGATCTGCAAAGATCTATAACGATCTGCAAATATCTACAACTATCTGCAAAGACCTACAACGATCTACAACGATCTGCAAAGATCACGATCTACAAAGATCTACAGAGACCTACAACTATCTGCAAAGACCTACAACGATCTACAAAGATCTAAAAAGATCTGATTTGTTCCAAAATGAAGATCAAGTGAGATCACTTCAGATCTGAAATTTTTTCCCGGGTATACATACATTTAACTGTCTTACAACGTGATTTGATGACAATCGGCCAATAGGTGTCAAAATGGTGAACATTTAAACTAATTATTAATTAATTATTATATTATCATAGCAACTGCTTCACATTGTTTTTTGACGATTCTTTCTTTTATATCTTTTGTGTCGTAGTACTTATCATTTTGTAATCATAAACAAGTGTCCCATCACTGCGTGCTCATTACTGGTTTTACTTTACCCATTACTGGAAAAAAAAAACATAAACAAAATAAAAGGCTATAATTTTAAAAACAAACTATATTTGCAGACTTTGATAATTAAATTGATTAAATAAAGAGTTACTTGTTTCATTAGTAACATGAGTTCATGAGAATTACAAAAAAGAAGCTCGTCAATCACAAAAACAGTAAACATTGCTCAGCGCCCAATACCTTATATTCTTTAATTAAATGATTTTAATAAGTATATATATTTATAATTAAACATTTTTTGTAGTTTTCTTGGACTCTTTCCGAATTATTTCAGTATATAGATTAGGGTGCTTTTTTTTGCGACTATTTTTTTTTTTTCACTCCCACCTCAAAATTTTCTTGGAAATACCTCAAAAAAAATTCCCTGAAAATTTGAGCCCTTAATTTTAATATTAAGTACTCGCTTTCTGCGTTTAAAGATTTCCCATTGAAAATACACGTAAACTTGAACTTTTTTTTTTTTACTTTTTATAGCTCAGAGGCATTTTATCCTATTTGAACGTTTAAAAAACCAAATTACGCAGAATTAAATGTTCTATAAAAGTATTTATTGCAACGAAACTGTAACTTACAAGGGTGAGACAGTACAGGTGATTAAAGTCAAATTTTTCATGAATTTCTTGTTTTTTCATTGTTATTTCATAAATGGCTGAAAATACAGAAAAAGTTTAAATAAAAAAGTTGTAGCAAATTCAATTTTCTTCAAAAAAGATCCTGAGCATCAAATCTCTATTATTGATATTTTTTAAGATAATAAGCTTTTTGTTTTTTATGATTTACGATTTTCATGAACATAAAGAACATCTATTTGAGGTTATTTACCTCTTCTTTTTTTCTTGACTTTGAAAAAGTAGATAATAACTTTTAAAAAAAATTGTTTTTAATAATTAGAGTCGCGAATTCATGAAAATCGTAAATCATAAAAAACAAAAAGCTTATTATTTTGAAAAATATCAATAATAGAGATTTGATGCTCAGGATCTTTTTTGAAGAAAATTGAATTTGCTACAACTTTTTTATTTAAACTTTTTCTGTATTTTCAGCCATTTATGAAATAACAATGAAAAAACAAGAAATTCATGAAAAATTTGACTTTAATCACCTGTACTGTCTCACCCTTGTAAGTTACAGTTTCGTTGCAATAAATACTTTTATAGAACATTTAATTCTGCGTAATTTGGTTTTTTAAACGTTCAAATAGGATAAAATGCCTCTGAGCTATAAAAAGTAAAAAAAAAAAAGTTCAAGTTTACGTGTATTTTCAATGGGAAATCTTTAAACGCAGAAAGCGAGTACTTAATATTAAAATTAAGGGCTCAAATTTTCAGGGAATTTTTTTTGAGGTATTTCCAAGAAAATTTTGAGGTGGGAGTGAAAAAAAAAAATAGTCGCAAAAAAAAGCACCCTAATATAGATAAAAAACATCGATATAATATAATATGAAAATTCATTTATTATTTTTCCAAGAATAAAACAAAAGATTTGATTTTTTTAAATTTAAATTTGGTGATGACCAATATCAACTGTAATATTACAAAAAAAAAATAAAAAAATAACAAGATGGGCGTACGTCCCTGTCAAATTTGTTTTACTTAACCACAACACGGACACAAAAATCGAGAACAGTGTCAAATATAAATCTCGCCTGTACATTTTAATAATTATACAACTGCTTTGCATGATTAATAGGGGTGTGGGTGTGGGTGTGGGTGTGGGTGTATGTGTGTATGTATGAGTGTGTAGGTGTGTTATTAGAACGTAGTCACGGTGGTACACCGCATGATATTTTTGGCGGTTCCCGTTGACGGCATGACCCATTAGCGTTGGTAACCTTTCTGCCCCTCCCATCTACCCCATTCTCCCATTCGTCGTCGTCGTTGCCCTCATAAACCCGACTCGTACATGCTTTCAAAGTGATTACATAATTTATACAATGCTCGCACGCAAAAATGTTTTTTATATAGTTATTGATATTTTAATGTTTACATACATTTTAGGGTTTTTTGATACATGTGTGTACAGTGACGTAGATATTGTGGGGGAATGTCGATCTTATGTTAAGTAAGAAACTATTTTTCTTAAATAATAACATATTGAAGCATAGAGATGAACTGCACATTATGTATTAACCATGGGCGCCGGCAGAATTTCTTTTAGGGGGGTGCAAATATATACAAAAAAAATTTTGATGGAAGTTAATATGAGTAAAAAAAAAAAAGGTCTTCAGTTTTCATATATATACAATTTGAAATTGACACAACTAAAAAAAAATATAACTTATTGTATGTTTTCCAATTTGCCAGGGGGGTGCAAATGTATTAAATTTTAAAATAACAATTGTATTTCTTAATTATTTCATTTGCCAGGGGGGTGCAAGTGCACTTCCTTGCACCCCCCTCCCGGCGCCCATGGTATTAACATATTGTGTAATATTTGGTCTTGATTTTTTATAAATTTATTTTTTGTAATTTGAAGTATTAGTCCAAGTAAATTAGATATTTTAGAAGAACAAATTCATAAAGTTTTGATACTTTGTCCACAAACTCTAAAACTACCCTTCACTTTGAGCAACGATTGCGAGAGTAGGCTGGGAATTAACTGAATAGTTCACATGACATTTTTTACGTAGAATTTTATGTAGAATCTTTAATTCCTGTAATATTTATTTCTCCGAACAGTGGTTCGGATGAAAAATGGAAAAAACTGGGATAAATTTCATTCCGGGGGTAGTTTTTTACGTGAAAGGGGATGTTCCATCCACGATTTAGGTGGAAACTTTTCGGGCTCTTATTTCGAACCTTACTAAGAGTTCGCGGACAAAGTATCAAAATTTTATAATTTTTTCTTCTTTTTGGCGAATTTTAATCTAATTACCGTGGACCATATTCATATTAAGTAAAATTCTGCATACTTTCTTTTGCATCGATATTTCTCGTAAACGGTTTATCTTATGATAAATGAGCAAAGTATATTTTTGTGTATTTTGTGTCACATAATCTTATTCAAATGTCTATCTCAGAAAAAAATTAAAGAACAAAAAAATACTAGGAAAAAATCGATGGGCCTACTAGCCCCATACAGTCCTAGTATAAATTTTTAATACCGGAAATCGATAACACTTATTAATACTAAACACTGTATCAAATTTCATAACTTAAGCACAATGGGTTCTCAAGATATTAAATAAAAATTAATTTTAAATAAAATCTTTGGAGGGCTGTAGTCCCCTCACGAAAATTTTCCGGACACATGTTCATATAGTGTTTCTTGCTTAAAATATTTTTCTTTATTTACTGTTCAAGTTTGGCACGACGTGTCTCTATCTGTCCGTCTGTCTGTCTGTTCGTTAGTGCGCTTATCACTCAAGACCTACTTATCCGATTTACGTGGTTTCTTTTTTAATTCATAGGTATATTCTCTGGCCAGGTTATAGGCTATATTTTGTTATGTTAGGTAACATAACAACTAAGAAGTGACGATAATAGTAAATCAAGTCGGAAAAAATTTTGCCGTCGGCGCGCTGTTTTACAATACGCTGCCTAAACCGTTCAATATTGAACAAAATAATGCATTAAATAATTGTGTAGAATCAAAAGATCTACAATAAAGTCCGCGACACCATATCTAACTTTTATATATAAGCCATAATAACATATAATACATTCAATAACATATTATTCGCGGCAATACGCGTGAACTATGAAGAAGTGTCGCGGGGGTAGAGGGAAGATTCTGCACTCGGCCGGCAGTTGTTTATTTTGTTTTCAATTATTAACTTTTAAATTTAAACAGAACAAAAATGATTTGTAATTATTTATTGTAAAAAATCCTAAACAATAATTCCGTATTTAAAATTGAATGACCTTTTTTTTTTTTTGATCATACATTTTTTGTATTTAGTTAACATTTTATTATTAAAAAAAGGTAATTAAAAATTTTAAAATAACTGAAAACCTTTTTTTTTTACTCTCAATTTACCAAATTTTTCTCATTTACTTCTAGAATTTTGTTCATCCTTGGGAAATTAAAAAAAAAAAAATCTTTAACTAAACTCATGGGGGGTGATTGATCATCTCAATCACCCCCTTTTTTACGCCACTGGACTAGATAGTCGAATAAAATGCACTTTATGTATTAGATAATATATTTATTATAATGATGGTTTCGTTACCAACTAAAAATAAGAAAAAGTCTATGTACCTAATTGTATATATGTTATCATATTTAAATGAATTCATTTATACATTAAAATAATTCTAATCGCATTAATGATTGTGACTTTACTTCTTTTTATAAATAAGCCGTTAAAACTCAACCTAAACAGATGAAACTGATTAGACTAATCTAACGATTTATATTTTTTATTATTTTTCCATTGTACACAAAGTATAAGTACTATCTGTAATTTTCAAGAATTTATCATAACCATGTCGTTCAAATTAAATGTAATACAATGCGGGTTGGTTATTAAAGGGTAGAAAGATTGAAAATAACTGGCTTTGATTTAAATCTTTTTATAATCACCGTGTTTGTTATTGATGATCTATAGATATTTTTTAAAATTTCTTTGAAAATTGTCTATATTTAATTTGAGGACGATACGAAAGGGTAAATTAAATTACGTTGATACAATAAGTAAGATTACAAATATAATATAAGTTAGTATCTGTTTAAAATCGTTATTTTCTATTTGCCACCGCCTAAGGGCCGATCCACAATATCGTGTCGGTCCGGTCTCGCTTCAGTCAAATATTCAGTATATTAGTAAATACTGTATTGGAGTGTGACTGGGGCGAGACCTATAGTGTGGATGCTTTCATTGTTTATTGTTTATTTATATTTGATTGGAGCGAGACCGGACCGGGACCGGCACGATAATGTGGATCGACCCTAAATGTTCTATGTAGTATATTGAGTAAATATTAAGTAACAATAATTGATAGTTTTGTTATTGTATATTATGTAAATACTGTCTTTTTTTTATATATTTTATTTTTGTCTTCTAGCTCCTCTTGAATTTTTTAGACAGCTTTTATACTTTATTGTCATTTTTATTTTTATTATTATTTTTTTTTTTTTTTTTTTCCTTTTTAATGTTTGGTTTTATTTACATTATTATATTTTATTTTAATTTTTTATTTTGTTTAATTATTATTATTATTTTTTCTTTGTATAATTTTTTGTTATTATATTTGGTTGAGAGGATAGCGACCTTCTATGTTAGACCTACTTTATACATATAGCACGTGGATACTAAGAAGGATGAGAAATCGCTTCGGGCCAAACAAAGCATCTTAGGTTGAGACAAACATGACGACCTTGGTTCATAAATACTGTCTATAAATAAGTTAGCAATAATTGATTAAGAACACACTTTTTGTATATATCTTCATGGAATAAACTCTATATCTAGTAACAGTGTATTATTAAAAATGTGAAGATATACAACATTTTACAACCTCTATCGTTGAACGTACAAAGTTATTACTGATTAGGTTTTGAATCGAAATCACTTTCTTGATTTCTCTGAATTTTAAAATAAATATCACAATTTTTTAACAAAACGGCACCACATTGCTAAAGTGTTCAGTTAATTTTGATTGGAAGTTTTTTTTTCGATCTTATTTATATTAACAAATAGTGAAATACGACTAATTATAATTATAAAAGAAAGATACTCAATATAAAAAAAAACAAAAACAAAATTGTTTACAATACAAAATAAACTCTTCAACTGCCTCTTGAACTGAAATCTGCTCCGCACACAGTGTTCCCCAAACGGTGATACGTTTTCTTGTGTATTTTATTATAGACTAGCTGGGTCTGCGCGGCTTCGCGAATTATTGTTTAGGATTTTAAAAAATGTAGTTGAATTAAGTACAAACACGATTAGTTATTATTGTAATAAAAACTAATCAACACCTAATTAATTATTGAAAACAAAATAAACTCAAGTCGATCAAAAAAGACGACCGATGAGCCGAGGAAATCCGAATACCGACCGAGCATAAGCGATTCTCAATCTACTGCCTCTCGTACGTCTTCCATAGTCCCGCGTTATTAAATATGTTACCGTATATAAATTTATTTCAGCGCTTCGAACCGGAACTGAACCAAAAACCGTTATTTTTTGGCGGAATTAAAACCGGAACCGAATCGAAAAAAATATCGGTGCGTTAACATGATCTTACACTCCCAATTACAGTTTTACAGGGCTGTCATACAAGTACCATAAAATTATGGTAGAAAATAAATTTTTACTACCAATAAATTTTTTTAATTAATCACTAAGAGCTGAACCGAAAACCGGAAAACCATTATTTTCGGAACGAAAACCGGAACCAAACCGATAATATTTTTTTACTCGAACCGGTACGAAAACCGAAACGAAAAAAATAACGTTTCGAAGCCCTGATTTATTTTAATGTATTTTCTAAACTATACGACCAAATTGGATGCTGTAAAGGGCAAATTATATACTATTAAATTATATACTATTAAATGAAACAGACATAATTTTTTTTGTTTATAATTACATAATTAGTTTTAAAATTTTGTAAATTAACATTAACAATAAAATTATGTAATTATAAACAAAAAAAATGTATGTCTGTTTCATTTAATAGGGTAGCAAAATAGTCACTTTGGGGATTATTTAGATAAATTTATAACTGGAAAACAGTAAGACCCATGTCCAAACTTGGTATAGTGAATTTGTAGGTACGAGTAACATTATGATACATCAAAATAATAATAAAAAATACTACATATTATAGGTACTTTTGAGGAAAATATTATTTTCATAAAAATTTTCAAAAAAATAAATATATTTTTTGACTTTGATGAGCAATAACTCTGAACTGGAAAGACGGTAGCAATAACGCTAAAACTGAAAAATACGTTAGTTAATTACCTATGAAACTGACTCATTGTGGTTGCTCTAGTTACGTTACTTTGGAAGTTATGAGATAATCTTTGTTTGTAAGTACTACTCTGAGGGATGTTTTTAAACACCCTGTAGCTCAGAGGGTGTTGAAGATAGACCCCACCTGTCCGTACAATTTTTTACTAACAATGAGCCAATGAATCAGCTCTTAAAATATCTGTATCCCAAACCGAGTATTAAGGATAATTTAAGAAATATTATTTTATTCCATTTGCATTTTTGCTACTTTGTCAAACGAGTTAAAATTACGTAGTTAGTATTTCCCTTATTTTTTTTTCAAAAATGGGATACAGTGTTTAAATCAATGTATAAAAATAGGGTTATAAGTTTGGGAATCACTAGCTTTACACGGTAGACTGAACTGATCAGTTTGATGTACGGATTGAACAGGATTCACTAATTAAGAAGTAAAATTGAACGATCCGATATCTGTTTACTTTGATTATACTTGCTTTATACTAACAAATGTTATTATTGAATAAATATGTAACCTGTATGAAATATAGTTTTACGGAAAAAGTTCTTTTGTAAAAAAAATTAACGACATTATTAGTGGCATGACAAAAACCGACATTAATAACACTTCAAAAAAGTTACAAGTACAGAACAAGGTGCTTTTATATTTGTTTCACCTATTGTAATAATGTAGATAGTTTATTTTAAAAAAGGAGGATTGACATTTCTCTTTGACAAAATTAAAGGTAGATGGAGTAGAAATGAAATATTTTTTTATAAAAATTTGACAGTAAAATAATACATTACTAATAATTGATTTATATGCAGATACAAAAACGATTTGTTTTAGTTTAGAAAATCATTACAAAAATAAATACCAATCATCAATATGTATTTTTTTTATTACAATAGAAGCTTAATTAACTAAATAGTTAAAATAACAACTGAAATGTTTCATACCCCACCAAACTTCAATGTATTCATGTAATTATCATTTTAATTTGAATATGGTATAATACTTCCTAATTGAACCATAATAAATCAATAATTAATGAATCATATTAATTAATTCATAATAAATTTTATGTACATTTAGTTTGCATAATATAGATTGATATTATTGACAATGAAAGCACATAAATTATCTATAAATCATCCGTGACAGATCCATTTTACAACATTAACTAAACTAATCACAAAATAATTCAAATACCACTGCCAAACATTTACGGAATTATTGTTCAAGATGTTAACAGAATTGATACAGCTTCATTTAATAAATAGTTTGCTGTGGATGTTGTTGGTTGATTATATTGTTGTAAGTGAAAAACCCACTAGGAATAACGGAGTAACGGATGGATATAGATTTCAAAAGTTGAATACATTAGTTCATTCGATTTGATAGACATGGCATGAATATTTAGGTTACTATTATAGACATTTTCAGAGTACTTTAAAAAAAAACTAAGGGAGATATGTACATTTAAATATCTTTATAAGGGAATATTTTAATGACCTATTTCATAGAATATTTAATGCCGTACAAAAATGATTATATACAATTAACACGTAATATGCATTAACAATATAAAAGCATAAATAAAAATAGCTACCAAGTAAATGCACAGTGCTTCCTCGTGCCAAATTCACCAAAGGTAGTTAATTATTGAACAATTTAAATAAAAACCGATAAAGTGCTCAGATAAATTGCCTATCATTGGTTAACCATTTAATTTTTATACAATTTTACTAAAAAATTTAGTTCGAATTTTTTCTTAAGACGCACCTGATTATTTTTATTTTACAATAAACATTGTAGACCTATATTATAGGAAATTGAATGCTCTACAAAAAAGATCCTTTTTTACGTAACATGTATCGTTCCTGAGATATCTTGAAAAAAAAATATTTTGGGATGTCACCCCTTACCCTTACACACGATTTTGAAGCCAGACCCAACCATCTGACCAAGTTTCAATAATATCGGTTCAGTGGTTCATGAGTTATGCGTGTGACAAGGATCCAAGGGATAGACGGACGGACACACGGATGGACAGACACACAGACACGGAACGAAAAGTGTTTGTCGTGACGTGAAACGGAAAAATCAATTTAAAATTTTGAAAGTGGAGAACAATTTTTTTGTCTCATTCTAAAAAGATCACAAAGCTTTTTGAATCTTCGATATTGCGAGGAAGCAAAATTAGGTAGTAGGTAAAAAACAAGTGTATTTGTTTCATCTTACATTTTCTTTCCCTACCTTAAATACAAATTTAGCTATGCCCCTTATTTTATAAGAAATCACATAAAAGTCATTAGGTACTTCATTTAGACACAATTTTCATAAAAGCGACTTGTATGCACAAAGGAACGAAATAAGAACGTCACCTTTAACAGAAAGTTTATGTACATAAATCTTAAATAAAAATTAAAATTAATACAAATTTAATGGGCAACAACTACATTTCGTTATTATTAAAAATTTATACAGCTACTCTTCACGAAAAGGGTTGCTCGGAAAGGGTTAATATTTAATGTGGTATTACAAAGGAGTCTTAATGGACGTTTTATAGAAATGAAATTGTAGCAAATGATTATACGGTACGAAAGGCACGCACTTGTCAACTGTCACAGTCGGGATTTGCCTTGATAGCTAAGGCACTGAAATATTATTTCTCGTAGTCGCATTGATTGTGTTGCAGTTTGTAACCGTGTAGCGGGTGTGTGCATGTGTGTGGATGGATGGGTGTGTGAACATGTATACCGCGTACCCGTACGTCGTGTTTATGTAAATACAAATGATTTGCTTTTGTTCCTTGTAACGATACATATTGTGTTTAAAAAATACAATTGTTGTACTGTGTAAGATCTTACAAATATATGAGTATACCAGTGTCTTTGAATCTTTTTGTATTTGCGATCTTTTTTTTGTAGGACAATCTCTGCAAAAACGACATAAGGTACTAGCACCAGTCTTGGATATGACCCCAGTAATGGCTATTTTTTAATTAAATGTACTGAATTCGAAATATTTGTTGATATTTTATTAAAATTTCTGAATATTAATCTATGTATATACATTTAAATGTCTTACAACGTGATTTGATGACAATCGGCCAATATAGGTATCAACTGCTTTACATTGTTTCAAATTTGACGATTTTTCTTTTATATCTTTTGTGTAGTAGTACTTATCATTTTATAATCATTATCAAGTGTCCATCACTGCGTGCTCATTACTGATTTTATTTTACCCATTACTGGAGAAAAAACAAACAAAATAAAAGACTATAATTTGAAAAAAGCAAACTATATTTGCGGACTTTGGTAATTAAATAGATTAAATAAAGAGAGTTAGTTGTTTTATTAGTAATATGAGTTCATGAGAATTACAAAAAAGAAGCCCGTCAATCACAAAAACAGTAAGCCTTGTTCTTATAGCGGCCATAACTGGTGCCAATACCTAATGTATATAAATATAAATACAGTTTTTGACGTTGCGGTATGCGTACACCTTTTTTAAGAAGAAACGGATAACCTTACAAAATTAGTAAAAGTGTTTATCGCTTAAAGCAGTGATTCCCAATTTTTTTTACCTTGCGGTGCCCTTTTTGAACTAAGATTTATCCATGGCACCTTTTTCTATGACAAAGCATGATTAACTTGTAATGAACAAGACAAACAGAAACAACTGCATCATTGAACAAATTCATCAATTTATTAATTATTCATTAACATTAAATTAATAAGATGGATGAGCCTGTAGATCTGCGGCGCCCCTGTAAAGACGCCGCGGCGTTTTTTTTTTTTTTGTTTTGGGTGGGGGGGGGAATCACTTGGTTAAAGAATTTATGGTTGTCATATCTAAAATTATTAATTCTGATAAGTACGAAGAGATAGCAAGACATAACTTTATGTGCCATATTTGTCAAAATCGGATAAAATAATATGTATAATTTTGGTGAACTTCCAAATGTATTTTTTTATCTTTGAGATCTGATTTGAAAGAAAGATCTAGCAAATTTGATCACCTTTAGTATATAAAGGTATTCATTTGTCTGTATTTTTTGTTATGATTTAAGTGTTTTGCAAAGTAAGGCAAATACGATATGTAGGTATATAGGACATTGAAAATATTCAATTATTGGTACGTTCGCCATACTTTAGTAACCCTAATATATCTATTAGGGTTTTTTGGTTTAAAAAAATGGGTTTTAAAAAGTTTCTGTATAAACCCTATGGGGTTTGTGGGTTTATAAAATATGGTTTTGAAAAACGTTTTTTGGCTGAATTTGTAAAATTCTAAAAGAGTTTTTTATAAATAATTATTCAGAGTAGGTTCTTGTCTATTATTTTTTTAATATTTCTGGTTCTATGAAACAATTGAATTGGTTTAAAATAAATAAAACTCATCAATAAGATTTTAGTGCTACCATTTGCCAACGAATTGAAATTTTTTACTTTTTATGGTGGGAATCGATTATATAAGCCTTTGAGAACACATACAAACAGTTTTACAAAAATAAAGGTTTAAATTTAATAAAACAAAAACAATTGAAGATATCAGGTCCTAATTTTCAGTAAATGTTCTGTACTACAGAATGATTATTTTCCAAGGGTATCAACTTAAAAAACGTTGAACTTTATTAGTTATTACAGCTTAAAAAACGTGTGTTTTCAGTCATTTTAATCAGCGTAGCGGATAAACAAATGATTTTTTCAATTTTTTTCAAAATAGATTTTGTAGGAAATTTTATAGCGAATAACTTTTATTTGAAAATTTTTTTTGTATAATACTTATTTTGACCGCTATTTAGTAAAAATCAGAAAATCTGAACAATTTTGCAATTGAGCCATGGTTAACTCCTGTCACGGACAACCAAAATCGGAGCAAACTTAGGGTATTATTCTACACCACCTTTGTAACATATCCTGTAAGTATTAAAACTACTCAAAAATTTCTATTTTAGGTACTTTTTAGCCTAGTCAGCCATTTAACTGTATGTTTTTTGTGTCTACCCTACAATTTTTTTTAAACTAATATTATATATATCAAAATATATTTTGAGGAATAAAAATTGTGGAGTGAAATGTGGAAATTTACTTAAAAAAGAAAAATAATTCAACCTATTGTGAACAAAAGCATATGAGAAATTTGCCTTTTTGGTAATAAATACGTAAATATGACCAAAATCATCATTATTGGTAATTTTTGGCTAAAATATCTCGAAAACCTGACGTGATGGAGCTTTTTGAATAATGGATTCGGATTCATTGCGCCATAAACCTTTAAGGTTGTCTATTCAGGTTTCCAGTATAGAATAAAAGTATTATATTTTGTGAACCAGTGATTTCTAAATAAACGAATGTATGTATTTATTCATCCGTTTTTAAATTTATTCCAGTAAATGAATTACAAACAAAGATGATTGTTTTCAATAAATATATTCGGTAGGTATAATAAAAAAAAACCTGTATGATAATAATTGCTTACACAGTGTAAAAGTGAACAAGTTTTACCTCCAGTTGAATATTAAAAAAAAAACTCTCTTATTTATTTGTAAAACGAAAAGTGAAAAAGAAAATTTTTTGTCGACATCAAATACATCAAAAATGAAAGATGTACTATCTTAGAATTCTTTATATATTTTTTGAACCAATTTACACCGGCAGAAAGTTGCGAGTGTTTTGAACTGAAATGTAATTTTCAAGTTATACCCCATGTCAATCAGTATGAGATCTTTATGAAGATAGATGCGAGCCTTTCAAATGTTTTCATTCTTTGAAATACCAACAGACTCATTTAAAAAAGTTAACTTTTTCCTCAACATTTGTTTCAAATTTTAATTAGCTTTGTAACAGATTTTTAAATGAAATGTTCTTCGTTGTATGTTTCACTTCAGAATTGCTGAAGTTTTCAATGTTGACAAATTAGAAAAACACATCGCCATTAAATTTTTATGTTGTATAATTTCATGAATATAAAAAAAAACGTTTTAAAGTTTGTTTCACTCGAATTACATAATTAATAGAGTAACTCTGCGGCAAACGGACACTACATATATATACATTTTATTTCACTATACCGCTGTGGTTTGGTTGACGGGTTTATTGGGTGTTTATATCAATGATAATAAATTTCCACTCGTTATGAAATTTGAAAACGGTGGAAAACATAGTTATATTTTGAAATAATAAAATTTATGTGCGATTAGTGCATTTAAAAAGTGACTGAAATTAACCAATACATACATAACAGTATTTTTAAATGTTCTTTATAACCTCACGAACAAATCTGTATCAACAGAGTATTTACTTTCTTATATAAGTAAAGTATAGTGAAACCAATTTTTTTAAATCCGCATTTTGATGGAATTATCCATTTTGACCTTCCCTGAATCCATTCTGACTATTTTCGCCATAATGTCTGTGTGTCCGTCTGTCTGTCGGTCGGTCTGTAAGCGCTGTAACTCAAATACGACAAATCGTAGAAGGATGAAATTTATATTTAAGATTAATTTTTGTCTGGGAGGAAAACGTCCTATTTTTGAAAAACGATCATTCAGCTGGATCCGGATGTTTAACTACATCACTTTTTGAATTTTTCGAATTACTTTGAAACAGTGCGAAATAGAGAAATTGTAGGTAATATTAATATCAGTAATTTCTGTTCTATTTATTTTTTCGATTTTTTTTTAATTTTAACCCTCCGTCCGATACCTTTATCCTTCGGATCGACACATGGTGTCTTACTGAACCCCATTTACATGCATTTGTATAAAAATTTAACTCACCTTCACACTCATTTCTATCACAAGCAGGCAAATATTTTTAATTTAGTTAAAAATTGTAAACATTCGTTCTCGGTTAAAACGTTAAAAAAATTCATTTGATACATAATGTAGAGAATAATATTATCTATACTTTATGTCCCATTCATTTTATTTTATCTTTTATTACTTTGTCAGAAATTGTTTTGATAAATTAATAATCGTACACTGTTACTGTCAGGATTACGTATAAGAAAGTTAATGAATCCAGCCTCAATTGTGACATTAAAACTAGAAATAAAAAAATAGATTTTACCGAAATCCAAATGGTTAATTATATTATTAAAGCACCTCGGTAGGATTGGAGAACTTAATAAACACAAAAAAATATTATCGAAAAAATGCGAATATGTGAACTACCGTTCTTTTTTAATGTCTTTCTTCCGGTTTCTTGGACAACGCCAGGTTAATCTAGTTATAACATGTAATTTATATCAGAAGATTACAAACATAAAAAGATTTAAAAATAATTTAAAACTTAGTAATCCTTGCATGACCTATTTAAAAAGAATGTAACATAAAAATACATTGGAGTAAACGATTCCATTATTTACTTATCCCCTATTAGATATAGTTTAGATAGAGAAAGCTAT
Source organism: Sialis fuliginosa (assembly GCA_961205875.1). Classification (NCBI taxonomy): domain Eukaryota; kingdom Metazoa; phylum Arthropoda; class Insecta; order Megaloptera; family Sialidae; genus Sialis; species Sialis fuliginosa. The sequence continues at coordinate 3,464,423 of OY540820.1, forward strand.
ATAAGTATTATTATTATTATTCAAATATATTCGTAGCGTTACCAGAGAAACAGTTTGAGAGAATTTCTTGAGTGTTTGGGAATATTCCAGAACTCTGAATTAGTACGCTATGTATGCTGTTCAAAATGTCTTGGAACACAATCTAAGTTTTGCACTTTAATTAAATTATTAATTGTGCTCAAACATAATATTATACTGAAATAGAAAAAGTATATTTTCTGCAGCCCACATTGTTTAAAATAGTTGCATTAAATGTTCAATGTATATGTTAGCGTAACGAAGAAAGTTTTGTTTAAAAAGTAACAGGTGCATCATAAAAAATAACTAAAAAATAATATTCAATTAAGTGTAAAAGTTTAAGGTAGATTATATCGGAATAAATTATCAGATTATTAAATTTGATTATATTGTCATAAATTAATGAAAATATTTTCGTAGTATATAAAAAAACTAGCAGGTTACCCACAGCTTCCCTGAGTTGTTTTCATTTAATTTAACATTTATATAATTTATTAAATATAAAACCATATATGCTGTTTTTCTGGAATAATTTTTTTACCCCCAAAAAATGGAAATATCGCGATACATTTTATTTTATTTTAATAGAAGAGTATTTTGTCTAAGATTCGGTTTTATAATACAATCAGTTATTTAGATACATTAATTAAAAAAAAAAATTACGAGCGAGTGTGCCAGCTTAAGATTTAAGCCAGCACACTCAAGTAAAATAAGGACAAATCTTAAAAAATCAGGTGTCAAACATTTAGTGCAATTTATAACCCGCATTAGACAATTCAGAAACAATTATTTATCAATGTATTCGAAAATAAGCACGAGTGGGCGGGCGCTGACTTAAGACTTAAATGAACAAACATGCGTCGAATTGACCGGTCAAAAACATTTGTATTTTAACCCATTATCGAAAATACGACCAAAGTGTTCTACTAAATTAACGCACATTTAGTGCTAATTTCGTACGATATTAAAAAAATTATAACTTAACGCTTAATTTTGACAAATAAAAAATCATTTTGCGTGAAAATGCTAACTTCATTCTTTAGCTAGCCCACTTGCTCGTAATTTAAAAAAATTAAAGTTTTAAGATCATACGAAATTAGCACTAAATGTGCGCTAATTTAGTACACCACTTTGGTTACGTTTTCGATTAATTGTGAGCTAGCACATATATGCGCTAATATACAACGTATCGCTCCAAGGTCGTTTTATCGTAGTATTAAATTAGCACTGAATATGTTTATGCGAATTTCGTTTTCGAGCGATCAATTCAATGCATTTAACATCCTTTTTATCTCTCCCCTAGAGGCAGAATTTCGAAGATTCCCTATTAGTGGTGTGAACAAAATGATTCAAATATAAAAAATAACCATTTTTCACCTGCTAAAGCGTACAGTTTTTATGTTGCATCATACAACTTTAATGTTAATGTAAATGTGTAAAAAAATACTTTATAAAGAACAACACTAAAGTATTTCAACGGTATCAAAAAGTCACGTTGTCAGTTTTAAATATATTCAAAATTTAAACATATTTTACGCGAAACGAATTTACAAAGGCGTTTTAATTTTAACTGACATTTGTAATTACGAAAAAGAAAAGGAAAATATTTATTCAAGTGAAATTTTTTGTGTAATTAATATCAAGAAGAGAAGACTTATAATTGCATCACAGAAATAATTTACGTTATTTCATGTTTAATTTGTATTAGTACAAAATTTAATGAGCTTCTCATTAAAAAGTAACGAGATTTAAAAAAAAAAATATATATATATATATATACTTTTTTTATAATAACAAATCTTTAACTCTTTACATTATAAATACATAATTATACGCATCAGACAATTGTGCATGTATTCATTACACAGAAATAATACGTTATATTGTATGAACATGCCCTTTTCTTAATTAAGTGAATAATTGGACATACAAGGTGTCAAAAATATTCCGAGATGGTCGAATATTTCGAATGGTAGGGGAGAGGTGCTGCAGTTGAAACACGGCGTCAATTGAAACGTTTTAAAAATAATATCTACTAGTGGTCATAAATGAAAGCTTTATATCATCTGAGTTAGCTAATGTGTTACTGCTTTAGCGACCGAGTCGGTGCTACTATTCTGTCAAATGAGTTTTGAAAATTTAAGAATTAGGTGAGAATTAGTGTTTTTTCAGTTGAAGTTTTATTTTTAAATACGAATATATTTTTGGATTACTCAGTCAAAAATCATTTCTCGTTAATAATATTTGGTAAGTAGATTGATATAGAAGCAAGGCATGTATAGAGCTATGTGTTTTTAATCAATTTACAATTATTTAAATTTGGTGTACATTGTGTTACATTTTTCGAACTAGGCTGTAATTGAAACTATTTAGAATGCATCGGTTGAAATATGTTTCATCCGACACCTGCAGAGCCGTAACTAGAGGCTCGGGGGCCCCGTGGCAACAAGTGACCGAGGGGCCCCCAGTATATACAAAAGACCTTTTTTTTCGTTGAATTTTATATGATGAGTGAATAATATTATCTCAAAAGAATTACCCCACTTGTTTTTAAGATTTTAAGGGGAATTTAATTTTTTTGTATTGATTTTATGTCAAATAATAATTATAATTTATCATTAATAAAAATTATTTCATTTAATTTGTTCCTTATTTTCCTTTTTTATTGAAAAAAATATATGTTTCAATTGACGCTTTCTCGGCGTCATTTGAAACACTCTCCTTGACTCTACTTTAGATCAATTTCTACATACACTGGTTAATATTTTGAGAAATTTTGTTTGGTGATTAGAAGTTTAATAGAAAGACTATATTGTGTCCAAATTTGAAATAATTACTAATTAAAATAACAAAATTATCATCGAAAACCCAAAAACTGTTTCAATTGCAGCACCTCTCCCCTACTTACAGCATCGAAAAACAAATACGTGTTCAATATTTTTGAAAAAGCTATTCAACTACACCAAACTCGAACCACCACCCACAGGGGGTAGGGGAGGGGGTAACTTTTATATCTTAAATAGAAACAAACATCCAAATCGGTGTATATTTGTTGAAGTTATACTCGAACATACATAAAAAAAATATATTGCCGAATTAAAAACATACTCCAGTCTGTTAAAAGATAAATAACTGAAATTTTTGGTAATTTTATAAAATGTATATTATTTGTAACAATGATCAAATCCAAATTCTGAAAGACTGGTACGACCAGTTATGGTCGTTATGAGAGCAACGTTTACGGGCTTCTTTTTTGTAATTTTCATAAACTCGTATTACTAATAAAACAAGAAACTCTTTATTTAATCAATTTAATTACTAAAGTCCGGAAATGTAGTTTGTTTTTTAAATTATAGATTTTTATTTTGGTTATGTTATTTCTCCAGAAATAGATAGAGTAAAACCAGTAATGAGCACGCAGTGATGGACACTTGCTAATGATTATAAAATGATAACTACTACGATACAAAAGATAAAAAAGAAAGAATCGTCAAATTTGAAACAATGTAAAGCAGTTGCTATGATAATTAGTAATTAATAAATAAAATATACTAATAATTATACATATAGTTTAAATGTCTACCATGAAATCGATGGGCCCGCTGGCCCCATACAGCCCTGGTCTAAATTATAATTGTTCAATACTGGAAATCGATATCTCTCATTAATACTAAACCCTGTATCAAATTATATAACTTTAGCACAATGGGTTCTCCAGATATTATATAAAAACTAATTTTGAATAAAATCTTTGGAGAGCTGTAGCCCCCTTATGAAAAATTTACGGACACATGTTCATATAATGTTTTTTGCATAAAATATTTTTCTCAATTTACTGTTCAAGTTTGGCACAACAGTGCTGAATCAACCTGTATACAGGGTGAGTCATATCAGGTGGAACAAACTTGAACCGTAGATTGAGAAAAATATTTTAAGCAAAAAACATTATATAAACATGTGTCCGGAAATTTGTCATGAGGGGGCTACAGCCCTCCAAATATTTTATTCAAAATTAGTTTTTATTTAATATCTGGAGAACCCATTATGCTAAAGTTATGAAATTTGATACGGGGTTTAGTATTAATATTTATTATTATTAACCAATTATAATTTAGACCAGGGCTGTATGGGGCCAGTAGGCCCATCGATTTTTATCTAGTATTTTTTTGTTCTTTAATTTTTTCCTGTGTTAGACATTTGAATAAGACTGTATGAGACAAAATACACAAAAATATACTTTGCTCATTTATCATAGGATAAACCGTTTACGAGCAATATCGATGCAAAAGAAAGCATGCTGAATTTTACTTAATACGGATGCTTCAAATTACAAAAAATATTTTTATATTCTTGTTCTATGATAAAAAATAAGACAAAAAAATAATAAAAATATACCTCCAAAAATTCATACTTACCAACAAATAGCCATTTTAAGTATAGCTTTCTATGTAGTTATGTTAGTAAATTACTTGCAACATTAATAGAACTGGCTATAGGTCTAAGAGATATATGTACATATATATGTACATGAACTTTTTTCTTACTTTTAATCAAAGAACAGGAATATAGATTTATTTTGTTTAATTTGAAGCATCCGTATTAAGTAAAATTCTGCATGCTTTTTTTTGAATCGATATTGCTCGTAAACGGTTTATCCTATGATAAATGAGCAAAGTATATTTTAGTGTATTTTATGTCATACAGTCTTATTCAAATGTCTAACACAGGAAAAAATTAAAGAACAAACAAATACTAGATAAAAATCGATGGGCCTACTAATACTTATTAATAATAAACCCTGTATTAAATTTCATAACTTTAGCATAATGGGTTCTCCCGATATTAAATAAAAACTAATTTTGAATAAAATTTTTGGAGGGCTGTATCCCCCTCATGACAAATTTCCGGACACATGTTTATATAATATTTTTTGCTTAAAATATTTTTCTCAATCCACGGTTCAAGTTTGTTCCACCTGATATGACTCATCCTGTATACATACTTAAGTGTAGCGGTGATAATTACCTAGTGGATGATACAGTCTGTCAGCTCTTCTCGTGTACCCCGTCTGCGGTATGTTGAGCTCACACACGAACGTGGATGCGGTGGGTGTAAGGTCGTCGGCCGGCACGCGGGCCATCACCGTCACGTCGTACCGACCGTCCGGCAGCATTCGTCGCCGTACGTCCACCACGTGTAACACCTCTCTGTAAACATAATTAAAAATTTATTCTTAACATTTTCTTAATTAAACAAAAAAAAATTTATCGACTTCTATTCGTATCAATAATATTTTATTATTAAATATCACAATTCTATTTATTTGTTTTCGAATTGTTTCGATTCTTTTTTAAATAAAATTAACTTCAAAAAAAAAAGTTGAACCGACTTCAAAAATAAAGCACAAAAAAGTATGAAATAATATTTAAAGAAAATTAATATCATCTACTAAATGCAATAGTTTTTAAGTAAATAATTATTTACAATAAGATCAATTTATATATTCTTCTATTAATTAATTTTTAAATAATATTTTCTTTTCGATCTTAATTAAAATGAGTACTTAACATGTAAGGAATGTAAGGATTTATTTATAAAATATTAAAAGTTAACTACATAATCATTTTTGTTAATCAAAGACATGCATGTTCCATTATTAACAATTTAATAAAACAAAAACAATTGAAGATATCAGGTCTTCATTTTTAGTGAATGTTCTGTACTACAGATTTTAAAATAGAAAGACAAACTTCATCGGTTATCTATTTCTAGAGCGGAGCTTATATAGTTATATCAATTTAAATAAAAACAGTCTATTTCATTAATTGCTTGTATATAAAGTTTAAATGGGACGAGCCTACTAAGTTTGTGATAAGCGAATATGAATAAAAACTGGAAGACCACTTCTGCATCCGACTGTACATATGTAATATTTCACTTGAATTCATAAAACAAACAATACGAAAATTTTAATAGTTTTTGAATTTAAACGTATGACTCGTGCAAAAGCTTAAACTCCTGATTCGAAAAAACAAAAGACAGAATTAATGTTCTATGAACACGCTTATAAATTAAGAACGAATGAGGAGCAAACAGTTTATTGATAAATTAGTGAAATACCGTTCAGATGAACGATTATTTATGTGTGATTAAAAAGTGAAATAAAAAACAATAACCCATAAATAACTAGCGAACACTATCGTTAGCAGTCGTGCAATGTCGTATAATTCAGTAAAAAACAAATATATTTTAAAACAAAGTTGTATAAATTACACGACTTTGCAAGAAACGTAAAGTAAATATTTATTCACGCGAACATAAAAAAGGAAAATAATAATAATAAATAACATTTATCAGAATTGAAGAAACAATCGGCTGTGAAGCAATCCACAAACCCGATGCATGCCGTAAACCTATCCTGTATAATTTATTGTCAACGAGTATATTGTACTTCATGTACATAAATTCAAAAGTTGAGAAATTACCCCCCCTACGATTTATGTGAGTTGAGTTTGTATTGGCACTGTATATACGTTATATACAGGATGTCTATTAACACTATTGCTCGTTAACACGGTTTATTCAGTTCTATTTAATGTTATACTGCGATTAGTATGACATTTACCTTGGGTTGCATAAAGCAGAATTAATCATGATTAGTTAATCAGTTGTTTTCAAACCATTATTAGGTCAATTCTAAAAAACAATAACGGTTATGATACATTTTATAAAGTAAAAAATTATCATATTTAGTGAATTGTTCATTTACAAATTGAGATTTAGTTAAGAATTAACATTAATCATGGTTTAAAAACAACTGATTAACTAATCGTGGTTAATTTTGCTTTATGCAACCCAAGGTTAGGGTTTCCTTTCTTTCTGAAGAAGAATTGATACATAATTACACGAGCCGACATCATTTTTTATGTCTCTACTTAAATAAGTGATTTCGGATGCTTTTGGCGTACTGAAACCGAATCCGTTGCCCAAATAGCTCCGTCACGTCAGATTTTTTATATAACCTAACCTAAAAGTGTCCAAAATGACGATTTTGGTAATATTTAAGAATTTATTAACAAATAGGTAAATTTTTTCTAATGTTTTTGTTCATGGTAGGAAGTAGTACTATCTTTCCTTCTATCTATCCTTCCTTAAAATAATTTTTTACTTTCTACTGTACGATTTTTTTTCACCGAAATAAACTAGTTTTAAGTTATTGTTATATTTAATGTATAGTAAAGTCCATTGTGTCACTGTGTCTACTCTATTAAAAAAAATATCATATATTCAAACTAGTATATTTGGGTGAAAAAAAATCGTACATTAAAAAATAAAAATTCGTTTTAAAGAGGAAAGATAGTACTATGTATTTCTTACCGTGAATGAAAGTTTTAGAAAAAAGTCTCTACTTGGTAATCAATTCTTAAACATTACCAAAATCGTAATTTTGGCACTTTTAGATTAGATTATATCAAAAACCTGACGTGACAGAGCTATTCGGGTGACGGATTCGGTTTCAGCAAGCCAAAAAACTCCGAAATCACTTATTGAACAGACACCAGTACAATAGTATTTTTTATCGACCTGTGTATGTAATCATTAAAGTAATATATTAAATTAATTAATTCAACCCCAATTCGCGCCATATTTAGATGCTCAAATTTACTGGGGTCTCAGCCTTTGGTTGCGACCCTCGTATGCATTATATTATATTATATTATATTATACCCCTACCATTATTTTTAATATTTTACAAAAAGGGCAAAAAATTGGAAATACCGCTGTATTTAATAATAAACTATTGTAAATAAGGTGCAGTGGGGTAAGTGCAGAAAAGGGGCAAGTGCATTAACGGGTTCTTTTTATTATAATACGAGTGAAATTGTAATAGCTAATATGTAGTGAACTACTAAAAGTTAATCCAACTTGTTTAAAAAGTTCACTACTCCAAAACTAAAAAATGTATCTTGATGCGGTAAAAAGTATTCTATACTAGGCGTATTCACAATTCTGCTCTTGCCCCATAGCATATGAAATAATGCTTCGAAGCGTTTTTAACTACTGGTAATGCACTTGCCCCGAGAATGGGGCAAGTGCACTGTAGTTGATATTTTTTACAATTTCCTATCATAATGCAAATATACAAAGAAAATTGGCATCCTATTCAATTTAAACTAGTCAGTAAAAAATATTTTTCCTATACAAACATATCCACCCCCTTACACCCACTAAAGGGTTTAATTTAGGGAAATGCTGAAATACATGTTTCATTGTTTGTATTGAAGAGTATTTATTTTAAGTTTCAAGTAAATCCGACCAAAAAATATTTTTCCTATACAAACTTTTACACCCTCTTTTACCCCCTTAGGGGTTGATTATCGAAAAATCCTTTCTTAGTGGGTGGTTACGTCATAAAAGGAAGACACCCCTGAAATTTCACGTTTCTAGATCCTGGGGTTTCAGCTGGGCGATGATGAATCAGTCAGGACATGTTATTATATGTATATAGATTGAAAATATATGGGTTCAAAGTCCAACTATGCAAAAACCGGTCTGCACTTACCCTACTGCACCTTAAGTGATTGACAGGTGGTGTATATTCCAGACCATCCTGTATAAATGTATATGTGCCTACGTGAGAGAGAGAGAGGAAGTGACATTTGTGTCAGACGGCGGTACATGACGTATGCGACTCTGGTGCATCGTTACTTCCGATGACGGGCTTTGACATTTCGGCGCGCATTAGTCTGGAAATGTAGATATTGGCTCGACGCGCAAATGCGCAAAGAAAACTACGTACCGGTGCATCAAAACGAATACAAATGTAGTGCATCATTGGTATAGATATAAAAGTAGTGACGAGTTTAATGTTTGATATTTTCTGGTTGACTTAACATAAAAAAATATGGTTGTGTACTGTAGTATCAATTATACATAAATGTACTTTTTATTTAAAAATAATAAGGTACTGGCACCAGTCTTGACAAGGACCCCAGTAATGGGTATTTTTTAATTAAATGTACTGAATTAGAAATATTTGTTGATATTTGATTACTACCATTTCTGAATATAAATCTTTATACATTTAAATGTCTTACAGCGTAATTTTATGACAATCGGCTAATTGGTGTCAAAATGGTGGACATTTAAACTAATTATTAGTATAATTTATTAATTAATTATTATATTATCATAGAAACTGCTTTACATTGTTTCAAATTTGACGATTCTTTCTTTTATATCTTTTGAGTCGTAATACTTATCATTTTGTAATCATTAGCAAGTGTCCATCACTGCGTGCTCATTACTGGTTTTACTTTATCCATTACTGGAGAAAAAACATAAACATAATGCAAGGCTATAATTAAAAAAACAAGCTACATTTGCGGCCTTTGGTAGTTAAATTGATTAAATAAAGTTAGTTGTTTTGTTAGTAACATGAGTTTATGAGAATTACAAAAAAGAAGCCCGTCAATCCCAAAACAGTAAACCTTGCTCTTATATCGGCCATAACTGGTACCAGTACCTTAATTAAAATTTGCAGTAAATATTATTCCACATATTTTTAGTAAACATTTAATTTATTTTAGACTAATACCTATACTACCGTGCTTAGGTAAAGGGCAGTAAGGTGTAAAAAATAAAAACGAAGAAAATTGAATTTTTTATTATTTTTTATTTTTTTGTCATAAAATTTATTTAGCGACCATAGTTACATGACTTAATTATAAGTCATTTGAGTGTAAATTTATTTTACTAAATTGAGTGACTTATTGTCTTTTATGTCTGGAAATTTAAAAGCAGTAAGATGTGGTTTACTGTCATTGTACTCTGAAAACAGAAGTACTGCCTTTTTCCACTGTTTTAATTATTTAAATAGTTTTTTGTCAGAAGTGAAATGTAGTAATGCAGAATAAAAAGCGGCCATAACTGGTCCCAGTACCTCATTTGAAAATAAAATATAAATTGATCATTGTAAAAGTAAAATGGTATAGAAGTGGATATATTTTGAATTTCTTAGGTTATACATTGTAGTATTGATAAATTAGGGTACAGCATGTGAAAAAATGAGAAATACTTAATATGACTAAATAATGATAAACTATATAGGTAATAATATTAGATATATTTTTTTATATACAGTTATACTTTAATAAATATATTTGAATTTCACTTTTATATTTTAACTTTTCAAGTTTTCGAATACCTTCTACATATATGTATTTGACAAAAAAAATTATTTAAATTATGGATACCTATTTATAAAAATAGACAACAATCAAATATTGATATGAAACATCAAATGGAATAAACATTAATGTAGGGGAACAGCGGCTAATTTGGCGCACCTAGAAAAACGCTAGTTAATAAAGCTGATATGTTTGAAAATTATTAAATTGTCTTTGTTTATAAAAGAGATGCAATTGTAGAATAGAAAAATTGTAATTCCATCATTTTTAAATTATTTATTGAAGAATAAAGATTTTCAATTCATCTATGCTTTTCGAATTAAAATTTAATTTAAAAAATTAGTTCTACTTTATAAATCGCAAAATATGAATTTATTTGGGCTTAAGTAACTTCTAATAATTTAAAATATCATAGGATTTTATTATTAAAAAAATATTGAATCATTGATAAATCAAAAAATATAAAACTATAGATATGAGGCTAATGTGGCGCATTCAAGTAAGTGTTGAAAACTGTGATAACAGTGATATATTTGTGAATTTGTTATTTGCGACTTCGTGGATTTCGAAACACTCATCCCCGTGATATTTTTCCCGTCAAATCGAATGGAATTAATTATAGCTCTCCATACGTGACAGGGAGTGAAATATTATTATTATTATTATTTGCTTTTTATTTATTTATTAATTTTTATTCTTTTCAGCCTCTATCACAATTTAAAACTCGACATTTCTTATCATACTTTTAAGCATTTAAATTTATAAAAATAGTCAAATGTGTTCTATGTTATAAAAGATATTGAATAAATAATACATTTTCTATTAATTCATAAATAAAAGAAAATTTACATTAAAAATTTGGCTATATAAGATCATTTTCATCATACAAAATCTAATCCGCCACAATGGAGGGCAATGTGGCGCAAACAAGCGTTTCACAATTATGATAAAATATATTAGATTATCAAAAATATAAAACAAATATTGTCAAATTATGAAAAAAAAATCCAATTTTATACATATGTTCCCCTATACATTTTAGTTTCAAATAATTTATTCGTGATGTAGAATATTCAAATGTTGTAAATAAATAGGAACTTAATTAAATAAAAATAAAAGAATAGTATTAAAATTCACATTATCTGCAAAACAATATTTTAAAAATTCTATTTCACTTCGGCGCTTCACAATTTTAATTTTTAATTCCGGAAATTCAACAATATGGCTTAATCATAATGAACACAGTTTGTTAAGAATACGGACATAAAAATGAAAAATTATATTACAAAGGCTGACATTAAATTTAATTTAATCCAGGACATTGTCACATTCTCATTTCAAACAAAGTCCTTACGTACCGAGGGACATTTCTAATGAAACTGGCTGTCAGAAGTCACTAAACGTTTCTCTGACGTGATAAATTCACACTGACTGCTGCAATATCAGCGATGGTGCTACTAATGTCCATTTGTCCCGGAAGGTACACAGATATGGATTGTCTGCGAAACAATTATATACAATGTCATTTCATATCAACTCTTTATCATCTTGTTTATTAATACCTATGTAATTATATTTTATGTATCTGAAATCAATTTTCTTTGTTGTAAATAAGGTTATGGCCGCTATAAGAGTAAGGTTTTCTGTTTTTGTGATTTACGGACTTCTTTTTTGTATTTCTCATGAATTCATGTTACTAATAAAATAAGTAACTCTTAATTAAACAATTTAAATCGGTGTATACTCGAACATACATAAAAAAATATACATTGCCGAATTAAGAACCTCCTCCAGCCGGTTAAAAGATAAATAACTGAAATTGTTAATAATTTTATAAAATGTAGGTATAATATTTGTAACAATGATAAATCCAATATCTGAAAAAAAGCTAAAAACTTTGTTGAATTATTCAATAAGGTACTGGCACCAGTTATGGCCGCTATAAGAACAAGGTTTACTGTTTTTGTAATTGATGGGCTTCATTTTTGTGATTCTCATGAACTCATGTTACTAATAAAACAAGTTATTTAATCGATTTAATTACCAAAGTCCGCAAATATAGTTTGTTTTTTAAATTATAGCCTTTTATTTTATTTATGTTTTTTCTCCAGTAATAGATAAAGTAAAACCAGTAATGAGCACGTAGTGATGGACACTTGCTAATAATTACAAAATGATAAGTACTACGACACAAAAGATATAAAAGAAAGAATCGTCAAATTTGAAACAATGTAAAGCAATTTCTATGATAATATAATAATTAATAAATAAATTATACTAATAATTAGTAGAGATTGGAAAAATAGTTGTTATTTTTAATGAAATAGTTACTATATAGTTGATTTTTTTTCTGTAAAATAGCTGGCAAATAGTTTTTTTTAATCAAAATAGTAAAAAATTTTTTCGATTTAATCAATAATTAGTGACATTAACGTTTTAGTAAAAAGTCTCAAATTTGAAATTTTCGAGGAAAACATGTTATGCGATTCTAGAAGCTAAAAAAAACAAAACAAATAAATATGTATAAAAACACAACATAAATATCTATAAAAATATCTGTATAATAGACAAAATGTATTTGTAAAAATATATAAAACTACAAAATTTTTAACGTTGGATAAAAAAGGCAAATAGTTTAAAAATAGTTGGAAAGGTAAAATAGTTGCAAATAGTTGATTTCAAATTGGGTTCAATCAAACTAATTTTCTGAAATCGATGGAGATATGTAATAAAATTTACAATAGTTACATTTTTCGCAATAGTTGAAAAACTATTTTTCCAATCTCTAATAATTAGTTTGACACCTATTGGCCGATTGTCATCAAATCACGCTGTAATGGTAGTAATAATAAATTAAAATTAAATATTTCAAATTCAGTACATTTATTTTAAAAATAGTCATTACTGGGGTCATATCCAAGACTGGTGCTAGTACCTTATTTCATCAATGTTTCGTGGTATTTTACGATAGACATATTACTTTTTATAAAGTATTGCTTAATAATAATGTTGATAATGAAGAAAAATTAATTGATTGGATGTAAAATATTATTTTGTTATTAAAATATAAAAGACAGATGTGTTCATTATCTCAAAAATGTAGGTATATCATTAGCAGTATATTTATTTTAATTGGCTTATAGATAACGCCTATTATGACTATAGAGGATAATAGAATTTCAGTTTCCTTTATGTTATGTAAAATATTATTATATAATTAACAATTCATTAAATAATAAGTACCTACTATGAAGACGTTAATTAATTTGAAAAATAAAGGAAATATGTTTCCATTTGTTATGAATCTGTGAAAGTATATGATTCAGTTTTGATTGTAATATATAATATATAAAAATATTTAATTGTTTTTATAAAAGATTTGTATGTTTAGCAGGAGTTACCGATTTTTTTAATAACCCTAGAAATTTAACCATAGTATGCAAAAAAAAATAAATTGATTCCTAGCTGAGCTTCAGCCGAGATGGTATAGAAAAATGTAATATAAAGTTAAAAAATAACGTGTCGGATAAAAAGCTTTCGAGGACCGGATCCGGCTCGCGGGTCCTAATTTGAAGACTGCTGATGTATAGTAATGGTTGCAGCTATATTTTTAATATTATTTAAATGGGGTATAAGATGGCCGTGATTTAGTTTTATGAGTTTTTAAATATTAAAAATTCTAACAGTATATAACAATATTCAGAATTAATGGCACTGTACTCGTAAAACCGTTTATAGTAAACGTTAAAAATGTATAGGTAGATAAACTTGTAAGTAATGGTTTTTGTCTAGAGCAGTGTTTTCTAAAGTGGGTATTTTTTAGAGGTGTACCGGAATTCCGGTCGGAACTCACGATGTAGATTTAAACTGAATATTTTAACGTCAATAATATTATATTATTATTATTTTTATATTATATTATTATTGACACTAGAAATGAGAGAGTAATCGAATATATTTATTTGTTATTTTAGCGTAGACTTCAAGGATATTTGAAGGTCAACATCATTTTTTTAAATAGAAACCTATAGTTTTCATTTAGTAATCTTTTCTACGTGAAAAACACGAATCTTTCATTGAAAACTTATTTTTGAACACCATAAACTTTATAGATATCTAACAAAATAATTTCGAGATTTTGAACATTCAAGAATTCAACTTGAGAGAAAAAGTACAAGATACAAAAAATGTTTATTTTAGTCTAATAAAATTTGGAGAATTATTCCAGATTTTTTTTAACTTTTCATTAGTTTTTGCTTAAATTAAATAAATAAAAAAAGTTTAAAAATTTTTAAAATAATTCTTCAAGTTTTATTAGACCAAAATAAACATTTTTTGTATCTGTACTTTTTCTCTAAAGTTGATAATTTCTAAGTAAAAAATTCTTGAATGTTCAAAATCTCAAAATTATGTTGTTAGTTTAAGGTGTTAAAAAAAAAGTTTAATAACCTTGAGCTCAAATATAAAATAACTATTTCGCATTTTTCTATTATTACGAAATAATTTTCTTTTAAAGTTCAATATGTTAGTTTTAAAAATTGGCTAGGCTGTGAGTGTTATGCACAAAAAAAATGTGTTCTCTTTTTTAAATGGAATAATTCTCTTTTTACATCTTGAGTTTCTGATAACCCTACATGAAACTATCTGACTAAAATTCCAAGAGAACTGTCATATAAGTTTGATACCCCATTTGAAAGTGTTTTTATAATACCGGACATTAAACTTTCTATTTTGTAAATATTGTTACATGACATAAGTAATTTAAAATGTCAATCAAGATAGAATGCAGCATATTGTTAGTCTATAATATAATATGCAGTATAAAGAGCACACCTGGAGTTTCTGTCTGGTTGTTTGTAGAGCAGTAGTCGAGGCTCGGGGAAGACGGCGGCTGCATGGCATGACACGTTCACGTGGCCCCGCTGGGGCGCAGACTGACGTACCACCAACTGCTTCTCCGGCTCTGCAATTAAATACACATATATTACAACGGAATGAATAGGAAAGTGGTCCCCTGGAAGGGGCTTTTGCTGTAGGGTACAAATACAGATATTATAAAATAGCCAAAATAACGGTTATACAATTTACTTCCAATCTTTCTATTATTTAATTTCTGATGTTTGTGCGTTTATTCTGAAACATAACTTAATATGTTTTGTGTCAAATGTAATAAAATCCTGTGAGCGGATATTTAGTAATCAAAATATTTAAAAATAAAAAAAATGTTATTTATTGTAAGTACTATATGTGTTTTTATTATTTGCGATTTAACTTATAACTTACTGAACTCATGATGAAAATATATTCATGTAGTTTACTCATAGTCATTTTACAGAAGTGTCAAATGAAGATTTTATATTAAGGTCAACTGGGGTAAAAGTGAAACAAAATACAAATCTTTAATGTTTTTTGACAATTAACGATACAAATTCATACTTTAATTTTTTCTACTAGATACGCTTATGAATAACCATTTTAAATACTTACGTCATTTGAACTGTACGATACAATACGGACATTAAAAATGAAGAATGTGTGTTTCATTTTTAACCTCTAATTTGGGAAAAAGTGAAACAGGCCTTTAATGGAAAATATTTATCGAAAAATTAAAAGAAAAACTACAAAGGCAACTTTAATTTATCTTCTTTGTGGCATATCAATGTGAAATTGTAATTTTAATTGATATCTGAGCTATACAGAATGTTATGTCCAAAAAATTAAAATTTAATTCACATTTAATTAACAAAAATAATTTTTCGAGCTGAAAAGGGCTGTAAAAAATAAATAAAAAAACGTTTTTTAAAAAGTTCGTGTCCTGAGTTAACGATATGTCTGCTGAAAAATTTGAGAACAAGAAATCCCCGTTGTTCCAAATATTTTAGACAAAACTTTAAAAAAATACGACTTTTGGGGAAACGCGTTTAAACATGATGAAATAAAACATGATTGAAGAAATTTACGATTAAATCGGCTATGCCAGGGAGGTAGAGCTCTTCTTCCTCGTCACGGAGTTGTTCCCGGTTCGCCACTTGTTCACATTAAAATAAGTTAAAAAAAAACTAAAACGGTTATACAACTCTAGCCGGTATAAGTGACGGCGCAACCACCTGAAAAGACCGCGAGTGGCCGTAATTGGCTTTCCACCACTCGTGAACTAACGTGTATCCGGTCAAATCCTTCACAGGGCACATTTCTAGTAAGGTCTAGATTCGAAATATGCAACAAAAAAAAAACGATTTTTTAAAACCTCGAAGGTAGACGACCCCCTTAATCGTCTTGTCTTCTGAACAACTAAAATATTAACTAATCATCATTTGAAGATAACTATGGAAGCTTAATGCTTGCATAACTCATTGTGAGACATAGTTAACATTTTTTAATATAAAAAATAAAGAAACGATAAAACAAGGTATTTTGTTTTATTTCTTGCTATACGTTATATTATGTTGACAAACGCTTGAGTCTAGACTATAAAATATAGTATAAAAATAAATATATACTAGATGGTTTCATTTTAACAGATAGCGATTATCAAAGAAGCGCTATTTTGCTTTTATTTTATGTACATTAAGACGCAGTATTAATCATTACACTGTTTATGTTCATTATCTTTTATGTACTACAAAATATTTACTCTTATATTGACGAAGCGTGCGCTATTAGTTGTTATTTATTATTATCGTTTAGTTAAATGATTGAGTTTTTTTGTGTCTCGAGAAAAACATTTATTGGGTCTTATATATAAAATCCAATCACAAATTATTACTTCAGGGCATTATTATTTTTCCAACTAAATGGAGACAATTAAATGCATTAAGATTTTATCTAGCAGTACTTATTTCTTCGAGTTTTCTTTAGAATAGTTACAAAGTATCATAATTACAATTTGAATTATATTAATTGATTCATCTAATAGATATTTTTAAACTAGGGCATGATTAGTTTTTGTTATTTTAATTAAAAAGTAAATAAATATCTAAAACAATTATTTATTGTGTTCTGTAGGTTTTGTAGTTTTATCTTATACCTACATATATAAATAAAACATATTTCGTTATTATTTTGAGAAAAATAGAGCATATATATTACCGGTAAAGTATGTAATTCAGGCATTCTATATATTTCCTAGGAATTCTATACAATGCCTAACGATTTCAGGCAATATATTTAATAGAAATTTATTATATACTTTGCCTAGGTATTATATAGAATACCTAGGAATTCTATAGAATGCCAAAATAATATTAGAAAATGTATTAAATAAAAGACAAAATGATATCATAAAGCAGATCGATATTATATAATTAATTTAAAAAAAACCAAATTCATATTAAGTAAGATTTTTAATTTAAAATGATAAACTCACATATTATTCCAACAATATTGGAACATTTTATATTTATTGTAATAAATTAAATTAAATATTAGTTAATGCAGACGCATATTAAGTAATGATTTAAAATTGTTAAAATAAAAAAACATTAAAAATCTAAGATATTATTTAATCATTTAATAACACATTGCTCCAGACGTGTATTAATTAGAATAAATAATTAAGTATTGTCGGTACAAACCTACAGCTATCGAGAATGATCCAAGAATTTTTATTATATATTTACATCTGAAGTATTTTATAACATACAGTAAGGTAACATCTGTTTCTTGACCAAAATTGGTTGGTTCACCTTATTTATGTTTATATTTCATACATTGCCGGGTATCAGTTAGGTACTCTATACAATGCATAGGAAATGTATATAAATAAATCTATTTCATAGATTACCTGGTGATTTTAGGCATTCTATAGAATACCTAAGAATTCTATATAATGCCGGTAACATATTATACAGTGTATTCCAAGTTGATTAAGACATAAGCGTCGATTACATTGAGCGAGTTTACAAGCTAGCAAGCTAACAAGCCAGCTTGTTAGCTTGTAAACTCGCTTAGTGTATGTTAATCATGTTCACAAGCTAACAAGCTGCTACAAAAGTTGAAAACCGGGCTACTTTACTCGCTGGCTTGTAGGTTTGTTAGCTTCTTAGCTTGTAAACTAACATAGCTGTGTGTCATCATAGTAGCTAGTTCGCTAGCTGCTAGTATCTCGGTGATTCCTGGTTTCAGTGTCTATAAAATGTATTCACAACACGTGGTTTACTCGCTATCTAGTTGGCTACTGATCGAGTGGAAAGTTTTGTGTGTCATCATCACTATCTTACAAACTAACAAGCCAGCTTGTAACAAGCTGGCTTGTTAGCTTGTAAACTCGCTCAATGTAATCGATACATTAATGAAATTAAAGTAAACATTCTAGATAAAATTATAATAATATTTTTTGGCAGATATAAATTTGAAAACAAGATACTAATTACTATTTTATTAAATTTTGTGACGGCATTTCAAAATGCAACAATCAACTCTGAATACACTGTATAATACATTATAGTTTATGTTGATATTATAACTAGTAATAACAATTGATGGTAATGTAATTAAACACATATGTATACATTTTACATACGTATGTACATGAATATCTTCTTATAATTAAAATTCAATTAAAAAATTCATAATATACCTACTCCGGGTTCGAAAATTACAAAATTAAAAAACATTCGACCCTTGTTCATCATTCATCATCAAACAGCAGAATTAGTCTCCTGATTGTAAATTATTCCACAGAAATATCGACGGACATAATGGAATATATATTTAAAATTGACATTCCTACGTGAACGAAATTTATCGGCACGGACAAAATTTTTCGTCAAGCATATTATATTTACCTCGCCCTTTATCCCGCAACCGTGTCTTGAAACCACAGTCGTCAATAAGTCGTAATTCAAACCAGGGGATGCGCCCCAATGATTATGCATTACCAATTTATATTCGCATGAAAATGTAATCCACCACGATCACCCCACCGAGAAGAATGGGGTTGCTTGGTGCGAGTTAGAGGGGGGGAGGGTGACAATCTATAAGGTACTCGGAAGTTAAATTAGATACTCAACACTTATATTAAGTCTTTGAAACAAGATAACTTTATGAACTATTAATTAGTCAGCAAGAAGAAGAGTTTCATTAGATTTTTAACTTCCCAACTGAAAGTTATTGTAATTGGTTCGAAAGTCAAAATCAAAAATTTCAACATATTTGTATGTTTCAAAGTCACTATAGTATATTTACACTATTTTCAGAAAGATGTATATGTGTGTGTGTGTACGTATGTGCGTGTCATTTTTTAAGTGCACGAAATCTCGCAAATAAAAAATGTTATTTACTTTTTTGTTATCTCTGTAATCTTGTTATCATTAATATATATATTTAGACAATGTTCTAATGAAATTTTTAAATGTTTAAAAAAAAAATGAATATATTTAAAAATTATTATACCGGGTGTTCCAGACCACCCGTCCACTATGTTTTACGCCTAAACTATTGTTCAGTACCGATGTATCTAGTAGTTAGTTTTTTTTTTATATAAATTTTTAGTTGGCTTTGCCAATGTAAAAAAAGTGTAGTTAGATTGATTTTGTTTAAAAAATAACAATGATGAAAATTTCAATATAGAAAATAATATATCAAGCAAAATTGTGTGTTATTATTAAATACAGTATCCAAAGAATTGTTTAATTTAATATTGACTGATATCATCAAGTTTACAAGTTTCTTCATCAAGTTGACTTTTATAATCCTTAACAGCCAATTTCGAAGGAAATTTTAAATATATACAATTAGTGTTATCATAGTGGTTACGAGATAACTGGTCCTAGGCATACCGCACAACTATTAAAGATAGAGTTTATGATAAAAAATTTACTATATACATATATCGACCCTAAAGAATTTCAGGAAAATATTTTCAACCCCTCAAAACTCCCCTTGGGGGGGGGGGTAGTTTAAGGGGTACATGCCCACTTCTCAGCAAAATCAAATGGAACGGTATATACAAAAGTAGATAATTTTAAAGATCATAAAAAAGTATTGTTAAAAAGTTAATGTATAAAATTAAAAATTAAAACTGTAAACAAAGTTAAAACTCATCTGTCTCGATCCGTTTTTTGGTCACCCGGTAGTTACGAATATTCGCATAGAGAGGGGGCAATCTACAAGGTACTCGGAAGTCAAATTAGATTTGGTGCGCTAATATTGTGTTTATTCAATGGTTTTGATGTAAGGGGAATCAATGTTCTCTGCGAATGAACTCGTGTATGCATGATGGAGTGCAGCATTCCGCCTATCACACACCCCCGCCATACACACCCACGCCACACACATTCATGTACATCTCAAGACGGTCGCTTATCTGAAGCGCACGGTAGATAATCTTCAAGCTATTAAATTTGTTTTAAACTAATATATGATTGTAGTTTGAAGATGATGTTGGGTAAATATTAATACTCGATAATTTAATATGTTTTCGTAACAAATTGTAATATATTTGTTGTGGTATTTACTTATTGGATATGAGATGAACTGAATTTAAATTGAATATTTATTTTTGGGGGGATTCTTCGAATATTTTTAAATTGGACATAATTTTTTTTACTATTTAAAATACATACATATGTAAGTATATAAGGATTTTGTGACTTGGTTTTAAATTATTTTAAAATGTATCACGGTTTTCTATGTTTTTTAAGGTCCATACAAAAGTACGAACCCTTATAGTTTCGCTCTGTCCGACCGTCTATATAAATTTTATACCGATTAAGATGAAATTTGGTATTGGTTTTTTGAAAAAAAAATATTTTTTTCCCATAGATTGAAAAGTTTATTCAAAAAATTTTTTTTCACTTATACCATTGAGTATTTAGATAAGTATCATAAAATGTAACAAAAAACGTTGTAAATAAATTTTTTTAAATAATAATGCAATATAATATGTGCATATTTTGTATTCGTATTATTTCTTCTAAACTGAATTTCAAGTACTGGTAATAGTAAAGAAAATAAAAAGATAATAAAGCAACAGGGTCAATCCATATGAAATGGTCCAAAATTAAATTAAATGGTTGCTTGGCCATTCTAAAAAAAATTGATTTTTTGTGTGTAATTACCCTAACATGTTGGTAGTTCGAAACGACCATTATTTTAATTTTATTGTTTTTTGTTTTCGCGTGACGGCCATATTTGTTATACAGGTCGCAGCATTTTTTGTACTTTAAAGGGTTCGCGGAAACTAAAATATCTCAGCTTCTATCAAACCTTTCAACACGGGACTAAAAGCAAATTGTTCAGAATAAAACGGGCTACAAGATTATTTCTAGACATTTTCACCTAAATGTTATCCTAAAGGGTGAAATTTCAGCCTTAATTCTTAGTTCTATTTTAGAAAAAATCCAATTTTCATGGGGATGTTTTTGCAAGAAGGGGAAAAGTTAATAAGTCAAATTATTTTTTACAAATAGGTGAGTACTAGTTGTATTCACACACCAAAGTTCAACTCTGAGACTTACCCTCCTTTATTTTAAAAAATTATCAAAATTTGAAAATTCGAGAAAATGGCACTTTTCAAAGTTAAATAACTCTGGTGGGAGACCAGATAAAAACCTGAAATTTTAGCCCATAATAGTACTACATAATGGTATTATGTACCAAAAATTTTGAGATTGAGATTTGACTACAAGCAGTGGTATTGCAACCACTGTTAGTTATTCTAAAAATATGTGTTATATTATTGACATTAGGATATTAGAAAACTAATATTCATAATACAAAGGTGAGTTTTATTTCTGACCAATTCCATTAAAATTTTTCATATAGTACATATTAAAAAAATATTCACATAAACTATACGGAAACAATAAATAATCAGTATAAATTTTATACTGTGTTCAGAAGTTGATTGCGTGGACCTAAAGGGTCTCACCCCACCCCAAACTTGTTTTATATTTTATTAGTTTGTCATAAATGTGTTTTAATAAATTAAGAATCACGTACACTATTCAGTCAGGATTACGTATAAGAAAGTCCCGTGGCTCCAATGGCAGATATTTTATTGTATTTTATTAAGCATGTCTTTGATATATTTTATATAATAATTTTTAAGCAATTACTGGACCAAAATGAATTGTGTCAGATAAAAATATATAAAAATAATAAATCGAGAAATTGTGTGTTGTGATTAATATTTTGTGTGAAGCAAATCTGTCCAAAACATGAAAATGTTTCGTTATAACTACAAGTAATTATAAGATAAAACAAGTCTGTTGTTTGTTACATATTTCAATACATATTCTGTTAGAAATCCTTTCAGAAATACATTTAAAATTTAATAAAAGATTAATGCTATACGCATTCTATATTTAAGTAATAAAAGTAGTATATTATGGACTTTAGAATATAAAGCGATGAAGCAACAAAAATTATTCATGAACTAAATTACTTTTGATCGCAATCATTTTCATATAAAAATGATAAATAGCCTAAAAAGTGTATCCGTATCACATAATAATTGTATTTGTATTTCAAGAAACCATGTAAAATAAATTAGATCTATTTATTTGTATATTTAATCTAAGTAACTACTAAAAATCGAAATATCTATCCAAAATGTTTAAAATTAATATAAATCATAACTAGGTATTTACTATTAATAGTCCAGGCTGTGGAGGCTATAAAATAGATTATTTTTGGGTACAGTTTTGGTACTTACAAAAGTGGTGTAGAATAATACTCTAAGTTTGCTCCGATTTTGGTTGTCCGCGACAGGGATCAATTGCAAAATACTAAAGATTTTCTGAATTTTGCTAAATAGCGGTCTGAATAAGTATTATACAAAAAAAGTTTGAAATAAAAGTTATTTGCTACAAAATTCCCTACAACCTCCATTTTTAAAAAATCATTTGTTTATCCGCTACGCTGATAAACAAATCAAAATATTTAGATAAATAAGTTTCTTTTTATGTATTTATAAAAATTGTGTGGTGTGTAATATACCTTAAATAACTCAAAAACTACTGAACCGATTTTAATACGGTTTTCACCAATAGATAAATAATTATTCACAGCAGGTTCTTGGCTATTATTTTTTTAATATTTCTGGTTCTATGAAAAAATTGAATTGGATTAAAAAATCTGAAGAATTTTGCAATTGAACTATGGTTAACTCCTGTCGCGGACAACCAAAATCGGAGCAAACTTAGGGTATTATTCTACACCACTTTTGTAACATATCCTGTAAGTATTAAAATTGTACTCGAAAATTCCTATTTTAGGTACTTTTTAGCTTAAACAGCCTGGACTATAAACCCGAAGCACTAATAAAAAAAATAAAAAAATATATCTCATATAATATGTATAAGAACCGGAATATATTTTTTATAAAAAGCTTTAATTTATCGACTATAAATTTAGTGTGGGCATTTTAACAGGCCACACGGTGGAATATTTTTTTAACAATTCCGGAAAATAATTTGTTACAATAATAAATGTTTTCGTAATATATTACATATATACATGTACATATATATCATCTTTATTCAACGACCTTTCTGGAGTTATCATGTTCCCAAACAGACAGTCGGAATTGGGATAACAATATTTTATAATTTACGGTTCTGGAAAACTCGTTTTTGCTCAAAAATCTCCAGTTCGCACTTTTTATACGTTTTCAAATACTTTTCATCTTACAGAGATTTATAAAAGTACGTATATGAAAATCACATCCGGAAGTCTGCACAGAATTCAATAAGTTTAGACTTGTTCATGTCACTGTTAGTTGTAAAAAATCTGTTGTGATATGTAGAATCTGAATTTATATGATATTAAAAACATGTTTTATATATTATGTAATTGTACGTAGAATATATTTCTTTACAATTTTTATTTTTAGATGTCTTCCTTATTTTTTGTGCTTTTAAAATTATTTTTGAAGATAAGTATATACATAAAATATTTTTAAAATAGAATACGGAAGAATTTAAGAAACAAAATTATTATGTGAAAATCACCATTAATTAATTTTATATTTTTTATTTTATTTTAAAAAAATAAATAATAAATAAGAAACAATTAACTTTTATTATTAGCTTAAAACAAAACCTTTTAATTAAAAAAATTCTTTCAAGTGCTTTTCAGGGTTATATTTTTTAAATGAGTTAAATTCTACATTCTATTTTGTTTTTATTTTAGGTTCGGTAATTATCTTACTGCTTCCTCAGAAAAAATAAGTACATATATAATACAATACAAATTACGAATTTCAAAAAAGGAAGTCAAGTTAATGGTCGAAAAGTAAAAATATAATATAATTAGTGGGAATTTTTTTTAAATTATCTCGTGTTATATTTTATTCAAGTATTCATTGTACTTCATATTTGACCATATTAAAAACGAGACGAAAACTCCTAAATTAGTTTGATAACAATTTATAAATTCATTTTTGTAAATCAAAACTTTTTCTGTCTTTTTATAGTGGATTTGTTAGATTTCGTTCCGCGACACGTTTTTAAAGTCATTTTTAAAGAGGTTTTAGCAATATTTGATCCGTGATCTTTGGTCAGTCTGGTGATGGTTGAAAATGCCTAATCGAAAAAAAAAATCATTTCGGTTCAAAGTGGATTTTTCCAGTTTTTTCCGCAGCTCCTCATATATCAAATATTTATTGATACTCAAGCAGTTACAAATATATACATAAAGTATGCATATGTATATATTTCATGCATATATTATAATGTATATCGAACCTAATATCTTAAGAACCGTTTGTTATACCGAAAAAATGGATAGAACATAAATTATAGATTATATTATAATATTTCATAAGTTTCATCGTTTTGGTTATAGAGCGTTCATAGATATTATTGAGAAAATAGTCTTATTTTACATAATTCAATACGCCTTCTTCCGTTGAAATCTTTTCGTGATTACTTGTACTTTATGAGACATTTGTACATTTTATGTATTGGCCGTTTGTGCTGTACTACGGCCGAGTTTGAACTCATAAAAATAAATTTTTCTAAAATCCTTTTTCAATATCATTTTTACAATGACCTAATATACAGAGTGATTTACAACTAGTGTAAAAAAATTTAACAGTAGATCGAGGATGTAATTTTTAGCAAAAAACCTTATGTGAACCTTATCCGCAAATTCTTCATGAGGAAGCTACAGTCTTTTACACACAAAATTAGTGTTTACTTAGTATCTAGAGAACCCACTGTGGTACAGTTATGAAATTTAATACAGAGTTTGATATTAATAAATGTGACCGATTTCCAGTATCATATAATAATAATTTAAACCAGGGGTGCATGGGGCCAGTGGGCCCGCCGATATTTATCAAGTATATTTTTGTTCTTTAATTTTTTCCTTAAATGATACAAAATACACAAAAATATTTATTCATTTATCATAAAATCTACCGTTTTCGAAAAATATCGAAAAAACGAAAATGCTTCAAATTACACTAAATAAGTTTATATTCTTGTTCTATGATTAAAAATAATATGAAAAGTTAATATAAATATACCTTTAAAACTGCATTTTTAACAACAAACAGCCATTTATACCTAGTTTCGTTTTTTAATCATGTTAGTACAATACGTGTAACAGTAATACAACTGGCTATAATTCTATGATGATAAATATTCTCCTTCTTCTATGTGTTTTTTGTCAACTGGATCTTCTCCTTTTCTGACAGCTCCTTCGTATCATCGTCTTCATGTGTGTGTTTGTGTGTTGTGTGAGTGTGTGTAAATGTTTACGGGGTGGCACAGGGACACAAGATAGGAAGGGGAAGTGCCAATGGGCCGATCATGGCAGGTTTTGACGTACAGTGAGGCCATGTTCATAGGATTAGGGTGAGGGTCGATTTGGGTGTGGTTTCACATAAATGGGTCATTTTAGATTTTTATCTTGGTTGTTAGTATGAATTCCATTAGATGCTTGTAGTTTTTTGTATTTTCCAGTATGTTTTTAATGTTTATTGGGGTATCTTTAATTTTTAATTTTTCTATTAAAATTACTCTTTCCGCGATATATTTTGAGCATTTGAGGATGATATGCTCTATGTCTGCTATTGATTTTTGGTCACAGTCGCATGTCGGATTTGGTAGCAATTTGATTAGATGCAAGTATTTAGGCGTGCAGGTGTGGTTTGCTCTGAGTCTTATTATTGATGTTATTGCTCTTCTTGTGTTCTTGATGTTGTGGAACCAAGGTTTGGTCGGGAGTTTCGGTTGAATTGTTCCGTAGAATCGCCCTTTTTCAGTGATTGATGTTGCGTATTTTATCTGCCATTTTGTTTCTGCATCTTTTGTTAAAAGTGCTTTGATGTCTGTGTATGGAATTGGGATGTCCTGTATATCTTGTAGGGATGTCGCTAGCTTGGCTAATTCATCAGCCCTTTTATTACCGCTTATTTCAGCATGCCCTTTGCACCATACAAGTATAACTTCCTTATTAACTTTTTCATATAGGTGTATTAATTGAATTATTTCCATTACGTAATTGTTTTTTATTTCTTTACCTGATTTTATGTTACTGAGGACACTTTTGGAGTCACTGATAATAATGGTTTGTTTTCTGTCGTTGTTTATGTAATCTTCAAGAGCTTTTTTTATTGCTAGCGCTTCTGCTGTAAATATAGATGCATGCGAATGAATTCTTCTGTACATTGAGTGTTGGGTGCCATATTCATGGTAGGCGATTCCTACTCTGCCGTCTGTAGTTTTGGACCCGTCTGTGAAAATTTTGTTTGCATCTGGCCATTTCTCAGCTATGTTGAGTGTAAATAGGATCGGGTTTTCTTCAGAATTTTTATACATTTCTAAATCCACTCTTATGACAGTGGACATTATGTTTGGGTCGTAATCAAATAAAACTCCGTAGCTGTGTTTATATATTTTTGTCTCAAGAGCATTAATGGCTTTCAGGCTCGTTGTTAGAATTGGAGGTCGTTTATTTCGCCAGTATTTTTTAGTTTCAACAGCTGTTGCAATCTTTTTGACTGGTTCCAGTATGGAGTTATATTTGTGTGCTAGCTTACTCACGAGAAATCTGTCACTTAGTTTTTTTCTTCTTATTTCTAGGGGCATTTCTTTTGCCTCTGCCAGTAGGACGTTTATAGGGGTGTTTTTGAGGGCTCCGATTGCTGTTCGAACGCATTTATTCTGGAGAACGTTAAGCTTGTTTAGTAATGTCTTGTTAGCTGTCTCGTAAACAATACATCCATAATCTATTTTTGATCGTATTAGCGCTCTGTACATCTGTAGTGCCGTTGATGGGTCAGCCCCCCACCACTTGTTGACTACTGCTCTTATTACATTTAATTTTTTTTCCGCTGCTGTTATGGTTTGATCGATATGTTCTTTCCAATTCATTTTACTATCAAGCCATATTCCGAGAAATTTTATTTTGTTACTTGTCTGTATTACTTGGTTGTTGATGTTGTATACTAAGGGTTGTGGTATCCTGTGTCTTGATAACACCATGATTTTGGATTTCGACCAGGATATTTCTAGCCTATTTTTTCCCATCCATGTGTTTAATTTTTTTATAGAGTTTTCCATATCCTCTTTCCCTTCTTTAATTGTTTTGTTACTGCTGTATAGGCAAATGTCGTCCGCGTATTGAATTATTTTGGCTTTCATATTATTGTGGTTAATATCTGCCGTATATATATTGAATAGGATGGGACTTATTATAGATCCTTGCGGTAAACCCTTTGTTGTGTTCTTTGGTCCGATTAGTTTATCGCCACTCTTTATATATAAGGTTCTGATCTCTACTAGCGTTTTTATACCTCGTACAAATTGTGGTGGTAATCCGATGTCTAATAATTTTTTTAACAATATTGGGATATCTACATTATCATAGGCTTTGTTGATGTCTGCGAAGAATACTGTTAGATATTGGTTCTCCGAAAATGAATTGTGTATTTCAGAGCATAAGAGCGCCAGGCAGTCCGTTGTGCCTCTATTTCTTCTAAAGCCTAGTTGTGATGCAGGAAGTATATCATGGTGCTCTAACCACCATTCTAACCTTTTCTTGATCATATGTTCCAAAGTTTTGATTATGCACGAGGATAATGCTATGGGTCTATATGATTCAAACATAGCTGGATTTTTGTTGGGTTTTAATATGGCTATTATTATTTGTGTTGTCCAATCCTCTGGGAGATCTGAGTACATCCATATTCGATTGTAGGTGTTGATTAATTTTTCTTTTATTATTTTCGGGAGGTTTCGAATCATACTGTAGGTAATCTCGTCTTTTCCTGGCGCTGAGTCTCTTGTTTTCGTCGCTGTTTCTAGTTCTTGGCAAGTATAAGGGTTAGTTAAGTAATGTGGTTCATTGGTGCTTTTCTCTGTGATGTCGGCGTACATTGGTGCGGTTTGTGGGCATAGATTGTTTAAGATTGCTTCGTGAATCTCTGGGTCGTTTGGTTTGTTGGTTTGGTCTCTGTTATAGCTGCGATTTATTCTTTTGACCATTTTCCATACTTCACTTACCGTAGTGTCCTTGTTGAGCGAGTTACAATAGTTTTCCCATCCTTGTTTTTTATTCTGTTTTAGAGTTCTTTTTGTTTTCGCTTCCACTCTTCTGTATGATATTAAGTTTTCTATGGTGAAGTTTCTTTTCATCTTTTTATACTCCAATTTCCTTTCTTTGATTGCGTTGGCGCATGTTTCGTTCCACCATGGGTTTGGTGGGAACTTGTAGTTATTTTTTAATTTAGGAATTGATTGGTCAGCAGCGGCTTTGATGTGTTCGACTAGAAGGATTGCAGCTTGTTTGGGGTCTTCGTTTGAAGTTTCTTCTATGTTGATATTGTCTAGTGTTTCTTTGTATAGTGTCCAATCTGCTTTCTTGAGGTTCCATTTTTTTGTAGCTGGTAAGTTTGATTCGGTTGTGTTGTAGTTGAATACTATATCTATCATGATTGGAAGATGATCAGATCCTAAGGGGGTTTGGCATACCTTCCAATTTGTTCTTCCGGCTAGATCTGGAGTGCATATTGTGAGATCAACTGACGATGCTGCCTGGTTCGGGCTTGGGATTCTGGTTGGAGTGTCATCGTTTAGTAGCACTAGATTGTTTTCATCCATCATTTTCATTATGTTCGTACCTGGAGTATCAGTGGACTGGCAGCCCCAAATTGTGTTATGCGCATTGAAGTCCCCACACAAAATCGATGGAGGATTCACCTTTCTTATTAATGCATTCCACTCTTCAATTTTTGTTTGATGAGGTGGAGGGCAATATATACTCACTATTGTTATCAGTTGGTTGTTCATGATGAGGTCTATGCATACATATTCTATATGGGATATTTTGTTGTCGGTTATGTTTTTCACTCTGTATTCCAAATTATTTTTTATTAATATTGCAACTCCCCCTTTTCCGTCCTGTCTGTCAGATCGGATTAGGGTATAATTACTAAAGTTGATTCTTGATTGCGATTTTAACCATGTCTCCGATATAGTAACTATGTCTGGTTCTTTTTTTGATATATATTCTTCTAGGCTTGCCTTGTTTTTCTGTAGTGATCTAGAATTCCATTGTATTATTCGAATGTTCTTCATTTTGGTGTTCATTTTCTAAGGTATTGATGTTTTGTATAATTTTGTATACCGCTGTTTTAACTTGTTTTTCATTAATTTTGCCTTGATTTTCGATTGCTTGTTTTAATATTTCCTGAATTGTACTTAAGATTATTGATGTGATGTTGTCTATATTTTTGTTGTGGTATGACGTTGAGTGTGGGTTTGGTCCCATTGGTGATGGCATTCTCAGTCTATTATTTACGGTAGGAAATGATATTTTGGCTGATTTAGTGCTTTCTTTTGTGGGCGATGTGAGAATTTCTTGGCGCGTTCTTTTGTTTCTTCGAGTTTCCTCTGTTTGTTGTTTCGGTTTTGTTTTTGGTGTGTTTGTGATATTTTCTCCCGCATTAGCTAGTAGATCATATCGATTATGTGTTGTTAAGTTGGGGTATTCTTTTTGATTGGCGAGATTGTCTTTAAAGAGTTCGTTAAATTTCTTCTTTTCTGCTAAATTTCTCGCTTCGTTGTAATTAATTTTCTTTTCTGCCATAATCTGTTTGATTTTTGTTTGTTTGGAGTATTCCGGGCATTTCTTGTCTGTCGATATGTGATCTCCCGAGCAATGTATGCATTTTGAAGTTTCTTCCTTGCATTCTGACGTTTTGTGTTCCTCAGTGCATTTTCCACACCTTACTTTTCCCCTACATTGAGCACTTGGGTGCCCAAACCTTTGACAGTTATAGCATTGTATCACTCGCTGTACATATGTGTTGACTTGGCATCTATTCCCATATATTTTTATATATTCTGGCAGGAATTGAGACTCAAAAGTGGCTACTATTACCGGGGTTTTGCAAAGTACTTTTCTCCCTTCTTTTTCTATAAATTTTGTCATTCTTCGAATGTTAACTATTTTTATTGGGGTTTCAATTTCTTCTAGCAGTTGTTCTTCTGAGAGGTCTGTATCTACATTTTTTATCACTCCTTGTTGGAACAATAATATATTCGGGATGTATGCCTGTAAGTTGTTTTTTGTAAAAACGTTTGAATTTAATAGTCTGTTGGCGAATTCGCCGGTGATCGTTTCTATCTTAATTCTATTACGTCCTGCTGCCGTTACTTCTTTGACTAGTGTTTTACTTTCTTGAAATTCCTTGTATAAGAGTCGTCCTATTTTCATGGGATGAGTGCTTTTGATGTTTGTGGTATCGTTAGGTTCAACATATAAATAGTAAGGTTTGTTATGTGTTATCTTAAATCTATTGTTAGTAGATTTTGGTGTATTGTTTTTACTTACTTTGTTGTCTGACGATGGTGGGTTTGTTAAGTTATTTGTGTTAATATTTGGCATGTTTGTGATTGGTGATGTGATAATACTTATATTACCTGTATCAAGGTCAGTTATTGTTTTTGGTGATATTGTTGTGTTTGTGTTTTGTATATTGGCTATGTTTGATGTTATATTTACATTTTGATTTGTTTGTGGATTATGTTCTGTGTAATGAGTATTGTAGTAACCCGCACAGTCCATACTGTCGTGGCTGGCTGGATCATGTTGAATTCTCAGCGCTGACGTTGGATTGTATGCTGTGTTTTCTTGCGTTGGCGCGTGTTGGAAGGAGGCGGCAATATCGCCGTCACTTGTCCCACTCATCACATTCCCGTATTACACTTATGTTATAGTTTTTTATATTGTTTTTGGCCTAATATTTAATTATCTATATGTAATTATTAACTAAATGAACTATTGTTTATTACTACACTACTTTTCTTAATTTCTATACTTTACAACTACTGATAATTTCTATTATTTTGGATTTGTTTACAGCTAATGAATTTTCGACTTATTCGTGCAATATCCAAAAAAATCGTCTGATGATAAATATAAGGAGGTACATATATTAATATTTACTTTTTATCTTATTTTTAATTATAGAACAACAATATAACCTTATTTTGTGTAATTTGAAGCATCCGTATTAAGTAAAATTCTGCAGTATTTTCTTTTTTTAATATTTTTCGAAAACGGTTGATATTATGACAAATAAACAAAGTATATTTTTGTGTATTTTGTATCATATAATCTGCTACAAGTGCCCAACTCAGGAAAAAATTCAAGAACAAAATACTTGATAAAAATCGGCGGGCCCTCTGGCACCACACACCCCTGGTTTAAATTATTATTATATTATACTGGAAATCGATAACATTTATTAATATCAAACCTTGTATCAAATTTCATAACTCTAGATACTAAGTAAACACTAATTTTGTGTAAAAGACTGTAGCTTCCTCACGAAGAATTTCCGGACATAAGTTCACATAAGGTTTTTTGCTTAAAATTATATCCTCGATCTACTGTTAAATTTGTTTACACGAGTTGTCAATCATCCTGTATATCTTCATATAACAATGTGAAATTTACCGGTAACTTATTTTAATAATATATGCACCCAATTATATTAACATAATTAAACAAACATTTGCTGTCATTTTTGCTACAAGTATATTAATGTAGAAGATAAATTACAAACAGCAATTAAATTGTAACAAAGGGAAGTCAATGACATGTAATGATATAACAACTACCTTGTATTTAATGACCCAGCAGTAAATTATTAACGTCTGCTTCAATGTTGAACGAATTGAGTATTTAAAATCAGCCTCACTACTAATTTGCACTTTATAATAACTACTGTATTGACACTTAATCAATGCGGAAGAATTAAAAACAGTTTAACCCTCCAGTGGTGGCACTTAATCACCTATTAGTTGTGGTGCCAAAGTCAAAACTCGCATACATATATTCATACTATTAGAGGCTTGTAAAAATAATTATATTTTTATGAAGCAGATTACGTAAAGTGTTTTATAAGCTTAATTTAAACTATTAAGAATAGGCATGATGCCAGTAACAAAGTATCACTTAAATTATGATTTTAAATAATGAAATAAGTTAAAAAGAATCTAAAAATGTATTTATTTTTATATTAAAAGCGAAATTAATATGATTTTTGTTAAAATAAAAACACAAAATAAAGCAATCCGCCATGTTAGATAAAATACCAGTCAATGTGGATGACGTCACGGCTAAGTAAATATCATTTTTGTTTCATTAATATCTGCACTGTTTATAAATTATTTATTTTTTATTCGATTATTATATTGAAGTTGGAGTGCAAAGCACTCAGAAACAGAGCCCCTAGTTTATAATATTAAGAGATTAATGAGTAAGTGCACATGTAACAGTGTTAGAATTTGGATTAATAATTTCTGCTGACTATCTAGTATGGATAATAGTCCAGTAACTTTAGGGTTTCTCTTCGGGAAATTTCTTCGTTGCCAGGGTTAGTAGTTAGTAGTATTTGCTAAAGCTATAAATTTTGCATCGAGTTTATGCGAAAATTATAACTCGTATGTACATATATTTGTAAACATTTTTTAGGGTTCCAAAGAAACCCTATTAATCTCACTTTGTAGTCCGTCCATCCTTTTCAGTCAAAGTAAAATATTTCGTAAAATATACAAACTAGAAACTTGAAATTTTCACAAAACATGTAAAATGATGCCCTCTAGTAATTTGTTGAAAAAATAATTTTTCAGGGGGGGGACACTAAGGAGCTAAAGCTATGTACAAACAATATATATCAAGGCATGTGGCACGTCCAAATGTATAACCACATCAGTGGAATTTGACCCTCTATCTTATTTTATTTTATTTAAAGCAAATCCAATAACAAAAACTTGTATACGAAGACGTGTAGGATATGAAAATGTAGATCTCAATCAGCAGAATTTGACCATTTTTTATTTTTTTTAACTCAAAAATTGTGCCAGTAGGGGGCTAAAAGCAGTATTTTATTTTGCCCCCCCCCCCCCCCCCCCCTCTAACTACCAACGACAAGTATTAAAGTCAACAATATCATTTTAAGTTTTGGAATAATAGGGAGTGGTGTCATATAAATTTTAATTTTTCTTTTCATATCTAGGCATGTGGGGTGTGTTTTTTAATTAAAAAATGACGCCTGTAGGGGGCTAAAAGCAGTATTTTTTTTTGCTTCCCCTAACCTACCCCCCTCTAACTCGGTAACTACTGATTCAAAAAAATCTGAAAAAAATTTGCTAACGAGATTTTGGTGGGACTACCAACGACAAATACTATAGTCAACAATATCATTTCAAATTTTGGAGAAATAGAGAGAGGCATCATAGATTTTTTTTCATACCCAGACATGTGGTGTGTCAAAATGTAAATCTCAATGAGTAGAATATGACCCTATTTTTATATTATTTTCTGACTCAAAAATGCACCTGTAGGTGATTCCAAACAGTCCACGTTGTACGTACTTCGGAACCCTTATGGCATATATACATCCGTGTATGTCTTGACCGAATTATTTTTACAAAAAGATACTTTAAAGAGATTTTTATTTTATTTTTTTATTAAAATTTTTTTATTAAATGTATTTGGACCCGACTGGTTCCTTTAGACAGTCATTGTGTGGTTATCTAACTTTGTTTTTGTAATTTGTATTAATATTTTTTTTTTTTTTTTTTATTTTTTTTTTCCTAAACAAATGGACACTGAGATGGAAAGGATTAGCTTTGGGTCGATCAAAGCATTTAGGTATTAGACGAGCATGAAACAATGAATCAAAATTTAAAGAGATATAATTGACTACTAACTTAAATAATACAATCTTTGTAATAATAATCTATTGTGAAAGTTGGGTTCCTTTTTAGTATCATCTTAATCTTGCTTTGAACTCAATCAATGTCAACATATAATTCAATTTACGCTAAAAACATCGCGACCTTCAACATGATAATCAATGAACTAAATATCCTATTTTATTTATTTATTTTTTTGCAACAGATGTAATAAATAACACAAAAAGATTAATCATGTGGCCAGGACAAATCTCGCAAGACATTTGACTGAGAGAGTGAACAAAATATTGATCGGGACAGTGCTGCCAATATAGGAGCCGCATCCGGCGACGGGCGCAATAAATCGCGGCCAGGAAACGGAAGCCTTGGCCGGTAGCACTGCCGTAAAATAAATAATATGTGCACTCGCTGAGAAAACTCGCACGCTCAAATGACCTGTTTTAAAATTGCCATTTCTATTAAGTGAATGACATCTTTGTATCATTTTCCTGAATTATAAATGTAGGTAGCTACTTATTGATTACATTATTGAAAAGGTGTATATATATAGGTTCATTTAAAAACGATCATTTATGTAGACAATTTCCGGATGTACATAGTATATCCCAAAATATATAAATCTGTATGCTTTATCTGTGTAATGTTCACATTTAAGGCTTTTTGGTCTAAGCGTCATTTCGCAAGTAATATTTTGATATACAAGTCTTGAGGCTTCTGCGGTGATCTTAATATGGATCTTCGCTTCAGGGTGTAAGCCGCGTCTGTTTGGCCATGTTATCGGTCAATGTTTCGTCACATATTGCAGTGGACATCTTCAGAGCTCTTCTAAAAGTGCTAGAAGAGCCCTGAAGATGTCCACTGCAATGTGTGACGTAACGTTGGTCGATAACACGACCAAACCGATGCGGCTTACACCCAGAAGCCAAGATCCATAATATTTTGATAGTTTTTAGAATTGTCTGATGTTTGTTCCGAAATAATTCGCTAACTATGGGACCGATCTTGATGAAACTTTCTCTATGATAACGCAAGAAGTCTACTCTATTAAACAAATACGGATAATTAATTAATTAACTGTGAACTTTTGTTGTTAGACAGTGTCAACGTTGCTGTTAAAGTTATATAATAATATCCTAAAGAAGGACAGATAATTATAAGAAGAAGTACGTTTGATAATTAAACAGCCAAAACTTGACCGAAAGAATAACACATGAGGTATTCGTCAATTATAACCTCGACGATAATACATATATGGCTATATTATAATGTACTGTACATATTAGTGATGTAACGAATATTCGCATTCGCATTCGCATTCGCGAAAATTCGCACATTTTTTAACAATCGCACTCGCATTCGCATTCGCAAGAAAAAGTGCGGATATTTTTGCGAATATTAATTTTTTTTGTAATAATAAAAAAAATATTTTTTTATCTATTATATTAAATAATTATTTTTAAGAACTTAGGAACAGTCAACATTTATTTTTACTTCCATGTTCTGAAGAAATAGAAGTATTGTAATACCGTCGAAAAATCGTGTACGAGATAAGAGCAAATTCTGATTGTACTAACTTCAAAATGTAAAAGAAAGTTGATTTACTCATGACGGCTGTGCGTGTGTGTGTCTGAATGTAAATTTTCATTCGTTCACGATGACTACTGTAAAAATGCACCGATTTGAATTATTTTTAGGGGAAATGTTTGTCATAGTGAGTACTCCAGATCCCACCAAAAAAAAGTTTTTTTAATGAAATTGCAGCAATTTAAATAATACAATACATTTGGGAGGGGGGGGGGGTTGTATGGAGCATGCCCCAACCCCTAAAAAAAGTAAAAGTTATAAAATAAAAACTAATTAAATAATGCAATAATTTTTTAAGAGAGAAGGAATTATATGGATCGTGCTCCCCCCCCCCCCCACAAAAAAATACAAAAAACTTATCAAATTAATATACAAATTAAAATTTACAGAAAAAAAGTTGAGGGAGCTTATATGTCTACATGCCTCCCCTCAAAGCGAAAAAATATGAAAAAGAAAATTTATAATAAAAAAAGTCAATATTCGCATTCGCATTCGCGAATGTCGGCCGCTAATATTCGCATTCGCATTCGCGAATGTTTAAAATCATACATTCGTTACATCACTAGTACATATATAAAAATATTCAAAAACAACTGTGGATACATGAATGTACTGTAAAAGCTTATATAAACTTAAAAACATGTATGTATACAGTATACACACATGTAGTGCCGTAGGCGCCAGCTACTAGCGATAGTTGTTATAATATTAAATTGTAAAGTAAAACAATAGAATACCAAGTTGTCATAATAAATAAATATAATTTTCACATTCAATAAAATTTGTAATCATTGTAATTAGTTTAATAATAAAATAATAAAATAATGTGTTATTAATTATAATAAGCACAATACACATATAACATAGGTATTTCAATTAATTAGTTTTCCATTGAAGAAAAAAAAAATTATACATTCTCTACAAGTTCCAGACGAACTCTTTTCAACTTTAGATTTTTCTTACTAGTGCTCTCTGGAATGGTATTTACTCAAACCAAGTTATAATTATCTTGAATTCAAAATATTATTACAGGCACTTACGTACACTGCCGTTCAAAAGTTTCCGGGCAACTTTAAGTATTTTATTTGATTTTTACACAAATATTGACCAAATAAGTACATTACGGTGATTCAGTTTTATTTACTGAGCAATTAAAATTAAACTTTGACCATGAGTTACCTTAACCATTTTGAAAATACTGAAATTCAGGTAAAAATATACGAAATATAATTTTTCAGCGAATTTAACGTACAGTATAAGGTCAACTGGGGTAAAATTGAAACAAAATACAAATCTTTCATGTTTTTTGACAGTTAACGATACAAATTCATACTTTAATTTTTTCTACTAGATGCGCTTATGAATAATTAATATAAATAATATTAATATCTCTAATTTGGGAAAAAGTGAAACAGGTAAGGGAAAAAGTGAAACAGGCCTTTAATGGAAAATATTTCTCGAAAAATAAAAGAAAAGCTACAAAGGTAACTTTGCTTTATCTTCTTTGTGGCATATCAATGTGAAATTGTAACTTTAATTAATATCTGAGCTATACAGAAAGTTATGTGCAAATAATTAAAATTTAATTCACACGTTTTGACATCGACTAACAGGGAAATCTGTAGGGGTGACACATTACTTATTAGGCGATTCATATTTTCAGGTCGCTTGAACAAACCTTTAATGATGATGTCAGTTTTTATAATTCTCTTATAAACAAATTAGTTTTTTAGTTGTAAGCTTGTTTCACTTTTACCCCACTCGAACCTATTTGAACAGTTCAATTACTCTAACTCATAATATTGGATTATTTGGATTTTAGGATTAAAATTAATTAATAGCAAGTACATTTTGAAAAGTTTGGGGGTATATAAGCCGAATGCAAACTCCTATTCCTTCAATTAATTTTGAACTTCTGAAAATGTGCTAACATCTAAGATACATGGTTTGTGATGGAAAAATAAAATAATACTAGTGTTGAAAAACAATCTTTGGTACTTTTATAACATACAGATGGATATTTAGAAGGAGTTATTGCTGAAAATTTTAAAATATCGAAGTCGAAAGTTTATGAAATAACCATTCGGTTTAAGTCGACAGGTGTTTACTGTTTACACAACCAAAAAACGAAGTAAGAGGCCTAAATATTCGACAGTCGCAGAGGGTAAGACCATTACAGTAATATGTAATAGAAATCAATGATTGCCAGCATCTCAAATAGGCGCTGCATTCAATCATTCTGATGCTAAGAGGTCCTCTGCATCAACGGTAAAAAGAGGGCTTTACATGTTAAATATTCATGAACGAGTTACGCTAAAAAAACTATTTCTATGACCGTAGAATCAAATGAAATGAATAAAGTAAAAACAAAACCAGAATTTAAAAATTGAGAACTGCAGAAATGTTTTATGAAAAGTTTGATGTGTTCGAGTAAAAATGACGCGATTACTTGGGACGTGCGGTTAGTGAAAAAATGATTCCTGTTGTTCAGTGTCAACTGTGAAAAATGATGGAGGTGCCCTTGATTGTTTGGGGATGTGTTTCATCTGCAGGAACAAGAAACCTTGTCTAAATTAATGGAATTACGAAGAAAAAATGGTATCAATGGATTTTAGAAGAGAATTATGTTCGTCAGGACTGCCACTTAACAACGCTGGATTTATTTTCATGTAAGATAATGATACAAAATATTCTTCTAAGCTCTATTGGAATTATATTGCTCAAAATGAAGAAGACAGCACGCTCAAATATCAATTGGCTGGTTCAATCACTCGATCTTAACCTCACATAGTTTTTTGGGGATGAAAAAAAACTCTACATCAAGATAGTATCTCTGAAATATTCCTCTAGAAACCTGGAAGAAGATAAAATCAGACACAATACAGAAATTAATAGAATGTATGCCTCAATTGTCAGAAAAAGTTGTAAATATATGTAAATATAAAAGGTGCTTTTTTGGATGAGGAAACATAATGACCTTTATTATTATTTAAATAAAAAAATATTTTACTAAAACTGCTTTATTCCATCAATCCATCCTTAAAACATTTAATATTATCGAAAAAGTTTAATAATTTAAAAATAATGACGGTTTTTAAAGTATTTTTTGTAGAATTTACCACTGCCCGGAAACTTTTGAACGGTAGTGTACATTTTTCCATCCAAACTTTCTTCTAGCCGCACAATTCTTTTTTTTAAATAATTCATTAAATTTTACAGCTGCAAATCTGACATCAAAAAGATAAAAAAACCCTATTGTGTTAGTAATGATTAAGTCCAACGCGAAGTAAAGAGAGGATCTCTTAAACCAAGCGACTTTGGCGGGAACTACCTTTGATATATTCACAAAAGACAATCACCTTTACGTAGGCAGACTTAGTGATATGCCTGCGTTAAACTTTTTTGTATTTAGCCTCTTGAGAAGTTTTTTAGTTCGGAACTGGTACAAAAAAGGGAATATAAAATGTAACAAAAGGGTCAGATCAAAGCAAGTGCCGGCCACTTACAAACACGCGCCCCTGTTGTAAATGAAACACTGCGGGGGATAGAAAAAACAGGGTTGATAAAAAATATGTATGCCGATTAAAGATCATAGTGCAGTAAATTGAGGTTGTGTTATATAGATACGTTCGGAAGCCAAATATAATAAGTCGATATAACAGTTAATGTTTTATAAACAGATTCCTTTGCAGATTAGATTTTGTAATTTAAGTGCCAATAATTAAGCACTGATATTTTCATAAAATTTTCAAAAATGTACTTTACTAATGTTTCTGATATGAAATTAACGAATGTTATACTTTTACTTGTTAGTAGATTTTGACGTCCGAGGAGTAAAATTAGTTTAAGTTCCCCCTTTTATATTTTTTTATTTTAGTTGGAGATTTTTTTCCGATAATTTATTACAAAAAATCGCCTGCACAAGAAATAAAAATGTAAAAAATACCCAGTTTTATAAAAAACAAATAAATTAATTCAACAAACAATTTTCATATTACAATTATTCTTTTCATGCTCGATTGACAGGGATTAATTTCACGAAGTGTAGAACAAAATAACACCAGTTTTATTTTGGTAATAACGTCTACCATGGATATCAAAGGATTGACTCATTTTTAGGGTTTCGAACAAACCATATTTATCTCACTTTGTCGTCCGTCTGTTCGTCCCTTCCAGTCAAAACGAAATATCTCGTAAACTATATATTTTACTGAAAATGTAAAGTTATGTTCTTTAAACAAAACTGTTTGTTTTGAAAATAAAAATCAGGAGAGATGCGCTAAAAAGCTTAAGCTAAGCAAAAATAATTTTTATACCAAGACATTTTAAATTCAAAATGTATAACCAAAACAAGTGGAATATGACCTTCTTTCTTATTTTTTTCTAACTCAAAAACGACGTCTGCAGCCCCCTGCAAAAAACACAAAAAATGTACACCAATGCGTGTGGGGTATCAAAATATAGATCACTGCCAGTTGAATTTGACTTATTTTTTCTAACTCAAGTATGGTGTCTGCAAGGGGCTTAATAAGAAGTAATTAATTTTGCTCCCCTCCCTAACTCGGTAGCTAATAATTGAAAAAAAAATTAAAGAAATAGTAACAGGGCTTTGGTAATACTACCAACGGCATCATATTATTTAAAAGTTTTGAGAAATAGGGAAAGGCGTCAGTGAGTTTTTTTTTTAAACAATACAATATCAATATACCTATTTATTAATTGTTATGTTTTCAAATGAACTTTAGAGCAAGCTTGTACAACCTGCGGGCCACATGCCGCCCTCGAGGACCCTTGGTGCGGCCCGCGAGCATAATTAAAAAAAAAAAAAATATGATAATAAATTTACATAGAAATTAGTATCTACGACTAAAAAAAAAAAGGTTTTTCCTAATCTAACTCTCTATTTATTTATATTTATAATATTAATAAAGAATTGAAATTGAAGCGACCAAAAAAAAAAAAAGGTCCTCAGTTTTATATTTAAGCTGCGGCCCTCAGTAAACTAAATTTTTTGCTATGCGGCCCGAGAGGTTCAAAAGGTTGAAAAGGTTGGACACCTATGCTTTAGAATGAAAATAAGAAAATTATCATTTTTTTAAAACATTTTTTTTGTCTCAATCTGAAATGATCACATAGCTTCTCGTATCTTTGATATTGCGAGGAAGCAAAATAAGGTGTTTTAAATCTATTACACAAAATACCGCACTGACAATGAGTTGGTATACAATATATAGAAATATCGGTATGGAGAACCATACATGACTTCCATGTTCTTTAATATATTTTTAAATAATTTTTAATATACGAGAAATTTTAATGGGATTTGTCAGAAATAAAACTCACCTTTGTATAAATAATGTCCTAATGTCAAAAACATAATACACATTCGCAGAACAACTAATTTGACAATTTGAATTTAGTTGCATTTGTTTCCAAGGCAACATAAATTAATGACATGAATTTGTATTTAAAATTCAAATTTTGAGGGTGGTTTTTACTCCTTCAATAGCTGTTTAGGCACGTATACGTGCCTAAACAGCTATTGAAGGAGTAATATTTATATATAAATAGTAAATGTCCCTAAGGTTCAATTGAACTACAAATGTACCAAGTCTTATCAAAATTAGTGAGATAATACTCGCAACGTTCACATTTTAGACGAAAATAGTTACAAAATTTCGAATATTTCTAAAACCCCTAATCCGATATGCACTAAAATCAATAGGTCTGGAGTACTCACTGAGACAAACATTTTCCCCAAAAAGAATTCATATCGGTACATTTTTACATTAGTTATCGTGAATGAAAGAAAATTCAACATCCAGACACACAGGCATACAGACACACGGACACACAAACACACGCACAGCCGCCATGTGGAAATTTACTTTTCTTTAAGTTTTGAAGTTAGTACATTCAGACTCTGTCATTATTTCGGACACGATTTTTCGAAGGTATTACAATACTTTCATTTCTTTCAGAGCATGGAAGTAAAAATTCTAAAGGTCACCATCCCTGGCGTAATCAATAATAAAAAAAATTGATTATGTGCAATATATTTAGAAACATGTCATGATATTTTATTGTTTTTAGTCAGTTAACCAGTTTTATCTATTGTTATATAAATGAAAAGAAACCAATATACCTACGTGAATGTAAATTATTTTCAATGTGGAACAAATATAAAAAATATCTATAAAATCTTTTCATGAGAAAACTAGATAAATATTTTTTAATAAAAGTAGATTCATTGAATAATAAACGTAATATTAAAATACATGCATCTCTTATTAAATGTATAAAATCATAATAAAAACCAAAGTACTGAAATACTTAAATTTACGATATAAGAACTTTCATGTGTTTGAGAAACACCAATATTTGTGTGTGTGTTTACACAAACCTATGAATTATGTATGTATTTGTAATATAATTCATTTCTCTCTGTTACGTAATTTTGTTTTATGAAGAGAATTTAATGAATAAGAACATTGGTGTCGGCGATGAGCCTTGAAAGGTTGAAGGGAAATTTCATTCAACCATTGAATATGTTTAATTTCAAACGGAAGAATATTGTTTGCAAATAAACATGTAATCCAAAGTGTCCAAGGGTTGATATTCAATTATATATTTTTGATTTCTGATGTTTTATATGACGTATTTGAAATTAGAAGGTAATAAAAAGTTGCATTTAAAATACATAATTATTAATTTTGTCTTTCAATACGAATAGTAAGAAATACATATTGTATTGCAATATTGCAATTATTAATAATTTTGCTTCAACACTGGGTT
Source organism: Sialis fuliginosa (assembly GCA_961205875.1). Taxonomy (NCBI): domain Eukaryota; kingdom Metazoa; phylum Arthropoda; class Insecta; order Megaloptera; family Sialidae; genus Sialis; species Sialis fuliginosa. The sequence goes on from OY540820.1 coordinate 3,507,174, forward strand.
TACCGATAAGGTAATTCGGCAATTGGTTTATTTATCATAAAAGTAAAGGTCAATTATTTAATACAGAACGTGTAATGTTTATTTTATTTTATGGGTTTAAAAAACACATTTTTCATAAGCATACACATACGAAAAAGATGATATCTTGAAATAATATTCGGTGAGATTATAAATTAAATAATAATTAATTAAAAAATAAATTTTGTAAGCTGACAGTTGATCTTTTAAGAAGTATTATACAAGCAACGTATGGTGGAATTCTTTGTATACTTGCAAATAATATGACTAACAAAATGACTTAATTTAATTTAAAAATAAAATAAAACGGCCAAATGCGTGTTGGGCACGCACATGATAGGTTTCCGTAGTCATCACAATTTATAAACAAGAGTTATTTCAACGAACGCTCTGTAACATTTAAATGCAATTATATCGTGACTGAAGGGTTAAAATCAAAAGGTCATATAACATTTTTGGGAGACCTATCTAATGACATCCCACTTAATGGGTTAAGTGAAAAAAAATGTGAGTTCACTTTTCAGTTTATGGGAGGGGGGTCCAAAATAATTTTGACAGTGTTTGTTATAATTTTCAGTGGAAGTACTAATTAAAAGCTATATTCTTGAATTTTTTCAGATTTTTTAAAATGATAGTTTAGAAATTAGGGTGGGGGGGGACGCTTTGATCACGCATTGAACGCAAATATATCGTGACTGACTGGGTTAAAATCAAAATGTCATATTACATTTTTTATTGAACTTTAGGAGACTTATCTAAAGACACCCCACTTAATGGATTAAGTGACATTTTTTTTTTTGAAAATACTTTTCAGTGTATGGAAAGGGGGTCCAAAAAATTTTTTTTTTCAAAAATATTATCAACTCTGTTTTTGGGTTATCAGTCTTCGTCCGTATACCAAATTTCATCTTAATCGGCTTAAAATTTTTGAGGACGGACGGACGGACGGACATGGCAAAACTCTAAGGTTATCAGTCTTCGTCCGTATACCAAATTTCATCTTAATCAGCTTAAAATGTTTGAGGACGGACGGATGGTAATGGCGAAACTATAAGGTTTCCTAGTTTTCTACGGAAACCTAAAAATAGATATTTTCTGCAATAATAAATTTTCTGTTAAATTTTTTTCTAAGTTAATTTTGTAAAATTCCAATAAAATCAATATGATGTGAAAATATCATTTACTTGAACGGTATAATCAAAATACGACAACTCAATAAAATATAAAACACTTTATAAACATTGACATCTGATAACCTATTTTTTAAAAGAGAAACAAATAAACGGGTGACAGATAAATACTGAAAACCTATATAAGCAGATTTTTTTCAGCAAACAATCCATTCGCGTATAAAAAAACTGTTTGTCTGTTTAAAAAACAGTTGATAACCGGTCTGAAGAAAACACGTCGACTACTTCTGTATTTTGTCGCGTTGTGTAAGGACGGAGGCAAGAAAATCAAAGGAGAAATGAGCTGAGGGTGGTTAAGAGAAAAAGGGGTCGACAAAGCGGCGCCCGGCGGAAAAGTCGGACGCATATAATACGTACTCTGCCAGGGGAATTCACACGTTCATATTTGATTTATCTTTTTTTGTAAAAAAAAGATAATAATTTTTTAACACTGTATTTATATTTAACTGTTATATTATTAAAATTAACAGCAAATATTAATTTTTGTAATTAATTAATTGAAGATTTTACCTTATTTTTTATCCCATTTATATCGTACAGGTTTTCTTGAAGATTTTGATCTGATTATACTTAGTGTATATACAGTTTCAAAGGATCTCAAATAGTTTTCTATATTTAGAAATTGGTCTAAACTTAAACAAATGAGCTGAAACAATGACTGTTTATATGAATATTTTATTCTTTAGCATGGAAAACAGCAGCCAGATGAACTCTTTTTAATTTCAGTCTATTTCTTTTTATGCATCATTTGAAAGCTAATTTTATGATAAAAAAATTAAATTACTAGTTGATAAATTAAAATAACAATTGTGGACTAAAAAAAACTGACAATTTATTTAATAATGTGCAAAAAAAATCAGAAGATGGTAATCATATCGCATTTTTAACAAATAAATAGGACAAAAAACCATTAATGCCGATCGATATTGGAAATTTTTTATGAACATTAATTAAATTTTATAATAAATGCAAAAGCTTACAGCTTTCAAAACAACTGCGGACATAATATTTTTTGTATACTATATTATAGATACACATTTTTAGTACCCTGCACCTCCAAATATATAAAAGTTATGAAATATTACAATATTGTAAAAATTAATGGAATCAGAGACAATTATTATGGTAAAACCGTTTATTGCTTGTAAAATAATATTTAAAAAAAATTATACAACTACCATTACGCTAATTAATAGGAAATATGTCCCCCTTTGGCTTCAATAACGGCTTTTACTCGTTTTGGCATGCATTCCACTAGTTTTTGACAGTTTTCAGAGATTCTCTCATCCCAATACCAAACCTGAATGACTGCTTCTATCATCTTTGTTTTTGTAGTGCAGTCGATTTTGCACAGTCTAACTTTGCAAATGGCCTGTAAATTCACAATAGGGTTCAGATCGGGTGAATTCCCGGGCCAATATTTGAACATTTCCATCGACTTGTGGCAGGGAACAGAGTCCTGTTGAACAATTACTCCTCTTGGGGTTGGCACTTTTCAAGTTCTTTGTTCAAATAGTGATCCGACATTGATTTGTAATTTTGGCTGTTCATCATACCTTCGATTGGCACCAAAGATCCAACCCCAAACATCAGAATGATTCTATTAATTTGCACAATACTGTACATCAATAAATAATACATTAGGGTGTTTTATTTTATTTTTTTATTTTTATTTTTTCGGTCCCGCAGATCTATGTTTTAGCTCTGGATCAAAAGTTAATTGTCCCAAAATTTCATACTCATAGATCAAACCTGTGAACGGCGCAAACCGAGTTTTTTTCCCATTTGATTAACATGGGAAAAATAACTTTTTTACTTACGCGTGAATATCTTTGTAGAGAATTAAGTACTCAATTCATAAATTCAATAAATTTTAAGAAATGTTTGTTTAAAAATATCATAAAAATTGGATTTTACTTTTTATGATAATGTTTAAACGAACATATCTTTAAAAATATTCGATATGTGAATTGAGCACTTGGAATTTTTTTTGTAAGAAATTGAATTCTCTATGATATGCTGCTGTAATAAATTAAAATAAATAAATTTCTCAACGAGATATTCACGCATAAGTAAAAAAGTAATTTTTCCCATGTTAATCAAATGGGAAAAAGACTCGGTTTGCGCCGTCCACAGGTTTGATCTATGAGTCTGAAATTTTGGAACAATTAACTTTTGATCCAAAGCTAAAACATAGGCTTGCGAGACCGAAAAAAAATACCCTATTATACATGTATGCACTGTAATTAATTTATTTTCGTGTTTCCCAAAACAGATCATGTGAATGTATCTTTAGTTTCTAACATTTTACGTATGTACATATATGTATATATAATATATGTATATTTTGTATATATGTTTTAGGTCTGTTGTTACGAATAAGTTGATGTAATATATTTCATTGTAGTTTTGACAAAGATATAAATACCATTGGAAATATTTTATAGGCAAAAATAAACAGTTACATCTCTTTGTAGGGGAAGCTTATTTATATTTATGGAATTGTTTTTACACTGCAGTGGGTTGAGTGGTTATGGCTAATGCAATATTTTTTATGTTTTTAAATATCGACACAGAACTGTTTATGTGCGTGTTTTTTTTTATTATTCAAGACTTTTATGTAGAACATAGAAATAAATTATTTATCGCTTTTTTATGCACATGTATAATTATGACAAGTACAGTACCGTATTTAAGTGTTTTTATTTTATTTAAGGGGTCATTCGTTTAAAATTATTTAAAAAACGATTTGATTTATATTTGAATATATTTTTAAAACTGATGTCAAAATTAAGAAAATGACATTTTTGACACCTGAAAAAAATGAAATAAACTCTTGTCCTCAATTTCTTTAGAGATGCAGGGCCCAGAGCCCCGTTTTTAATTTTAAGGAAAACGTAACGTTTGTAACATGAAATACAACTGAAATTACATACTAGTTGTGATTGTTGGTTGATACCAAACAGTGAACTTAAAGTTACACTCAGATATCCACAAGTATGATACAGAACAATAATATATGGGCAAATCCACAGAACGTGGCCGCTTTGAGGGAACGGCAATAGTGCGCGTGTGGGAATGTATATTACCCACCCATAAGTACACGAACTCAAAGTATACTTTATTGTGGATGTAAACATGGAGTTACAAGTCGATTGCTTGATTCATATAAAAACTGCAGCACAATTTGCATTGAAAAATCGGTTATTTTCACGTTTTCAGAATGGAACCTTTAAAAAAAGAAAAATTCATACCACCGCAATTTTCTCAGATTCAAACCAATGAATCTGAAATTTTTACTGGACATGTTTTTTTGGTACAATGAACCTTTTCCCGGAGTTTCAAAGGCGCACACCTCTTACATTTCATATGCGCGATTGTTTTATCCAGCGAACGGCAATTTCAGCGTTTTTTATTTGGTTTATTTGCTGTAACTTTTGGAACATCCGAAGCACACTCCTGAAATTGAGACCAATTATTCTTCTCTTTGTTACGAAGATTTTGAGACGACATAGAAGAGTGTGCGTTCAATGCTCCATTTTGAAGAAACATTTGAGTATTTTAATTTAAAGCTAATGCGGCCACGTTCTGTGGATTTGCCCATATACATATATCGAGTTTTATAACACAACCAGGTTCTGCCGAAAATTAATTTGTTTAAAAATCATACCATAAATAGTTTCGTAAATATCTCGGTTCCAGCGCCACTTACCGGGACAAAAAAAAAACTTATCGGAGTACCAAACGAACATATGGTGTGAAAATAGCTTCGACATGTCCAGTGGTTTAGGCATGATGACGTGACATACATATGCAGCAAAGTTTTTATACATATATTAAGATTAATAAGAAAATAATTAAAGAATTTGCTACAGTTTCTTTATAATTTTTAATTACTACATGATATAGCATACAGTACTTTAGGTTTGAATGTTTCTGACGTTCAAGTACTATTATGAGTAAACTTTGCTTGTAGATAATAGAATTGAGAAATATGAAATTGCTTTGATTTAAGTTTCATGGAAAACTTTCTAAGTATAATGAGAATAATTATAATTAATAAATCTGTCGGAAGAGGATGTATGCCATTCAAAACATTAAAATAAAAAAGTAGAGAAATAATTAAGGAAAATTCTTTGTTCTAAAGAAGATATACTTTGTAACAAAAAAGAAACTCGACCGCAAAAAATATATTTTTCTTTAATGAATTATTATTCGTAGTTTAGATGCAATTAATATTGCCATTTTTCAGATTAGTGATTCTCAAACTTTTTATTGGAAGGCACAGATAGAAAACAAGCAAATTCGTGGTGTAATTTTACATGATATATAAATAAGGTAAATGCACCAGTTATGGTCGCTATAAGAGCAAGTTTTCGGTTTTTTTTTAATTAATGGGCTTATTTTTTGTAATTCCAATGAACTCATGTTACTAATAAAAAAAATAACTTTTTATTTAATCAATTTAATAACCAAAGTCTGCAAATATAGTTTGTTTTTTAAAATTATAGCCTTTTATTTTGTTAATATTTTTCTCTAGTAATGGCAAAGGTAAAACTAGTAATGAGTACGCAGTGATGGACACTTGCTATTGATTACAAAATTATAAGTACTACGACACAAAAGATATAAAAGAAAGAATCGACAAATTTGAAATAATGTAAAGCAGTTGCTATGATTAAATAATAAAATTATACTAATAATTAGTTTAAATGTTCACCATTTTGACACCTATTGGCCGATTGTCATCAAATCTCGCTGTAAGACAGTTAAATGTATTAATATTCAGAAATGGTAGTAATTAAATATCAACACATATTTCTAATTCAGTACATTTAATTAAAAATTTGTCATTACTGGGGTCCTTGCCAAGACTGGTGCCACTACCTTATTTATTCACATTTTTAGTCTGAAATGTGCATTGAATCATGGTATCTCGTTCAAAAATCAGTGTTTTAGAAATATGATTGTATATGTTATCAAATTTTTATATGAACTGATCAACATGAAAATTATTAGTTTTCATATACAAATTCTTAAAATGTGTTTTTACTTTAAATTAATTATAGATGGAAAAATAACTTATATTTAAAAATAAATTCTATTAATGTGTTTTCAAAATAGCTTAAATGAATTGAACAAAATACAATAATTATGTTATTCTTTGAAACATATTAAACTGTATGGGATTTATTTAAATCCAATACATATTCTCGGTTCTATTGAAACAGAAGTTTCTCAACGTAATAATATGACAATGATTCTGACAAAGTTTAAAGAATTATCCACTTTAATAAATCCGAGCAATTTAATTATAAAATTCACTTGGGCGTAAATAATTTGTTCTAGATAAAATAAAACTCGTATCGATTTTGTTTGAAATATTTGTGAAACTACCAAAGCATCGTTAATATCGTCAAACTTCAATTACAATACGATTTTGTTGATTTAGCTTCTATATTAAAAATCTCTGGCAGATTCTAATAGAGTAGAATACAAGTAAAATACTTCATTTGTACACAGGGTGGGTTTAAATAGTTGATTAATTGTACAATTTGGAGTAAAAAATAATAATATATCTATGTCCGAATCGCAAAGGTTACTGACAATGAGTTACAACTACATTGTTATCGAATAAAAACAACTGTGTCTTTTCGCCCTCTCACCCATCTGTCATCCAGGAAAGTTATGGAGTTGAATGAAGAAAATGTGTATTTTGCTGCAATCCAAAATCACGATAATTTAAGGATATATGGGAGATACAATCGGAGACAAAAGTAGCTAAATTTTAAAATTCAAAAATATCTGCGCTCTAAATTGAGTAAGAGAAATTATAAACGGGAAACTGATACAATACAAAATCGGCTTGACTTCGGTTAACAAAGAAAATAAAGTTCCGGTTCCGTTTCGATTCATATATTTTTATTTCGGTAACCGGTAGAAAGCCCTCCGAACCGGTTCGAACCGTTTTAGGGGCATGAGGAGGAAAGTGGGGGGGGGGGGGGTAAAATGATGAAAATATTTGCAGCTGTTCATTATATTATTTAACAATTATAGTCTATTTAAATTTGTTGGCAATTTCAACCATAGAATAAGTACATTCGCTTTTTTAATATAATTTTTTTTTTGTTTTCTAAAATTTAGGTATATTTGGTATATTATATAATATTATACATGTATAATGTAGCAGTGGCGTAGATAGCTTTTTGCGATGGGGGGGGGGGGGGGCGATATGAGTGGTGGCTACGAAATAAAAAAAAATATTATTGTAATTTTGAATTGCATGACCTTTTTTTTGATCATATAAACTGTATTTTGTTTACTTCTTATTACTAAAAAAAGGTCATACAAAATTGAAAAATAAAATAATTGAAGACCTTCATACTAGACGAGTTTTCTTTAAATTTTATCATTAAATAAACTCATGGGGGGTGATTGATCATCTTAATCCCCCCCCCCATATCTACGCCACTGTAATGTAGGTATTAGTACATACGTAGAATTAATAATTATTGATTTTATTTGTATTAAAACACCAAGATTACTTGAATTGGTAACCGGTTATGTGTTTTTTAGTTCGTTTCAAAATCAAATTACAAATTTTGGTTCAGGTTCAGTTCTGGTTCAACAAAAAATTTCCGGTTTTCGGTTCGAGTTCGGGTTCGGTTCGACTCCCTGGTTATAAATGAAACAAATTATAGCTAGTCGTTAACTTACATAATACAAACATTAATATAATTTTCCTTACCCTATGTATTCCATGTTACGTGAAATGAATTTTTTTGTTCAGATATCAATTATATTTTGGATAATTTTTTCAAATACTATATGTCCTCCAAAGGTGTTACTTAAAAAATGTAAAAAATATATCAGTATTCCACACTTGTAAAATTAAAATCTATATATTTCCTAAATAGCGTAGACAAACAATTTACTATTTCGTTTATTGCATTAGGATGCTAATGAAAATATTCTCACCAATTTTCATGCATTCGACACCGTTTTGAGATAATCGAATAGCTATTATTGCAGTTTGCCGAAGTCCTCTGAATAACTGCAATAAAGCACATATGTGTACTCTCTTATTCGAAAATACAAAACTTGCATACGAGGTGATGGTAATGATTTTGAATTTTTTTTGTATTATTTAACTTTTTATAACAGTAGAAGTGTTTGTTGATTGTTTTTTCTGGTTAAATAAATATAATCATTATAAAAACATCAAGTTTTTTCAAGTTCTTTGCATTATTTATTTGAAAATGTTTCAACAAATGTATACACTTTAACAAACTGATGATGTTTTTGTAGGGTTGAGCGGGGTAAATATGAAACACCAAAAAAATGGGGTAAAAGTGAAACAGGCTTGTAACTAAAAAACTAATTAGTTTAAAGGAGAATTATAAAAACTGACATCATCATTAAAGCGACCTGAAAATATGAATCGTCTAATAAGTGATGTGTCACCCCTCCCTTTGTCATCCCAGGTTTTCGATGTCAAAACGTGTGAATTAAATTTTAATTCTTTGCACATAACTTTCTGTATAGCTCAGATAATAATTAAAGTTACAATTTCACATTGATATGCCACAAAGAAGATGAATCAAAGTTGCCAAAGTAGATTTTCTTTTAATTTTTCGATAAATATTTTCCATTTAATTAAGATTTTAAAATTTGGGAAAAAGTGAAACAGAAATATGGGAAAATATGAAACACAGCTGGGAAAAATGTGAAACAGTTTGTAGGAAATAGAATATTCTAGAAAAGTAGAACCACATGCTTAGGTGAAGAATTTGTTTCACTTATAAATGATGCCTCAAGTAAAGAAAAAAAGTTACCCGTAAATAAATCTCAAGAGCGCAAAAAGAAAGTAACTAAGAAACCGAAGATATTCATATCGAAGATGATTCTAATGTCAGTTTAATCGGTGTAGCTTTGGAATCTGGAAATGAAATGAGGATGTATGTATAGTTCGGAGATTGAAATAAAGGTCGGAGATTATATTTTAGCATCTTTCAAAGGCGGCAAAAAGATGTTAACTATCAAAATGTGTGCACTGTTTTACAAATAAATGGATCTGAAATAGATGTTATGGGTTTAAAAAGTGTCAAAAACAAATGCGACTAAGTTAATCAAAACAGATATATCCACTCTAGACCGTGCGAATATAATAGAAGTACTTCCAGTTCCAATTATTGTTCATGTATCTGCAGTCTTAAGAGTACACATTATAAATTTTATATTATTAAGAACGAATTTTCTGTTTACAAAAATATATTATTTGCATGCATATTATATATTAATATATTTCTTAGCTTGCTGGGTACATAACCTAGCAAGGTGCGCACATGTTTTCTATGCAGTTTTAATTGCTTGTTTAATTTTTACCCAGCAAATATCAATGTAACGCATTCTATGGAAGTTAGAGGCCTGTTTCACTTTTTCCCTTACCTGTTTCATTTTTTCCCAAATTAGAGGTTAAGAAATGAAACACATTTTTTTGATAAGCGCATTTAGTAGAAAAAATTAAAGTATGAAATTGTATCGTTAACTGTCAAAAAACATGAAATATTTGTATTTCGTTTCACTTTTACCCCAGTTGACCCTATGTACTAACAACTATGTAATTTCTAATTTCAAAACGGACATCCTCGACTATTGAAATATCTAAATTATCGCGGTGTAGCCACATTCTGACAGCACAGTAATATTGGCATACCATAATTTAGTTCTAGATAATAGTTCAATTTATCGTGATTGGATTGACAATAAAATCAAATTTGTACCACTAATAAATACTAGTTATGTAGTATGTACGTCGAACGGTGTACATTAACAATTGTTTTTATTTGATTTACATGACAAACTGTCATTTATATTTTTGTTAACATTGCGTTTTAAATAAAATAGAATTATTCATTAGAATAATTGAATTTATTACAATTTATTAAATAATATATTTTCCCCTAAAATAAATATGTTCGTTTATTTCTTTAACTATGATACAATTCCTTCGGTTGAAGGTAAAAAATGAAGGTAGGTTTCGGCTACTTTACATTCTTTAAAAATAGGTACTATAGTTATTAAGAATTATCAATTGTCAAAATGAAACTAATAAAGTTATAAAATAGTTAGGGGTGTACCGGAACTGGAATTTTCAATTCCGGATGAAACCGAAATCTCCAGAATTTACAAAAAAATCCGGCCGGAACCGGAATTTTTTTCAAAAAATTTTATTTTAATTAATAATAATAATTAAAACAATATACATATGTATGCTTTTTACATAGATTATTATCTTAAATTAATATACTATAATAATAATCTTCTTGATCAAATCTTATTACATTTCTAGTATCAAATCACAAACAGCACCTAGACATATTTACAATAGAGAAGATGTTATAAATTTTTACAGATAAAAGAATGGCAACTACTCGAAATGAAAGCACCAATACATTACTATTATAGTGCATGTATCATAAACAATACTGCATTATCTTAATACAATTAGCTAAGTAAGTTCAAATAATATGTACAGTGACGGATTTAGGCATGGACAACATGGGCTACTGCTCAGGGCGGTACAATTTTGTGGGGCTGCAGATTCTTTAGTTTCTTTTAGATTAATATAGAATATTCAAAAAAAAATAGGAAGACAAAAAATTAGTAAAAAAAATGTCTTCAAGTTTTTATTTCATAAAATTGGGAATTTCAATTGACGTGACCAAAAAAAAATGTCCTAAGTTTTTAATTTATATTATATTTTGTTCTCCATCACTTGTAAAAACAGTTTTCCCGTTTTCCTTTGGTAGAGGGGCGGCAAATTTTTTTTGCCCAGGGCGGCACTTAACGTAAATCCGCCACTGAATATGCGTCAGTCTATTCGGATAGGTATTCTCGGAGGCAGGTCATATTTTTGAAGAAAACGTATTTAGGGCCACAGTCCTATTTTTACACCATTACAATTGGAAATTTTCAAAAATCTTTGATACACAGGGAGAGTCATATCAGGTGGAACAAACTTGAACAGTTTATTACGAAAAAAATGTCAAGCATAAAAGTTCATCTAAACATGTGTTCGGAAACTCTTCGTGAGGGAGCTACAGACTCTCAAAGATTTTGTCTCAAATTAGTTTTTAATATTTTGAGAACCCATTGTAATACAGTACTTAAATTTGATACCCGGTTTAGTATTATATGTGTTATCGATTTCCAGTATCAACCAATGATTATTTAGACCAGGGATGTATGGGGCCAGTCCGGCCAGTGGGCTCTTTGAGTTACATCTAGTTTTTTTTATTCTTAATTTTTTTCCTAAAAAAAAATCAGTTTTTCTCCATGTGGCCGTCCGTCGCCCCTTCTGAACTAGCACCACGAGCATTCGCCCAGTCTCCCTCCCTAAAGCCAGCATTGCTGTTATATATCAACAAAATAAGCAACGAATTTTAATAAATATTAAATAAATTTTAAACATCAATCATTCTTTTTCCCAAAGCTTACTTGACTTAAATTTAAATTTTTGTATCAGTGTGTCTGTCCCCTGAATCCTTGTCACACGCATAACTCATGAACCGATATTATTGAAACTTGGTCGGATAGTTGGGTCTGGATTAAGGATGGTTCCATTTCAAAATCACCGTGTGTAAGAGGGAACGGTGATATCCCAAAATATTTATTTTTTCAGTATATCTCAAGAACGATACATGTAACGTAAAATTTTTATAGAATCTTTTTTGTAGAGCATTTAATTTTCTATACAACGTTTGTTGTAAAATATTCCCTTACAAAGATTTATCTCAATTTGCTTTTAAAAATCGTGTTTTGTTTTTTAAATTGATATTTACTTTTATATATTAAATGGCATTTTGACGTTTGCATAAATTTAGATTTAGATTGAAATTGTCAAAAAATTTATAATATACGAAAAAATAATCAGGTACGTCTTAAGAAAATTTTCAAACTACTTAATATTTTTCATTAAAATTGTATAAAAATGTAATGGTTAACCAATGCTAGGCAAAATCTGAACACTATGGGTTTTTATTTAAATTGTTCAATACTTAACTACCTTTGGTGAATTCGACACGAGGAAGCACTGTGCATTTACTTGGCAGATGTTTTTTAAATAAAAATTGTTCTCTGATTTCAAAATTTTCACTCAATCTTTCTTTTAATATACAGTTTTTTTTCGATAAACTGTTCAAGTTTCATTCCACCTAATATGACTGTATAATTGAACAGTTCAATGTCCGTAATATATTGACATTTTTGTTAATATATTATTATAAAAAATTTACTTATTTTTTATGGCCATTTAATGTTATAATTACAATCATACTTTTGCTCACAAAATGTTAAAATACTGCATTTGTGTTATGAAATGATTATTTTCAGTAAAAATTTTGTTAATAAAATGTTGTGATATTATAATTATAATATTTATGTTTGATTTTTTAAACAAAAATAACGTATATTATTTATGAGTTTCTTATAAGTAATAAAATTTAAAAATTCCGGAAAACCCGGAACCGGAATAAAATCGGAATTCCGGTACACCCCTAAAAATAGTCCAAACTATTATCTTTTCTACATTTTGTTAATAATTTGTAAGAACTTCTTTTAATGTTTTTGTTTAAATTCGAGGACGAAATTTAAAACTAATAGTTTTAGATTAAGCTATAAATTTACATGAAAAAATATCAACGAATTTGTCGTAATTAATATGAATAGTTGAGTAAATTATCTATTTGCATATACATATCTTAAATTATATTGACGATAATTAAATTTTACGCCCTGTTTGATCTTGTCTTTATAAATTAAATGGATCGATTTTGAAAAATTACGGACCATCATTAATTGTAACCTTATAATTAAATAACCACAACATTTCATGTTTCAGTTGAATTGATCAAAGTTCAATGTAGCATGAAACCGAAACACAAATTTGATATACGCTTTCTTATACGATCATATTAAACGGATATTTCGCGAAGGAAATTCACAAAATTGCAATAACACGTCAAGTACATTTGATTGATCAAGTAATAAATCAAACGATGGTATTACAATAATACCGTATTACGATCAAATAAGAAATATTCCGAATATATTTCCAGAAGTACTGACATTTGTCTTTTATATAACGTATATAAAAGCTGTTGACAGATTATCAGAAAACGTTTCAAGAGATCATGTTTTAGGTTTGAATGTAAAATATTAAAAACATGACGTTTTGTCAGATATTTTGTTATTTTTATTATTTCGTATCATTCAGATTTTAAAACAAATACCTATTGTTTGAAATTTAATTGTATAATTACTAGAGATTGGAAAAATAGTTGTTATTTTAAATGAAATAGTTACTATATAGTTGATTTTTTTTCTGTAAAAAAGTTGGCAAATAGTTTTTTTTAATCAAAATAGTTGTGAAATAGTTACAAATTTTTTTACAATAATAAATATTTTTTCGATTTAATCAATAATTAGTGAAATCTGAAATCATCGAGGAAAACATGTTGTGGTCGATTCTAGATAGATTTTAGAAGCTAAAAAAAAGGAAAAATAAATATGTGAAAACATAATATAAATATCTATAAAAATATGTATAATAGACAAAATGTATTTCTAAAAATATATAAAACTACAAAATTTTTAACGTTGGATAAAAAAAGGCAGATAGATTAAAAATAGTTGGAATGGTAATATAGTTGCAAATAGTTGATTTCAAATTGGGTTCAATCAAACCAGTTTTCTGAAATCGATGGAGATATGTAATAAAAATTACAATAGTTGCATTTTTCGCAATAGTTGAAAAACTATTTTTCCAATCTCTAATATAATTACATTTATACATATTACTTTTGAAAGTACTTCAGTGATAGTTCGTCAATGGAGAAACGTCTATTTGGAACCATCATCTTTCTTACAAACCAAAAATTGTAGTTTAAGGGGCCATTCCACTGTAAATTTTTTTGAAAATATTACTTTCAAAAATATTAATTAAATAAAAAATAATTATAAAAGTACCTATAATTAATATAACTGCTGTTCTCATTTTTAAAATAATACAATTATACGTAAGTAAACATAATTAAAAATGTACGAGAAAACTAGACAACTACCTAATTGCAAAGTACGATACACTTTAATTAAATACGTTATTGTAGACGTAGTTTTAATTACAATTCATAAATTAATACAAAGCGTTTATTCAAACTTAATAAGTAAAAATTGTTTTGTTTCCTCGCAATATCGAGTAGATACGAGAATCTTTGTGATCGTTTTAGATTGAGACAAAAACAATGTTTCACGTCAAGGCAAACACTTTTCGTTTCGTATCTGTCTGTCTGTGTGTCCGTCCGTCTGTCACCTGAATCCTTGTCACACGCATAACTCATTGACCACTGAACCGATATTATTGAACCTTGGTCAGACGGTTGGGTCTGGCTTGAGGACGGTCCCATTTCAAAATCAACAAAATCGTGTGTAAGGGGGAGGGGTGACACCCCAAAATATTTATTTTTTCAAGATATCTCAAGAACGACACATGTTACATGAAAATTTTATAGAATATTTTTTGTAGAGCATTAAATTTCCTATAATATGGGTCTACAAAGTTTGTTCTAAAATATTCCCTTACAAAGATTTATCTCAATTTATTTTAAAAATTCGTGTTTTGTTTTTCTAAATTGATATTTGCTTGGATATATTAAATGTCATTTTGACATTTATCAAAAAATTAAAAATATACAAAAAAATAATCAGGTGTGTCTTAAAAAAAATTTCGAACTAATATTTTTTAGTAAAATTGTATAAACATTAAATGGTTAACCAATTCCAGGCAATTTATCTCATCACTGTCGGTTTTTATTTGAATTGTTCAATAATTAACTACCTTTGGTGAATTTAGCACGAGGAAGCACTGTGCATTTACTTGGCAGATGTTTTAAATGTTAACATTGGTCATATTTGGTACCTATCTTATTACTTTCCCGTCATATAAAAATAGCATAATCGTGTATTTAATAAAAGGTTTCTTGAAGTCATGAAGAAAAACAAACAGAATAATGTCTAAAAAGTGCGCTTGAAGTTTCAATTAATGTTTTATTAGAAAGGATGATACCTTACAAAACTAATGAAGACAAAGTTTTCAAAACCATTGCATTTTGTAGATTCGGTTATTAAAAAAATATTAATCAAAGAATTCGAAATGATTAGGAAGTTTGTTTTTACAAATAAACATAAACAAAGTTGTAATATTTGCACTTTTATGAAAAATATATTTGTTTATATTAATCTTCAAATTTAATAAAGGAAGAATAAGCATGAAATTAATATAAGGAATAGATAAAAGTTGTACAATTATGTCATTTAATTTTAAACTTGATTAAGAAACTATTTTTTTACTTTTTTATACCCATGTATATGAATTATCCATTATCCTTCCCTGAATCCATTCTGACTATTTTCGCCATGATGTATGTGTGTCTGTCTGTCTGTAGGTGCTGTAACTAAAAAACGAGAAATCGTAGAAGGGTGAACTTTTATATTTAAGATTAATTTTTGTCTGGGAAGAAAACGTCCTATTTCTGAAAACGTTTTTTCAACCGGGTACGGATGAGCTCGATTTTGTAATTTTTCGAATTACTTTGAAATTGTACAAATTAGAAAAATATGTTCAAGTTAAAAATTGTAGGTAATATTATAATCTGTAATTTATGTTCTATTCATTTTTTCGAAAAACAAATTTTTGAATTATTTTTTAATATAATTCAAATGGTTCACAACAGAGAAGAAATATCTGTCATGAGTATAAAATTATAAATTTTTGATACTTTGTCCACGAACTCTCAGTAAGGTTCGAAATAAGAGTCTGAAAAGTTCCCACCTAAATCGTGGATGGAACATCCCCTTTCACGTAAAAAACTACTCCCGGAATGAAATTTATCCCAGTTTTTCTCATTTTACATAAGAACCATTGTTCAGAGAAAAAAATATGGAATTAAAAATTCTACATGAAATACGTATATGTTCTATTCGGCTAATTCCCAGCCTTCTCTCGTAATCGATGCTCAAAGTGAAGGGTAGTTTTGAGAACGAAGTGAAAAATCTGCATTGCACGATTTTTCACCGTAAATATTTCCATAACAGCGGACTTAACGTAAAAATGATTATAAAATGAACTGTAGAACTGAATCACCTCTATGAGATCGATGTAGTTTGATTTTTTTTCAAGCGTTTATTATTGATATTTTGCCCATTTTTCACAAACGTGCATTCTATTATTTTACATGGAGAAGATTTTTTAGTAAAAATTATCATCAAAATATGTTGTCTATGTGTGTACGTATATGTATGTGTGCCTGTCCCCTGAATTTTTGTCGTACGTTTAACTCGTGAACTACTGGACCGATTTTAATGAAAATTTATTTGTTGGTTCTGACTAGTAGATGATCCCATATAAAAATCATCAAAATCATGTGGAAGGTAAGGAGGTAGTATCCCAAAATCGGTATTTTTTCAAAATATCTCAAAACAACGCATCGTTTGTTTAAATTGTATTATATTTTGTAAAAAAATGGAATGTACAATGTACATTTAGACCAAAAAAATGAATGAAAAACGTTTGAAATAAAAATCGTAGCATATGAATCTCATAGAAGAAATACATCGTGTAAAGAAATAGCATCACGTTCAATATATGTTCATATTCGTACTACCTACATACTCGAATGAAATGACGATATTCTGATTTAATCTGAATATCAAATAATTCCAATTCAATTTATAATCTATGTGGAGGGCGGTGCACAATCGCATATCTTCCTATGAAAAGGGTTAGAATGCGAACCGAATACCCCTCTACGTACACACCCCACATACACCGATATATTTACAGACCTACATAACTGCTGTTGGTATTAGCATAGATATTGCAGGCATCAAGTTGGTGCTGTATTGGTACATCCAGCAGATGCTTGTACAATTGCTCCTGCATTAGTTCCTCTGTATATACTTACGCAGGGGTGGTCAAAACCTTATACGAATATCAGGGCTGCCAAAATTTAAAATACTTTTTAACATTTTTTCGTACCAAAAAGCGCCTGTAATTTTTTAGTATTATATTGATCGATATCAACGATATCGTTTTATAAAGTCTGTTTCATGCTCCCTAAGTCCCTCTGCACACGATTCAGCTGTTTTGCAACGAGAATCGCAAACCAGTTGCGGAAGCGACTATTTTACAACTGGTTTGCAATCGATTTAAGTCCATGCTCCGCACACGAGCGCGACTGAATCTTGATCAGTCGACATTTTTATGAGAATTGCTGTAATAAAAAAACGCGAGTTTTTAAGTTTTTTTGACTTTTGGCAACAAGTCAAGCATTCTTGAATACCCAGGACTATAGTATATGTATAGAACTTCATGTTTTTCCACCTCCTCGACGAATTTAATGTTTCTTAACTGATCATTTATTCTGAATATTATCAATAGGAATAATGATAATTAACTTATAATTTTAATTATAAATAAATAATAATATTATTATAATTATAAAGCTAAAATATCATGCAACCACGCAACTGAAATCGAAATTCGACCTGCAAGCACAGTTGCATGAAACCAGTTGGAAACTGATTGCAAATCAGTTTTGTTTCGATCGCACCGTGTGCGGAGGGCCATTACGTTACACGTGCAATGTCACCAAATGGTTGCTTACGCAACTGGTTTGCAATTCTCGTTGCAAAATGGTTGCTCCATGTGCGGAAAGCCTACAGTTAGTCTTGGAATAATTAAAAACTATAATTTTAGCCTGCATACTATGTTATAAAATCATTAAAAACTTCCATTTATTATGTGTTTTAACTTCATAAGAAGTAATCATCAGATTGATGATAAGTATCATAAATTATTTCTCATAAGTAAAACAATACGGTTTTTAAAGATACAGGTAGTGTCAGATAGCCCTCAACTTACGCGAATTCATAATTTGAAAAAAGTGTTTTTTTTTTATTTCGCGGCGCTTTGTATCCCTGCGGCCATTGTCCCAAACGACATTGTCAAACACCTCACCGTTTCCTCATTCCCCCCTTGTCTATATACTGAAAGTTTAGTTGGCACAACATGGAATATATATATTTTTTATGGTTTTTAGTACTGTGTTGGTGCATTTTATTTACAATTTTAAACATTTTTCTCTGATGCGTTCACTTGTTTTACAAAACTGATTGTTATATGTATTTTTTGCTACAGTAAGTCTCGACTTACACGATTTTTTGACTTACATGAAAACCTTTGGAACGAATTAATCGCGCAGTATATTTTTTTAATATTACATATATAAGATATGTTATTACGTAATTCAGATGTTTAGGAACACTATTAATTTCATTACACACGTCTTTGTCTTCGTTTTATTGGTTAGTTTTGATTGGATAATGCAGAGCACATATTCACGCTACATTTGATTTACTTTGGAAATGTATTCTGTGGGAAGTTTCAAATCGTTTACATTGTAATTTATTTTTTTGATTTTCTACATAATAAGGTAAAGGCACCAGTTATGACCGCTATAAGAGTAAGTTTTCGTTTTTTTTTTTATTAATGGGCTTGTTTATTGTAAGTCTCATAAACTCATGGTACTAATAAAACAACTAACTCTTTATTTAATTAATTTAATTACCAAAGTCCGCAGATATGGTTTGTTTTTTAAATTATAGCCTTTTATTTTGTTCATGTTTTTTCTCCAGTAATGTCAAAGGTAAAACCAGTAATAAGCATGCAGTGATGGACACTTGCTAATGATTACAAAATGATAAGTACTACGACACAAAAGATATAAAAGAAAGAATCGTCAAATTTGAAATAATGTAAAGTAGTTGCCATGATAATATAATAATTAATAAATAAATTATACTAATAATTAGTTTAAATTTCCACCATTTTGACACCTATTGGCCGATCACGCTATGAGACAGTTAAATGTATATAGATTAATATTCAGAAATGGTAGTAATCAAATATCAACACATATTTCTAATTCAGTACATTTAATTAAAAATTTGCCATTACTGGGGTCCTTGCCAAGACTGGTAACTGTATTTTTGTACTCGATAAGTTGACATATTTATTAATAGTTGGCGAATCATAATTTAAGAGTAGGAAGTTTAGTATAAGATTATTATTAGATTAATTTAAACAAATTAGCTTTTTGTTTAATGTTGGTATTTTCATCACTGAAAAACCAAATTCGTTTAAATGAACGAAACAAATTCTATATAAATCTAATAATCTGTACTTGTTAAAATATTAAATTTTACGTGTTGATTGGAAATAACTATGATGAGGTAGTTCATTAACTCTCGTTAGGGAAATGTATTTTCGATTAATATATTAATGGATTGTGTGATTCTGTACACTGGCATCCCCACGAAGTGAATATATCTTTCGCCTTTTACTAAAGATTTTAGTAGAAGGGGAAAACTCAAATGAGTTTATAACGGGCGTGAGCGAAAGCCGATCCACCTGAAAGTAATTCTGGCCCGCACCAATTCTAATTATAAATATTTTTCAATGAAAATTGGAGAATATCACTGCACATAAATTAATATTTCGTGGACTCTTTTTATCAATTCATAACAAGCCACCGATGGCGGCGATATTTATTCAAGTGTCAAATTCAATGTATATTTTCTATAGACGTCGCTAGGTTTAAAATTTATAAATATTATATATATATGCTTAAAATTACATGAGATGACGATTATGAATAGGGGTTTCTTTGTGAATGAATTATCACTGAAATATTTTTAAAGGTATAATATAAAATATTTATTACTAATTAATTTTATAATTCCAAATAATTGATTTTTATTTTTAATTTTGAATTTTACGGAGCACATTTTTGCAAGTGTACTGGTTATAATGTTAGGTAGCGTGTGATTAGTAAAATCTTTCTTTGTCTAAATATATAAATTTGTTAAAAACAGAGTATATATTTGGTTCACTTCAAAATATAATTAATATCTACCTACCGAATATTTTTAACAAGTATATTTGGTACGTGACCAAATATTTTGGTTGAATTTAACAATAATAGATAAATACAACAAAATCTTTTGTCAGTGATAGTTTATATAAATAATTAATTACAATGAAAGTGCTGTAATATAATATATGTAAACTACTTAATAAAAACAAAATTAATTTCTTAAACATGAATATTTATCTAAATAAATATCAGGTGCATGCCTCCTTTGCCTAGCCCTGCATGTATGTATATTGAAATGCGCCATATCTAGAATTGAATGGCGACTTTTTATTGATTGTGTATCGGAACTGTATACATTCGATATGATTCTGTAGATGTGAAATAGCTTTTTTGGTCGGAAATGGGTATACTTTCTTTTTAGTTAGAAGAATGAGAGTTTTTATTTCACCCGACTTGATTGCATATTCGAATGCATAAAAATATATAAATATGTAATGAGTGTATGAATGATTCGGATGTCATAACGAAAAAGGTTTTTATAAAAAGAGTTTGTATAAAATTGAGTTCTATAATTTATTCTTAAAAATTAAATATTGAGAAGGTATTTAGTTTATTGTTTTATAAAGGATGCTATTAGTCAAATAAGGTGCGTGATGACTTAATTGTAATATAAACTCAAACACCTAGCTCAACGCTGACTAACTGACAGTCCCCGAAAGATTTTTTGATTTGAAGGTGGTCTAACAAAATTTAGACATCACTGACTACGTAATATAATTTACAGTGATTCATAATATCAGTATTAATACAACATTATTTATTCCGAAATAAGGTACTGGCACCAGTATTGGATATGATCCCAGTAATGGTTATTTTTTAATTAAATGTACTCAATTAGAAATATTTGTTGATATTTGATTACTACCATTTCTGAATTTTAATCTACATACATTTAACTGTCTTACAACGTGATTTGATGACAATCGGCCAATAGGTGTCAAAATGGCGGACATTTAAACTAATTATTAGTATAATTAATTAATTAATTATTATATTATCAAAGCAACTGTTTTACATGGTTTCAAATTTGACGATTCATTCTTTTAAATCTTTTGTGTGTGTCCATCATTGCGTGCTCATTACTGGTTTTTCTTTATCCATTACTGGAGAAAAAATAAATGGCTATAATTTAAAAACAAACTATATTTGCGGACATTGATAATTAAATTGATTAAATAAAGAGTTACTTGTTTTATTAGTAATATAAGTTCATGAGAATTACAAAAAAGAAACCCGTTAATCACAAAAACAGTAAATCTTACTCTTATAGCGGCCATAACTGGTGCCAGTATCTTACTGTAAAATTTAAAAAATAGGGGTTAGCAACATTGGAAGCAAGTCGTATATTTAATAACAAATAACAAATTTTCTCATTTTTATTTCCGGAGATTCATTTTTACGATGTTTTTTAATAGAAATTTTTAATAATAATAAAACGTTTACATTAAATTCTTTGAATAATCAGCTTTGATTTGAAAAATCGCACCTCGTAATTTTAAAACCGCATAAAAAATCCGCGTAAGAAGAGACTCTAATTTATATTTGAGTACAATATGGCGACAGCTAAAAATTTCAAAAATTGATATAAAAATACTCATAGCGAAGATCAAACCGTGGCGGCCGGTAGAGAAAGGATGGCGGAGTTTTCTTTATAAATACGTCTAACCTTGGGTGGCATAAAGTAAAATTAATCACAATCAAAAAGCTCCAAAATCACCTATTCAAGCCTGACGATGATTCTGTGAATCGAAAGCTTGCGATTACCTTTTCTTAAATAAATTTTGACGTTTAGACAAACAAGTTTGTTTTTATTTTTATTTATATTTAACGTCACTACTATTATATTATATTTCATATACATACATGGTATAAGAAAGTAAAAATTGATAACATGTCTTCTTGTCCTTTTATTAGAATAAGACAGTATCTTTCGAAGTTACATATATAAAATTCACACTTATTTTCATTGTATTTTTAGTTACAGCGTTTACAGGCAGACAGTCAGACATACGATTACATATATCCATTACAATGTTGATATTAAAAAATTTCACCATTACGTATAAGAAAGTAAAAATATTTCCTCTATACCGTATGTAGTTACTGATTTCAATGTGTTTTTGTTATGTTATTTATTTTGTTTGGTTATTATCACAATGTAAGTATATTGTAACATCCCAGAAATGTTTGTTCATTTTCAGATATGCGCTGAATCTTGAATTGAATGGCGACTTTTTATTGATTGTGTAACTGTATTGTGGATTCGATAGAATGCTGTAGCAATGAAAATGTCTTTTTTTGTTGTTTGTAACTTATCTAGTAAATGTACATTGTAACAATAGGTTTTTTTTTTTAATATTTGTTTTTAATTTTTACTAGAATTCTATAAGTAATACCTACATATTAATGTACTATAAAATAATTAATTATAAAATACACTCTTATTAATTTAATTTAATATTAATTTTCGTTGTATGAAAAACTATAATTAGTTAAAATATTTAAAAAACACAGGAATAATTTTATAATATTTTTTGGATTATATAAATAATATAATAGAATATACCTATAAGGAGTTTCCTGATCGATTTCAAACATATTCCAAAACGGTTACAAATTAATGAAAATTTGTGATTAGGTTCTTTCATACTCGATAATACACTATAATAAATTTCAAATGGATTCACTACACCGTTTATGATTTACAATGATTCTAACATTCATTTTATTTACGTTTATTCAGTTTATTTACTTTTTTATGATCTTTAAAATTATCTACTTTTGGATATACCATTCCATTTGATTTTGCTGAGAAACGGGCATGTACCCCTCAAACTACCCCCCAACGAGGAGTTTTAGGGGGTTGAAAACAATTTCCTGAAATTCTCTAGGGTCGATATATATAGTAAATTTTTTGTCATAAAACTCTATCTTCAATAGTTTGGGCGTAAAACATAGTGGACGGGTGGTCTGGAACACCCGGTATGTTTAATGTTGCATCACTGATTTAAAAATAGGTACATGCAGACAAAGCCAGTCTATCGGAAATATTAGTCTATGATATTATCAACAAGTATATACTCGTATGATAATATAACATATTTAATGTGTAACATAAAAATATTAAAATAAAAACAATAAAAAATCTCACAAGGATTCAAATTGAATTTTTATTTCTATCTCGTAAATATTGCTTCAGCATTTCATTTTACTGCACTTGATGAAAAAATATTTGATATAATTCAAAAAATGGATATTCTAATGAGATTTTTCCATATTTTATATAAGTATATACCTAATATAGTGTCTTATATGTAGGATGTTATACCATTGCTGTATTTATTATTTTCGGATGGAAGGGAACGAAGTATCTTGTACATAAATATGTCTTTGGCCATGAAACAGTTCTGCATATGAATGTGTATGTAAATAAAATTCAATATGACGTAGAAGAATAAAACATTTTTTGTTATTTCTTCATTAACATATATATTAAGGGGTGAATACAGTATGAAACCCTTACTACATATTATAGTATGAAACAAAAATATCATTTTAAGATTGTTATTTATATATTTAATCATATATTTTTTTAAATTTATTCATATAAATGGGATATAATGGTCAGAAAGAAAATTGCTAAATTGTTAGCTAATATTGTTGTTTATTTATCATAAAAATAATATTGATAAATAAACAACAATATAAGCTAATATTTTTTTTTGCTGACCATAAAATCCCATTTATATGAAGAAATAAAAAAAAAATAGTCATTTACCTCAATAATAAATTTAATCATAAATAAGCTAAGATAATTTATCCTAACACTTATAAAATACATATTTGAAAAAAGGATTGATTCTTTTTTAATCAATTTGGCATCTACAGAATTTAGTATTGATATTTTATTAAAAATATTAGGTTTTTTTTTAATTTTTATTTTTTCCAGTCACATTGCTCTATGATTTAGTATGTTTATCTTAATTATCCCAAAATTTCAGACTCATAGATCAAACCTGTGAACGGAGCAAACCGAATCTTTTTCCCATTTGATTAACAACGGAAAAATTACTCTTTTAGTTATGCGTGAATATCTATAGAGAATTAAATGTCTTACAAAAAATATTTCAAGTGTTTTTCATATTCGAGTATTTTTAAAGATATGTTCGTTTAAACATTATCATAAAAAGTAAAATCCAATTTTTATGATAATTAAAAAATATCTGCCTTGGTATCCTCAGCTATATTATATCCTGACAGTTAACAGTATACGGGATTCTTATTTTATTAATACATATTTCTGATAAACTAATAAAATATAAAATAAAATGAATGGCACATAAAATATAGATAATATTATTCTCTACTATGTACAGCACATACAGATCGACATACAGACACACAGACATCATGGCGAAAATAGTCATAATGGATTCAGGGAAGGTCAAAATGGATAATTCCATCAAAATTCGAATTTCGAAAAAAATCGGCTTAACAATACTTACAGGCTGACCCATTTTAAGTGCACACCTCTAATAACTTTTTATGGTGAAGTGATTTCAAAAACTTTTTAGATAAAAGTTGCACGGTTTGGAGGGGGACATAGACGTACTCAGATGAATTTTTGTGTGGCGTTGTTTCTGGGTAAAATTTTTTTGAAAGTTCAAAATCTCAAATTATTTTGTTAGATATCTCGGAAAGTTTAATTTGTTTAAAAAAAGTTTTGAATGAAAGATTCGTGTTTTTTTACGTAGAATAAAATTACTAAATAAAAAATATAGATTCTCATTTCAAAAAATGATGTTGACTTTCATCTGAGTACGTCTATGTCCCCTTCCAAACCGTGAAACTTTTATATGAAAAGTTTTTTGATAACATTTCACCATAAAAAGTTATTAGAGGTGTGCATTTAAAATGGGTCACTCTGTATATCCATATACATGGATATAAGAAAGTAAAAAACATATCTTAAAATTTATTGAATTTATGAGATATTCACGCGAAAGTAAAAAAGTAATTTTTCTCATGTTAATTAAATGGAAAAAAGACTCAATTTGCGCCGTTCACAGGTTTGATCTACTAGTCTGTAATTTTGGGACAGTTAACTTTTGATCCAAAGCTAAAACATATGACCGAAAAAATTAAAATTAAAGAAATTAAAAAAACACCCTAATATATACCATCGTTTCAAGTTTGGGTAGAATCAATAAAATAATTTGAATAATATTTAAATGAATTGGTCAGTAAATGTTAATTATTTGTTTACATTAATCAATATTATTATTAGAAAACATCGTTTTCTTTATCACAATGTAAAGTTAAGAATGGGACACATAGGTCTCATAAAAATGTTATTAAATTTTTATTGGTTGTTGTTAACCTAAATGATTTCCAGAGAGACATGAATGTTAAACCAACCGTGTCGACTTTGTTCAAATAGAAAAGCTAGCTTTAGTTCCTTAGCCCCCCCTCACCCCTCACCCCCCGAAAAATTAACAAGTTCCGCCCAGGCATAAAATGATTTTTGTCACGGTCGCTATGGGTACTAACATTTAACAAACATTTTACTCTGTTTAAGAAATAGGTAAGATTGTAATTTTTAAAAATTTCAATTGTTTTGAATATTTAATATTATTTATTTTTTTTAGAAATTCTATCTTTATATTTGAATTTGGAGAAGTATTAAGGTATTCCATACGTTGTGTTGAAAAATATACTTTTCAAAAAAAGATATCAAATTATTTCTCGAAATAATTTTTTTTTTTTTATAGAGTTGTGTAAGTAGAGAGCTAGTAAAAATAATGGTACATAAAAAAATGAATAATTGTCTCAAACACGGCGCAAAAAGAGTCTTTTTCCCATTTGATTAACATGGGAAAAATTATTTTTTTACTTATGCGTGAATAGCTCGTTGAAAATTTTTTTATTGAAAATTTCTCAGAGCAATATTTTGAGTGCTCAATTCATAAATCTAGTAATTTTTAAGATATATTTATTTAAAAATTATCATAAATATTGGATTTTACTTTTTATGATAATGCTTAAACGAACATATCTTTAAAAAAAATATTGGATCTAGGAACTGAGCAGTTGGGATCTTTTTAATTCTTTATAATATGCTGCTGTGAGAAATTAAAATAAATACATTTTTCAAGGAGCTATTCACGCATAAGTAAAAAAGCAATTTTCCCATGTTAATTAAATGGGGAAAAGTCTCGGTTTGTGCCGTTCACAGGTTTGATCTACAAGTCTGAAATTTTGGGACAGTTAACTTTTGATCCAAAGCTAAAACATAGGCCAATGGGACCGAAAAAAATTAAAAAAAAAAACACCCTTAATTAATAATTTTATATACAGTCTGAATGTTCTGTTAAACATTTATTATGCTTACAATCAAGCCAATTTAATCTATGGTATTATTTTTTAGGGTAACGTGTCGTCTGATAACACTGAACTTTTTATGATACAAAAACGTTGTGTTAGATTGATGTGCGGTGCCAGTTCAAGAGACCCATGTAGACCCCTTTTCAACGAGCAAAAGGTTCTCACTTTAGCAGACTTATACATCTTCGAATGTGCAATTTTTATGAAGAAGTACAGTGAGCTGTTTAGCGATAATTTACCAGGGCACAGTCATTTTACTCGACATAAAAACGAATTTACTTTAATGCAATCAAAACTAACAATAATAAACCAAGGGGTATTCAATACCATAATACGTGTTTTCAACAAAATACCGATTGACTTAAAATCACTACCCATAAATAGTTTCAAAATAAAGTTCAAGTCGTTCTTGTTGGACTCATGTCACTATAAATAAAGTCAGCGAATATTTTTAATTTATATATTCATATAAATTATTATTATTGAACCTGAACCCGAACCCGAAACGTAAACCCGAAAAAACCCGTATTTTTCATTAACCTGAACCCGAACCGAACCGCTATATCTCAAAGTCAACGAACCTGAATCTGATGGGTAACCGGTAACCATATATTTTTAAAAGGTTCGATAAATTATTTTTAATATTTTCATATTTTCCTCTAATAATTTTTAAAACAGATTATAAAATGTACTAACACTGGAAATCTGTTTGAATTTCATGGTATGATGTGACTTATCAAGTTTACATATGTTTTACTTTCTCTTTTAATTCTACAACTGAATTACATTTCAATTTGCAAAAAAATTGAAAAATAGAAATTTCAATCTTTAAAATGTAATTTTATTTTTTTCCCTTTTTCTAGCAATATTTTAATGGCTATTATTGTTTTTTTTTCTTAAAAAAAAAATGTTTTATTTGTTAATTATAATTTTTTAATTTTTTTCAATTACAAACTTGAACCCGAACCCAAACCTGAAACCTAAAAAAATAATGGTTTTTGAACCTAAATAGTTTGCAACATTTTGAACCCAAACCCGAACCTGAACCGAAATTTATCTTTGAACCCGAACCATAAATAAATTTCTGTTCAAGTCCCTGATTATAATATAGGTAATATTCAACTTACCAAATACGATCATATTCTTCGCACTGAAATCTTCATCATTAAACGTGGAAACGAAACACTTATATTCTCCCCCGATATCCGTCGTAGGGTTGAGAATCTTCAACGCCCTATGCATCGTGTACGGGTCCTCCGTGACCTTATACGTGAGGTCTAGTCTGTCCCTAAGTGGCCCAAGACTCTGCGGTCGTTGCGGAGGTATCCATTGGTACACTGCCGCTGGCGCGCCGTTGAGGAACCACTTGACCACGAGGCCGGCATCTCTGTCTTCTGTCCGCACTGTGTAGTCGCAATCAAGCACGACCGGCTTGCCACTGTTGTTACGGACAGCCTGGGGCACGCGGACGTAGTTGATTTGAACCCCTCTGGCTAGTTGCACCAAAGCTGCAAGTGGAGAAAATTGTTTGTTTTATAATACAATAAATGTCGACTTAGTTTCTCAAGTTTGTGGATTCATTAATGCAAATATGCGTTGAATTGTTTGAAATTATGTTAGTTGACAGTCAAATATATTAAGTAATAAATAAGGCTATAAAAAAATATAAATATACGAATTGAATTGAGAACCTCCTCCTTTTTTTTTGAAGTCGGTTAAAAATGAAAAGCGTAAAATTATATTTTTTTATAATTATAAAATCAATAATAAACAAATATACTGTTCTAGACCAACCAGCTATATCTATATACATGTTAGGAAATATTTTTAAAATAAAACTTCTTTATAATTTTTGTAAAATAATATTTAATTGTTCAATATTAAAAACATAAGCTCGCAAGGATTCTTGCATACATATACCCTGATAATCAAATGTACCTTTCTTTGTGCATCTGCATTTCAGATCCACTTCACAAATGTAAAAATTATCACCAGGGTGAATAGACTAAACAAACTAACTACGTCTTATCTTATAACATTATTGAATATACACATATGTGTATATGTACCTATATGTATTAATTATTCTTAATATTTAAAACTTCTTAACATACATAAAGCTCAACATGTCTGTCTGTCCATTAGTGCGCTCATTACTCGAGAACCACTTATCCGATTTACGTGTTTTGTTTTTAATTCATAGATACGTTCTCTGGACAGGTTATAGGCTATATTTTGTTACGTTAAGTAACATAATAACTAAGCAGTGACGATAATAGTAAATCAAGTCGGAAAAAAGTTTGCTGCCGGCGCGGGCGCGCTATTTTGCAGCTAAACCGTTGAATATTGAACAAAATAATGTATTCAAGAATTGTGTAGAATAAAAAGATCTAAAATAAAGTCCGGACACTATGTATCTAACTTTTATATTTAAGCCACAATGACTGCTCTTATGTTACAAAGAAACTTAAAAATATTTGGGTTCTGTTTACGTGGACTTATGACCTGCAAAACATTAATCCTTATCGAAATAAATGATTTCATCGTCATAAGTACTTAATGTAGATATAGTTTAGGAAATAACTTAAAGTTAAGTTATATGTTATACGGTAAAATAATAACGCGCGATGTAATGACGTGCCGAGTCAGTGGCGTAGTAACGGGGGGGGGGAGGTCGGGGACGAAACCCCCCCTGAAATATTATGTGTTTAAAAAAACGTATGTTTTGTGAAAAAATCAGTTCCAAATACCTTCAAAAAAATTAACCCCCCCCCTAATTTTTTTTACTACGCCACTGTGCCAAGTCAACGCGGGGCAGAGGGAATGATCACAGGCGGTTTTGTTTACAATAATTAACTTTTAAAACAAAAATTATTTGTATTTTTCGTTCTGTTTTTGTTAGGTAATTTAGGTGTCAATTAGTTATTATTATAATAATAATAATTCAACTACATATATTTTTCAAAAATCCTAAACAATAATTCCGTAGTCCACGCCAGCGAAGCCGCGCGGGCCCAGCTAGTAATCAATAAGCTAGGGAATATTATTTTTAATTTATAATATTATGAATTTTTACCAAAATCTTCGCGGACCGCAAAATGGGTGCTAGCGGGCCGCATGTTGTGCAGACCTGGTGTAGATGATTACTCGAGAACTACTTAACCGATTTCATTCAAATTTACCCCATATCTTCTTTATATAATTGTCTACGATGTAATATAAAATTTTTTTATTAATTATATTTCAAAAATCAATCTAAAATCGATTTTCTTCAAACGACTGTCAGTTCTACAAAAATAAATAAAATAAAATAATTTCCCTATATGTAACCCGAATAGCTATTATGTTTATCAATAAGAAAATATTTTTATTTATTTGTTTCAGACGAATCCCAAAAATTTAAAAAATTACACCATCAGCGAGCATCGCGACGAAGGCGTTCTGCGGCACAATTTATATCTCCGCCATTTCTGAATATTAAAAAAAATGTACGATATATTTATCAATGTATGATATAAATAATAAATAGTGATAAAAAATTTCCTTTTTGAGTCACTTTTTCAGAGCGCCTGGGTAGTGTAACCCCTTAAGACGTCACAGTCGTGTAGTAGA
The DNA here is from genome assembly GCA_961205875.1 of Sialis fuliginosa. Taxonomy (NCBI): domain Eukaryota; kingdom Metazoa; phylum Arthropoda; class Insecta; order Megaloptera; family Sialidae; genus Sialis; species Sialis fuliginosa. The sequence continues at coordinate 3,537,433 of OY540820.1, forward strand.
AAGAATTGAAACGAGAAATTTCTCAGCATTTTCAAGTATGAAATTAAGTTTTAGTTTGTAAAATTAGTAATTATCAATTTTATAAATAAGTAATTTATAAGATTCATATTATGGTCAATGAATATTGAATAAAATACCAATAAAATTTATGAAAATCACATTTAATAGATTAGATATTTATTTATTTCGTTAACATAGTTATATTATTATACAAATTATAAATATATTTTATATAGGATCTATGAAGATATCATAATTAATTATTTCATACCATAAATTATTTAGTGAACCCATCAAATAATACAAAAATTTACATAAATAAAAATTCGAGCTGCAAAATATTAAGGGAAATTAAAAAAAAGCAACTGAAGATTAAAGTGTACATAATTTCTGCAATGTCTAACATTAAATAAAATTACAGTAATTCCTGGAGCCTTTAAAATGTTGAATTACTCTACAAGTTAAAAAATATATGCTACATTTAGCGAGCATAACACAAACATTTGATAAATTAGAAAAGCACGATTATGAATTGCAAAGACGAGTAATAAAAAAAGTGTATGTAAAAATGGTACACACTTTTAGTTACTGTTGCTACAATAACGAGTAAAACTGCTGTTGCTATTAGTACTTTTTATTTTTTTTATTTTGACTATGGAATTTAAATGCTCTTATTTGAATTTATTAAATTTTTCTGTTTGAAAAACTAAGATCTGTTTTACTAATTAATTATATGAAGAATATGAAAGTTTATTTAATTTTCCTGCACTGCCCCTTCATAATATTGTAAATAATTTGTTAAATTCGACAGTAGTTTATTTTCTACAACTATCTATTTGAAATAAACATAAGTATATATAATAGAAACTTGTTTGTAATATTAACCCATTCGTGCCCAGCGTAACATATATGTAAGAAAGCGCTTTTGTTAAGATTTTGCGTTGCTGTAAGATTATTTTTATTCGAATGGGTTTGAAATCATACTTATTTTCGAGTATTAGACTGAATAAATCAACAATGCAATTACCAACGTTCTGGAGTTTTAGTATACTTACAAGGGGAAGCAACAGCACGGTTAATGAGAATTTCAATGAGTTTGTGGTATGTCAAACTAGAGCAAAAATAAAAAGACACGTGTCCAACAATTTGATCTCATAAGCCTTAATTACAAAGATAATTAACTTTGAGAATTTGTGTATGCAATATAACCGTGTATTATGTTCGATCGAAATATAAGTGTGTTGGCCCTACGGTCAATGCGCTGGCGTCTCGCCTGGTTTTAAGATTTTGATTTTAATTTTTATTTACAATTATTTTTTATTTTTTTGTACACATTACCTCTCCCACTTGCGTAAAAATCGATAAATTACATAAATAAAACATATATTATTATTGACAATGAAAATATTGATATATACGCCAGTACATAATTATTAATTTGTTTTAAAGTAAATTTAATTTATTATTGACACAACTCATTAGTTTTTAATTAATAAATTGAAAAGTTTTAATAAAAAACAAACTTGAAAGAAACCACAAACATCTATTGTCAATAATAATATATGTTTTATTTATGTCTAATTTATCGATTTTTACGCAAGTGGGAGAGGTAATGTGTACAAAAAAATAAAAAATAATTGTAAATAAAAATTAAAATCAAAATCTTAAAACCAGGCGAGACGCCAGCGCGTTGACCGTAGGGCCAACACACTTATATTTCGAGCGAACATAATACACGGTTATATTGCATACACAAATTTTCAAAGTTAATTATCTTTGTAATTAAGGCCTATGAGATCAAATTGTTGGACACGTGTCTTTTTATTTTTGCTCTAGTTTGACATACCACAAGCTCATTGAAATTCTCATTAACCGTGCTGTTGCTTCCCCTTGTTAGATAAGTATGAATTGATGATAGAAAAATCAGCATTATCGGTAACAAAAAAAACCTCGGTCACGATTGGGTTAAGGGTCACCAGTGTTGTTGGAGGTGTTTTGATGTTTAGATTATTTCGCGAGTTATCTAATACTACATATTTATGTTCTACAAATTTTTTTTAAAGACTATAGTATTAGAAAAATAAATGAGAACATAAGATTTTCAGTAAAAATATTTCTCGACATGAGCTATCAAAAATGACGTAGACATTCCATTTAAAACTATATATAAGTAGTAAGAATTTATACTTATTGTGTAATTTCAAACAAAATATTCTTGTTATTTTGTTTACCAGATAAACTTTTTTTAGTACTTTCTATAAATGCATGACTATTTTTTAATCGGAAACCTATAACATATGACGTAAGAATAATTAATCATTTTGTTTATTGCGAAATATTAACAAAAAGTAATACGTCTGTCTATAAACGTTTCAAGTATAACTAAATATAAAACTACTTATTAATCAAAAAATAAAACAGCTAAGTGCGTGTTGGCCACGCACATGATAGCTTTCCGTAGTCATTGAGATTTATAAATAAGAATTATTTCATTTTTTTTATATTCTAGCTACAGTGTTTGTTGTAATTTTCATTGAAAGTACTAACTAAAAGCTACATTCTGGATTAAAAAAATTTGCATCGATAGTTTAAAAAGTAGAAGGGGAGTGGGGACGCTCTGATAACGGCATTTAAATGCAAATATATCGTGACTGAAAATGTGAGTACAATTTTCAGTATATGGGAGGGGGTCCAAAATAATTTTGACAGTGTTCGTTATAATTTCCAGTGGAAGTACTAATTATAAGCTACATACAAATTAAGGGGGGGACGCACTGATAACGACATTTAAATGCAAATATATCGTGACTGAAGGGTTAAAATCAAAAGATCATTTAACATTTTTTGCTGCATTTTAGGAAACCTATCCAATGACATCCCACTCAATGGGATATGTGGAAAAAATGTGAGTTCACTTTTATGAGAGGGGGTACAAAATAATTTTGACAGTGTTCGTTATAATTTTCAGTGGAAGATTTAATTAAAAGCTACATTCTAATTCATCTTTACATTGTAAGACAGTTAAATGTATATAGATTAAAATTCAGAAGTCTGTCTGAGGGGCTACGTCCGATGGCCAATAACTTAAATTAAAAAAATCAAAAAAATCAGAAATGGTAGTAAGTAGGTAATCAAATATCAACAAATATTTCTAATTCAGTACATTTAATTAAAGAATAGCTATTACTGGGGTCATATCCAAGACTGGTGCCAGTACCTTATGTTGATATACAGTATTAACTAATTGTAAGTACTTAATCTTTATCATAGTCAAAATGGTTCCAGAAATTAGTTTTTGAGTTTACACAGAACACAACAATTCTAAAAACTATCAAGATTCAAAAAGTTCAATACATATATTTACATTGTGCAGGCAGATGTAAGGAAACATATCTATTGAATAATTTAATATAATAACAAATTCCATATATTTTTAAATACAAACAAAGATAAATGAATATGGAACATAAAACAAAAATGTTAGTAAACTACTGTTTAAATACCAAAGCAAAGTAAGGAAAACCAATGATGTGTTTATGGACCCTGATATGTGGGGATGAAATCAAATTTATTGTGGATCAATATAGACTTCCCTTTGCCCTTCAACCCAGTATAAAGAATGCAGTTATGTGAAGCGGGTCTGGGGCCTCTATCTCTCATGCCTGTCAAACCTTTTGTTGCTCTTTATGATGGAGGAACTTTGTTACCCATGCCAATTTATTTAATCAGTGTTTAAATTTTGCATCGCAAAAATAACTTCACTCTATTTGCATTTTGATATTATAGGTATATTAACTTTTGTAAAAATAAAACTTTTCTATATATTATATATTTTTAGAAAATTCTTATTTTATGTGAGAATGTTTTATTAGTGTAATTTTTAATTGAAAAAAAAATAGATATTACTTTTGTATGAATTCAATAATATTGCTTCCTCGCAATATCGAAGATACGAGAAGCTTTGTGATCGTTTCAGATTGAGACAAAAAAAATGTTCTCCGATTTCAAAATTTTAAAATGATCTTTTCGTTTCACGTCAAGACAAACACATTTCGTTCCGTGTCTGTCTGTCCGTCCGTCTGTCCGTCCGCCCGTCTGTCCCTGAATCCTTGTCACACGCATAACTCATGAACCACTGAACCGATATTATTGAAACTTGGTCAGATGGTTGGGTCTGTCGTGAGGACATTCCTATTTCAAAATCATCAAAATCGTGTGTAAGGAGAGTGGTGACATTCCAAAATATTTATTTTTTCAAGATATTTCAAGAACGACACATGTTACGTGAAAAATTTATAGAATATTTTTTGTAGAGCATATTTGTTGAAAAATATTCCCTTACAAAGATTTATCTCAATTTATTTTTAAAATTCGTGTTCTGTTTTTCTAAATTGATATTTGTTTAAATGTCATTTTAACGTTTGCATAACTTTAGATTTAGATTGTAATTGTAAAAAAATTAAAAATATACGAAAAAATAATCAGGTAGTAGTATAAAAATTTAATGGTTAACCAATTCCATGCAATTTATCTAAACACTATCGGTTGTTATTTAAATTGTTCAATAATTAACTCTCTTTGGTGAATTGAGCACGAGGAAGCACTGTGCATTTACTTGGCAGATGTTTTTTATTATGAACGTTAGAGTCTTTTTTGTTAATTCGATGTACTGGACTAGAAATGTATATTTAAAAGATATTGAATAACAATTAACTCGGAACCTTATCTTTTTATCAATGAATCAAAAATTAATAGCTTAATCCAATACAGTATTTGCTTATTGTAATCGCACAAGACAACTAGTTAATAAATAAAAAATCTATCAATTCATTTTATATTACAGTCACATATTAATAACCTTTCTAAAACATTATTTTCAGTGTTTTATAATTTAAATAAATAGATCTATTCTTTTAATCTTGACAAAATTTATAATGTAGTATATTCAGGCCCTTTGAAGTAATTTATTATCAAAATTCTATTACTTCATTTCCTTGTATTCATGAAAAATGTGAAAATTTAATTGGATGTTAAAAAATATAGTACACGATTTTCAAGGTGCTAAATCACTTTAATATTTCTGTTCAATTCAATTTTATTTCTAATTCATTTGAGTTGATTTTCATTTGTTTTAATAAAAAATATTAAGCAAGACGTTTTCAGATTCCTTACTGTTCACAGATTTTACATAAAATATGAAGCGTTTGTTTTTAAAGTGGCCTAAGTCCATTTAAAATTTTTTTTTTTTGTTGACTAGTAACGTGTATAATTAGAAGTAATCTATCATAAAAACCAATTTTTGGTTAAATATATTCAAAGGAAGAATTTTTTTGGAACACATTAATTTTCACACTTAATTTAAAGTTAAAAAGTTTATTTTGAAAGTGGCCTAACTCCACTTCATTATTGATAATGTTGTTAATTTATCACAATAGCTGGAAAACTAAACCTTTTTACAGAAAATTTTGGGCACAAAAGTTTTAGATTTGGCGGGGCAAACCTAATGAAGGTAATAATTTTGACCTTGAGTGGAGGTTTTAAGGTCATTTTGGGGTCAGAAAATTTTTTTTAAATAGAAAATCAGTTATTTTTTTGCAGATTTGTATTTTACAGAAACATAGAAATAACTTTTGTCTGAAAATTTTTTTAAAAAACGTTTTTAAAAAAAAATTTTTTGTGATCAAAAGTTTTGAAATTATTATCTTAGATTTTTGAGAAAAAATGCAGTTTAAAAAAATAATTTTTTTATAATTATATAATTTTTTAAATGAAAAAAAATATTTTTAATGTAACAAAATAAAAAAAAATATGTTAAAATTGAAATTTTTTATAAAATTTTTCAGACAAAAGTTGTTTTTTTTTCTGTAAAATACAAATTTGTAAAAAATAGGTTTCCTTTGAAAAAAATTTGCTGACCCCAAAATGACCTTCAAACTTCCACTCAAGGTTAAAATTGTTACCTTCATTGATTTTGTCCCTCTAAATCCTGAAACTTTTGTACCATAAATTTTCCTTAAAATCCATATTTTCCAGATATAAAGCAATCTCAAGATTAAAAAATCATTCTGTATACATACTTAGATTTCCTGAATTGTATAAATTTTTTAAGAGAAATAATATAAAATAAAATGAGTGTTTTTTTTTTCAATTTGAAGCATTTTAAGTTACAACGAATGAACTTGAGTTCTTTTAAATTTTTATCAAATGTAATTATTAATTTTGAAAGTGGCTTAAGTCCATTTTTGGTAAAAAAACACATATTATTCATTTAATAATTGGGGTTATTTTAATAGTAATTGTAAATTTAACTATCTTAGAAACACTTAATCAATGTGACACATTGATATCTTACACGTATATTTTTTATTTTATTGAAACGCAAACATTCAGTTTAAACATAAATGAACTTAGGCCACTTTAAAAATAAACGCCTCAAATATATGATAAAGATATAGATTAGATGATTGTTTTAAACAAATATATAGGTATCGAATCAATGAAAAACTGTGTGTTATTCTTATAACATACAATATAAAAATCTAGCTATAAATACTTATCAGTTATTGAAGATTAAAACTATTACTATATACTATTTTTTCTAAATAATTGATAATAAATGAAAGAACTCTTTGTTCCCACATATCTAAAGGACTGAAATTAAATATAAGCACAATGCATGAGCTATAAATGTTGAAGTGAATTTCTTTCCCCATAAACAATAGTGCAGTCAATTTGCTATGTACCACTGATCGTACATAAAAAAGATATAAAATTAAATATAACATACTTAACGAACTGTAAACGAATAAAGTTAGAAATAAAAGCGAATTCGGTCGATCCAATTTGTGAATTAAACGTTACTATCGTGAATTTTTAATTAATTTTTATTTGAATTTTTGCCCGACTTCTGCTACAACTATAATTAAGTTAATGCCAGTTTATTTTCATGATTTTTCCTCTGTTCTCGGGAAAACTTGAGAAGCGCCAGAAAAGTTTTAACGTTGGTAATTTTGTTACATTTCATACGAAATAGTATTTGTTTTATTCTTCGTACAGAATTTTTGAAGTGAACAGTCTTGTCAAAACAAAAGAATTTATATTGAAAAATGAAAGAATATTCGTTGAAAAAGGCGTAGGTATAAGGTTATTTCGAAAAAGTGGAATACACGTACATGTATTATAGTGGTTTACTTTTATATAAAATATTTTATATTATACTAGTTTATAGAAATATAATATTTAAAAACCTTTTGTAAAAAAATGTCTGCAAATTTAATACGTTTTTGTAATACGATAAATGACATACTGTTTAACTCCAGTGTATTAAAGTCATAATAATAAAGATATTTTGATATTATATTATTTCTTATTTCGCATGAAATGACAACATATGAGGTTTGCAGATAAAGTCATCATAATTATTTCATTCTGTGAGATTAGCGAGATACGGATTAGACAACGACAACGACTGACATTGGCTGGAGCTGCACAGAATGATAACGCACTAATACCTAATACAGATTGTTATTCTTGCATCGCAATATCATATGCGCGTATACATATGTACATTGTACATACACTGTCACTTGCACACGTTTATACAATAATATACATACAGAACCGGATTTAGAGGGGCCATATACATACATATACACATGTATACACATATACATACATGAAACTTTGCATAAATGAGGAGGTTAGTATCAAAACGCAATATCTGCACAAAGTTTCATTTTTCACCTAAAGGTGGAATCAGATGCATCTTTGCAGCATTTCGTTGATAGATAATTATGGGTTAAAATGTAATGCGTTCCATAGTTAAGTTATATTAAGTGTTAATTTTGTTTCAAAAAGGCAATATCTGTGCAAAATAAATATATTAAAATGACATATTTTAGTAAATTCACGTTTAAAAAAATGTAATAATTTGTTTATTTTGTAATTATGATATATTAATCAAAATAATTATCTTGTATACAAATAATACCCTTTGATAATCAAAATTGGGTTCAAAAAGCAATAAGTAAAAAGCAAAAACTTAATAAAGAAAATTTCAATTTTTTTATTTATTTTATTTTAGGAGATTAATTACCGACGCTGTAAATTTACAATCAATATAACTCGACACTCAGAGCAGCTATCATGCTGGTTTTGGTCTCAAGTTATAGATCAGTATGAAATATAAAAAAAAAGTCTCAGCAGCTATCGAAAAATATACCATTACCAGAAGCTGAAAGGGTCAGGAGGTACAGAGCACGCCAAAATGCGAAAGACAGCGGCTTGGTCAACGACGGCACAAATACATCATAAGTCTGAGTTTTATCTAACCCCACTGCCACAAATAATGTGACTTTGGATTTGGAACATATTAACGTCAATCCTTCGACTGTACATCCCGACACAGTCATTTCCTTTGTTTTATAAAATACAATAAACTAGGAAAATATTTCGAAAACTGTTATATTTAGATCTGAAACCACCATTCTTCATAGTTTGTTGATCTATTTTTGATGATACACAGGCTGACAATGATCTATTGAATTTTTTCAAATTACACATTGTTGATAATCTGATATAGAGCTGGGCGCGTGAGTAATTTTTGCTCACGATCACGCACGCTCACGAGAGAAATTTTTTTAGTCACGCCCGCTCACTCACGGTTACAAAAAAAGTATTCACGATCACGCAGGCTCACGAATTCTATTTTTTTTACTCACGCCCGATCACGCACGGCGGGTCATCCTCGTGTCCCGATTTAATCTACGTGCAATATATAGTGTATACACTGCTTGTCACAATTAGTGGGACACTTTTTCAATGTAACACAGTTTTGGTAAAAATTGTCATATTAATATGAAAATTCATAAAAATCATTAGTATGGTGTTGTTTCAAAGCCCAAAGAGTAAAAACTTTGTGCGTGCATCGATAGCGGGTGTACAACCCTTGGAGGGGTGAAAAATGGAAAGTGACAATTTCAAGTATTGAAAAAAAAGTTTAAAAACTGTTTATTTCAAGATAATGATAAAATTCACATTAATTTTTATACGTAGAACTTATTTCAACCCTAAAGGTATAAACTATATTTTTAAATCAATATTTAATTCTATTTATCACCTGTTCTCATCCCCTAAATTTAGGTTATTAGAAATATAGGAAAATATGAAAGAAATTTTAAAAATCTTCAAGGGTTGTTAGAAATAATCATAATAAATATAAATTTACAATTTCAATAAGATCCAGTAATTTTCAACCACTTTTCTACCCTTTGATATTCAACCCCCTGTGTATTACAATTAATTCGAACAAAGTAGGTAAAGATAAATTTTTGAAATTTACAAAATAGGTAGTAAACAGTATACACAACGGTACTGTATGTTAAAAAACACAAATAAATTATAAGGGTAGGCATCAACCCTTAAATACTAAACCGCCCCAAATAGTAGGGTAGAATATTAAATTTAAGTGTGATTTTATGAGAAATCAATTAATGCTCTTATTTGAAGATTTTTGTGAAAATTTTGAGCACCACAATTCACCCCTACGGATGTAGCTACCCTAAATTTAAAAAATATACACTTTTTTAAAAACATCGTATCTAAAAATTCAGTGGAATTTTTTTATCATCCTTTCGTATTATAAAAGGCCGATATTTGATCTTTCTACACCGGTAAAATTAAAACAATACACTATCAGGAACTACCCTTAAATTATTATTTCTTAAAAATAAAATAAATTTTATTTCAATTAATATTGAAAATATAGGTATCTATGGAAATTAATGGACAATTTACGAGTTTGGCTCACATTAATCCAATCGTTTTAACACGTTTCTGATAATTTATTGTTTTAATTTTACCGGTAACGAAAGAACAAATGTCAGCCTTTTATATTACGAAAGGATGAAACAAAAATACCACGGACTGTCTAGATACCATATTTAAAAAAATGTGTATATTTTTTTAAATTGAGGGTACCTATATCCGTAGGGGTGAATTGTGGTGCACAAAATTTTCAAAAAAATTGTCAAATAACAGCTTTAATTGATTTTTCATAAAATCGCAATTGAATTCAATTAACAACTCTATTATCGGGGGTGATTTAGTTTTTAAGGGTTGATGACTACCCTTAAAACTTATTTGTGTTTTTTAACATACAATTCTGTTGTATACACACTTTACTACACATTTAGTAAATTTCAACGTCTCAGAACGATTTAATTAATTTGAGTAAAACTTATGAATAACTCGTAAATTGTCCATTAATTTCCATAGATACCTATATTTTCAATATTAATTGAAATAAAATTTATTTTATTTTTAAGAAATAATAATTTAAGGGTAGTTCCTGATAGTGTATTGTTTTAATTTTACCGGTGTAGAAAGATCAAATATCGGCCTTTTATAATACGAAAGGATGATAAAAAAATTCCACTGAATTTTTAGATACGATGTTTTTAAAAAAGTGTATATTTTTTAAATTTAGGGTAGCTACATCCGTAGGGGTGAATTGTGGTGCTCAAAATTTTCACAAAAATCTTCAAATAAGAGCATTAATTGATTTCTCATAAAATCACACTTAAATTTAATATTCTACCCTACTATTTGGGGCGGTTTAGTATTTAAGGGTTGATGCCTACCCTTATAATTTATTTGTGTTTTTTAACATACAGTACCGTTGTGTATACTGTTTACTACCTATTTTGTAAATTTCAAAAATTTATCTTTACCTACTTTGTTCGAATTAATTGTAATACACAGGGGGTTGAATATTAAAGGGTAGAAAAGTGGTTGAAAATTACTGGATCTTATTGAAATTGTAAATTTATATTTATTATGATTATTTCTAACAACCCTTGAAGATTTTTAAAATTTCTTTCATATTTTCCTATATTTCTAATAACCTAAATTTAGGGGATGAGAACAGGTGATAAATAGAATTAAATATTGATTTAAAAATATAGTTTATACCTTTAGGGTTAAAATAAGTTCTACGTATAAAAATTAATGTGAATTTTATCATTATCTTGAAATAAACAGTTTTTAAACTTTTTTTTCAATACTTGAAATTGTCACTTTCCATTTTTCACCCCTCCAAGGGTTGTACACCCGCTATCGATGCACGCACAAAGTTTTTACTCTTTGGGCTTTGAAACAACACCATACTAATGATTTTTATGAATTTTCATATTAATATGACAATTTTTACCAAAACTGTGTTACATTGAAAAAGTGTCCCACTAATTGTGACAAGCAGTGTATTATATTCATATTATTTTCTTCTAAATTACATTCTAGTATAGTAATAGTAAACAAAACAATGAAAAAATAAAGCTACAATGCATTTTTAAATCTTTTTTTGGTGTTCTGATATAGGTAGTTGCCAATACTGACCATGTGAAAGTGCTTCTTAAATAACATTTATTTTTTTATACTATATTTTTTAATGTCAAAATTCGTTTTAAAACATTATTATATTTATGCATTATTAGTTCCGATATTAAAAAAAATATCAAATAAGTTTTTAAAAAATTATCTTCATAATATACTCACGAAGTCACGTACGAGAAAAATGTACTCACGCACGGTTGTTTTAATTTGACTCACGATCACGCCCGCTCACGATTCAATATTTGAAAATCGCTCACGCTCACGTGGGTCACGGCCGTGACCGAACAAATTCACGGCCCGCGCCAAGTTCTAATCTGATATTAAGATCCATTTTCATGCTGATGCTAGTTTTAAAGCGTCAAATCTTGTCACGTGCCTAAATTTTGACGCCTGATTCTTTAGGTCTGTGGAGTGATGGTGAAGAGGGAAATAGTAGTAAAAACGCGGTGTTAACGCATGTCTGACATTTAAGCGATTACGAGGTCTATGATATCTATCCGGATTTTATGGTCATTGATTTACATTTTAATTAGTCTATCAAAATCTAGAAATAACGTTTTTAATTGATAAATACCTCTTCAAAATTAGTGATGTATAAACTCAACTCATATCAGCTATGCCTTTTTCGCATGACGCTAGAACGAGCGTCGAGAGTTAGCATGAAAATTGTCCTAATAAAATAATATCAAGCTATTTTTTGAAACAGGACATTTCTTCTACAGATTTTATAATAATTAATATTATTTTCTATCAAACTATTATGAAGGCAACAAAAGTTAGATAATAGTAATATATGTAAAAAGTAATACAATGCAATTTGGTAGAATAGTTGATAATATTACTGTTGATCCCGTTAAAGGATACATAACGTTATTCAGTTATTCATACAAGGCATAGCAAAAATTATTAAAAACGCTCATTATTTCAGATCTCTCAGTGATACATTTTTTTTTAAATGCTCGACTCTGAAGCTGGGACATATACTGGAAAAACAGAGAAACTGTGATTTCTTAATCACTTAAACTAAAAATATACATCTTAACCACAATAGAACAATATCACTCGACACGAGTTTCGAATTCACAAGAAGTCCTCATCAGGAGCCTAACAGTTCCAGACAGTCCCAGAACTGTGTAAGGGTCAGGAACTTATATAACAGTTCCACACAGTTCCAGAACAAAGCACCGTATTATTAAACATCTTTTATAAAAAGAAATAATCCCACTTAAAGTTTTCCATTTATCTTTATATAGAAGACAACTTTGTTACCTTTATTGACCACTATGTTACTTTAAAAAAGTAATTTTAAGTGGGATTTATTTCTTTAAAAAAAAGATGTTTAATAATACGGTGCTTTGTTTATTTATTCCAAAATATTATCTAAGTTTGAATGTAACTAACAAAAATTTTTCTGAGACAAGTTAGGTTAGGTTTATCTGCAACAAATTTTGAAACGACCCATGTATAGATAAATTAACATTTTTTTAAAAGTAATTGTTCATTTAACATCGGGTTTTACTGTATATACTTAGTTATGTTATAACCAAATATGAAATTAAAATTAATATATCTTGTTATGTTATTTATTTGACAATACGTATTATTATTTAGAATATAGAGCCCCTATAATAATTTCCTGGATTCACCTCTGCATAGATATGCATATAGTGTATACACACACACAGACGCTCAGATTCAAAGACGCGTCCGTGTTGACGCACAGAATGGAGTAACTTTAAGAGAGGTAATAGAGCTTACTGTTATTGCGGTACAAGAATTAGGTAGGATAGTGTATAGTTCAGGGTTGGTATTAGGAGTAAACAAGAGGCAACTTTTTTATATAAAAATCTAAAATAAGTTGTATCCTTCTTTTCATTTTGTTATATTTTATAATGAAAACAATAAGGTTAAAAGCTTAAATTGTTGAAAGTGTATCCCTGTCCCATCATTTTCTAAGATAATGTTGTAATCTTCTACACGAAATTGTGCAAATACTTAAACAATTTTTCACTTAAAAAATCTTGTCAAATGTCTAAATAAAATCTTTAAAACAAAGATTAATAAATAAAATATATGCCATATGGGTTCCATAGGGCTTTCTTATATGTAATATTGAATCTAAACAGTGTACATCTAATAATGTGTATTCAATTGTATAAAACTTATTTCTGGCTAGCTGATAAAGAATATATTACATAAACGTTAACAAAACGTAAATTATTATACTATTTATCATATAAATACAGGGCCGTAGCTACCACTGGGGCAGTGCTCCGGGGCCCCTGCGGCAGCGTAAAACTTTTAATTTTATTTGGTTGTTGAAAATGTTAAATATAAAAAAAATAAAGTTAATAGGAAATGTACAATTACTAATTACATAAAAAAACTGGAGATTGCCGACTAAAAAAAAGTAATTAAAATCTAAACTACAAATAAGTAGTACATTTCCAAGTAAGGATAAAAAAGGTCTTCAATTTTTCATATTTTGGAGGCCCCTCGGTCTCTTCATGCCCCAGGACCCCCGAGTCTGTAGTTACGGCCCTGCATAAATAAATTGTCTTTAATAGAGTGTATTAGTGAATGTTCTAAAGAAAAATTAACTTTTTCTTTTAACTTCTATATTCCGAAGGAAATGGAAGTATTGTAATCCCGTCGAAAAGTCTTGTCCGAGATAAGAGCAGATTCTGACTTTACAAACTTCAAAACGTAAAGAAAAGTTAATTTCTGCATGTGCGTCTGGATGTAGAATTTTCTTTCGTTCATGATAACTACTGTAAAAAATGCACCGATCTGAATTATTTTTGGGGAAAATATTTGTCTCAGTGAGTACTCCAGACCTATTTTGATGCTAATCGCATTTAGGGTTTTAGAAATATTCGAAATTTTGTAACCATTTTCGTCTAAAAAGTGAACGTTGCCAGTATTTTCTCTAATTTTGATAAGATTTGATACATTTGTAGTTCAATTGAACCTTAGGGACATTTACTATTTATACGTGCCTAAACAGCTATTGAAGGGGTAAAAACCAGCCTCAAAATTTGAATTTTAAATACAAATTAATGTCATTAATTTATGTTGCCTTGGAAACAAATGCAACTAAATTCAAATTGTCAAATTAGTTGTTCTATGAATGTGTATTATATTATTGACATTAGAAAACTATTATTTATAATACAAAGGTGAGTTTTATTTCTGACAAATCCCATTAAAATTTTTCATATATTCAAAATTATTTAAAAATACATTAAAGAACATGGAAGTCATGTATGGTTCTTCATACCGATATTTTAATTAGTTGAGTTATTGAGAATAAGAAATAGATGTATTTAACCAATAATTCATATATTATAATTACGAAATTTTGTCGGCTTCCTGGTGTTCGTTATTATCAGTATTTAAAATTCTAGAGATGTTGTCTTAATCCATAACGACTTATTAAAATAAAAACAAACTTGTTTGTCTAAACGTCAAAAATTTATTAAAGAAAAGGTAATCGCAAGCTTTCGATTCACAGAATCATCGTCAGGCTATTAATAAAGATTTAAAATTTGAGAACGATGTCGTTATCTCAATAATATTATTAAATTATATTAATAATATTATTAAAATATATACTATTATTTGCAATAAAAGGTAATATTTAGTAAACATTTTAAACAATTAACTTGCTTAAACTTTAAATTAAAACATAAACCCCGAGCTTAGCAACAAGACCAATACAAATCCGACACGATCAAAAGATGAACGAAAAAAGGAAGAAACATAATTTAATTCAAATGCAATTATTATAAAACTCTACTTAATTCCAATGCACAGATGGGCGACTTAAACGGGACGACGGCGTTTTATAAAATTCAAATCATGAAATAATCTGAAAATGAAGAGATCTTCGTTCGGGGAGTTGAGGCAATAAATCTTTCAGGTCTGTTATTTATGGGGAGGCCGTGCGGCCCGACTCGACCGCTCTAACCTTCTACAACAAGTTGGAACACGAATGGCTGTTTCTTTCTGTGTATAATTATTGTTCTTGAGGGCCCCATTCGCTAATTTCCGAACGGAAAAATATGTTTATGTGTTTTTTTCGTTATTGATTGTATTGAGCTAGAATTAAAAAATTATCGTGGAATTTATGTCTTTGTTATTATAATTAAATTAGAGTTAAATAAAGACTTAAATATATGTAATTATTCAGAACCCAATATGATTAAATCCACTTAATAAACGGTTAAGATTATTTAAGTTCTTATAACAAAGGTTATAGCCGAATATGCATGCAAAATCAGCCAAATCTATGATTTGGCTGATTTTTTTGGAAGTCACATTCTATGTTACTTTCAATCTGACCAATTATTAGCTTTCAAAAATTTATAATTATCGAAAAAAGTTTTCTTTTTCAATTTTCAATATTTTTTTTTGATAATCCTTCAAATGTATTTTATGGCGCTTGTAGTGTATTAGAGAGGTACCTATGACTCATCAGAGGTAATTTTATTATGGTCCTATGACCTATATACATAGTAAACGAGAAAAAAATTAATAAAATTTAAAAAATAAAATAAAACACCATGTTATACTCGGAGGGCAATCACCATTTTTTCATAAAATATACTTTGAATGTACTCAAACAACATATCAAAATTTCAAACTGATTCAAAGGATATATAACTAGAGATTGGAAAAATAGTTTTTCAACTATCGCATAAAAATGCATTTATTGTAATTTGTATTTCATATCTCCACCGTTTTCAGAAAACTGGTTTGATTGAACACAATTTGAAACCAACTATTTGCAACTACCTTTCCAACTATTTGCGACACTTTTTACTGCTTCGTTTGCACTAATTATTATTAAATCGTAAAAAAAACTATTTACTAACTATTTTCCTAAAAAAATTCAACTAGTAACTATTTCATTGAAAATAATAACTATTTTTCCAATCTCTAGATTTCTAGATACTCGTATAAATTCGCATGCAGTCATATCGGCGCGGCGCGTTCTGTTTGGGTACATACAAGGTATATTAAATGAAAAAAATGGTAATTTCCGTCCGAGTACAACATGTTTTTTATTTATTTTTTAAATTTTATTAATTTTTTTTCTTGTTTATTATTATTTATTATTATTACCTCTGATGAGTTATAAGTACCTCTATAATATACTACAAGCGCCATAAAATACGATTGACGGATTATAATTTTTTTTTCGAAAACCATAAATTTTTGGAAGCTAATAATAATTGGTCAGGTTGAAAGTTACATAGAATGTGATTTTCAAAAAAACATCAGTCAAATCTATGCAACGGTACGTTTTGCATGGTTACCCTGCTATAGCCTTTTATACATGAAGTTATTTTTACAAATTTTTGGGAACTTATAATATATTAAAAATCTAGAAACGGAGAAACTATGGGTTCTTACTTCTTGGTCACTTAAAACTAAATATGTATACCTTAATCACAATAAACAATGAGTTTCAACTGCACAAGATATCCGAATAAAAAGACTGATAATACCAGAGTAATGGCAATAATTATGAATTCGTGTGGTTTTTGATTTGTTTGTGTACATCCTGTATATAATACTATATAGGATGTATATTATATTATCAACAAATACGTATCACAAATAATCATTTACTTTTACTTTTTTAGTATTCTTACGAACAGGCAATAATAATTTGTCAATTGTTTTAAAAATCTCATTGTTGACAGCCATAGTGAGCCATAGCCATCTTTGACTAAAATTAAATAAATTAAAATTTTTTTTTTCATAAATAATAAGGCTTATAAATAAATTATCAATTGTTTTTTTTTAAATATTGTTGTTGATAGCCATCTTTGACTGGTATTGTGTATTCAATAAACAAAATATGTATTTTTTTGTTAATACAATAGTTAATTCATGCTACTTTTGTTTATAAATAAATTTTCAGATGTTTTTAAATCTTATTGTTGATTGTCATAGCCATCTTTGGATCATACGTGTAATACTTTTTGATCATTTTTTGAGATAGTTTGAAATGTAAGTACATCAAGTTGCATATCATTGAAAAGGTAATATTATCTTCGGTTCAAAAATTACAAAATTTCATATTGCTTCTATTTAAGAAAAGATAAGTTAGTCTCATATCTCAAAAACTACGAGATTTCTGAAAATTAAAAAAATATTTCTAAATAGACAATACTAAACCCTATAGCATTTATTTGAAACATTTTTTTTTATTTCAAGTCACTTAAGAAATATTCACGATGGAAAAATTCGGACTAAAATAGTATTTGGCTAATATCTTGTAGGCTGTGAAATTTTTGTGAAATATAAATACACCATGTCCCCTCTTAAAGGTAACTTTTCTCTCATTTAACCGAATCTCTATCTCTTATAGTTTCCGAGATCCCCATACTGTCTCCTGGTATTTAGACAGCCTGTATACATAGTGTTTGCGGGAACCAAGTGATCATTGCTTACTTTGTTAATATTAGAGCTAGAAGCCGATCGAATAAATGGAAAATGTACCTAAATAAATAAATTTACTTATATTTTCTATTAATTAAATACTTGTTATAGCTTGTTTTATATCAATTTTAACACCATGCATGTACCACATATTTGCAAAGAGAAAATTTTCAGCAATAATAATATAGAGACTATTCTATAAAAAAATATTTTTAATATATTTCATACATTAAATTATTTTTCACCGTTATTATTCATCTCGGAAAAAACTGATGTGTACTTTGCCTATAATAACGAAGATAGCATTGATCACTCGGTTTTCATGAACATCCTGTATATGTGCATTTATTAATATATAATAATTGCATGGATACAAATCCATTTGGTTTAGAAATATGTTAATTATACAACTATATACATATTATACAATGTATGTTAAAAGTGCTACCAGAAAATAAATGTTAGTATGAAGTCGTAATTTATATCCAGAAGCGTAGATACAATACTTGTGATTTATTTGTTTAAATAAAACGTCAGTAATATGAATATAACCATTATAATATTTTCAACATTGTAGCCTAGATCTTTTGTCTTTGTCGAAAAATTGATGACGAAATAAAAAGATATTTTCGTATAAAATTTTCATGGTGTCACAGTGTAGAGTTCTTTGTAATGAATCTGTCATGGAATAATAATATGTCTTTCAGTTTGCAGCAGCGAAGTTTATATAAAATCATAAAATTGTTAATATAAATACTTTATCTTGTAATAACATTTCTTTCTGACACTTCTAGTTTACAATTAGTATATTTAGATATATATTCTTGTATGTTAATCAACTATTTATTTGGAAATTATGGTATTATATAATTTTTTATGCAAATAATATACATATGAAGAAAGAAAACTCATACAAAATGATAAGGTTTTTAATAAAATAATTATGTGGGTACCTTTTATATGAATGTTCTTTAAAATTATACTTAACTGAATTACAGTAGTGTTATGGAGGGTATAAATCTTATTCATTTAATTATTTGTATTAATAAAAGTGAAATAAGTAATATTTTCACACATTCAGGTAATATACACATATGTATACTTATTAAAATTTTTCGATAGATGACAATAAGGTAAAAAAAAACATAATAAAAACGAAGCGGCCGCGCTTTTGGTCAGTAAAAATAAGATTTTGAAAAAACGCTCGAACACATCGATTTTGCTTTCAAGGGGGACATCTTTTGTTATATAATTTTTACAAGAATCTTTTCAACCTTCTGCGCTATAAGCACAACCTTTAAATTTTTAAATAGCATAAAAGGGCAAGTGATACCTCATTTGAAAGGTTTTTTCATTCTAAACAAGGTGCTTTTTGTTTTTTTAAATCTGTTTAATTTTAGTGAAGTTATTTACATTTTTAATTCCATGAATGCATTTATTTTCTGATCAACAAAACAAACATTACAACTAAAATTCAAAACAAAGTAGGCTTATTTTTGCTTCCTCGCAATATCGAAGATACGAGAAGCTTTGTGATCGTTTCAGATTGAGACAAAAAAAATGTTAAACATTTACAACTAAAATTCAAAAGTAGGCTTATTTTTGATAAATCAATTAAATTTGTTATTTGTAGTTTTAATTTTTAAAACAAACTGACATTTATTCATTGAATCCTATTTTTAACCATGTCTATTTATTTGAAAAATAATTATTGTGCTACTCTAACTGCTGCTTTATTTTAACTTTTCTTTTCCTGAGCATTGGATCGGACGTAGAGGTCCTTTAGAATGGCCAGCTAGATCCCCGGATCTTACTCCACTCTATTTTTTGGGACATTTGAAAAATTAGGTCTATGCACCAAACCAAGATCTCTCGAAGAGTTGAGACAAATAATTATCGAGGGATGTCGCCAACTTACTCCTCAAATGTTTCAAAACATGAGAAATCGTTTTGAGCATAACTTGTATTTTTGTGGAGGCTAGCGGAGCTCAGTTTGAACATTTATTGAATTAATTGAAGTTTTGGTTGTTGGTAATTTTTTTTAAATTATGTGAATAATTAATAATAATAATAATCCTACTTATTTTTAGTTGCAAATGTTTGTTTTGTTGTTCAGAAAATAAATGGATTCATGGAATTAAAAATGTAAATAACTTGACCAAAATTAAACAGATTTGAAAAAACCAAAAAGCACCTTATTTAGAATGAAAAAAACCTGTATGAGGTATCACTTTCCCTATCATGCTAATTAAAATTTGAAGGGTTGTGCTCATAGCGCATAGGGTTGAAAAGATTCTTACATAGATTTTATTGCAAAAGATGTCCCCCTTGAAAGTAAAATCGACGTGTTCGAGCGTTTTTTCAAAATCTTATTTTAACTGACCAAAAGCGCGGCCGTTTCGTTTTCGTTGGGCCACCCTGTATATTTATTTTTGCACTACATGTTGGTTTTGAAAAATGATCACAATAAAAACGCAGTGTCATTAAAAATAAACATGTTGATGACTTATTAAAAAAGTTAGAAGCCAATCTGTATAATTTGCCAAAAAAATTTCAAGAAAAACACTTTGTCACGAAGAAATGAACATATTTATACTTTGCTTTCTATTCACCCTGTACATAATTTATCATACAGCTCTATAAATCAGCAATGAATGACTTTTAATAAAAATAATTTCACAGTGTAACAATTTAACTATCAATGTAATTACCACATTCGGTGCATTTAAACACAGTAATATTTGCGGTAAATAGTGAAATATTATTCATGGGAACGTTCGAAATATCAATAACGTTTAATCATTACCTTTCACCTCAATAATTTTATACAGCATCAGAGAACAGTTGCAGAAACGGATTATCTATTTGGGCCCTATAACATTAACATTAAATTCACGAACTTATTGTTGAAAAAAATGTATCTACACAAAACTCAATTTTAGATATGTATGTATGTATTTAAGAAGTATGTACAATTGATTGAAAAAATACTTAAAGGCTAATCATTTGGACTAACAGATGATAAGTTAATGTTAAAATTTTAATAAAAAAATACGAATACAGAATAAATAATAATTAATAAAAAATGTTTTTTTTAAAAACAAGCATTTCTTAGTTAAAAATAAAAAAATAAATTTTCAGCTGTCACAAAATTTTCAGATTTGTATGACTAAAACCAATATAAAAGCGTAGGGCTTTCTCTTTCTGAAAGCTGTAATTAATTTCTTCTTTTACAAAAGCTTTACATTTGCCTTAATGAGAGCCCCACGATTTTTTTGGTTTTTGGCATACAAACCTGAAAATTTTGTGATAGCTGAAAATAAATTTTTAAAGTCAAAATTGACTTTATTTTCACTGTTACTACCTGCCCCATGGCTGTAATATCTAGCCCCAAAGATTGGGCAAGTTCTACTATCGGACATTTTTTAAGAAAACGTCTGGTGTAAAATATATATTAATAATTTTGAATTTATTCCTTTTCGGTATAATGCAGGAGTAGTTAGGCTAACGACATACGCTTTTTTATGCTAAAATTACGAACAGATATTAAATTAGAGTATTTTTTCTAAAAAATATTACAAAAAGCCCCCTGCTCCCCTACGTATTGACTATTAAAATTTATTTTAATAAAATAAATGGCAACTGGGAAAAATACAAATAGCACAATCTGTATTGATGAACTAAAGTAAGTTCACTCCTGAATTATACCATGAAATGTACTCGTAATCATTAAGCCAATAAATTTCTCAACACAAATCATGTAATATATGATAAGGAGCTTTGTGTCGCTTTGTAAAATGAAATATTTAATTTCTGTTGTCTTGGAGCTACACAAAGTCAATGCACTTGCTGTGTTCTAGGAACTTAGAAATTGTGTTTTTAAATAAATGATATGAGAATGTCTATTCAACATTATACAGTCAATAACTGTAATATATCACGAATTTAAACATTAACTACGCTGCTCAAATACGCGCCATTTTGATACAAAATGTAGATACTTGTTTATGAATTGTTCAGAAACTAAAAAAACTAATTCCAGTTATAAACCAGTCGGGAAAATCATTTTAACTATGAACTAGCTGTTAGCCGCAACTTTGTTCACGCGGAATTTAGGTTAAATAAAACCCACGAAGAAGAAGAAGAAGAAGGTTAGATAATACAGATTTCTGTTATGTAAGTCGATAAAACAGGTATTTAGTTTCGCATTTGCACGTGTGTACAAATGTCACACACCAATTTTTTTAACTAATAAATTTTTATATAGAAATATAAATGTATATCATATGAATATAAATATACCTAGTGTATGTCCTTCTTCGGAATGCAAACTATCACCCTGCCAAATTTCATCACGATCAGTTTAGCAGTGACAAGATAACAAACAGACAGAGAGACAAAGACACTTTGGCATTTATAATAATAGTATGAATTATTATCGTAAGTGACAAAAAATTTATTTTACAGAAGGTATTTTTAAATTAAGATTTCTGAACGCAAAATTATCGTAAGCGACAATTTTTTTGAATTGCTTCCTCGCAATATCGAAGATACGAGAAGCTATGTGATCGTTTCAGATTGAGACAAAAAAAAAGTTCTCCAATTTTAAAATTTTAAATTGATTTATCCGTTTCACATCAAGACAAACACTTTTCGTTCCGTGTCTGTCTGTCTGTCCGTGTGTCCGTGTGTCCGTTCGTCCGTCTGTCCCCTGAATCCTTGTCACACGCATAACTCATGAACCACTGAACCGATATTATTGAAACTTGGTCGGATGGTTGGGTCTGGTTTGAGGACGGTCCCATTTCAAAATCATCAAAATCGTGTGTAAGGGGGAGGGGTGAAACCCCAAAATATTTCTTTTTTCAAGATATCTCAAGAACGACACATGTTACGAGAAAATTTTATAGAATATTTTTTGTAGAGCATTAAATTTCCTATAATATGGGTCTACTAAGTTTGTTGTAAAATATTCCCTTACAAAGATTTATCTTAATTTATTTTTAAAATTCGTGTTTTGTTTTTCAAAATTGATATTTGATTGGATATATTAAATGTCATTTTGACGTTTTAAATGTCACTTTGGCGTTTTAAATGTGACTTTGACGTTTTAAATGTCATTTTGACATTTGCATAAATTTAGATTTAGATTGAAATTTTCAAAAATTAAAAATATATGAAAAAATATTCAGGTGCGTTTTAAGAAAAATTTCGAACTAAGATTTTTTAGTAAAATTTGTATAAAAATTAAATGGTTAACCAATGCCAGGCAATTTATCTGAACACTATCGGTTTTAGTGAATTTAGCACGAGGAAGCACTGTGCATTTACTTGGCAGATGTTTTTTTTTATAATTGAGAATTTTTGTTTTGTAAACGACGGTAATAATAATATTATTATTATTATTGAAAAATTAGAAATAAGACAACTTTATTGTAAATGAATGTTTAATACTTAAAATTTAAAAATATTTAAAAAAAGACATAATTTAAAAATAGATACTGTATAAGTTTATATTACATACAGCTAAATTGGTTACATTTTTTTCATATTTAAATGATTTTCTAGAAAGTACCATTCTACTAAGTTATGTAAAAGGGGTTAAGTATTTTTTATTTGTTTCAAATATTGAATAAAAATTATAAGAATGGTAACAACTCTTATAAATACAGTTTTTCAAAATAAAGATTTTAAATTTTTTAAAGTAAACCTTATTTTCAACGATAAAAAGTTTTTAGATTGATTCCGTTGTATTTATTTTTAAAGAACTAAAATCGTTTCACATAATTTAAATTCACACACATCTGAAATTTTCATTAAAAAAATAATTACAAAAATAAATATTTAAATAAAATACCATTAGTCGCCAGAAAAAATAACACAAAAGTTTCAACACGCATCTAATCCGACCTTTCCATTCTCATTTTCTTTTTAAAACCTTTACAGTGAGAATCAAGCCAAAGAAACACAAGAACCTTTCGCAAATCTAAACAGTTGAATAAACCGGGCGATGTTTATTTTCACAAAGTTGTTTTATTGCAAATAGAAGTACATGAAGCTAGAGGAGTGCGTACTTCTTAAGAAATGTCGACAAAATAAACAAGAAAAGAAAATTAACACAACCGAGCCAGCACCTTGCCTACGTAATGAGAAGAGTCGGGTAAACAAAAGGTTCACTTCCACCAGGTTTTTCTTACTTAAATGCTGACTTACTACAACGGAAACGCGTAACAAAGCTAATTAGAATGAATTTTCCGATGTGGAAAGTTTTTTAATTTAATATACATATAAATGAGGGAGTCGCATGCGAAGAAAAAATCGTATACGTGGGTATTTAATTTTTAATTACTTTTTTGATATAGAAAGATCGTGTTATGCTGTAATATGCCTAATATATGTACTTAATAAAAGAGATTGTAATTTAATTTAAGATTTTTGAATTTTTAATGGATTAATATTTCATTATTCATTATTTATTATATTCTTTTTAATATCTGCTGGATTCAGATAATAATATTTTGTTTTGTTCTGAATGTTCAATAAATATTTTTAAACATTTTCTTATTTAAAAAAAGACTCATAAAAAAGAAATATATTTTTCAACGTAGGTAGCTACAATATATTTTTAACAATAATAATGGGGTATATAATTGTATCAGATGTAGAGCTGGGCGCGGGCCGTGAATTTTTCGGGTCACGTCGAGTCACGGCCTGACCCGCGTGAGCGTGAGCGATTTTCAAATCTTGAGTCGTGAGCGGGCGTGATCGTGAGTCAAATTAAAACAACCGTGCGTGACCGTGCGTGAGTACATTTTTCTCGTGCGTGAGTCCGTGAGTATATTTTGAAGATAATTTTTTTTATAAACTTATTTGATCTTTTTTTAATATCTGAACTAATAATGCATAGATATAATAATGTTTTTAAACGAATTTTGGTATTAAAAAATATAGTATAAAAAATAAATATTATTTTAGAAGCACTTTCACATGGTCAGTATTGCCAACTATATCAGAATACTACAAAAAGATTTTTAAATGCATTGTAGCTTTATTTTCTTATTGTTTTGTTTGCTATTACTGTACTAGAATGCAATTTAGAAGAAAATAATAAGAATATAAAATATACACAATGTATTGCATGTAAAAAATATTCATTTTCATCATTTCAAAATTTAATTTACAACAATAAGATTAAATCGGGTCACGAGCGTGACCCGCCGTGCGTGATCGGGCGTAAGTAAAAAAATAGAATTCGTGATTGTGCGTGATCGTGAATACTTTTTTTGTAACCGTGAGTGAGCGGGCGTGACTAAAAATTTTTCTCTCGTGAGCGTGCGTGATCGTGAGCAAAAATTACTCACGCGCCCAGCTCTAATCAGATGTACCCTGATTACTGACTTCAAAATTTTAATGTATCCTCAAAAAAAAACTTTCCTGAAATATTTCTTGTCAGTTTCTCACAAAAAACAAATACTAACAATATTCATTTTCTAGTTAGTAACCGTACTTGTGTATTATTACATAAATAGATAACATATTAGAGAAATCATAAAAGAAAACATCTTTTGTTATTATGTTGGCAACAATGTACCTAACCAGTTGTTGCTGACTTCACAGAGCATTTTATTCAATTACGAGTTTTAATTATCTGTGACATTATGAGAGTAATATACCGCGGTAAAAACATTTTATGATATAAACTGTGTTTATTATTACCTAACTCTAATTAATTTTGTTTGTCGAATAATTTATGATTGCTCATTGCAAAATCTATGAACAAAATTTATATAAATTAATAAAACTTAATTATTTTATTAATTTGCTAAAAATTCGTATATAATAACTGCATTTTAATTTGCTTTTGTGTACAAAGGTAGAAATGTACTACGACTATGTACATATTTGATACTCATTTCAAAGTTTACTAATAGGCATAAATAGTTTAAATATGAATTAGTTATTTAATTGTACCAAAACAAAGTTTCAGTATAATTGCGAAGCGAGGTTCAAGATGAAATATTCTTTTTTTATATTAATATATTAGGTCGTTGCAAAAATAATGCACGTTTTCCTATGCCTAAATTTAGGTGCTATTTTCTTTTAAAGTTGTCGCCCAAAGTACTGTTACATATTATTTTAAAGATTTTTTTACTGACTTCCTTTATTTTTTTAAACGTTTTTCATAAAATTTCATTTATGACTATTTTAAGGTGATTAAAAAAAAATGTCGAAAAAGGATTTTAGAAAAATTTATTTTTATGAGTTCAAACCCGGCCGCAGTGCAGCTTAAACAGTCAGAAACATCAATAAAGTATGGAGGCAGGGGTCCATTGATGAATCCACTGTGTGGTGTTGGTTTCAAAAATTTCATTAGTAAATTTGGAAGACCAAGAGGGTCGTGGACGTCCAGGAACCATTTCACGGCATTTAACTACGATTGGCAAAACAAAAAAGCTTGATAAATGGGTGCCACACGAATTAAATATTGTCGTTATGAAATTTATTCTATGCTTCTTGAACGCAATAAAAACTATCCATTTTTGAAACGTATTGTAACGTGCGATGAAAAAATGGTTTTATATAACAATAGGGCAGTGGTTAAATAAAGCTGAAGCTCCTAAACACTTTCCAAAGCCAAGTTTGCATCCAAAAAAGACAATAGTGACCGTTTGGTAGTCTGTACAGGGATTAATCCGCTATAACTTCTTAAATCAATTATATTTTGAAATATATAAGTTTAAAATTCATAATAAAAAACGTGAATTATTTTTGCATCAACCAAATATATAAATGTTTAAATGTAATAGATAAAATAAAGATAAATAATTTTAGAAATTTCTAGATCCCTATATATTCACATAAATCCAAGAATTCAAAGATAACCACAGAAACTTTAAATCTTGGATAGAATCTCAATAAAATGTACCTACATCCCATTCTGAAATAATACAGGGCGACTATAAACACAATCCAATTCCATTAATTTGGTTAAACAAATCTAATTTAAAAGTTCATTGACGAATTCGCGTATTCTAATAAAATCAAACCCAAGCAATACGACTGACAGTTTAAACTCAGTCTCATAAAAAAGCATTTTAACAAAACAACATACGCCAGGTACAACGAAAGGCACGCACGGTTTCGATAAATGCACAATTTGCAGTCAATGATAAATCCCACTATATATTCCGAACATCTCTTTTATTTGTTGCTCTGTGCGATTTGGCGGGAGCCGCAGGGGTTACCCACACCACCGCAAGCCTGGGGTCTTAACCCTACGGCGACGCTTCAAAGATATATATCGAAAAATAATTTTGTTACATGTGACAATTTTATTTGACAGCACCGTTTTATATCAATTTATCGTTTTGTTGGTGTAGTAAAAATAAATCTTTTATTATTAAGTTTTGTTTGTATTCGTACAATAAATTCATTAGTAAAATGGACAACGTTAATAATTAATAAAATTATTTCATTTTCGAAATGAAAGTGGTAGTTATTATTAGAGATTGGAAAAATAGTTGTTATTTTCAATGAAATAGTTACTAGTTGAATTTTTTTTTCGGAAAATAGTTTTTTTACGATTTAATAATAATTAGTGCAAACGAAGCAGTAAAAAGTGTTGCGAATAGTTTAAAAATAGTTGGAAAGGTATTTGCAAATAGTTGATTTCAAATTGTGTTCAATCAAACCATTTCTGAAAACGGTGGAGATATGTAGAAAAATTACAATAAATGCATTTTTACGCAATAGTTGAAAAACTATTTTTCCAATCTCTAATAATAACTACCACTTTCATTTCGAAAATTAAATCATTTTATTAATTATTAACGTTGTCCATTTTACTAATGAATTTATATTTTATTATATTTGATTGATTTATGTCAATCCTGCTTTATATTGAATTACAAAAATATGATATAATTTACAAATTTGAAAATGAGCACGAAAAAAACAGGTAAATTATAGTCAATAATAAAAAAACATGTGTACTAGGGTGTGTAAAAAAAGCAATATTTTTTTTCGCTGTCATTACGAAATAAATTAGTTTATGATCTATAATAAATCCTTGCCTGTAATTAAATTTTAAGATGTGTCGCAAAGGGAGGTACCCTTTCCCATTAAATAACATTGAAAAATTATTCTTTAGTACTAATGTTGGTATTACTGATTCATGATAATGGATAAAAAAATTTAAGGACGTCTTTTTGTAGGGAATAAAATTATTTTCTAATAATGCCAGTTGTCGGCTGGGTCATTTTTTCCGATAGCTCATTAGTAGGGTTATATAATGCTATTGATATTTCTAGAATATTGACGTTAAAATGCTGATTTTTGTAAAATATAAATAATTAAAACGCTTATAATTTTCAACTCATTGCATTTACACTTATTTATACTTCTCTTGACTATTTTTATAGAGAATTAAATATCCCATAAAATTAACATTTAACTTATTTTTATAAAAACAATAGTTTATTTGTGAGTGCCTTTTAGACGTTCAGTTTAATAAATTTTATTGTTGTAATTAGAAAATTACAAGATGTTGAAAATATTCAAATTCTCTTACAAAAATTGTCATAATTTCTAAACCGCTCACCATAATACCACACATGTGTATATCATAATCATAATATCCAGAAAAATAAATGCTGAAGATATGAATCGCCTAATAAGTAATGTGTCATCCCTACAGATTTCCCTGTTAGTCATTGTCAAAACGTGTGTATTAAATTTTAATTCTTTGCACATAACTTTCTGTATAGCTCAGATATTAATTAAAGTTACAATTTCACATTGATATGTCACAAAGAAGATAAGTCAAAGTTACCTTTGTATCTTTTCTTTTAATTTTTCGATAAATATTTTCCATTAGAGGCCTATTTCATTTTTTCTCAAATAAGAGGTTAAAAATGAAACACACTTTTTTCATTTTTAAAGTCCGTGTTGTATCGTACAGTTCAAATGACGTAAGTATTTAGGTTATTCATATATGCATCTAGTAGAAAAAATTAAAGTATGAATTTGTATCGTGCACTGTCAAAAAACATGAAAGATTTTTATTTTGTTTCACTTTTACCCCCAGTTGACCCTAGGTATAGTTTCATTCATTCAATCTTAGATTAGGAAAGACTATGGATACATAACAACCAATGCTAGTTCGTATATGAAAGTGTTACCAAAATTTGTCGGCGGCCATCTTTTTTTAATTGTCAAAATCGCATATTATCCCAGAGGCGTCAGTTGAAAATTTATAATATGCAAATATGCTTTAAATTACAATTGAATAAGAGATAATAGTTTCAAATAGACATTTCTCTGTTAATCAATTATCACTGAAATACTTTTAAAAACAATTTAAAACATTAATTATTAATTAATTTTATAATTCAAAACAATTGATATTTATTTTAAAACCTGAATGATACGTTAATGATCCGTGGAGCGATTTTTCGTGGTGCGATATTGTAACAACGCTAGGTAATGTGTTATTTGTCTTTTATCTTTTCTTGTCTAAGCATTCAATACTTAATTCTTTCGAAACTCTTAACACTAGAAAGACGGGAGCAGTCATTTGACGGTAATTTCAATTTCAATGTTGAATAATTCAAAAACTATTTGACTTACCGTACTGAGACTTTGTGACTTTTATTAATACTAGTAGTTAAATGATACTATGTATCAAAATAATTCACATGTCTTTTCTTTATTGTTTAAAATATTGATATACCGACAAAGACGGCGGCGGTCTTTTGACGGTTATGATCTGATAAATGTTTTTAATTGTTGTATGTTTTTAATTGTTGTTGAGAGGGTACAACAATAAATACGTATATGAATTGCTTTTATTTTATCAGTCAAAGGAGTGGTCAGTATAGTTTCGACCGCCTGTAATTGTGGATCGATATTATTGTGAGTAATTTGTGAAAAAATGTCTCGAGGGCTTCGAGATAACGAAATACTTTCTATTTTGCAAAATATACCCGAAGATGAAATGTAAAAATTGTGTGTGAATATTAAAATTAATCATACATTAGATCTTGTTTTATTTCTTTACTTTAAATTTTTTTCGCCACTC
Source organism: Sialis fuliginosa (assembly GCA_961205875.1). Taxonomy (NCBI): domain Eukaryota; kingdom Metazoa; phylum Arthropoda; class Insecta; order Megaloptera; family Sialidae; genus Sialis; species Sialis fuliginosa. The sequence goes on from OY540820.1 coordinate 3,567,356, forward strand.
ATAAAAAAAGATATTTACAAAATTTGTAGTTATTTGACCGGTCGCCGTCTTTGTAGGTAGGTAGATTTTCCCGTCTTTCTAGTGTTAAAACAATAATAGTTTTGATAATAACAAAAAGTAAGAATAATAATAATTAGTAATTACGCGGATGATGATCCTAAAAGTTAAGCACTACAAGAACAAATAAAAATAAAGTGTGTGTATTTTTGAGGGAAGATCGTGTAATAGAGGGTTTTATTTGTCGGTGTGCGCGTGCGGCGCGGTCGGGCGGGTGTGGGTCGCGATAGGAGCGGGGAGGATGGGTATCGTAGATGGAGTGTACGATAACGGGGCCTGCAGACGAACAACTCTGTGGAAATCACGTCGCTCCGTGAGAATGTGTTCGGCGGTTGGTAATTTTCAGTAAATTTGTTAGACAACTTCTGCAAAGAACAAGATATCTCGCAGTCCATCCGGTACGTTCGAATATTTTCACCAGAGTTTTGTAAATAAATTGTTAAATGAAACGTGTATCGCGAACTTGAAAGTGCAAAGTTTTTTAGACGTACTCATATTTATAAGTTGACTTCCTGCTTTGAGAGTTCTTATGATTTTATATTCATATAAAGTTTTTTTTTCTCTCTGCTGGATAATATGTAGATATTGTTTTTATTGCATCGAAAGGGAAAACTTTATTTTGTTGCCTTCTTTGAATGGTTTCCAGTTCTTTTTTACCAAACATAGATTCTTATTGGAATACTCTTTAATTTATTTTGTCTGTTTTCGTGTACCTTTGTGATTGTTTTTTATTTTTTCCAATTGTCAAAACGCTTATGTGTTTTAAAAGTTATGTGTTTTCTATTTTTGTATCGTGCACAAAAAATCTAATCATACTCATTGTTTCTTAAAGTGGTTACACTTTTCTGATATGTTTTTACGACTGTATATTAGAACCACGATTTTGATGAAATATTCATCAACACTTCAATGTCTATTTAAATACTAGTTATACATAGTTCCTATAATTATTACGTTTATATATTTGTCTATATAAATTAAATTTAAGTGCATGCCCAAGGTATGTAAAGTACAAGGTAGCCTCACAATTAGAAGCTCGGCTAAGAGAAGAAATACGTCATCTGGGGTGCCCAAATATGGTTAGAGGGAACGGTGTGCCCAATCATAACAAATGTAGCCTTGTAGATCGACGCGAGAAGGGGAAAATACGTCATCTGGGGTGCCCAAGCTGATTGGTCAAAAGCTACTGAGGCAACCTGTGTATTAACTAACCTTGATACATACCTATATTATACTACAAAATAAGAAATACATTTTAATTATAAAACTGAAATTCACATCAACTATATAAAATAAAATGAGAATAAATCTAAAATAATAATTTTGAATGAAATAGGTATAGTATTAACTAAGAATTTAAAAAAAAATCGTAAAATAATTTGTTTTGTATTTATTTACGTAGTAGAAACTTTTACATTTTATAAATTAATTAATAATTTAATTTAGAAGGAGTAAACTGTAACGTTACGAAATTACATTAAACTTGTAATTAACTTTATGTTTTCATATAGTTCGTGTTAAATAAGTGTTCAGCCGCTCGTGAGCTTTTTTTGTTCTCCTATTTCTTGTCAGTTACATTGTATTTTATTACGTGTTACAATTTCTGTAATTTTATTTTCTGCAGAACTGTTGACGTGTGAAATTGTAAAGAAGACAAGAATTTGTTAAAAAAAGTAACAATCAATTTATAATATTACATGTAATAATAGATACTTGCAATCGTAAAAGAAATTTTGAAACAGAAGTTTTACCATTAAATTTGAATGCTTAAATATTCATGAAAAATATGGTTGAAAAAAAAGAAGAAAATTAGTCCAGTCCTGAATTCAGTGGCGTAATAAGAAAAATTTTCGGGGGGGGGGGGTTAAGCTTGGGGCTCCCAAAATATGCGAAATTATTATTATAATTTCTAATCTAATGATCTAAAATTTTATTTGTAATCTTATGACAATTGAAAGTTAATTAATAAGTACCGTAAACCGGGGTTACTTTGCTCCATTTTTGTGATTATTTTTTAAAACTCTATAGAAATAAATAGAAAAATCGATAGAAATGACTTTTTTCCGTTTAGTACTTATAAATGGGTTCTAATACAACATATTCACATGGACACTTATTTGATAAATAGTAAAGTAATGTTTAATTTTTTTTGTTAAAAAGTGGAGCAAAGTTTCCCATAGGCCGGGGTTACTTTGCTCCATTCTATAGTTTTTCATTATAACGCCACTATTTAAGTAGATAGAGCAAAGTTAAGCATGTGTTTTATCGACTTTTATCCGGGGTTCACGTCTGTCCAAAAAAATTCCAAATATTATACCTATGGATTTTGTTTTTATTATAAGACAATGAAACTACATTTATTCATAAAAAATTAAAATAAATTGCAAAAAACAAATTTAAAAAAATAGCCAACAGTATACGTTTGAATTAAGAATAGATGTTAGATCTGGAACGGAAAAAAACCCTCTTAGAGATTTGCTTGGAAGGTTTAATGGAGCCTATGGCATCAGACCATGGGTAAGTCAATTCACCCTGTTTCAAGGGCCATTTCCAAATTGTTCTTCTTGGTATTTTATAGATTTTTTCTGCTCTTCTATGTGAAAAATCACCTCTTTTTATTTCGTTTAAGCATTGTTGCAAGGCTTCAAGTGTATAATCACAATACCGCCTTGACTTTGACACCAGCTGTCTTTTATAGTTTCTGGCATTTCTGTAACCAAAAACAGTAAATAAATATACAGAATAAAAAATATAAGATTCAATAATACATTTAAATTAGATATTATTATTCAAAATATAACTTAAAATTGTTTTCTCTCTGAATTTTAACGTCTTTCGGGGTTACTTTGTCTGGAGCAAAGTAACCCCAAAAGACATTATAATCTACAAGTTCGGAGAGAAAATAATTTTAAGTTATTTAGTATCATCAAGGAATGGTAACTTCATCTACAACATTATAATAAAAGGATATATAAACTAATTTATAAACACTTACTTGATAGTTATGAAGAAGAACCGCCACACACACCAAATTTTGCACATTAAAAAAATACTGTTTTATCGACCACCACTTCACTGACTAACTGTTTCTTTAATAATGAACGTAAATCGATTATTTTAGGGTACAATAATATTACAAAGCAACCTTCAATAACTGCTACATTTTGTTTGGTAATATATGCATCATATATAACCGTAAAGCTACATTGAAACTCTTTTACTAATGGAGCAAAGTAACCCCCACTGGCGCAAAGTAACCCCGGTTTACGGTAGTTATTTTGAAGACCTATGATCCAAAAAAAAAAGAAGAAAAGTCAATCAATTCAAAATTATTATAATTATTTCGCATATTTTAAGAACATTTACTATTTCGGGGGGGGGGGGTATAATCACAAAAAAGGTCATTCAATTTCGACCCCCCCCCGTTCCTACGCCACTGCCTGAATTGTTTAATACTCGTTAATACTAGTTGCATTAGCGCCGATCCACACTATCGTGCCGGTCCCTGTCAGGTCTCGCTCCAGTCAAATATTCAGTATAGTTAGGGTCGATCCAGACTATCGTGCCAGTCCCGGTCCGGTGTCGTCCCGGTCTCGCTCCAATCAAAATATAAATAAAGAATAAACAATGAAAGCATCCAAACTATAGGTATCGTGCCGGTCTTGCTCCAGTCAAACTCCAATAATGTATTTACTATACTGAATATTTGACTGGAGCGATAGCCTGGATCGACCCAAATAGTATAAATCGTTATAAGCGAAGTTTTATAATAGCATACTTTACATGTATTTTAATTAATTGACAATATTATGAAAAATAAATTCAGAATATAATAATAATTTACGATTTTCTAAAAAGAACATGACTCACAATTAGTCTCGTTGGGAATTGAGTGAAAATTTGACACCCATTTTCAAAAGGCTATATAAGTAAAGTAACCATATAAAAAGTTTAACATTCATCAAATAAGGATGTAAATAAAAATAAGGTACTGGTACCAGTCTTGGATCATACACCAGTGTTGGATTCTTGTTTAATTAAATGTACCAAATAAGAAATATTTGTTGATTTTTGATTACTACCAATACTGAATCATAATCTATAGACATTTAGCTGTAAAATAACGTACTTTAAAGTGGGTGTCAAAATGGTTGACATTTAACCTAATTGTTAGTGTAGTTTATTCATTAATTATTATATTATCATAGCATCTGCTTTACATTGTTTCTTTAACGATTCTTTATTTTATAATTTTTGTGTCGTAGTACTTATCATTTTTTAATCATGAGCAAGTATCCATTTCTGGGTACCTATTACTGGTTTTACTTTATCCAATACTGGAGAAAAAATCTTAAACAAAATAAAAGGCTAGAATAAAAAAAAACAACATATTTTCGGGATTAAGTAATTAAATTGATTTAGTAAAGATGTACTTGTTGTATTAATATCATAACATGAGCATGAGAATAGGCATGATGCTAGTAACAAAGTATCACTGAAATTATTATTTTAAATAATGAAATAAAAAAATAAATAGAAAAAATAAAAGCGAGATTAATATGATTTTTGTTAAAATAAAAACGTAAAATACAGCATTCCGCCATGTTTGATAAAACAACAGTCAGAGTGGATGACGTCACGGCTACGTAAACGTCATTTTTGTTTACTTAATATCTGAACTGTTTGTAAATTATTTTGTGGTTTTAAATTATCAATTTGCTCAGTTTTGTGTTACCAAAAGTAAAACCGAGAAACATTAGCGATGGAACAAGGGTTTATTATAGTTGACAAGGAGTGTTTACATAGGCGTGACATCAAAAATGCGTCATGACACCTGCGAGCGTTTTGGCGTCAAATTCAAAATTAGTTTTAAAAGGGTCAATTTTTGTTATCAAACCTTTATTTTCTGCAGAAATAAGTATTTTTTTTAGGAAATAAGAGACATGTGAGATCATCATAAAATAGTTTTTAAAAATTAGGCATCATGCCTATTACAAAAAAGAAGCCCATTAATCCCAAATACTGTATACCTTACTCTTAAAGGATCCAAGACTGGTGTCAGTACCTTATATATGGATACAAAACCTGAACTGCAACCAACATCAAGTAATACGATCGTTGATATATTGTTAAATTTTACGCACCTTACTTAAAAGTTTGAACATTTCTGAATAAGTACAATAATAAAAATATATATGAATTGATAAAGCCGACTGTAATTAATATAACATGAGCATTTGAGTTGAGTGAACGTTGCGAGTATTGGTTTGAGGAGGAGGCGTTACTGAACAGTTATGTATATTGATAAGGAAATAGTCAATCCGAGTGGCAATTAATTATAGATGACCCAAGGCTCTTTGACGACCGAATCAAATTGCGTATCTTAATTGGCGGAAGCGAGTATGCATTTCTGAATAACCGACAGGGAAAAGAGGCTATGATTGCATTATGTAGAAATTTCATGAAAATCCAATTATTCGATTATCGCTTCGGGCCGAAGTATAATCGAAGTGGATGGCCATTAGAATGTCGTTTATGGCACTCAAGTATTTAGAGAGGGGTGTTTTTATTCATCTTTGCCGGTCTTATATAACTACTTCATTCAACTAATGAAGCTTGAAAGCCTTGCGCTAAAATATTTCTTCGCTTTGTAAATTCCCCTGTCATTAGATTAGTTTGTTATTATCGGATAGACTTTGTTACTGTTTCTTTTGCTGCATGCTTCATTGTTATCACTTCCGTTATTGACTGTTTGTTTTATTATACAGAGTGTCAAATATGTAACGGGACGGTCGAATGGTACTTACAGCATCGAAACACAAAAAAATACGTGTTAAATATTTTTGAAAAAGGTATTCAACTACACCAAACTCGACTCCCCACCCACAGGGGGTGGGGAGGGGGCAACTTTGATGTCTTAAATGGAAACTCCCAATTTTTATTGCAGTTTTGGATTTTGCGTCAATAAATACGTAACTTTTGTCTGATACATTTCGCACGGTGTTGTCGTTTAAGAAATCAGAAAACTATTTTTCGAGATATAAGAAAAAAATTCTATGAACTAAAAGAATTAGAAGAATGAACTAGTTCATTAAAGACCACTGAACTATAGAAATTATTCAAAATCATCAAGATCGGGTGACACCCCAGAACGACACACGTTACGTGAAAATTTTATAGAATATTTTTTGTGGAGCATTAATTCTTACAATATGGGTCTACAACGTTTGTTGTAAAATATTCCCTTACAAAGATTTATCTCAATTTATTTTATAAATTCGTGTTTTGTTTTTCTAAATTGATATTTGCTTGGATATATTAAATGTCATTTTGACGTTTTAAATATCATTTTTACATTTGCATAAATTTAAATTTAGATTGAAATTGTCAAAAAATTAAAAATATATGAAAAAATAATCAGGTGTGTCTTGAGAAAAATTTCGAACTAATATTTTTTAGTAAAATTGTAGAAAAATTAAATCGTTAACCAATTCCAGGCAATTTATCTCAACATTATCGGTTTTTATTTAAATTGTTCAATAATTAACTAGCTTTGGTGAATTTAGCACAAGGAAGCACTGTGCATTTACTTGTCAGATGTTTTTTTGCATGCAACCCTGTAAAATTTTAATGAAATTGCAAACGAAAAATATATATTATATCACTTTGAAAAATCTTGTTTCATAAAATTTTAGCCTCCGTAAACTTTTTGGAATACACGTGCTTTTTGTCTAACATTTAAATATCTATTTTAATTACACATAATAGGTAGGTATAGTATAGCACTAAAGCAGAAAAAAATGTTGATGTTGAAATTCTTAATCTGGCAAGTAATGATAGATATACGATAATATTAAGGTAATATAAAAGACTCCTAGAAAACGAGAGTTAATTTAATTGCCCTCCAGAAAGTTTTGAAAGAAAATCTATATTTTAATAAATACATACATATTTTTGTACAGTATACATACACATTATTACACATGTAGGCATATTAAATAAACATTTTTTAGTAGTACATATTTATATGTAAGTCTTTACAAGTTATGTTTGTATATATTATGTTGATATTAAATATTTAACGAGAAATCAAAATGCTAATTGAATTTTCGAGCTTCAATAACATAATTTATATATCAGCAAATCAGCCACGAGGGTTTACAATTTTGTTGGTGAAACATGTAATGTTAATTTAATTTTTAAAACTAATATTGAATATTGCTCTACTGTCATAATGACTGATTGTATTTATAAATATATATTTACAATTAGCAGATTTTATTCATTTCATTATCATCTTTAATCCAATCTAAACAAGATGGTTTATACTGAATTATAAAATATACATACCTATAACTATTTTATGTATGATGTACATATGTATTTACAATATTGTATATGAAAATTCACTTATATGAACATAACAAAATTTCAATGTACGACAAAGTTATAAGAATTTTGGAAGATAAAGTTAGTAAAGAAACACATCAAAGGCTTTATATAAAACACTTGTCACGTTTGTTTTGATGTTCGTTCTGAGATTTGGTTGCCCAAAGTTGGTTAGATAAAATATTTAAAAATATATAATAATTAATATGTATTTATAAATACGATCAAATATGGATTATATAAAAAGAAAATAGAGCTTACAATTTGAAATATAATGCAAATTATATTCCATTTTAAAGCTCATAACTTTTCTTTTAATGTTATACAATTTGCATTATGTTTTTTTTTATAATCCATGATAAAGTAGTATAGATGTGTTTCGAAGTGTAACTGATATGTATTTTATTTGCTTGAACATTAACTTATTTCAAATGATTTTGGAGTAATTTACAATACAATTGTCGACAGACAGCAATGTTGATATTTATCACAAACAACATTAGCATAAAATCATTTGAGGTATGGCAAAACATTGGCATTAATTCTCATTTCAAGGAAAACAAGGAAATGTCAAGCACTCTCATAGCTCAAAATACGTATATATTTATTTATAACTATTATTTTATAGTTGTTTTGTTACTTCTAGTAAACCGTTAAGCTTCATAAAATATATAGGGTAAAAAGTGTATATGTATAAGGAAATATAGTTTGATAAAATTATTGTAGTTGATACATTCACATTTATAAAATTGACATTGAAAAATATATTTGTAATATCAAAAGAAGTGATAGTTAAATTATTTTTTATAAACACAATTTTTGTAATCAATTTTAGTAATTAATGATTTAATGTTATGTAATAGTAAAATTGCTGTTTTGGATTGTCCACCGATTTGAAATAACTCCAATCTTTGGTGAAAAATACAAAAAACGATTCTATAAAAAAACATGTCCTTTCTAGAGGTGGTCGTTCCAAAAAGTTTCACTCTATTTTCTTAAAATAGGTTAAATTACTTGAAAGAAGAATTTATTTAATATTGGGGATTAAAAGTATTTTATTATCATTTTATAAAATCTAAATATTTCTACAAATCGTAAAAAAAACATCTACCAAGTAAATGCACAGTGCTTCCTCGTGCTAAATTCACCAAAGATAATTTATTATTGAACAATTTAAATAAAAACTGATGCTCAGATAAATTGCTTAGAATTGGTTTACCATTTAATTTTTATACAATTTAACTAAAAAAATATTAGCTCTAAATTTTTCTTAAGACGCACAGGATTATTTTTTCGTAGGTATATTTTTAATTTTTGGACAATTTCAATTAAATATTTTATGCAAACGTCAAAATGACATTTAATATGTCAAAGTAAATATCAATTTAAAAAAGCAAAACACGATTTTTAAAACCAAATTGAGATAAATCTTTGTAAGGGTATATTTTACAACAAACGTTGTAGACCAATAATATAGGAAATTTAATGCTCTACAAAGAAGATCCTATAAAATTTTTTACGTACATAACATGTATCGTTCTTCAGATATCTTGAAAAAATAAATATTTTGGGATGTTACCCCTCCCCCTTACACACGATTTTGATAATTTTGAAATGGGACTGTCCTCAAGCCAGACCCAACCATCCAACCAAGTTTCATTAATATCGGTTCAGTGTTTCATGAGTTATGCGTGTGACAAAGATTCAGGGGACAGACGGACACACGGACAGACAGACAGACACGGAACGAAAAGTGTTTGTCTAGACGTGAAACGGAAAGATCAATTTAAAATTTTGAAATCGGAGAACATTTTTTTGGTTTCAATCTAAAACGATCACAAAGCTTCTCGTATCTTTGATATTGCGAGGAAACAATAAATAACCAATTTTATTTAGACATGAGTAAGATATTAATGACAATGATAAATATAGAAATTTTTAGAATTTAATAAGTCTCACTGTTACCAACATATAATTAACGTATTAACAAAAACACTATACCCGCAGCCTAACTAATTGACGCGAACCTAATATTCCAAAGAGCACTTTTCATCAAAGCCCTTTTGAGTATTAACTATTATCACAGTCCACTTTTGTACAAAACCCTGAAGAAAAAAGGCAATACAACTCCATCAGAAACTCCAGAACATTTCAGACCGACGTCAATTTAGCGCTAATCTTCCAAGAAACAAAACTTACCTAACTCAATTACGCAACCGACACACACTGGCTGATGTGTCCGTCGGTTTGTCCGCCGGTCACGTGACGCCCGTCCTACACCACCGCTTATTAAAACTTATTCCCCACTTCCGATATTAATAAAGAAACTTTTCTTCTTCTAAGTATTTGTAATTAATTCAACGCTTCTTGGTATTAATTTTTAATTGATTTCTCTGTACAAGTAGGTATTATAATATTTTAAGATTAATATAATGCAAATGGGCATCTGTACATCAACAAATATTATATAGATATATTTCAGAATAAATAATGTTGTATTAATATTGATATTATATATGAAACAGTGGTCAGTGAAAATTATATGATGTATAAAAAAAATGTATAAAGTATGTTTTCTTAGAGCAATAATTTAGACAACATTTAGTATTAAAAAACATCTGCCAAGTAAATGCACAGTGCTCCCTCGTGCTAAATTCACGAAAGGTAGTTAATTATTCAACAATTTAAATAAAAACCGATAGTGTTTATATAAATTGCCTGGAATTGGTTAACCATTTAATTTTTATACAATTTTACTAAAAAATATTACTTCGAAATTTTTCTTAAAACGCACCTGAATATTTTTTCATATATTTTTAATTTTTTGACGATTTCAATCTAAATCTAAATTTATGCAAATGTAAAAATGATATTTAAAACGTCAAAATGCCATTTAATATATCGAGGCAAATATCAATTTAAAAAAACAAAATACGATTTTTTAAAATAAATTGAGATAAATCTTTGTAAGGGAATATTTTACAACAAACGTTGTGGACCCATATTATAGGAAATTTAATGCTCTACAAAAAATATTCTATAAAATGGTCCTATAATAATTATACAGCATGTATAATGAATTTATTTTTATTCTTTCACTGAAGTTCTATTAATTTTCCAACAACGACCCTCCATTGGTTTCATTATTACATCACATTTACAACAAAAAGAGTAACTAAACAGGGAACATTCGATTACACACAGGAATTCCATTTAGTCTTAAAATAAAACTATTGAACGGAATGAAAAACTTTCGTTTGCAATTTAGTCCACAACATTGTGTCACTCGAGCAAACGGTTTGTGTTTTTTCTTTGTTTCCACCAAATTGAATAATACGAGTGTGTGTTTGCTATTTGCATGTAGTTTCTGTTGTTTCCAGAGCCGTCACGATCCGCACTCGTTCACTTTATTTCTTGTTTTATTACTCCATTCTTTCTATTGACTCTGGAAGCCATAACGGACGGGCGCCATGACTCACCGTACAGAAATGATATTGCCTATGCAAATATCTAAAGTGTTTTGTTGTTTAAGGAATGAATAAAAATATATAGACGATAAAGAGTACGATCTCTAAGAAAAAGTTATAGTAGCGAACTCTCTTGCTAGTTTATAATACAATTACAATAATTAATTTACATCTGTGTAGGGGAGAGGTGCTGCAGTTGAAACACGGCGTTTTAAAAATAATATCTACTAGTGGTCATAAATGAAAGCTTTATATCGTCTAAGTTAGCTAATGTGTTACTGCTTTAGCGACCGAGTCGGCGCTACTATTCTGTCAAATAAGTTTTGAAAATTTAAGAATTAGGTGAGAATTAGTGTTTTTTCAGTTGATGTGTTATTTTTAAAATACGAATATATTTATGGATTACACAGTCAAAAATCATTTCTCGTTAATAATATTTGGTAAGTAGATTGATATAGAAGCAAGGCATGTATAGCAGGGTGGAGTGAAAAAATGTTTTTTTGGAATCTTCGAAACGCTATATGCGGAAAATGTGCATTTGTATATCCTTAAAACACCTACCGAAGGAATTTGTAATTGGATATCATCCTGAGGTTCCTAAATGATTTTCTTTATTAGAAAAAAACATAAATTTTTGGGCATTATATCTCGGTAACGGGGTAAGATATTTGAATGCGCAATAGTTTAAATTAAAGAGACATTCAGTACCTTTAAAAAGATATATAACAGTCAAACATTTATTATATTTAATCGTTTGAAAAATGCTCTCAAAATAAGATTATTTTTATTAAAAAACCAAAAAATAAACTTCATTTAAAAAAAAAATGATTGACAATAAAAAAAAAATACAGTTACATATTATTTTAAAGACACTGGATTGCTCTTTAATTTAAATTATTGCGCATTCAAATATCTTTCCCCGTTACCGAGATATAACACCTTAATTTCATTAAATTAACAGATTTTAGAGTATAATATCTCGGTAACGGGGAAAGATATTTGAATGCGCAATAATTTAAATTAAAGAGCAATCCAGTGTCTTTAAAATAATATGTAACCGTAATTTTTTTGATAGTTAATCATTTTTTTTTAAATGAAGTTTATTTTTTGGTTTTTTAATAAAAATAATCTTATTTTGAGAACATTTTTCAAACGATTAACTATAATAAATGTTTGACTGTTATATATCATTTTAAAGGTACTGAATGTCTCTTTAATTTAAACTATTGCGCATTCAAATATCTTACCCCGTTACCGAGATATAATGCCCAAAAATTTATGTTTTTTTCTAATAAAGAAAATCATTTAGGAACCTCAGGATGATATCCAATTACAAATTCCTTCGGTAGGTGTTTTAAGGATATACAAATGCACATTTTCCGCATATAGCGTTTCGAAGATTCCAAAAAAACATTTTTTCACTCCACCCTAATGTATAGAGCTATGTGTTTTTAATCAATTTACAATTATTTAAATTTGGTGTACATTGTGGTACATTTTTCGAACTAGGCTGCAATTGAAACTATTAAGAATGCATCGATTGAAACATGTTTCATCCGACACCTGCAGGGCCGTAACTAGAAGCTCGGGGGCCCCGTGGCAACAAGTGACCGAGGGACCCCCAGTATATACAAAAGATCTTTTTTTCGCTGAATTTTATACTTTTTTGATTTTGCAAAAGTTGCAAAGTGAATAATATTATCTCAAAAGAATTACCCCACTTGTTTTTAAGATTTTAAGGGGAATTTAATTTTTTTGTATTGATTTTATGTCAAATAATAATTATAATTTATCATTAATAAAAATTATTTCATTTAATTTGTTCCTTATTTTCCTTTTTTATTGAAAAAAAAAATATGTTTCAATTGACGCTCTCTCGGCGTCATTTGAAACACTCTCCTTGGCTCTACTTTAGATCGATTTCTACATACACTGGTTAATATTTTGAGAAATTTTGTTTGGTGATTAGAAGTTTAATAGAAAGACTATATTGTGTCCAAATTTGAAATAATTACTAATTAAAATAACAAAGTTATCATCGAAAACCCAAAAACTGTTTCAATTGCAGCACCTCTCCCCTACATAAATATGTATACAAATATTACATATTTATATACCGGGTGTTCCAGACCACCCGTACACTATGTTTTACGCCTAAACTATTGAAGATAGAGTTTTATGATAAAAAATTTAATATATAATATTAATAATATCTCATAGACCATAACAGATAAAAAAATCTTTATAATGCAGATGTAAACTGTGGGTAAATGCGCATACATAGAAATTATTTTCAAATATACAGGGTGCTACAAAAAAGTGTAGCACGCTTAAGGTAATTTTTTTTAAATGTAATGCCCTGAATATTTTTGTATATTTAACACTTCTCCTGGGGTGTTTATTCATATCTAAAATATTAACCCCATCTGATGTCTAGTTTAGACGTAATAATATTTTTTTCAAAAAAATTGATTTTTACATTACTCCACTTAAAAATTCACCACTTCCGCGGCCGTAGCTTTGAAGACGAAATTAAATATGGACCTTATTGAGGAGGTTGGTTGGTGCTTTTGTTTAAATATCTTAGAGCCACCGCGTACAGAGTGTTCAAAATTAATTTTCAAATATTGAGAACTTCAAAGTTATTTGTCTCAATTATTTCAAATGGAACACTCTATATATTTTTAAACGATGCCACACTATTTTGTAGCATCCTGTATATTTGAAAATAATTTCTATGTATGTGCATGTACCATCTGCATTAGAAATATTTGTTTATCTGTTATGGTGTACGAGCTATCGCACTTCCACGCACTATTGTCCCACCCTGTATATAGATGACATCTCTGGCGTTTACTACAATATAATTATAATATATTGTTTGCGATAGTTACATCATTATAAATGACAGTTCTTGGCAATGGATTTATAATTATTACAGCACATAAATACTGAGTGCGAACTCGCGAATTGGAGTGAAGTAGTATAGATGCATTAATTGGTGTATGAACTGAATTGTTTTATGATTAATTACAGATACTGACCAATAGAAATGTATGTGTGTGTATTACACGCTCTGAATAGCCAGAGCCTTTGATTTTGTCTATACATTTATTTTATTAATTAATGGTTGTTAACGTACCTGTTTTAATTAATATAGCGAAATTTTAAATCCTTTCCTTTTAATTATTTTAAGTTAATTATTAGATTGAAGTCGAATTTAAATTTGAAATAAAATTAATTAAATGTTATTTAAGGAAATTAATTTAAAGCTGTAAGCATTCTACAACATTTTTTGTTACAATAGTTAAAACATCTGATGGTTATAAAAAAAATATATATTTACGCGTTTTTCCATGTCAGCAAAGTTAGTTTTATTAAAAAAAAATTTAGTCTTGCTGAAATGTTTTCAATGTGAAAATTTTTGACTTATGAGCAAAAACATTTTTTTGAAAAAAAAGTTTGTCCGCCATTTTTGATTTTACAAAAAAGAAGATTGTGTTGAAATATCCTCATTGCTACTATGTGTCGAAGTAAATACAAAATCGTCCAAAATGATTCGACTTTAAGTCAAAATAGTTTTTTTTCTATGTAAGTTAGCCCCGTTATTTTTGATTTTACAAAAAATGAAGGTTTTTTTACCCAGTTACGAATGATTGTTTTACATTGACTCACGATCACGCACGCTTACGATCCAAGATTTCACGCTCACGTCGGGTCACGGCCTTGACCTGAAAAATTAATGGCCCGCGCCCAACTATAATTTGTATGATGGTGTACAATTCATATAAATCTTAAGTTGGATTGAAAAAGTTTTTTTTTGAGAGAGAAGACAAAAAAACTAATCTTTAATAAATTTATAATATTTGTAATAATTTGCCAGTTTACTTTTATTTCATTCCCATTAGAAATAAATCATATTAAATAAATAATTCGGCCAAGACAAACACCGGTATATGCTATAAGGCATTAAAGGGTTCCGAAGTACGTACTACGTGAACTTTTTGGAGCCATCGGTACATTTTTGAGTTAGAAAATAATATAAAAATAAGGCCATATTCTACTAATTGAGATCTACATTTCGATACCCCTCATATGAAAATAAAAAAAAAAAAATTGATGCCCCTATTATTATAAATTTTTAAATGATATTGTTGATATTTATCTTTGGTAGTCCCACCAAAGCCTCTTTTTCAGATTTTTTGAACCAGTAGTTATTGAAATGGAGGAGGTGGCGCCATTTTTGAGTTAGAAAAAAATAAATAAAAATATGGTCATATTCTACTAATTGAGATCTACATTATGATACCTCACACCTTTTGGTATAATTTTGTTTTTTGAATTTGCTTTAAAGCAAATAGGCTCAAATTTCACTGGTTTGGTTATACATTTTGTCATGCTATATACCTTGGTATAAAAAAAGTTTTTTTTACATAGCTTTAGTTCCTCAGCGCCCTCCCTGAAAAATTATTTTTAACAAAGTACATCTTTTATTAAAATTTCAAGTTCCTAGCTTATATAGTTTACGAGATATTTAGCTTTGACTGAAAACGACGGACGGACGACAAAGTGAGATTAATAAGGTTTCTTCGGAACCCAAAAAATTGTATTTTAACAAAAATATTACGTTTAATGACCGACTGACAACAATCAAACTTATTTCACTCATTAATAGAGCGCAGATAAAAGTTGTTTGTGTGTTGGAATTTGGCGTGACAAAAAGTTAATGTTGTTAATTTCATACAATGTAATTACTGGAAAGCAAGATGGTAAGCGAAATTAACTTTTTCTTGTGCAGTAAAAAATTACTTGGAATTCATCTATTTGTAGCTTGATGTAAATGCGGGTATACATACATAATTATTTACTGCAACAATAAACGATCTAACTAAAACTTAAACTCATTAGTATTTTATATTAATTTTCATACGTATGGAGTAAAATAGTTTGCTGTTGCTAGTTTTAAGCAGGGTTTCGAACCGTTATTTTTTTCGTTTCGGTTTTTGTTCCGGTTCGAGCAAAAAAATATATTTCGGTTCGGTTCCGGTTTTCGTTCCGCAAAAAATAACGGTTTTCCGGTTTTTTCGGTTTTCGGTTTAGATCCGAGTGATTAATTAAAAAAAATTATCTGTATTAAAAAAAAATGTTCTACCATAATTTAGAATATTTTATGGTACTTGTATGATAGTCCGAACGACAATTGAAGTGGGAAATACGATCATGTACTGAACCGTAAAAACCGATATTTTTATTTCGGTTCTGTTCCGGTTTTCGTTCCGGCAAAAAATAACGGTTTTTCCGGTTTTCGGTTCAGTTCCGGTTCGAAGCCCTGGTTTTAAGCACTTAAGAACCTTGTAAGATTACTATAACAGTGTATATTATACAAGTCTTGAGGCTCCCGCGGTGATCTTGGTATGGATCTTGACTTCTGGGTGTTAGCCGCGTCGATTTGGTCGTGTTATCTGCCAACGTTTCGTCACACATTGCAGTGGGCATCTTCAGGGCTCTTCTAAAAGTGCACTTTTAGAAGAGCCCTGAAGATGAGTTATGGTTCAACGTTTCGTCACACATTGCAGTAGGTATCTTCAGGGCTCTTATACGACCAAATCTACGCGGCTTATACCCAGAAGCCAAGATCCAGTGTATATTATGCTCTTTTTTAGTGTTTCGTACCGAAATCTGAAGAAAGGAACACTGTGTTTTTCTGTGTGGCTGTGTGTCTGCCAGTCTATCACATCTTTCTGACTACTGAACCGTTAAGGCCTCTATACACCATCTAATCTGCAGGGCCGAATTGTCGGGAGGTAGAGTGGGGGTACTGTAGATTGGGTCGTGTATGCGGAATAATCAACCCGATTTGCCTATTTTTTTGCTACATTTGGAGCCAACTGTTTTCTAATAAATGAACTGTTAAATATAATTTAAAATTAAAATCTATTGAAAATCTAAAATACATTGTGCTGTCGCCAGTTTGATAATTATATTTTCTGTATAAATTGATTTTTTTTGTTGGTAACAATATCTACATGATAATTGACGATTTACTTTGGTACTCATGAAATTACTATCCTGATCAATTACTCAAATCCAAGGTATATAAAGACAAGATAGTCTCATCAGCTCCTTGACAAATCAACGTTGGCCCGGGAATTAACTAATTATATTATATAATATAATTATATTATAATTAATCATGAAAAAGCTATCACAGACAATTTAGTCTATTCTTATGCCGTGTTCAGACCAAAAAAACAAAACAGCAACATCGTGTCTTTTTGACAAAAGTGCAATAAACCCTATGCATTTTTAAATACGACGTGTTTTCAAACACCGTGTTGCTGTTTTGTTTTCTTTGGTGTGAACACCGCATTAGGTTGACAATATGTTCTGTGATTCTAACAGCTTTTTATGATTTTGCAATGTTGAATTTGTACTTCTTTGATTGAATGTATTGTTAAAATATTAAAAAATACGAAAACAAGAATAAATAAAGGATTTTTTTCTAATTGATATTCTATTATACATTTATAACATTTGAATATGTCTTCGTGATGACGTCAATTCCCGTACCAACGCTGATTGGTCAAGGAGCTGATGAGACTACCTTGTCTTTGTATACCTTGATTCAAATCGACAAAAAGAAAGTTAAATCACATTGGCAACTGACTTATACAATATAACACAATTCTGCATTTTGCTAGTATAAGTAAATAAATAACAGAAGATAACAATAAACTAACACTATCTGCGAGGTATCAAATCAACAGTACCTAATTAACTCGAGATTTTAGAGCAGTGATAATAAATGTATAATAATATAAATGCTAAACATTTTATGGGGAATAATAGTTACTACTGCATGTAGATATCTGATTTCTACTTAACGCGCATGAATCAAGATCATCCATATAAACCGCAGCATTCATTAGAACTGCCAGTGGGTTGTCATTTATATTTAACTAGCTGGGCCCACGCGGCTTCGCTCGCGTGGACTACGGAATTATTGTTTAGGATTTAAAAAATATATAGTTGAATTAATTACAAACACGATTAGTTATTAATGTAATAAAAACCAAATAACACTTAAATTACCTACCTAACAAAAACGAATCAGAATAAAAAGTAAAAATAATTTTTGTTCTATTTAAATTTAAAAGTTAATTATTGAAAACAAAATAAACAATTGACAATCAATAGAATACCGGCCTGTTCTTCCCAGCGTGTTGGCATGCTCCCTCGCCGCTCCCCGCACACGGTCACAATCGCGCGAATAATATGTTCTAATATGTATATTTCGATATTTTCTAAACTATACGACCAAATTGGATGCTGTAAATGGCAAATTATATCTACATTAAGTATTACTTATGACGATGAAATCATTTATTTTGATAAGGATTAATGTTTTGCAGGTCATAAGTCCATGTAAACAGAACCCACATATTTTATGTTTTCTTTGTAACATAAAAGCAGTCATTGTGGCTTGAATATAAAAGTTAGACATATCGTGTCGCTGACTTTATTGTAGAACTTTTGATTCTACACAATTCTTTAATACATTATTTTGTTCTATATTGAACGGTTTAGGCAGCGTATTACAAAACAGCGCGCCGACGGCAAAATTTTTTCCGACTTGATTTACTATTATCGTCACTGCTTAGTTGTTATGTTACCTAACGTAAAAAAATATAGCCTATAACCTGGCCAGAGAACGTACCTATGAATTAAAAAAAAACATGTAAATCGGATAAGTGGTTCTCGAGTGATAAGGTAACTAACGGACAGACAGACAGACAGACAGACAGAGAGACGTTGAGCTTTATATATATTAAGGATATTTCGCAGATAGCGCTTACAATTTTGTTCGAGAACACATTCTTTATAATAAATACATATAATATACCGGAGGAGTTTTATTTTATAAAGGCATACCTATGCACATCATCTATATATATGTATATATATAAAGCTCAACGTGTCTCTGTCTGTTTGTCCGTTATCACTCGAGAACCACTTATCTGATTTACGTTTTTTTTTTTTTTAATTCATAGGTACGTTCTTTGACCAGGTTATAGGCTATATTTTGTTACGTTAGGTAACATAACACCTAAGCAGTGACGATAATAGTATAAATCAAGTCGGAAAAAAGTTTGCCGCCAGCGCGCTCTTTTGCAGTACGCTGCTTAAACCGTTCAATATTGAACAAAATAATGTAGTAAAAAATTGTGTAGAATCAAAAGATCTAAAATAAAGTCCGTAACACCATATGTCTAACTTTTGTATTTAAGCCACAGTAACTGCTTTTATGTTACAAAGAAAATTTAAAACATTTGAGTTTTGTTTACGTGAACTTATGAGCTGCAGAACATTAATCCTTATCGAAATAAATGATTTATATTTTATATTTATATTATATTTTTATAGATATAATTTGCCCTTTACAGCATACAATTTAACTTTTAAATTTAAACAGAACAAAAATTATTTGTAATTGTAGTTTTGATTAGTTATTATTACGATAATAATTAATCGTGTTTGTACTTAATTCAATTATATTTTTCAAAAATATAATTGAATTAAATAATTTGATTAAAACAATTATTCCGTAGTCCACGCGGGCGAGGCCGCGCGGGCACAGCTAGTGTATATTTAAAATTAAAATAGTTGATAAATATTGAAATTATAGTTTTCATGGTATCCATTATTATTATTAATTATTTGAACTGTTAATGTTACACTATTTATTCTCTTTGATAGTTTGAAATTTCAGTCATAAAAACTATTATAGTATCATTTATTAAAGCTGCAATTAACAACTGAATATTCAGAATGTGTCTCTGTTTTAATTATAACTTTATTTAGTTGCCCCATCATCCGGTAATTACAGCGTTGCTTTGTTCTCTCGTCGTTGCAGCTAGAACAACAAATGTTTCTTTGAGTGACGTTTCTAGTAACAATGAAAGTAGTTTATTGTTTATTTTTTGTAAATATACTAACAACAAATGAAAACATAATCCTATTATATACAGGTTTAATTAGTTTTGTGTTAAAAGACAAAACGTTTGTGAACATTTACAAGAAAATAGAAATAATCTTCAACTAATTTGTAGTACACGGGTATAATTGTTAATTAATGTCGTTTAAGGTCGAAATTCGATCAATATTTTACCTACCTTAACGGCAACATACACACATGATTGTGGCATTTTTGAAAAAAAAAATTGTAACTGTAATTCAAAATGAATAAATTAAAAATTGGAAATTTATTTCATTTTCTATTATTAAGCGATCAAGCGTAAAAGCTTTTATTTAAATTATTTACATCAGGGCCGTAACTACCACCGGGGCAGTAACGCGGGGCCCCCGATGGTAGAGGGCCCCGCGGCAGCGTAAAACTTATTAGTCATGAAAAGTAATAAGAACTATAAAATTTAAAAATTGAGATTGGCGACCAAAAAAAGGTCATTAAAATCAAAATTTGAAAAAGTGTAAAAATTCCAAGTAAAAAAAAGGTCACTCAAAGTGTAGTGCCTCAATATGAGATATATTTAGAATACAGAACGCTGATGCTCAATTCCTATCTTGTGGTCGCTACTATTTGAAAGACAAGCATGCGGCGAGCAACAATGCACCAAGTGTTTTCGCTGGGTCCATGAAGATGAGGCAAATTTCATTTGTCTGTCGTACAAAAAACGATGAAAACAAGATAGTAGTTATAGGTCTCATATTAGGCATCCTTTTTTAAAAAACGTGATTTTACCGTTTTTACTTGTTTTTTTAATAATTAGAAATTTTAAGCAAATATGTGATCTTTTTGTAATATTTTTGTTAAATAAATATATAATTTTAAATTCAGTCATGTTTTATTTACTTTTGCTTCCTGGCAATATCGAAGATACGAGAAGCTTCGTGATCGTTTCAGATTGAGACAAAAAAATGTTCTCCGATTTCAAAATTTTAAATTGATCTTTCCATTTCGAGTCAAGACAAACACTTTTCGCTCCGTGTCTGTCTATCTGTCCGTCCGTGTGTTCGTCTGTCCCCCGAATCCTTGTCACACGCATAACTCATGAACCACTGAACCGATATTATTGAAACTTGGTCGGATGGTTGAGTCTGGCTTGAGGATGGTCCCATTTCAAAATCATCAAAATCGTGTGTAAGGGGGAGGGGTGACACCCCAAAATATTTATTTTTTCAAGATATCTCAAGAACGACACATGTTACGTGAAAATTGTATAGAATATTTTTTGTAGAGCATTAAATTTCCTATAATATGAGTCTACAACGTTTGAGTTGTAAATTGATATTTGCTAGGACATATTAACTGTCATTTTGACGTTTGCATAACTTTAGATTTAGATTGAAATTGTCAAATAATTAAAAATATACGAAAAAGTTATCAGGTGCATCTTAAAAAAAAATTCGAACTAATTATTTTTAGTAATATTGTATAAAAATTAAATGGTTAACCAATTCCAGGCAATTTATCTAAACACTATCGGTTTTTATTTAAATTGTTGAATAATTAACTACCTTTGGTGATTTTAGCACGAGGAAGCACTGTGCATTTACTTGGCAGATGTTTTAATTTATGTTTTCTATTTATTTTTTATTTTTTTCAAAATGGGTTTCATATTAGGCTCCTTTAGTATAGTGTATGTGTATGTTTATTTTTTTTAGCGTATAAATATCGAATCATTATTCAAGAAAATACTTACTTACTGCTCAAATATTTATTTTAATATCTATGTTCTAAAAGATTTTTTCAAATAATAACGTTTTTTTACCTATATTTTATTTATTTCAGTAAAATAATTTTTATGATTGAATTACATATTTATTATGTAGATCAGAGAAATTCAATATTCAATTAACGTTCGGAAGATAATTTTAATTGGTAAACAAATACATATGTTTTAAATTTGCTGTAGACACAATTCCTAAGGTTATTAAAAAAACAAGAAATTTTTAAAGTTAAAAAAAGAGGAACATTCACTAAAGAAAAAAAAATTATATACCTAGTTAAATCCGGTATTATAAAGGAGCTTTTTAGGAGCACTTTTAGTGGGGGATTAATTCTTTGTTATTGTCTATAGATTTGTTTAAGAATTTAAATCAATGATAATTCAATTTGACTAATTTCCATAATATCACCAATATTTTAATACCATTGGCGTTTACTTACCGCGCGTGCGAAAAACTTATCATATACGTCATCATACTTCAACGACACTGTCATATAGGTTTTATACCCCATTTTATATCAGTTGAAATAATGTACTCTTATGTATGTACTTTATTGTGCAAATTAATCGAATCAGATTTGCTTGTAAAATAATATTTTTACAAAATTATACAACTACCATTACGCTAATTAATAGCAAATATGTCCCCCTTTGGCTTCAATAACTGACCTCTCATCCCGATACCAAACCTGAATGATAATTTTTTTTGTAGTGCAGTCGATTTTGCACAGTCGAACTATGCAAATGGCCTGTAAATTCACAATAGTGTTCAGATCGGGTGAATTCCCGCATCAATCTAAAACAGTTATCTTCTTATCTTGGAAATATTTGAATATTTCCATCGACTTGTGGCAGAGAGCAGAGTCCTGTTGAAGAATTACTCCTCTTGGGGTTGACACTTTTCAAGTTCTTTGTACAAATAATGTTCCAACATCGATTTTTATTTTTTGGCTGTTCATCATGCCTTCGATTGGCACCAAAGTTCCAACTACTCTGTATGAAAAACACCCCCAAAACATAATATGCAAAAAATGCAAAACATCAGAATGATTCCATTAATTTGCACAATACTGTAATTCTAATCACCCTTTATATTAATCACTTCATCAAGGGTACTTTACTTTAATGAAAGAATACCTATATTTCTCATAAACATAATAACTTTTAAAACTTAAGCTACAATCTAAATTACCACTTCAGCAAAACTATCGACACGACACTTTTTCAGATTGTAAAACTGATTTTCTTAATGCATATTTTATTTTATCCACGTTGTTTCAACACTTCTAACAGTTTATTTTATATAAAACATTTCTCTACAGCATTGTTTTATTACTGTACTTAAGGCAATAATAATTATGTCGAGAAAACACAATTACGCGAATAATGAGCACGTATTTTTCCTCACTCGCTCACACACACACACATACATATGACACACACATATACATACATAGAACAGGCGACAATAACTCGACAACGTTGTGTGACAACTTAACTAGGCTTTCTCCGCAATTATATCTCGCGGCAAGGAAGGAAGGAGTGTGCTAATGGACAAAGTATTAAGGCCAGATGTTATTCCGTAACATAACAAACGACTGTAGTACACCTCTGCACTTCTCTCGCTCTTTACGAGCTGACATGAAAATGCAAATTGCTATACAAGTCGTGTTTCGAATGCGGGACTTCTGTGTTGCACAATTCGCTAAACTTTGTACAGCCCGCTTTCTCTCTGTGTTGTATTTCATGTCTCCCCTCTTTTCTCCGACATGTTCTAATGCCGTGTTCAGACCGAAAAAACAAAACAGCAACATCGTGTCTTTTTGACAAAAGTGCAATAAAGCCTATGCATTTTTAAATACGACGTGTTTTCAAACACCGTGTTGCTGTTTTGTTTTCTTTGGTGTGAACACCGCGTAGGATGGTACAGGTCAGTGGTTATCAATCTTTCATAGATCAGGAAATGTTAGAAATTTTTTTTAAGTGTATGGTTATTTCGGTATAAGGTAGTGGCAAGGACCCTTTAATGGAAAATTTTTAATTAAATGTACTGAATTAGAAATATGTGTTGATATTTGACTACTACCATTTCTGAATATTAATCTATATATATTTAACTGGCTTACAGCATGATTTGATGACAATCGGCCAATAGGTGTCAAAATGGTGAACATTTAAACTAGTTAGTATAATTTATTTATTAATTATTATATTATTATTGCAACTGCTTTATATTGTTTCAAATTCAACGATTCTTTCTTTTATATCTTTTGTGTCGTAGTACTTATCATTTTGTAATCATTAGTAAATGTCCATCACTGCGTGCTCATTACTGGTTTTAGCTTTGCCATTACTGGAGAAAAAACATGAACAAAATAAAAGGCTATAATTTAAAAAACAAACTATATTTGGGGACTTTGGTAATTAAATTAATTACCAATACGGTAAGGAGTGAGGAAAACAATTTCTCCTTCGAATTCCCCTACATCGGAGGAGAAGTTGTTTCCCTCACTCCTTACCGTCTTTCATTGACCATGCGCAAACGGTGAGAAAATAATTATTAAAGTTGTTTCATAATTATGTGAATGAAAATATACGTACGTTATTAAACAGACGAAAAAAAAACAATATGTAATCAAATACTTACATTAGTATTGAAATTAAACTCAAATATAGTCACTATCTTTTTCTGAAGACGCCATATATTACAAATGATACTGTCAGATAAGTTTTCAAATTCACCATTCACTTGGGTTATGTTAGATTGCTCTGAGTAAAGTGTGCGAGAGAAAAAGAGAAATCTATTCTCGTCTCATTTCATTAGATCGGTATTGTGATGGAAGGGGTACTCCGTAAGTTCTAATTCTGAGATTTTTTGGTCCCGTAGCTTAGAACTTTTGGAGTTCTACTGTAGAAGTCCTACTGTATGTATAACTTATCAAACTTCTTCCGATTTCAAAATTTTAAATTGATCTTTCCATTTCGTGTCAAGACAAACACTTTTCGTTCCGTGTCTATCTGTCTGTCCAACCGTGTGTCCGTCTGTCCCCTGAATCCTTGTCACACGCATAACTCATAAACCACTGAACCGATATTATTGAAACTTGGTGGGGGGTTGGGTCTGGCTTGAGGACGATCCCATTTCAAAATCGTGTGTAAGGGGGAAGGGTGACACCCCAAAATATTTATTTTTTCAAGATATCTCAAGAACGACACATGTTACGTGAAAACTTTATAGAATATTTTTTGTAGAGCATTAAATTTCCTATAATATGGGTCTACAACGTTTGTTGTAAAATATTCCCTTACAAAGATTTATCTCAATTTATTTAAAAAATTCGTATTTTGTTTTTCTAAATTGATATTTACTTGGACATATTAAATGTCATTTTAATGTTTTAAATGTCATTTTGACATTTGTCAAAAAATTAAAAATATACGAAAAAATAATCAGGTGCGTCTTTTAAACTAATATTTTTTAATAAAATTGTATAAAAATTAACTGGTTAACCAATTCCAGGCAATTTATCTCAACACTATCGGTTTTTATTTAAATTGTTCAATAATTAACTACCTTTGGTGAATTTAGCACGAGGAACCACTATGCATTTACTTGGCAGATGTTTTTTTTTATATTTAAGATTATTTATGTTTTAGTGATTGCATTTTAAATAAGTGAAAAGTTTGGGTTATTTTATGTGGCTATAAAAAAAACACTGAAAATACATGTACACATCATGTATGTACGTACTTTTATCAAAAACTGGGAACCCACCTATTTTTTCCGCGATCGCTTGAGCATTCTATTGTGTTTATACAAGAAACTGTAAACAGAATAAACTGCCGAAGTCTTTGTTCGGCCAACTATGAAGGTTATTCTTGACAATACAATAAAGGACATTCAATGTTTGAATGCTGAAAGTACAAACGATTTAAAGCAAGGGTGTTGCAACTGGGGATATACGATTGTGAATGATACTAGCAAGAAAGAATGAACCGCCAAAAAAATTTGCAACGTGATATCTACCACAGATTCTAGAATTTTGATTAAAATGTATTGTTGATCACTCTTTTTTACTTAAAATTAATTTTATGTTATTTAACCCATTAACGCCTAAAATAAAAGAAAAATATGCAGAAGATTTTTTTATTGAAATTAAGTAAACATACAATATATTTTACTAAATATTACAACAAAACATTTTTTTTATATTTAGAAAAAAAATAACGGTGTGCATTTGAGCGAGTAAATTTGACAGATATGAAGTCTATTTGTGTGAGACTGATTTTCTGATATAATTTTTTTTTAGATAAATTACATTTAAAAATCAAAATTCATCACATGATTCAGTTGGATAAAATATATTAGCATGCCTCTATTCATATACAAATAATTCGCAGAAATTAAAACACGTTTAAACACTCATGAAACAAATAAAGTTAACAGATTTTTTATTTTTTATAAAAAATATATTTCGAAACGGGGTTATTTTAAGGGGCATGCTAGGCGAAGTAATAGTTTACAATTTCCGTCAAGAAAAAATGTATTTTACAAAATATGTATTTATATACGAAATAAGTCGGGCCGTCCAAAATTCCCTCGTTTGTAGAACTACCCATATAACAAAATATGAACTAATAACATAAAATCGTTGAGTACGTTTATAAATAATAGAAACCGATGTAAAGAGAATTAGAGTGCCTAGAATCAAATTACGTGATAGATAATGTACAAATGTAGATTTACTGTATGGAATTGATAGGTAAAATAGATATGTACATTTGTACATGTGCAGTTAGTATTTTCGTATTGCGTGTATTGTAAGCCATTATTAATTAATAAAATATATAGATGTTCAATATAATATATAATAGTAGTGACGTTAAATATAAATAAAAACAAACTTGTTTGTTTAAACGTCAAAAATTTATTTAAGAAAAGGTAATCGCAAGCTTTCGATTCACAGAATCATCGTCAGGCTATTAATAAAGATTTAAATTTGAGAACGATGTTGTTATCTCAATAATATTCATGTGACTTGAGATAACAACATCGTTCTCAAATTTAAATCTTTATTAATAGCCTGACGATGATTCTGTGAATCGAAAGCTTGCGATTACCTTTTCTTAAATAAATTTTTGACGTTTAAACAAACAAGTTTGTTTTTATTTTTATTGATGTTCAATATATACACTACCCTACAAAAGTTTCAGACCACCTGAATTTTTTCCTTTTTTGGACTTTTGCGAATATTTCTCGGTCTCTGACAGCTATATTCAACGTGTTTGTATTTACCGGTAATAAAATATGTTCCTCGCCAGATAACTGAACGGTCCATTAGTTACCTGGTGTTTACATGTATTTCAAAGTGTCAATTGAAATTGTCTCAGCTTTGCCATTGTAATGTTATTAGTAGACGCATAACAGTCATTACAAAATTACATAAGAGTTTGTATAAAAGGCACAAGAAAATGAAATAGAAGTCAGTCGAATCTAAGGTGTCTTGGAGTGAGTAGTAATTATTATTCTAAAGTTGAATAACAAAAATTTTAATAAACTTGCAAATCGACAGCACTGTATAGACAAGCCGCGGCCAAGGCATCTTGGAGTCGCTGAAATTAAGTACTAAAATATTGTAATAATTGTTAAAGTAAATATTTGTAAATAGTTGTAAGTTAGTATTGTCAAGTATAAAGGTATGTTAATTATTATCGTTATTATTTTGTAATAAAGTCTGTAAGAAAACTATTTGATGCTTCTATCCTGCGGTCTCTAATTACCGATTTGATAAAAAATATAAAAATTAGACATTTTAATAACGTTACACCATAGTGACAATTTCATTTTCCCTTAAAATTAGTGAGTATATTCTATATTTACAATACCTGTTGTCATGTTATTACCTTGTGTTTCGATTTTCCGCACCAACAATTACAGTGTTTTCATATTTCAAATGACCTGTGATCCCCAAAAAAAATCTGTTTTTAAACAGAAAACACGAAAATGGGGAAAGCACAGCAAATTTCGAAAGAAAAACCAGCTCAAATAGTCGACATTTTTTCAGGTGGTATTAAACTTTTGCAGGGTAGTGTATTTTACGGGCAAAACTCGCAGGGTGTGCAAAGTCGACACTGCCCGGGTAATCCGAGCATTACACATCGTTCCTGGGATTCACAGAAATGGTTAATTAACGGACTTGACCCGATTTTAAATCGTTGTGGGCAGTACCTATTGTATTATAATGTACTGATATTAACAATAAAAAAAATTACTTGGTATTAAAATAGTATATTTATTATCGCAGCCCAGCAACGATGTGCAATGCTGACATTGCCCGGGCAGTATCGACTCTGTACACCTCGCGGGTTTTATTCGTAATATAGTAGGGTGTTTTTTTTATTTTTGTTTTTTCGGTCCCGCAGGCCTATGTTTTAGTTTTGGATCAAAAGTTAATTGTGTCAAAATTTCAGGCTCATAGATCAAACCTGTGCACGGCGTAAGCCGAGTATTTTTCCCATTTGAAAAAATATTAAAAGTAGGGTTGTTTTGCGTTTTAAATTATTATGTTTTAATCCTGGTATCCTAAATGTAATTTATTTATATAAAAATTAAATTGATATTTGTGTAGCCAGATATAAAAAAATACATACAATATGTTTAATGTATTGTAAATATTATTGAAATGGAAATAATTTCTTTTATTAAATATCAATAAAATGTTCGGTTATTTACAAATTAAATAAGTTTATTATTTATTTATTATTGAGAAAATTTTCCTAGAATATTGTAAATATTTTAAAATTTTAATTGAAATCTAGAAAAAATGAATAAATGAAAAAAAAATATAATTCGCAATTCAATTATAACATCATTTATTAAATCTAATTCTAAAATCATTTATAATTAAAATAAAATAAAAATAAGGTAAAATTTTAAATATTTAATTATTGTTTCATAATATATACATATAATGTGTGTTTATTACACAAATTAATTCCACAGAATTTGGGGGAAATGCAGAACAACGATAAATCTAAATAAATAAGCACTGGGTTGCAATAATAACGCTAAACGGGGGTATAAAATACGGCCTCATTCAGAGCCTGGCCTCTGCGGTTACGGGGAACCCTCTCGCTATGTTGTTTATTATTACGCAAACGGTTTTGCTCCTTATTAGCGATTTATACCGAAAACACGAGTCTGCGTTGTGCTGGGAATTATTTACAGACTACGCGAACAACAGGGAAGATTTCGGGAATTTTCTCTTATTGTTTCCAAATGTACGTAGTGATTTTATTTTGCGGTTTACATAAATAATTTCGCATTCAAATGCTGTTTTGAATTATAATGGCCGTTAATGTTAATACGTTTCTTGATGGCCGTTTCAAGATTTTAATAAGGTTATTTAGGTACAGTGCTTTTGTAAAAGGGTCACTGAATTAGATATTTTCATGTATTTACATAGATTTATTTTTGGTTTTGTAATATAACCGTTTGTAATAGAGATACTTGAAATGGTAAACAGGATCATTTTGCAAGCAAACATTATTTATTTAAAGTTTTTATAAGTTTGTTTAAAAGTATTTTTATAGGAAATATTTAAACTTCAAACTTATTACTCTGAGATTATAATTTTATAATACCTCTAGAAATTAAATGAAAAGTTAAAATTGTATCATTAAAAATTGTATTTATAGATGGCGTAAATTATTATTCAAACGCATATAAGTCTTTACGGGTTATATTAATTGCACTTTGTACACACGATCATAAATTTTAATACTTTGCACTGAATTTTAACTCGTATTGTTTTAAATAAAACAAAAATTAATAAAACTAAAATGTTTCTTTAATTTTTTTTTCGAAAATATGTATATATAGGATGGGGCATTTAAAGTGTTACAGATTTTTATCTCATAACCATCAAATATTTGAAAAAAATGTTTGGACAAAAAATATTCGGTTGTGAAAGGATAATCAAATAATATTTATTCGTTATTTTAACGTGACTTTTAAGAATCTTTGAAAGCTAACATAATTTTTTTAAATCGGAACCTATAGTTTTTATTTAGTAATATTTTTCGTGAAAAATGCGAATTTTTCATTGGAAACTTTTTTTGAACAAACTAAACTTTACAAGATGGGGTTAAAAAAAAATTCGACAGTGTTCGTTATAATTTTCATTAAAGTACTAATTAAACGCCACATTCTAGAATTTTTTCAGATTTTTTATATCGATAGTTTAAAAAATAGAAAGGGGGATGCTCTGATAACGACTTTGAACGCAAATATGTCGTGACTGAGAGGTTAAAATCAAAAGGTCATATAACATTAATAGATTAAGTGAATTTTTTTTAAATATACTTTTCAGTCTTTGGAAAGGGGGTTCAAAAAATTTTTTTTCAAAAATCTTATCATTTCTGTTTTTAGTTAACAATCCACGTTCGTATACCAAATTTCATCTTAATCGGTATAAAAATTTATACAGACGACGGACGGATAGAGAGAAACTTTAAGGGTTCCTAATTTTCTACGGAACCCTTAAAATCACATAAAATATATATCGATGATATATGTAAATAAATATAGAAAATCACAATAAATATTTCAAAATTATGTAATAAATAATCATCAAAAAATCATATTAAAAATATCAAAATATTCAGTGAAAAGAATTAAATTTTAGTGCAAAGTATTAATTTTTAGTGGAAATTATTTATTCAAAGTGACATAATTTGTTTATAGTACAATATACATATTTGTTTTATAATGAATAATTTATTTTTTGAGTAATGTCCGGTATCATAAAGGACCTAACAAATTTGTTAGCTAGCAAGCACTTTCAACTGAGATATCAAACTTATATGACAGTTCTTTTGGAGTTTGTTGATGACTTTGACAAGTTTCGCGCACGCGTTGTAGTAAGTAAATACAAACGGTATTAAAACAGTGGTGATGTTATGAAAATTATTTTGTACGGTCAAAGATGCCAACTGTGTTACAATTAGTTGAAGTGTCACTGCTCTAAATTCCATAACTAATCCATAGATACTAGTACAGAATTAATACCCCATTTGAATGTAATTGCTAGCTAGCAAATTTTGTTAGGTCCTTTATAATACCGGACATATGTAAGTATATATATATATATTTGTTATAAGTGATAACGATAAAAAAGTGTTTATGATTTAAAAAAAGTGCATTTAAATAAAATCCATTCTTTACCTCTTCTTAATTCATAATTATATATGTGAATAGTTCACTAGCAAATATTAAACATCTATTAAAAAAGTACACAATATATCGATATTCCTTTTAGTAAATGAACCGTATCACACACTTAAATATTAAATTTTATAATATCACTAATTTCCAACTACACTTTGCATATCGCACAGTAGGATAAAAAAGAATGAGGAAAAACAGATATCTATATGGCTCATAAAATCAACGCTGATTGTGTACAAAAATAATATCGCTTTCATGGAACGACGGGCTTTACATTTATATCGAAAAATACCTTCATCGAATATATATACTGTCGTTTGCGGGAATATTTTCGACACATAGTGCGGAGTGTATAGTTATTTATTGTCAAGTGGATTGTTTCTGCACCTGGTTTCCAGAGAACGACCCCAAAAAAGAACCACCTGAGATCCCGGGCCTTGACCTAAATATAAACTCTAGTCGGGGAAACTTTAGCCATAAATACTGGAATATATTTGACGATATAAAATAATATGTACTTATAACCGTTACGTATAAAGTTATTAAACTTGTTGTATATATCTGGGTTTTTGGGTGTAAGAAGTACTTTTTCAATTTTTCTTCATAGATTTTACTTTCTTATACCATGTATATGAAATATACATATAGTGTAAGTAAGTATAGTGAAGCCGATTTTTTTCGAACTCCGGATTTTGACGGAATTATCTATTTTGACCTTCCCTGAATCCATTCTGACTATTTTCGCCATGATGTCTGTGTGTCCGTCTGTCTGCCTGTCTGTCTGTCTGTCTGCCTATAAGCGCTGTAACTCAAATACGACAAATCGTAGAAGGGTGATATTTTATATTTAAGATTAATTTTTGGCTGGGAAGAAAACGTCCTATTTTTGAAAACGATCTTTCAACCGGATACGGATGTTTACCTACGTTGATTTTTTAATTTTTCGAATTACTCTGAAACAGTGCAAAATAGAGAAAAATGGTCAAGTTAAAAAATGTAGGTAATATCTATATCTATAATTTATGTTCTATTCATTTTTTTGTAAAAACGAATTTTTGAAAAAAAAAATTATTATAATTCAAATGGTTCATAACAGAGGAGAAATATCAGCCATGAGTGTCATGGGACTTTCTTATACGTAATACTGAGAGTGAACTGTGTAGGTGAATCTAAATAATTACATAAAAAAATTCTTTCTGGCTAAATCATAAATGTTGGGAAAAAATGTATGGGGAATAAATTATAGATAATAACATACTCGACATTTTTTATCTAAAACATTTTTTTCTTATTTCAAAAATAATTCAAAAATCCAAAAATTTACAAGAGTAAACATCCGTTTTCAGTTATTACGTTAAAAAAATCACTTGTTATATAATGGAGAGAATAATATTACCTATATTATTCATTTAATTTTATTTTGTTAGAAATGTTTTAATAAACAAAGAATCACGTAAACAATTCACTGTTAGGTTAGGTTAGGTTAGGTATAAGAAAGTCCCGTGGTTCCCAAGGCAGATATTTTTATTATATTATTATTTTTATGATAATATTTGTGTTTATTATTATACAGTTTTTTACTTGTATGATATTAAAAAAACGTGTCTACAGAAAATAATGTACTAAACATTTTTCAGCAGTATAGTATAAAACAAAATTAAATTTATATACAAGGTTGTTTTTCCCAATTAGCCTATGTTTTAGCTTTGGATCTAAAGAAAATTTTCCCAAAATTTCAAACCTGTAGATCAAACC